>CM046817.1:7413021-8096974 GCA_025617385.1 Murraya koenigii | reverse complement strand
TCGGCCTTGATTGTACGATTGGCGCGATCACGCCTAAGACTTAGGCTTTGGGACATCCGGCCTTAGCGTTGTCTTCATGAGCTTCTTACGCTCGACTGCGATTGGCCTCGCTGAGCACCATCCCACCTAAGGCTTAGGCTTTGGGACTTCGGCCTTAGCGTTGTCTTCGTGAGCTTATTCTTCTCGACCTACTGATTGGCCACGCTTGGCACAGTCCGCTCTAAGACTTAAGCTTTGGGACTTCGGCCTTAGCATTGTCTTCGTGAGCTTCTTACGCTCGACTGCAATTGGCCTCGCTAGGCACAGTCCGTCTAAGGCTTAGGCTTTTGGACTTACGGCCTTAGCGTTGTCTTCGTGAAACTCTTACGCTCGGCTGCAAATGGCCACGCTTGGCACCGATCCGCCTAAGACTTAGGCTTTGGGACTTTGGCCTTAGCGTTGTCTTCATGAGACTTCTTACGCTCGACTGCAATTGGCCTCGCTAGGCACCGATCCCTCACAAGGCTTAGGCTTTGGGACTTACGGCCTTAGCGTTGTCTTCATGAAACTTCTTCCGCTCGGCTGCGATTGGCCACGCTTGACACCTTCTTGCCTAAGACTTAGGCTTTGGGACTTCTGGTCTTAGCTTTGTCTTCATGAGCTTCTTACGCTTTCGGCTGCGATTGGCCTCGCTGAAGCATAATCCCGCCTAAGATTTAGGCTTTGGGACTTCGGCCTTAGCGTTCTTCGTGAGCTTCTTACGCTCGGGCTTGTAATTGGCCTCGCTGAGCACCGTCGCACTTTAAGACTTAGGCTTTAGGACTTCGGCTTTAGCGTTCTTCGCGGTGCTTAGCTTCGACTTGAATTAATATTACAAATGCTTTTCTTACTCTTACATACATTTGTGTTTTTACACATCCCCATTTTGGGAAGGAATCTTACATCAACACTTACAACACAAGGAAACTTCATCGGAAGTATTTCATCAGTGTTGTGCGCTTCACTGACCTCTTGACCTCTCGTCCATCTTGATGGGTTAGCCAGTATGCTCCTGGTCCGACTAATTGAGTGACACGATAAGGACCTTACCAATTCGGCCATAGCACACATTACCTTGGGTCCTTCGTGTTCTGGTTGACTCTTCTGAGTACCCAATCACCCACTTAGAACCAGCGAACGAGCCACTTTCTGTTGGTATTCTGCGATCTTAGCAGCGACCCTTTCTCTCTTTTCTTCCACCAAGTCTAGACCTGCACACATCTGCTCGCTGTTTTGTGCGTCCCCATTTCTATTTCAGCAGGAACAACTGCTTCGTGCCCAAACGCCAAGGAGAATAAGGTTTCTCCTATGGCCGTTTTGTGTGTGGTTCTATAAGCCCACAAGACACCAGGCAGCTCGTCCACACAGGCTCCTTTTTGCTCACCAAGTCTGGTCTTCAGGAGACGTTTTATGGTCTTGTTCGCGGCTTCTACTTGTCCATTAGCTTGCGGGTGTGAGGGAGAGCAAAATTTCAGCTCTATCCCCAGATTTCGGCAGAAGTCTCTGAACTTACCGTTGTCAAACTTTCTCCTATTGTCTGTGACCAATACATGAGGAATCCCATACCTGCAAATCACATTTTTCCAGATGAAGTCAGTGGTTTTACCTTCCGTAATACTGCTCAAGGCTCCCACTTCGACCCATTTGGTAAAATAATCGATTGCGACTATGGCATGGGTGGCAGATCCTCTCCCCTTCGGTAGTGGCCCTATCAAGTCAATTCCCCATTGAGCAAACGGCCATGGTGAGTTCATCACCGTAAGGTTCTCTAGAGGCTGAGTCAGGTGATTGGCAAAACTCTGGCAGCTCTTGCAACTTATGGTCTTCGCTTGAGCATCTTGATGCATGCGGGGCCAAAAGTATCCTTGCCTCAAGGCCTTGAAAGCCAAGGACCTCGCACCAGAATGATTCCCGCAAATTCCTTCATGTATCTCTCGGAGGACATAATCAGCCTCCTCATTGTCTAAGCATCGCAGCAAGGGGAGGGTGTACCCCCGTCTATATAAAACCCCGTCGATGAGAGTGTACCGGTCGCTTTACACTTTAATTTCCTTGCTTGCTTCTTATCGGCCAAGACCTGTCCCTTCCTCGAGGTAAGAAATGATTGGCTCCATCCAGGTGTTGCACGTCGATAAGCTCATCACCTCGTCCTCCTGTTCGATGCTCGAGCAGGTCTTGATTTCCAAAGGGATAGACTTCGGTATTTTGGGGTCGGATGCGGCTGCCATGCTAGCTATCATATTAGCTCGAAAAATCTTTCCCCTTGCGATTTGTTCCACCTCGACAGCTCAGAAATTCTCCATTAGCTGCTTCACCTTCCGCAGGTAGGCTTCCATCTTCTCCCTCTTCGCCTGGAAGCTTTCGTCGAAGTGGTTTGTCACCAGCTGTGAGTCTGTTCGAAGCTTTACCTCTTCTGCTTTTACTACCGAGGCGAGCTTCAATCCCACTATTACGACCTCAGACTCGGCCCGATTGTTGGTAACTCAATTTTAATTTCACAACAGATTGCATCTCGCGCCTTCGTGAGTAAGGAGCACAATTTATGCCCCTGCTCCCTGATTTCCACAAGATCCATCTACTGTGACTATCCATGCGTTGGTCGAGGCCTGGGAATCTGGTGGGGGCTCGCTCTCTTTCTCCTCATCCCTTGCAGTGCACTCGACCACGAAGTCAGCTAAGGATTGAGCTTTTATAGCTGTTCGAGGTTGGTAGCTGATGTCGAATTCACTAAGCTCCATCGACCATTTCACCAACCTTCCGGAGGTCTCTGGCTTATGCAGGGTCTGCCTGAGTGGCTGGTTTGTTAGAATCGCTACTGAATGCGCCTGAAAATAAGGCCTCAACTTTCAGGTTGCTGTGACCAGGGCCAGTGCCTATTTCTCCATCAGTGGATATCGAGTCTCAGCTTCTAGCAAAGCTCTGCTCGTGTAATAAACAGGGTACTGCACCCCTGACTCCTCCCTTTCTAGAACTGAACTCGTTGCGCATTGGGACACTTCCAGGTACAGAAACAATACCTCCCTTGCTCGAGGTGTAGACAGTAGTGGAGCTTTCAGCAAGTATTCTTTCAACTGTTGGAATGCCGCTTCACATTCTGGCGTCCACTTTGTCTTCCTGCCTTTCTTCATTTCCTGAAAGAAGACTCGGCATTTATCCGTGGCTCGAGATATGAACCTGTTGAGGGATGCAAGTTTTCCGGTAAGACTTTGTATCTCCTTGAGGCTACGGAGGGACCTCATTTCCACCACTGCTATTATCTTCTCTGGATTGGCCTCGATCCCTCTGTGACTGACCATGAAGCCTAAGAATTTTCCCGAACTAACCCCAAAAGCACATTTCTCTAGGTTCAGCTTCATCCGGTACTTTCTTAAGAGTGCAAAGGTCTCCTCTAAATGTCTTACATGCTCCTCCGCGTCTTTGGACTTGGTGATCATGTCATCCACATACACCTCCATCGTTCGACCGATCAATGGCTTGAAGACCTTGTTCACCAGTATGTTGCCCTGACATTCTTCAGACCGAAGGGCATGACCTTGTAGCAGTACAATCCCTAATTGGTGATGAAGGCTGTGCATTCCTTATCTGATCGGTGCATGGGAATCTGGTTATATCCTGAGAATGCACCTATAAAACTAAGCAGCCTGTGTCCCACCGTAGAGTCCACCAGTTGGTCTATCTTTGGCTGTGGGAAGCTATCTTTAGGGCAAGTTTTGTTCACATCTGTGAAGTCCACGCACATTCTCCATTTTCCACTTGCCTTCTTCACCAGCACCACATTCGAGATCCATTCGGGGTAGGAGACCTCCATTATGAATCCCGCTTTCAGCAGCTTCTCCACCTCGCAATTGATGGCTTCATATCTCTCTTGGTTGACGCATCTCCTCTTCTGCCTTACCGGCTTAGCATCTCTCCAGTATTGCCACCTGTGACACGCCACTCGGGTCAATCCTGAGCATATCTTCATGCGTCCATGCGAACACATCCGCATGTGCTCGCAGACACTCCACCAGCTTTTCTTTCAATAGCTCGCTAATGCTTGAGTCGATCCAGATTTTCTTCTCGAGATCGTCTCGCTCTCACTCGACCTCCTCCAACTTCTCACTGGCTCCCGCCTCCATTCTTCGACTCCCCTCGAGTTCAGCTGAGGTTATCCAGATGGTTTCTTTGGTCGCCACAACAGTAGCGACTCCTCGCCACCCTCCGGTCGCCTTTACGACCCTCACGACCCTATTCACTCGATACTTTAGGGCCAAGTAGTGGGTGGATAGCACTGACTCGGCTGATCCTCATGAACGACCTCCCAAGTATTGCTCGGTATTGGTCGGCTTCATTTACCACCACAAAGTCTAACATCATATTCTTTTCAAAAGGCCTCGAGCCCATGGTTACTGCTATCTTGATGATTCCCAAAGGTATCAGCTTCCCTCCCCCGAATCCTTTCAAGGAAATACTTGTCTGCTCAAGGCTCGCACCTGTTATTCTCAAATCCTCGAGTGAGGATTTGAAGAGAATATCCACCGAGCTTCCCGAGTCTACCAGTATTCGGTCAACTTCCTTGTTAGCTATGTTCGCTTTCACAACCAGGGCATCCTCGTGGGGGTACAACACCCCCTCCTCGTCTTCCTCCGTCCATATAATGGGCACTTGCGGGACCTTGGCCTTTTTGGCAGCGGGGGCAGTGAACAGGACCTCTCGGCCGGCAGCGGCATATCTGTAATAGTTCTTCCGAGCCCTGTTTGAACTTCCTGCCATTATGGGCCCTCCTGAGATCACCCTTGTGGCCGGTGGTTCCAAGTCTATTTCATAAGCTCGATCGTCTTCCTTAGGTTGCTGCTCAACCACTGGATGTCCTCCTTCAATAAACTCGTCCAAGTACCGATTCCTAACCAGATCCTCCACCTGGTTCTTCAAATCACGGTACTGTAATGTGGAATGGCCGTGGTCACCATGGAAACGGAAAAACAGCCCATTGTCTCGTTTGCCAGCTGACTTGGCCATTGGCGTTAGGGGCTCAAGCAATCATTAGTAACTCTTTCTTCGGAGGGAGGTTTGAACAACCAACCTGAGCCTTTTCCTCCATGCTGGTGTTGGAGGTTGTTTCGAGGTATCGACCAACCTATGGCGAGTTGAGGGACGCGGTTCACCAATAATGTATGTGCTCGCCGGACAATATTCGTCATATTCGATAGATATTCTCGATCGATTTATTTGGACCGAGCCCCTTCTCCAAAACAACAAGCGACCTCTTGGGCAATCCCTCCCGAGGTAGGCGCTGCCGATGGCATTGAGATAGATCGGTGGTTGACTTACTTGGTTGGTGACTCCACGCTGCCCTTCTATCCCGTACTAATGACCTTCTCTCACGAAAGATCGATCGAAGGCCCGGAAAACTAGTTCTACGAATTCGTTGCCGATCAAGAGTTATGCGCTCCGGGTAGGGCTCGCTCCGGAAAGCATTGGTCGGAGGGTTCTTCGCATTGCATTGAGTGAGGGTAGCTCGGAGACTCATTCATTTTCATTCGGAGACTCGATGGAAGTCGTTTGTTGTTCTAACGAATGGGGTTGACACTTGAACTATAGACAACATTGGTGCTCACTCGATCGATGAATTATCTTCCTTCGATGAGCGGTAGAGTAGGCGATGCCGAGTGCTTTTCTCGGATAGTCAAACAAGGGAGGGAATAAAGAGGTGATAAGCGATGACTTGTCTAGTCGATCTCTATAAACAAAAGGCATGGGCAAAACCCGCATCATATCTTTGTAGACCATGGGGCACCCTCACTAAAGCCCTCGGTTTGGCAAATGCAGCCATAGCCGCCTTCATGCACTTCCGAGAAGTCTACCGCATGTTCATGCTAGCAACCAAGTGTCGGCGTCTCATTCGACATATATTCTAAATAAAATAATCGACTTAGGGTATGGGTTCCGAAGAGGTCTTCTCCTTTCGCGGTTTGGTGCTCTTCCGATCCGAGGAGCTCGGGGCTCTAAGCTAAGTACTCTCGCTTCGTACCAATATATATTCATTCTCGTTACGAAAAGATATAAAAAGGGGTTGGACGAGAGGAAAGAAAGTGGCTTGTGTTCCGGGATAGAGCATGAAAGATGTTCCAAATTATAAGTATCCATCCCCAGCGTTCCGATATGCATTGGGAAGGATTTGATACAACGTATGGTTCTTTGAGGTATGTCCCCACGCCTTCAAGCCATGATCAAGGTGAGGAAACAAAGTCCTTTCCACAGCGGAACCTAAAAGTCAAAGTGCTCGACCAAGAGGCTAATCAGCTGTGTAAAGGCTAGTGGTACGGTTAGCGGGCGGGAAGGCTTTTTTATCACTGAAAGCACCGTACCCTATACAACCCCCAACCCCCCAACCTTATTTATACCATTCCAACCCCGAAAGGGGAAAGAGCAAGAACAGCACTTGTTGTATCGTTCGCCCTTACGGCCGATAAACCCTCACTTACTTGCTTAGCTCGCTCGGACCCTTTCTAGTGCTAGTAGCGATGAGTAGTCTAAGTTCTTTCTTTGCAAGAATAGGGCGTGAAATAGGAATTTTCCAATAGGTTGTCACCAGTCGATATCCCGCTTCTCTTGGAGGAAGAACGAAGTCATTTCGTATATAAGGACTGAAGAGTTGGGATTGCCGTAGAAGTCACATGCCGAGCAAGTTCTTGCCTCCTCTTCCTCTACCTATCTCGGGTAAGCTACATCCATACATAGTCTAATCCTCTGATTTACTGTACTAGGTACGGAATCTTAGTCCCAAGAGTTCCGCAGAAGCGGGCTTAGAAAGGGCGGTCCTATATCAACTTAGTTGATAAAGGCAGGTATTGGAATTGACTCCTTGTTTGCGAGTTTAGTCATGTTCTCTCGGATCTTGAAGATCCTACTCCTTGAACATCGGTCAAGTTGCTTCATCCAGCAAGAAAATCGCTTTTTGTTAACATACCACAAGGTGTAGATGAGCGCTCCTTGAGTTGCTTGTTGGCCTCACGGAGACTCCAATATAGTATAGTCAAGATCTAGTCAGGCGTTAGTTCGAGCTAGGTCCTTCCCATCGCTCAGCTCGGAGACTCATATGAAGTCGAGTCCGAGAAAGAATAGGCATAGAAGATTCGCTCGTGGGGGCTCGTGTAGTGTAGTAGACTCCACTTTCCTGCATGGAATAACCGTTCGGTTCCTTTCGTTAACACGAGTCATTCGAAAAGTCAATGAAGAAGAGTTCTTTCACGTCCAGTCTTTCTCGATGAGGCCCGCCTAACCCTAGTGGTATGGTCTCGCCCGATCGAGCGAAGCCTTTTTACCATGAACACGCCACCTCAACTCTTGCGATGGAGAATGAGGACTTTCCATTTATCTCGATTCTTCCCAGTGGAAAACATAGCTCCCTCGGATTTCGATCTCCATGCCACTGTAGGGAAAGGCTTAACTATGATTCATGTAGGTTAAGAGGCTATCCCTACAAAAGAAAATTTCTATCTCTTTATCCGTTCGAGCGTCGACCTCGCTCCGAGCAAGCATCGAAGGAATTCGGGTGGGACTCGAGGAATTGAACCCGAGATAGGATAGATACATCCTGTTACCTTCAGATCCGATTACTGGATGGGTAACTAGGCCGAGTAAGAAGAAACTTTGGGATGATTTGCATTTGCCGTTGGTCGAGTTAGTCACGAAGTTGAGATCCACCGGGTAGGGTGACCCGCTCGGATAGCACTGTGGATCCCCAACTATCGAAAATGAACTAAACTATAAGCATAGGCGGGCACCGACCGCCAAACGTATTATTCTCCCTTACTACCCGCTAACGGATCCGATAAGAGACTCCAATAGCTAGAGTACTCTTCGCTACTAGGTATCGGAAAATAAGGCACGAAGGGCTTTCATTCATAACGAGTAAGTGCCCGCGATCTCTCATTCGGACATTGGAAAAACACTTTCTTCTAAGATGGTGACGGCATGACAAATACATTCTCCGTGCCTTTAACCCTACGCAGAAGATACTTATGGTCACTTCGCTAACCACGGTAAGGATGTATTGTATCATGAGAAGGTAATGCGTGCCAAGTATGGGCTGACGCTCTTAGCGGTCCTCGATAGGAATCCCCAATTGCCACGCAGACAATGCGTCATTGGAGAGGATGAAATGGTTTAGGCTCGCGATAGGGAGCTCCCGGACCATCATCGCATAAAGGCATCCATATCGACTGCAGCTCTTCTCTTACTTGAGCGGCATGGCGAGTCACTTAGCTCGGCGTTAGGAGAGTCGAGGAGAAAGGAAAGGATTTCGGGCTCGATGAATGCCTCTATAACGTTGTTATGAATTATACCGAATGTGTATACACGGAACCCGAGGTCTCTCATGGGGCATTCAAGCGCCTCTTTAAGCATACTTGGCAAACTACGGTGAGCAACGAATTGAGCCGAGCGTTCCAAGTGCATCCAGCGAGGAATCGAACCTACGAATTTTCCTCTTTATTAGGTTGGTATAGGTTGGTCGCTTTAACCATTCAGCCATGGATGCAAAGAGACTCGGTGAGTGAACTAGGTTTTGGTATTCCTTCTCGAGCTTCGATTTCTTCCGTTAAAGGAGATTCGAGAAAAGATGGAATAGGAAGGCGTGTTTCCAGAACAAAGAAGATACGGGTTGAAAAGGGGAGTTAGCAAAGTTAGACAAGATTGGAATGAGCATAGGAACATGTATTGATGTACCGGATCGGCTAATGCTCCCGGGTTGATGCGATGTATTCCACCGAGTTGATTGAAGACTTGATTATTGGTATATCGATCGGTCCAAGCACGAATTGAAATAGAAGCTGGGTTCGACAGGAAGCTTTTGAAAACGCAGATGCACCGGGTAAATAAGGAGCGAGATGAATACTGAGAGGTTAAGCGAGCATCCCACACCCAAAAGGTGCCCCACATGGGTCTTCCCGAAACCCCCGATGAACTAAGGTAAACAACGTAAAAAGCACCCATTTCTATACTGGGTTCCGGAAGAGCGAAGAAAAGGGGATGCTTTGTTAATAGGAACAAGAAAGTGTTTATAGCCGTAGCGATATAAACAAGAATACTCATCCGAGCAGCAGGAACATGTACATACTGAATCACGAGAATTTCCACTTGTTGAAAATCTAGTGGTGCTACCGAAGACTTAAATGAATAGCCATCATTGTTAAGAACAACCAAGATCCAATGATAATTTGCGCATAGCTTCCGGTCTTTGACATCAAAAGAAGGTTGTAATAACGAAGCCGACATGTGAGAATTTGGTCCTAGCTAGTGGAACAAGAAAGACATGGATCTATATTCAATACGCAATCAAAGGATTTCCCCAACGCCCTGCTTTGCTTTGTTTTCGCTCAGCTCGTGCGTGGCACTCCTTGCTCGCGGAGCATGCATACCGAAAAAGAAAGGTTTTGGAAGAAAAAAGTAGATTCCCTTTGTGACCAAGAGCCCATCTCGAATACGATGCGGTAGGGTACTCGTGACTCTGCTGGTGGCTGCCATCGCCTCACACTTAAATGCCGCCACTCGTCTTCCTACTTAACTATCACTTCTTCGTGAATCTCCACTATTTGAATATGGAACATCATAACAACGAATAGGAATGAAATCTCTGCAGTGATGGTCCTGCTAGAGACTGCGAATTTCATTTTTTCTTTGTCGTACTCATTAAGATTTATTTCTCCTTTGAGGGACTCATTTTCACTTTTGAGATCCCTCAATCTTTTTTTTCTTTCTTTAATATATCGTCTAGTTCTAGCGCTCTTGCGCTATCTTCGATTATTTTTCTAGGGTTTCTCGAGCGAGCTTCTCTTGCTCTTCAATAAGAGCCAACCCTTTCTTGTTGATCTCCTGAAGCTCTTTATAAGCTCTTGAAAGTTTTTGGTTGGCTTACGAAGTCTCCGATTCTCGGCTTCCGGTTCGAGTGGGTCCGACGAGGCGGTGCTCGGCTCGGGCCGGAGGTCGGTTCGAGATCGATAGCGAGTTCGATCATTGGAGGTCGGTTCGAAGGACCGACCGCTTATACCACCCTCCATAGAAATAGGTCGTTTATCCATCCCGAAATAAAAGCGGATCATCTAAAATGAAAAGAGGGCTCCCAAGTCAGCCCCAGGTCCCAAACCCAACGAAATAATAGAAAAGAGACACATATACAAAACCCATCGGTTTATCAATGAAAATTTCATCCTTTTTCTCAAAATCATTCGATTCACATGCGAATTAGCTCCTCCTACTCCTCCTTCGCTGACCGTGGGTCATCGTTGGTCCTCTATTGTTACTAGTTGTAGGCGGCAGCTCATGAAGCTAATCCGATAGAGGTGCTGCGCAATCTGCTGCTTTTCTTCCCTATATGCTATTTTCTTGCAGCACATTCCCGCTAGCACAACCTTCGTTTCTCCCGGTTTCACCAGATTCAGCCGCTTTTTATTGTGGAGGAAGGATACCAAAAACAAACCCTCTTTTTAATTCCATTTTAGTTCTTTAAGCAAGCCAAACTATGATAAAGAAAAGACATGCTTCCGAGTTGGGGCATTCAATCAATGCACTCGCTCTCTATCTACTAGCTTACTTTATCTCGGAAAGAAAGAAGTCGCTATGATACCTTATGATCATTCCATTGAAAAAGTCTTTATAGCGAGTAAGCCTATTTACAAGAGGACGACTAATATTTCATTGTAAAAGGGGAGAGGAGAGGAAAGATCATAGGAAAGTAACCACCAATGGCGAAAACTCCTCAACCACTTGAAGTATCTCTTCGAGAGATACCTTCAACCTCGTGTATTGCCCGTAAGCGGGGCTCTGCTCCACCATCTGTACTGCCCGATCCCTTGGGAAACTTCTTGGTGGGGGTGGCAATGGACGATCTGCTCTGTTGTGGTTCACTGCAGGTCTGCTTGGTGGTTGGTTGCGAGATGGGTGGTCGTTGTGAAGCCTGTATTCTCTTTGATCCCGGCCTGAAGGCCTGCGTGGTGGCAGGGGAATCATTCGCGGTGGGGGAGCTCTCTGGTAAGGGTTGTATGGGGCAACCCGGTCCTTTGTTGCTTTTGAAGCTTGTGCTCCTCGGGCAGAACCTCCTTTCTCCTTCCTCTTTGCTCCATTGCCCTGTTCACTTCTCGACTTGCGACCTTTTCCTCTTCGATTACCATATCCATTTTACTTGTTCATACAGCGTCCGAATACGAGCGGATCGAAGGGCTTAGCAGATTATACCATGGCCTTCCCATCCGGATCCCATCCTTCGATCCTCTCGGTAGCTTGGGGATGATTAAGCGCCAAGATCTAGGACCGATCTGTGGTACCTCTTGGCGAACTCCGGAGAGATTCTCCCTCCTCCGTCTTATTTCAGATAGCTCCATCATATCATCTTGAGGTCCACTGGGCCCCGAAACTACTCTGTAAATTCCCTACACATTTGTTGAAGCTCGGGATGCTTCCCACGGCGACTGCGGTACCATTCTCTTGCCCTTCCCTCGAGTGAGCGGGAAGGCCCTACAACTCAGGCTACCGAGCGGACCTGCACTCCGATCATGTCATTAAACCGCTCTATGTGCACTTACGGGTCGTTTTTCTCGAAAACTTCAATCAGAAGCGGAAGTCACGTGGGATCGTGACACCCATGATCTCCGTTGAGAGTAGAGACTCGTTATCCGAGCATTATTCTCCAACTCGGGCTCTTTCTGTTTCCCCGGAGATCCTCCACAACTTGTGCCAACCTACGCACCTCCCCCTCCAGGCTCTTCCACACTAGAGGTTGGAACTGTATCCTGTAAGTCTTGACGAGACCCTCTTTCCTCCATGTTTGTCTCCTCCCTCACGACAACATTTGGTGCCCTAGGTCTTTGGGCTTCATCTCCCACATTCTCCCGAATGGGAGCTTTCCCATGATTTGGATTCATGGACGTCATTACATGCTTTTCTCTGTCCATCCACGAGTTCTTGTAATATGGAGGTCGAGTCTCCATTTGTTTCTCCATCCGATCCATTCTTTCCTGGATCTCCTATTCACGAGCCTCATTGGCCACTTCCCTCAAAGTCATCGATTCCTCTGGACTTACTCCTCTTGGTTGTTTACTCTCATCACTGCGTTGTGTCTCGTGAGCGTGTTAGGAAATCGAGGCTTTTGAGCCGATCCTACAGACGGTGCCAAAAAATGCTCGATCTTGTTTTTCCTCATCCCTTCGAATAGTACCAAAACCTTACGCTTGCGAGATAGCTCGAGCTCAAGCAGGATTGTCTTCCAATTCCGGTTCCTCTGTCTTCCTCAGAACGGGAGTCTCTCAGACCTGTACTCACAGAAAACAAGGTCGGGGGTTGCTGGATATTGTTCAGCAAAAACCCTCCGACGCTTCAAGTCGATGTCGGGTTGTTCTTTGTGTATCCCTCTTATTTAGAGAGCCAGGAAGAATGGGAAGGGTATTTTTGCCTTCCTTTTGAATAATAGAATTTTCGGGGAATCGGTATGGAGGAAAGCAAGGATAGGAAGAACACATGTGAATTTTTGGAACCTCTGCAATTTACCTGTCCGTTTCCTTTTATCCTCCATTTTTCTCGCCCTTTCTTCTCTGGATCAACCGTTCCCGCATCGATGGTGTCCGGGTCCCTCGGCGGTAGGGATTAGCGTAATATTCCACAGGGATGCTGCGTACTGTCTTGTTAACATGGCTCATATAGCCGGATCATCATGTCGAGCATGCGCGCAGGAATGATGACACCGTGGGGGCATGTGTCGGCCATCGACAGCGATCACCGCCACCATATGATGTGGGCCACGATCGGACATCGAAGGTGTGCGGGATTACGAGGAAGCGGGTCGAACTGTCTCGGCCGGGTCTCGCATTCCATTTGTTCTATGATTGGCGTGGCCTGGTTATGCTCGAGAACTTGACTGCAGTGACGAAAGGAGAGCTCGGGTCTCAATCGACCTTGAGTTCCTCGTCCTTGTCCGACCTTGACCGGGCACGATGACCTCGAGTTGGCAAGAGAGCTCGAGCTCGGACGGCTCTGAATTCCTCGACCTTGATCGGCTTTGGCGTTTAGTGAGATCGTCTTCGTGTCGATGGTCGGGACTTACGCTGAGTGTATTGAACTCGGGGTATTTTATTCGAGTTGGAAGGGCCTCGAGGAGACCTGCCGATATTACCCAAACAACGTTGATAGGCAAAATATAAACCTATCATGCGAGACAATGCATAAAACTTCAAAGCCATCAATGTTGTAGCTTCACAGTTGAAGAATTACTTTGTTTACTTCAAACATTCATTTCTGCTGCGTATGATAAATACATGGATGGACAAACTCTACTGAATTGCATTAATTAAGCAACCAAAATGAATATACTCTTTGCTTCGACTTCTTTGCGAAGGCTATAAAATGAAGTTGAAGAAATGCAACAATTTTAGTAATGCTTACATCCAAGTACTTAACTAAAATATCAGTAAAAATCCAGAATATTAAAAATTTTAAGCAAGTGAATGGATTCAAAACAGTAAATAATATAATTAAAAAAAAGGCAAATAATAAATAAAAGCCAAAAAAATCTGAAACTAGAAGCAATTCAAAGTCGAAGCTGGATTATAAAGATGAAAGAATAAGATAAAGAAGAAATAAGTGTTGATTGTTGATTGTGTCGGGTATAAGCGAGCATAATGATTAACTCAGCGAGAATTTAGTGATTGTGTGTTTTCGGACAAAAAGTTGATTGTTGAGAGTTTAAAGTTCAACTAAACAAATACAACACCATACATCATAGCCGATCAGCACCAACAAGAATTAGCAACGATAAATCAATTGAAGATTTAGATATCAATAAGGTATAAATCAAAATCAAATCGATTTAAGATTAATAAATCAACTTCAAATTGGCATCATTATCGACAATTCAAATCAAACTCTAAAGGTATGTTTGGGATTGAGATTGAGCCGCTGTAGATTTTAAGCTGCAGCACTAAAGTGTTTGGTAAACACTAATTACTGTAGCTTTTAAGCTATATTAGCTATGTTAATATGATTTTTCACTTGTATGATGTAAAATCTATTATGTTTTTAATAATTTTGTTAAAATTATTATTTAAAAATTATATTTATTACATATTATTTACTTTTATTTTATAATTACAGTTTTTTTTTCACAACAGATGTAGCTTAAAAACTATAACACCTCAATTCCAAACATACCCAAAGTCTAACCCGTTGCTTGATGATTCAGGAGGCAAAAAGCAGGTCGGTAGTGGTGGAGCAGTGATTGTCAGGTAGATTCATGGTGGTGGATTGGGTGAAATCATCGTGAACATGCTTCAAAAATTATTCAATTTTATTCTTTCGATTTGCTCTAATACAATGCGGCGTAAACATGACCCTCCCTTGGGTTTGTTTTATGCGGATTTTACCTCATTAATTTTGTAAGTTAACGCAATACTACGTAAGGTGAATTTATAGTGCAATATGTGTTAAGTATTAAAGTAATATGAATACTATCTTTATCTTATATTATGCGGGTCACCAAACGTGCCCTTAAGTATTATAAAATGGTGGCATAGCCATATAGCTGAATAGGAAGAGCACGAGTAGAAGCCAAGAATTAATAAGAAAGGAGAGCCGTAGCCGAGAGGAAAACGAAAATAGAGAGAAGCCACAGCCATAAATCCAAGAGCAATAATTTGGAGAAGCCGAATTGCAAAGAATAGAGAGAGACAGCTTCTTGAGTTTATTTTTTTTCTCTCTCTTTCTTAATTGTTTTACTTCAATGTTCCTTAAAATATTTATGGATTCTCTTTATTTTCCTATAAACTAATTTATTTTATTAGGATTATGATGTATCCTAATTATAACGATTTAATTACATAAATCAATGTTATTTTTAATTTGTTATTCCATAATTAAATGTTCATTATTGTGCTTAACACTTTTAAATATCTAACCAATATTTGAATAATTTGAGGATAGATAATGAGACTGAAAGGAGATTTATGTATTATTACTCCGTATAATGGATGCCATAAATTGAACGAAAGATAGAAATGTGTCAACGTGATTCATGCAGCTTTAATTTAAAAATTTCTATAGATCTTAGTAAATCTTTATATATTTAAATTCACATATAGATATAGTGGGTTAATATATGAATATATTTTTAATTTTACTCGAGCGAGGATATTGAATAGATTAAGGAAATTGACTGTCAACATGGGTAATAATATTTAATAGCATAGATGGAGGATTAAATTAGATTGGTTATGGTGGAATCGGATGTCCTACTGTCTTAATCTCTTAGTAATTTCATAACTGTTTGCATTGTTGTTTAAATTTTTAGTTGCTTTATTTTATTTTAATTTTTAATCTAAATTCCCCTATTCGATTGTTCAAATAAATTATAGTTAGAATAATTTCGGTAGTTAATAAGATATACAATCTACGTGGGATGATACTTTACTCTACATTATATTACTTGTACTTGACTAATACACTTATTAATTTACACAACAAGATTTTGGCGTCGTTGCGAGAGATTGTTTGGATTAGTATGAAACCAACTAGCCTTAGTTAAATTTGAATAATTGTTTTTATTTTTTTCATTTTCATTTTTTTAAATTAAATTTATGAAACGTTCGAGAAACTTTGATTTATTGCTTTTTGATCTAAAGATTAAACATACATGTAGAAGGCCCAACAAAGAAATGAGAGAAGCTTTGTAGGAGTAGCAACAACTAATCATGGCGGAAGAAGCAATTCAAGGAAACGGGGGTGCAAGACCTTTAAGAGATTATGTCGTTCCTTTAGTGAATGGTACTCGCTCAAGTATTGCACGCCCTGCCATTCAAGCTAATAATTTTGAGATTAAACTAGCGAAAATCCAGATGATTCAGACATCAATACAATTTGTTGGGATGCCGAGTGATGATTCGAATGCTCACATTTCAAATTTCTTGGAAATTTGTGATATATTTAAGCAAAATGGAGTCTTAGACAATGCTATCAGGCTAACGCTTTTCCTATTCTCACTGAGGGATAAAGTAAAAGAGTGGTTGAACTCACTTCCTACTAGGACAATCATTACCTGGGATGGTTTAGCACAAAAGTTCTTAGCAAGGTTTTTCCCCAGTAAAAACAACCAAATTGATGAATGACATCACAACCTTTGCTCAGTTATAGATGGAGTTATTATATAAAGCATGGTAGACATACAAAGAACTGTTAAAAAATGCCTGCATCATGGTCTACCAGTATGGCTTTAGGTACATACATTTTACAATAGTTTAGGATTTACCACTAGAACAATGATCAATGTTGCAGCAGGAGGAACTTTGATGGGAAAAACACGAGAAGCAGCTTATGAATTATTGGAGGAGATGGCTTCTAAACAATACCAAGGAGAGTTGCAGGAGCCCATAATGTGGATGTTGTCAGTACTTATCTGTACAAATGATTGCTCTGCCTAATGAGCTGGAACATCTGAATATTAATTTTATTCAAACGCAAGTGTGTGAATTGTGTGGTGGGAATCATATTAGTGTCAATTGCTAAGTTGGAAGTCTTTTACATCGTTATTTACTGAATAAGCTTATTATATGTCGAACTTCCAGAGGTAATAAAATAACCCATATTCTATACCTACAATCCTGGCCAGAGAAACCACCCAAATTTTTCATGGAACAACACTAAAAATACACTAAAGCCACCTCCAGAGTTCCAACCACTAGAAAAGAAGTCAAATTTGGAAGATGCTCTTACTTTCTTTTCTTTTATTTGTTTTATTTTATGTGATATAGGTTCTTGTACATGTCCTCTAATAACTCAACTACAAGTTCACATCTTCAAATGCAAAACCTTGGAAGTTCTCTTTTCCTTCTCCTTCTCCTTTTATTTACATTGAGGACAATGTTGATTTCAAGTTTGGAGGTGGGAATATTTGTTGTCATAAAAAAATAAAAAAATAAACCAAAAATTTTCATTTGATACCTATGATCAGTAGATGATTGAAAATGAATATGGTTCTTAGAAAACGATTAATATTGTCTTAGTTTATACTTGATTCTTGCATTATTTTTGTTTTAATTGTGATTATTTAAATATCTTGAGCACTTATATAAATTTTTTCTTTTGACTTGAGATAAAAGATTGATACAGCTTGAGTTGAGAATCTTAGATTGAGTAAATGATTGCTTACTTTGATTCTATATTACTTAAATTTACATAGGCATCATAATTAGAAATAACTACCTATAACCATTAAGAGTGAAGCTATCCTTGAGTAATTTGGGCCTATGTAGAGGATAATCTACCCGAGAAGAAGATTTCCTTAAGTTAAAACTTTGCCAATATTTTTAATTTTCTTTGAGCTATAGACTTTATGCAATCTTTGAGGCATGCTTTGATGATGTTTGTAGGTATCATTACTGGAAATCCTCAAGCGACTATAACTCGATCCACTAAGACTCTCTAGGGTTTAAAGACTTGTTGCATAAGCTAAATGCATTTACGAACACCGTGAAAGTAAGTTAGTTGAGATTTTATTTTTCTCGAGAACTAGCAAAATATTAAGTTTGGGAGTATTTAATGTGTTGCTAATTTATATATTATTTTAATAATTCTTTAACTTAATTTTATGTTAAATTATATTTTATTATAGTAATTTTTTATCTTAATTTTTATATTTTATTATTGTAAAAATATTAGGATTATTCAAGTAAAAGACAGCTTACAGAAGAAATAAATTGGAGCTTAATGAAAATAATTGCTGACTGTGAATGAAAAGAGGAAAGAAAATGTTTAAAGGATAAATTATTAGATTTATTAAATAATTTATAGATTTAGTGGCTAATTAATTGTACAAGTCACGTGCATGCATGAACTAAAAAGAGGCGGCTTGGCTTTTGTGTTAATTCTTTCCATACAAGGATTTAATGTGTGAAAAATTAAAAGTATTATAAAAGGGAGGCACAGCCACATAGCCGAACTGGAGGAGCACGAGTGGAAGCCAAGAATTAATAAGAAAGGAGAGCAGAAGCAGAGAGGAAAGAGAAAATAGAGGGAAGCCGCAGCCATAAAATTGCAGAAAATAGAGAGAGACAGCTTCTTGAGTTTATTTTTTCTTTTTCTTTTCTAATTGTTTTGCTAAATGTTCCCTATAATATTTATAAATTCTCTTTATTTTTCATGAAATAATTTATTTTGTTAGGTCTACGCCTAACTACGAAGATATAATTCTATAAATCTGTGTTATTTTTAATTTATTATTATATGATTGAGTGTTTATTATTGTACTTAACGCTAGCCAATATTTGAATAATTTGAGGATAGATAATGAAACCGAGAGGGATTTTTGTATTAGTGCTCGTGTAATGAATATTATGAATTGAACGAAAGATATAAATGTATCAACGTGATTCAGTGCGGTTTTATTTTAAAATTTTTATAAAACTTAATGAATCTTTGCATATTTAAATTCATATAGAGATATAGTGAATTAATATGTGAATATATTTTTATATTACTTGAGAGAGTATATTGAATAAATTAGGAAAATTCACTATCAATATGGGTAATAATCTTTAATAGCATAGATGAAGGATTAAATTAGATTGATTATGGTGAAATCAGATGTCCTAATACTTTAATCTCTTGGTAATTTCATAACTACTTGTATTCTTGTTTAAAATTTTAGTTGCTTTATTTTATTTTAATTTTTAATCTAAATTCGCTCATTTGATTGTTCAAATAAAACATGGTTAGAATAATTATAGTAGCTAATACAATCTTTGTGGGACGATAGTCTACTCTATGTTATATTACTTGTACCGACTAATACACTTGCTAATTTACACAACAAAATAAAACCATTATATTATTTTAACATTGTAAGTACTAATTAATTTTATTGGTAAATCTAAACAATATACTGAAATTTGGAAGTCAAATTCGCTCATATAATATATGGTATGTAAATTGTAAAGTAGCATAAAATGAATATTCCATAGAATCCATCTTCCAATGACAATTAAGCCATGACCTCAACCATTGATAATTGCTTCCCAACACCAATCTCATTTATGTTTTGAGATTCAAGAGCTTGTATATCGTATTCAACATTTGATTTTCTTTACTTGCTTAAGAATTTGATGAAGCAACTACGTTCAACTTGGCACGGCCGGATCGACTTAGCCCTCCAAATCATCATGATCAATCATTAGACCATCGAATTATCCTCCGTGTTAGGTTGTGGAGGTTTTGCCTTCCGTGGACCAGCCATTACTCCATGACTGAGTCATTAGATCATTATTACTGGTTTGTAAGAAAAATATTCAATATATAAAGTTTTCTTTGTACAAGTTTTTATTTATGATTTTGAATAATATGATCCTACCAACTGTTCATCCGAGGAATATTTACGAATTATGGTAGCCTGGATATTGTTAATTTAGTAGGAATTTTCCGATCTAGGTTCTGTTTTGCTGGTATACGATTGTTGAACTTTTATGTTTATAAATTGGCTCCAGAAAATAAATCTAAATGAATGTTTGTTGATGTTCAGCTTATTTTGCCTCTTCACATGTAGAAAAGTCAGCACTAAAATGCCAATTTTTAACAAACATGTGTCTAACATGTTTACCACAATTAGTATGCAAAACTTTCAATTTGGTAGGTAGAGTTTGGTGAAGAAAATTATGCCAAATTAGGTAGAGTTTTGTGAAGAAAATGGTGCCAAATTATTAAATTTTTTACCAATTATTGAAGACTTTTGTTGCATTGTTGGTGAAGTTTTTCTTATAAATAGCTGCATCCCAAATTTGAGAAAGTTTCAAATTCAGAGAGAAATAATTCATTAGAGAATTATTGTGAGAGTGAGCAATTGGAGAGTATGGGCAATTGAGAGTTATTATTCTTTCAAGTATGTATGAAGTACTTGGGTGTATTTGGGTTACGGGAAGAGAGTTTTCTTTACTCAAATATTGTACTATAAATAATTGTTAATAATACAATTATTTTCTCTTGCTCCCGTGGACGAAGGTATAATCGCCGAACCATGTTAAATTCTTGTGTCATTTAATTTTATAATTATTTGGTGTGCTTGATTCTGTATTCCGTGCACAACAAGTGGCATCAGAGCCAAAGGTTCATATTTGAGGTATACGGCACTGTTCACGTATACTACACTATTCATAGGTACGTACTTATTTATATATTTTGTACTATTTAAAAATACGATCCTGTTTATAGATATGGTAGAGACGACCATTTGTACTTGGGAGACGATCTATTGTAAATAGTGTGTATTTATGCATGTGTAGGAAAGTTCTGTCAACAAGACGATAAGAGTCTAAGGAGTTTGAGTTTTAAGTGGGACCGTTGTGACCCTCCACTCTCCTAGGAACTTTCTTGGTGCATATATTCACGTGAAACTAACATCATAGAGACTGTTTTTCAAGTGTGAATAGTTTGTTGAGAAAATGGTAGAAGGTGAAACTTCAGAATCGGGAGAGATCTACCCAAACTATTTCGGGAGACACTATAGATGGGAGGTGAGATGTATCACATCGTCATGCAGCACCTGTTATTGGAGGCTAGAAGATCCATGTTGAAAAGTTTGATGGGAAAATCAACTTTGGCATGTGGAGGCGTGAAGTTATGGATGCCCTTATTCAAATTGATCTCGATGTTGTTACGAAAAAAATAAAAGACACTTGTATGATAAAGAAACTTAGGATCGTATGAACAAAAAATCTTGTGGTCAAATCAGATCTTGTTCGACCAAAGAGGTGAAATATCCAGTGAAAGATTAGGATTGTGCGATAACTTTATGGCGTACATTAGAAGAAAAGAACTTGCTGAAAAGTCCTAAAAATCGTCTTCATGCAATGGGCCAGGTGTATGGTTTTCAAATGAAGCATGGGGTTTCAATGTATGATCATGTCTCAAGATTTGAAAAGTTACTTGCTGATTTAAAGAATCTTGATGAAGATATTAAGGATGAAGTCAAGGCTATGATTCTGCTACACTCATTGCTAGAAAAGTATAGCCATTTTGTGACTACCTTGATATATGGGAAAAGCGTGATCATCTTCAAAGATGTTTGTACAACATTGACTAATTTAGAGATTCGGAATAATGAAAAACATTCCGAAAAAGCATCGTCTGAAGCTTTGATAATTATAGAAAGGACGATGGAGAAAAAGAAGAAGCATGATGGGAAGAATTCTCGGTCCAAATCGAGAAGCAGAAATATAGCTCGAGATGAGTGTGCCTTTTGTCATGAAAAGGACCATTGGAGGAAAGACCGTCCGAAGGCTCGGAAAAAAATGGGAAGAAACCAGATGGCAGCAAACATGGCACGGAAAGATGATGACTACGATTATTCACTAAGTATTATATCTACAACATATGTGGCTAGTACAAGTGAGTGGATACTTCATACCAAAGCAACCTATCATTTGTGTCCTATTAGGGAATGGTTTACAAATTTTCATAATTTGGAATCTGGATCAGTTGTGATGGGAAATAATCAATCTTGTCGCACAATAGGGATAGGAACAATTCGACTCAAAATATTCGATGGAATGATCAGAGAACTGAAAGGGGTTAGATATGTTCCAGCTTTAAAGAAAAATCTAATTTCTGTGGATGCTCTAGAAGCTAAAGGTTACAAGGTTACCATTGAAAATGGTACAATGAAGTTCATATATGGAGCTATGGTGATTACGTAAGGTGTCGAGCGTCACAATTTATACTATTTGAAGGGAGGTACAACTGATAAAGTTAATGTTCTTTGAGGTGTATAGTGACACTACTAAGCTATGGCATGTACTGACTAGAACATGCTTTGGAGAGAAGTCTTTGCAAACTTTGATGAGGCATGGGCTTTTAAAAGGTATCAAAACCCGTAAATTAAATTTCATGAGCATTGTGTAGTAGGCAAGGAAACAAGGGTCAAGTTCAGATCTGACTAATCACGATACTCGTGAGATCCTTGAGTATGTTCACAGTGATGTATGGGGACCAACCAACACTACACCAATTGGTGGAAGCCATTATTTTGTTACATTTGTTGATGATTTCTCTATACGTATGTGGGTGTACACCATGCGAGTAAAGGATGAAGTTCTAGAGATTTTCGTAAAATGGAAGAAACTGGTGGAGACTTAAATTTGCAGAAAGATCAAAGTATTACGATCTGATAATGATGGTGAATATACTTCTGATCCGTTTTTGCAAGTATGCCAGAGTGAGGGTATAAAAAGACATTTCACAGTGAGACATACTTCGCAACAGAATGGTGTGGCTGAGCGTATGAATCGTACTTTACTAGAGAAAGTACAGTGTATGTTATCTAATGCTGGTTTAGATAAAAATTTTTGGGCTGAGGCTGTAACCTACACATGTCACTTAATAAACCGGTTGCCTTCTGCTGTAATTGGAGGTAAAACTCCTATAGAGATGTGGTCAGGAAAACAAGCACAAGACTATGACTCCATTTGTGTGTTTGGGTGTCCAGCTTATTATCATGTAAAGAATGATAAGCTCGATCCTCGTGCAAGAAAAACTATCTTTGTACGATTCAAATGTGAAGTTAAAGGTTTCAAGCTTTGGGGTCTTGAAGATAAAAAGTTTATGTATAGCAAAGATGTCACATTTGATGAAGCTTCTATATTAAAGGCTCCAAGTTCTCAACAGGTAAAGAACAAGACCAATGAGACATTGCAGCAGGTGGAGTTTGATGCAACTCCATATGTACCAGTTAGTTCTATAGAAAGGAGTTCAATTTTGGAAGTGACACCAAGAGTTGAAGAAGAGGTTGTTTACATTGATGTCCCGTAAGAGGAAGAAACAATCGAAGATGTAGATGATGAAAATGAGATTATAGTAACTATAAGGCCAAAAAGAGTGATAAAAAAACCTGGATGGCTTACAAAAAATATAGTGGTAGCCTATGTACTTCCAGTTATTGATGATGACATCCCCAACACTTTTGGTGAAGCATTACGTAGCAGTGAAAGTAATCAGTGGAAGTTAGCCATGGAAGAAGAGATGAAATCTCTCCATCAAAACCAAACTTGGGAACTTGTGGAGTTACCTAAGGGGAAAAGGGCTATTGGCAATAAATGGGTCTACACCAAGAAGCAAGGATCTCCAAATCAATCAACTTATCGATATAAGGCTCGGCTCGTAGTAAAAGGTTTTGCTCAGAAAGAAGGTATTGATTATAATGAAGTTTTCTCTCTAGTTGTAAAACATACTTCCATTCGTATCTTACTTGCCTTGGTAGCAGAATATGAGTTAGAGTTGGCTCAATTGGATGTTAAGACAACATTCTTACATAGAGATTTAGAGGAAGAAATCTATATGACTCAGCCTTATGGTTTCAAAGTTATTGGAAAGGAGAATCATGTGTGTAGATTGATTAAATCTTTGTACGGATTGAAACAGTCACCAAGGCAGTGGTACAAGAGATTTGATCAATTTATACAAAGGTAGAAATTCACTAGAAGTGAACACAATCACTGTGTTTACTTTAGAAGACTGCAAAATGAAGCTTTCATCTATTTGTTACTCTATGTCGACGATATGCTTATAGCTTCGAAGAATAGAGGTGAGATTGAGAGATTAAAGAAGCTGCTGGCTTCTGAGTTCGAGATGAAAGATTTGGGTGATGCACAGAGAATACTTAGGATGGAAATTCACAGAGACAGAAAGAATGGAAGCGTGTGGTTGACTCAAAAGTCTTATTTGAAGAAGGTGCTAGAAAAGTTCGGTATAAATGACAAAACTAAACCGGTATGTACTCCTCTAGCTCCTCATTTTAAATTAAGCTCTTCTTCATGTCCTTGCTCTAAAGAGGAGCACGACTATATGGCTCGTGTTCCATATACTAGTGCTGTGTGTAGTCTTATGTATGCTATGGTGTGCACAAGGCCCGATATATCTCAAGCTATGAGTATGGTTAGTCGATACATGCATAATCCAGGTAAAGACCATTGGCTTGCGGTTAAGTGGATTCTCCGATACCTGTATGGGACAGTTGATGTTAGGTTATTGTTTAAGAAGGATTGTGGTAAAAAATCTATTGGGTATTATGATTCTGATTTTGCTGGAGACCTAGACAAACGAAGATCAACAACGGGTTACGTAGTCACATTGGGTGGAGGTCTGATCAGTTGGAGGTCGATTCTACAATCGACAATTGCTTTGTCCACTACGGAAGCAGAGTACATGGCAGCAACTGAAGCTGTAAAAGAAGCTATCTGGTTGAAAGGTTTGTTAGCTGATTTGGGGGTAATCCAAGAAAACATTAAGGTTTTCTGTGATGACCAGAGTGCAATATTCCTTGCGAAGAATCAAACATAACACGCTCAGACGAAACACATAAATGTGAAATATCATTATCTGAGAGAAATTATTGAGGGCGATGATGTGTTATTGAAAAAAATCGATACTAAGAATAACCCATTAGATATGTTAACGAAGGTGATTTTTGGAATTAAGTTTCAATATTGCTTGAAACTAATTCAAATTCTTCGAATGTGTTAAGTTTGAAGAATTTTGAACTACGGTTGGCTTGATTCCAAATTTTGGGTACGTAGGCAGTCACAGAGATGCAGTCGCTTTGGGGATGATGGTTCATTAGTAGTCGGCTCAGATTTGGATAAATTTTTGCCGAGGTGGAGAATTGTAGAAAAGTCAGCACTAAAATGCCAATTTTCAACAAACATGCGGCTAACATGTTTACCACAATTAGCATGCAAAACTTTTAATTTGGTAGGTAGAGTTTGGTGAAGAAAATGGTGTCAAATTACGTAGAATTTGGTGAAGAAAATGGTGCCAAATTAGGTAGAATTTGGTGAAGAAAATGTGCCAAATTGTTGAATTTTTTACCAATTATTGAAGACTTTTATTGCATTGTTGGTGAAGTTTTTCTTATAAATAGCAAGAGTTTATTCATTTCTAATGCATCCTAAACTTGAGAGAATTTGAGAAAGTTTCAAATTCAGAGAGAAATAATTCATTAGAGAATTATTGTGAGAGTGAGCAATTGGAGAGTGTGGGTAATTGAAAGTTATTTTTCTTTCAAGTATGTATGAGAGTACTGGGTGTATTTAGGTTACGGGAATTGAGTTTCCTTTACTCAAATATTGTAATATAAATAATTGTTAATAATACAATTATTTTCTCTTACTCCCGTGAACGTAGGCATAATCGCCGAACCACGTTAAATTCTTGTGTCATTTAATTTTATAATTATTTGGTGTGCTTGATTCCGTATTCTGCGCACAACATCACAGACTAAATATTCAAGATTCATATACTAAGTTATTCAAATGCATAAGCAGTTTATTTAATGTATGAATCTTAATCATTTTAGCAGTATTCACCGATTGGAGATCTCAACCAAAACTCGTGTGCAAATTATATATAACAAGTCAAATTGCTAAAATGAATTTTGTAACAATTGATTCATCGACAAATTAAATGACTTATTGAATCGATCAATGCAATTTCATTAGAAATTAAAGATCATCGTTTTACACTGATTAAATTAAAAAATCAATCAAATCAACAAGTGAAATTTAAAAAGTAAATATGTTAAAATCCTTCAATAATCCGAAATTAATAATTTAAAGTGACGGTTTGAAATATACATGAAATCTTTCTCCGTTTGAGAATTTTCCTTATCTCTAATTTTTCTCCACAGACACAACATGAATGTGTTCCTACAAAGGCGTTTAAGAATTTTTCTTATCTTTAATGTTTCTCCGCTGACACAATATGAGCGTGTCCCGACAAAGGCATTCCGATACTCTTGTTAATCTGAACATGATGAATTGTTAAGTGAATTCTAATCAATTGTCTTTGGTTTTCTGTATGTGGTGAGAAACTGACCGGAAGTCACTTTCTCGATCATTTGGCTTTTATTTGTAAATGTGGACTTAGTGGGAGATTTTAATTTTTAGATCTAAATCGTCCAGATTTTGCTACTTATTTTCTGTTGTTTGATTTGATCTAAATTTTATCTTATATCGCTTTGGCGCATGATTTTATTAATAATCATAAGTTGCCAGTTGGCCTATTTGCTTATTTTCGGATTTCATATGCCCATCACGTGATTTTCAAGGGATCACATGTTGGTTTTGTTTTAGTTTGGATCTGAAGTGTTTTTGTTTGATTGTGAATATACTGCGAAACATAGTTTGACGCGTGAGGTGGAATAAATGGTGTTATATATTTTGGCAATTACAATAACGAATTGGGAAAATAGTGAGGGCTACGCATCTCCAGATTTTTTGTCTTCTTAGTTCTTAGTGATCTTGTACTCCAAAAATAATCCACAAATTATTAAAATTAGTTTGGGATCAACTTTACCCATGTGTTGAAACCCTAACTATAAATAAAATACAAAATCTATAAATTAGTTAAATAAGAAATTCAACTTGGATGCTTGATTTACTCCTCTCTCATTCTAAATACACATACACACTCTCTACATTTTCCACCATCAATTCCTCATTCAATGTATCTTCTCAAATGAATTTAAATTTGAAAACACTTAAAAATAACTCCCGAATTTAGTTTCAAAGAACAAAACTTTCATTTTTAATCTATCCTCACCCTTATAAATTTTCCCTCATTTCTTTCCTCTGCACCCGTAGCTTCTCTTTCGATACAATGGAAATGCAATTTTCTTTTTTTGGTTTTAATAAGCTTAAGATATATAAACGATAACGGTGGGCTTGGCTTTTAATAAGCTTAAATGTTACGGTCATGGAATTCCAGCTCAAAATGACTAAAGAAATGTCTCAAGATGTCTAACTCTACCGATTCCAGAATATTCCGTAAAATTTCAGCAACTCTAGCACACTTGTACATAAGCTAGATTTCTCTAGAGTGTTGCACATGTATATAGAATTCTCTAGGTTAGAATTTTCTAGAGCTAGCCAAGCTTCCCTATAAATATGGGTGAGCTCTAGGCATTTGAGCATCAACCAAATCAACCAAAGCAATTAAAGCATCAAAGCACTCTTGTAAGCTCTCTTGTAAGCTTTCTTTCGAGTAATACAATTTCCGTATTTGGCTACATTGCTCGCTAGCTCTCTATTCTCTTTAGCATTTCGGGTAACCTCTTGGCTTAGCTATTGAGAAGCTCAAAGGCTTACTTAACAACATCTCGACAAAGGTTTTACTTTTATCTGCTAATAAATCTGCCAAAGACATAACTTATCTTTTAGAGAATCTCTTTCTTCATATAAATCTCGACATCTGTCATTTAATCTTTTAAAAATTTTTACTATTGTTCCACAATGGTCTTAAAAAGACAAAATGTTAGTAGAAGATAAAGCAACTCCACTAATTTGTGTATTTAGAACACTTGGTAATATGCATCGAGGGAAAGATGGTAAACTTCTAACTATATCTCTTACTAATGGACTTATGGAAATTTTCAAACAATTTTCTATTTTGCAGTTTTAAGGGATGATTTGACATTATAAAATCCTTGATAACGAGGCTTGTAAAAATTTATTATTTTTTTAAAACTTCAGGCTAAGAGATTAGTGTTAAAAATTGTATTTCTAGGGATGAAAACATTATATTGTGCCTTTATTATAATTTATATTTGTATTTATGTAATATATAATGAATTATGAATTATATTTTTAAATATTTGATTTTGTATATTTTTCTGTGTTTATTAGATAAAATAATAACTTCCCATAATTTGAGGCTCAAACATATGTCAAATTTGGATTCCGGAGGTCCGAAATCTTTAAAATAAGTCAAGATCGGCTAGAAATCCACTCGTGCTAAGGTGCGAGTATATTATTGTACTGAATCGTTGACTCTCACGAGTTGATTAATTGCTAATTGGATGCTAAAATGAGCTTACAATACACATATGCACATTGAATACATGACTGACTTTGACCAAATCATAATATTTCACAATTCAATGGCCACGATCGTGCTACGTGGCAAAAGTTAGGTCACTATCTCCAAGGTGAAATATAAGTTATGTAACCTAAGAAGGAGAGTGAATTAGAATTTTAAAACTTAAGTTAAAAAAAAAAACCACACAATAATTTATTACGATACCTAATTGAAATAAAAATTATAAATTTAACAATGCTAAAAAATAAAATAGTAAGGGAAGAGAGAGTAAACACAATGATTTTTATATGGTTCGACAATCCCCTACTACGTCCACAACTCTAAGTTCACTAGGCTTGAGGATTTTACTATCCAAGTCTCCTAAGGTTTCAAATTCTTACAATTGATTTCCAAGGTGCTAATAAACATTTACAACAAGAGATTATACTTCAATCTCTACACTCAAGTGTTTCTCACACTTATACACTCACAAATATTACAATGGATTCAAGGTTTACAACAAATACTCTCTTATAAAATTGATATACAAATGATAATATAATGTAGACTTAATATATAATGATTTTCGAAATGGAAGCTGAAAATATGTTGTATGATCTTATTATTGCTTGCAAAAGTTCTTCAAAATGAATTAGATTTGAGTTTGTATAGTTTGGATTTGAGTTTGTATAATTTGCAATCTTAATCTCGAGTTAATTATAGTTTCATGTTTATGATTGTTGTTTCATTTGAGTTACCAATAGGCGCGACATATATTTGTAGTCAAGATTACCCAGTATCTTGCTGGGAGCAATTAAGAGCAGTGAGATTATAAATTAACAATATATAATTTGTATAACATAGAATTTGTACAACACATCTCTTAATGTGTTTTCGGTACTGATCATCGAATTCTACGGTCGGAGTGTATCAACATAATTAGTATGTTGAAATTGATCATTAGAGAAAGCCGATGAAGACTCAAGAAAAAGATGTAATTAAATTGATTGGACGGTTGAGATATCAATTTAATTAGCGATGTGCAATGCGAGGATTGTTCGATAAATAAATCAATGTGGCATGGGTCGAATTATTATTTGAGAACACTATCCTAGATAGCATACAATTATGAAGGTTAGTTCCAATCTTATAGTGGAGTAAATTTGGAATTAAATAATTGGGCTAGTTTAATTACATGCCTAATTATTATAGCCACTATAGTATGTACCTATATAATCCTCGGGTTAGCTCATTTAATTAAATGCACCACTACTAGATTAATAAGTAAGATAACTAACTATTTAGGTTAAAAGCCTAAATATATTATTTAGTGGGATGCTCCAATTAATATACTTGTATATAAGGGCCTTATGTTATTTTATAAGGTGATCCCTATAACTATAACAAGTGTAACGCCAAAAGTTTTAGGGTTTTTATCTTGTTTTAATTTAAATTAATTATTTTAATTTAATAGAATGAAAAAATAGATAAATAAGGAGCTTAGGGTTTTCACCACTACAATATACAAAGGTTTTTTCTTCGCAAAAGAAAATAGAGAAACCATAATACAAATAAAGAAAGAGAATTTTTCTCTCGACTTTGAGAGAAAAATATTTTCTTACTAGTTGCTTTCGATGAGTGAAAAAAGGTGCCCACACATCAAGTGCATATCAAACTTAAGTCATAACCTAAAAGATCATTAGTGACAAATCGTGATCTAGTAGGAAAGGTAGTAATAGATCATGACTTGGGAGCCTTAATTACTACAACGAAAAAGCAAATGTACGATTTTAAAATTTTAGTAATTCTATATATTGTATGAGGAAGCGATACTATTATTTCTATTGTAAAACTATTTTAAAACTAATACCTTTTACGCCTTCTTTTCATCAATGGCAATCTCCATAACCTACCATAGTAACATCAGTTCCTTTACAAGGTTTTAGTTCTAAAATTATACCTGGATTGTTGATCATGTATGCTATGACTTCAGAGTCGACATAGAATTGTCATCATCTTCATCGAGGTTCATAGCAGCTAAAGCTTGAGAATTTCCTCGATGAGATGTGAATAATCATAACATCTTCGACATTTAATGATAGTGTGTTTCAGTTTTTGACATATCTAATATATGATTATTTCTTCATTTGACTCCTCAAGTTGCTTGCATTTACGCACACTCCTCTATTGATAAAGAACATTTTTTTAAAGTTGCCAATCTATCCATGACATGCACCCCTTTCTCCTTGGTCGTTGGCAGCAATTGATATTCTAAAGAAGACCAGAGATGTCTAGCACATTCTACTCTAACAATTCCACTTATTACTTCTTCTGTCATAAGACTCAGCAACTAAGAGGTTAGCGATCCGCCATTATTAATCCACTTGGAGAATTCGAATTCACGACCTTTCTTCCATCGAGTTGACTAATTCTTACGTGAGCCTCTCAAGCATCTTGAATGTGGTGCATAATTCCTAGACTTCTAACCAACGGGAGAACCTGTGAACTCCTTAGTAAGAAGTTTTTTTGGTCTAGTTTTATTGATACGAGGCTTGAGCATTAATGAAATGACAGAATACTGAGATTTGGTTATTTGACAGAGAATGAAGAGGCTTTTATGCTAACGCATGGTTGGCACTGATACAATAAGAAAAATAATGTAAGGTTAATTTGTATTGTATCCTTGATGGTTTACAAAATGTGACCTTACAAAGGTTATATACATAATGAAGTAGCTAGCGGTTAGAGACTTAATTACATAACGAGAGAAACACGGCTAGAGTACATAATTTGCTTTCCTAAAATAATTCACAATATCACTATAGCATGGGTAATGAAATATTCTTGATGGTGAAAGTCCTTGAATGATAGCCCTGACTTGTGCAAGCCATGTTATATGTTTTAACCATCGGTAACTTTGATTTTGCTGATCATCTACAACTTGTTTATCAGTAAAAGTATGAGAGAGTTTGAAATTATGTAATATTCTAATAGGTTATAATTTTTTCATTACTAGTGAATTGCATAATGTTTTGGGTGTAACCTCGTGAATGTAGAATTGTGATCTTAAAAATTCTCGATGTATTTTATATTCTATAATTTACTATTTCTAGCATACTTAGTGAATTTGGGATGAATGAACAGTAATATAAACAATAAGCAAAGTTAAAATACAATAAATGTGAACTGTAATTATATACAGTAAATGTGAACAGTAACTTTTATATTGTATTGTATGAATATTAAATATTACAATGAACAGTGACCCATAACAAAGTTTGAATGCTAGAAAGAGATTAATCAAGTGGACTTAGTAAAATACAAAAGAAACTCAAAACAAAAAGCAAAGAAAAATGCATGAGAAAACTAAATTTAAATATAAACGAAAAATGATCTAATTCGTAGATTCTATAATATTCGAGAAATATATACACTATACTTATATTTGCGGACACATTGTCTACTCCCATCTAAATATGATATATATACACTCACGCATACATATACATATACATATACATATACACACATTTGTTTATAGAAATAGTACGGATAGTAATCTGTGAACAATGATTTAATAATTAATTAATTAGGATAATTAATATTCTAAGTTTTAATTGTTGAAAGCTTAAAATAAATCTAAATTCTTAACATATTGTAAAGAAGCAGATAAGCATAACAATATTGTGAGAAATATTATTGAACTAAATTTGATTATAAAGGGGTGTTTAATTGTAAGAATGGAAAGGAAAGGAATAAAATTATTTCTTTATAAAAAGAAAAGATCCTTTTAACTCTAAATATTGTATATTTAAATTAAAATTAAATGTACCTATGTTAAATATAAAATTAAAAATATTAATTTTTTTTCAAAATTTTATTTTCTAAAAAATTAAAACATAGATTAATAAAATATTTACTCTAGTAAATAAATAAATTTTTATTTTTAAAATTTTAATTAAATATATACTTGATAAAAATAAATTATTGAAGTACGATGAGACTACCATTCAAGCCAAATAGCAATATCAATGTTGATAATAGAGATTCATATACTCAAAAGCAAACTAAGTATCAGGACAAATCATCATGAAACTTTATTACAATTCCCTAAATATAATTATGGAATTTACTGACGATTAATTAAACATTCATTACTTCAAACGGTTGTTAGCATATATATGCTTATAATTATGATTTTGATAATAACAAATATGTTTTAAATTAATTAAACTTGAAGAAAATTTAAAATGGTTGTTTTTCAAGTTTTTGGACTAAATTGAAAAAGTATTTAAAAATTTTGAAATCAACTGAGTATTATTTAAAATTCTAAAATGGACTTATTTGAACTTATAATGTTTTAGACCACAATATAGTTTTCAAAAGTTTTTGGGCTTTACTATAGTTTTGGAATGATTAGGGCAAAATTATAGATTTAAGAAAGTTAACACTCGTAGTAAGACTATTTTGCACTCTGTAGTAAAATGGCAAACCGACAACAAAATTAGAATGAAGTCGACAATGTTCAGCAAGTAACATATTTTGCTGAAAATTATTAGAGATTCGATAACAGGAAAACGGTCGCTTACAAGTTAATGGCTAATCAATAACGAAATTAGCAAATCATCGATAGTGTTCGAAAGCAACAAATTCTGATGAAAAATTACCAGCAATCTGACAATCGTTAATGGCTAACCGACAAGTTAACAGAGATCTGAAAGCTGTAAGCAACCAATCGACTATTTGAATTACGGCCCAACTATAACTTGTTCAAGTCAAAATAGTGATCTACAACAAGTTAATGGCGAAACTTAAGATTGATCATGAGATTAACGGCTAGCTTTCAACTCTAACTATAAAAATGCTCAATTAGATTCAAATAAGATTAATCTTGAGATTTATCATTGAGCTTCCTACTGAGTGTACAATTATTCTTGAGCTTTAAACTTGTAATCACTTTATTGAAATACACTTTGGATTTTCAATTGTAAACACATATTTTGTTTGTGAAGAAATTCTTTGTAATCCTCATTGTAAAATCAAAGTTGAGTGATTGTAAGTGTTGGAAAATATTTGGGTTAAAAGATTGGGGATAATCTCTTGTTGTAAATGTTGATTAACACTTTCAAGTCAATTGTAAATGTTGTTAAAGCCTTGAAGGCTCTTTTAGTGAATCCTCAAGTCCGATGAGCTTAGAGCGTAGGCAGGGATTGCTGAATCACATAAAAATCATTGTCTTTGTTCTCTCTTTCCTTACTCTTTTATTTTTAACATTGTTTAATTTATTGTTTTTTATTCCATTAAGGCATTAAAATAAATTGTTGTGTAACTTATTTAGCTTAAGTTTTAAACACCCAATTTACCCCCTCTTTGGTTGCATAGCTTTTATTTCAACGTCATCGTCATTGGTAAAGGTTGAATCACTGGTTTCTGTTCATTATGACTGCCATAGCCTTCTTGTAGATAACATAGAGTATCCATGGTTCTAACTACATTAGAAAAATAAAAACATAACCTAACTAATATATTGAAATTTTGGGATTAAATTTCTGGACCGATTACGACAACGTAAATTGACTTTTACAATGCTGGAAATTGATTTACGATAATGTAAATTCATCATGGATTTTAATCCAAAATTTTAAGGTTTAATCTGATAGTATATTGAAATCAATATTTTTTGTTTGTTATTAGCATCTTCATTTTAACAAAGTAAGGATGTCCTCAATTGATAATTATTATTATCATTATTATCAGCAACAGCATTATCATTATTATTATATATTGATCTGGCCCAAGATCTTAGATTTTATTAAATTCGGGAAAGCTATTAAACCACATGGTTTAACATGTAATGTCATTACAATGTTCAATAATAAAATTTAATAGCTTTCCCAGCAATTACACTATTATACCATATGATTTAATAACTTTTTTTTAATTTTAATACATGATTGTAGATGAGATTAGTATTTAATATAATTCAATAGATTAAAGGTAAACCAAATAAAGGAGATTAATTGATTAATGAATAAGGGTTTATGCTTTTTGCTGAATCTTGGTACGACTTAATTTCAATGATGGACACTAGAGAAAAAACAGTGACTAGTTTCGTGAATTAATTGGCTAGATCATGAAACAGCCCAAGGCCATAATAAATAATTTTCATTTTTCATGCAAAATGACAACTCTCAAGATAATCTCATATGGTGGCTGGGAAGTACATTTTCTTAACATCATATATATATATATATATATATAGTTATATAGTTGATTTGATTCAAAATCTTAAAGTTTAGAATAACTATTAAATCATATACTGTAATAGTATAGTTTCATTATACTACTAAATCACACTGTTATTCAAGATCCAATCAATGAAAGTGTTGTAGACTTACATTCAAGCTCAATAGCAATATTAATATCAATAATAGAGCTTCATAAGCTCTGAGGCAAATTAAGTATCAGGACACTAACTAATAATTATAAAGTTTCATATGTTTATTATAGGACAAATCACTATGAAACTTTATTAAAATTCCCTCAATTACTTCAGAAATCCCAAATAATAATAAAATAAATTAAACTCGCATCACTTCAAACGTCGTCGTCATCCTAGAAAATTGTATACTGGTTTCTAGTCATTGCTCCCTTGTGATAGATAATACAGAGCGTCCATGGTTCTAACTGCATTGGAAAAATGAAAACAAAATCATACAAAAAATAATAATAATAATAAGTAAAGTCACACACACACACACACACATTCAAGATCCAATAGATAAAAGGCGAACCATATAAAGGAGTTTAATTGATTAATGAAAAAAGGTTTATGCTTTTTGCTGAATCTTGGTACAATTTAAATTCAATGATGGACCCTAGATAACAAAACAGTGATTAGATTTCGTGAACTAAAAAAGCCAAATCATAAAACAGCCAAATGGCATTTAAATAATTTCTATTTTTCATGCGAAATGATAACTCTCTAAATCTTATATATCGGCTGGGAAGTCCATTTCTTAGCATTAGATACCCTATATATGCATATATATATATATATAATGCATTCAAGATCCAATAGATAAAAGGCCGATAATATAAAGGAGGTTAATTGATCAATGAACTATGTTTTTATTTTAACTGAAAAAACATATAACATTTTTTCTTATCAGGTATAAAATGCCTATTTTATCAAATGTTCTGCACTTTGTTAGTGTAAGTTTTTATGGCTTCTACTTTTCTTTTGTTGCTGCTGTTCGATCGGGTTATATATAATTAGAAGTGAAAGACATCCAACCCTCATAGAATGAAAGTAGATAATGAGATCGATGTATGTGGACTAATATTTAACCCACCTCCTTGGACGTCCCTGCAGCTTGGTCTTGTGGCTTTAGTGGCTGCTCACTCGCAAGCACAAACTCTTTCATTAGCCATTCACCTTTGATTGATGCAGACCTTTCATCCTTCTTGCAATAAGACAGTGACGTCTTTGTAGCAATCAGATTTTCATTTTCATATTGGAACTGTTTAATATTCCCAGCTATCTTCCAATATCCACGTCCATCCCGAACTTTTCTCTCAGCATTCTTCCCTCTCTTGTGTAAGGGTGAGAAGAAGTACATTATCTCCTCACCAGTTTTAGGTGCTAAGCCTGTACGATGATAAACATTATTAATTATAAAAATTTGAAACTGTTAAATCATTCAGCAGCAAATTAATTAGAAAAGGATACATACTTGGGAGCTTTGAAGGTTCATGCTCATAGATATCTATGCCATCTCCAATAAAGAGAAAACCCTTCGCAAGCTCGGGTGACACTTTCTTCTTGGGGGATGACACTTTCATCTTCAGGAGTTCCACGCATTCCTCATCGGTAGGACGAAATACCTGACCACGTGCTAAGTATGAAGCCATGTGTAATGAAAGGAATCCACAGAAGCAGCTACAACTCAAGTCGAAGTTAACTCTTTCCTTCTCTATGTGATTTCCAACAATATGAAAGAACTAGACAAGCAGTCTTCCTTTTATGCCTACTTGTCTAAATTGTAATTGAATTGCAATAAACACTTTGAACGTGATTATAAATACGTTGATTGCTACATTTTATTATGTTTAATTAATTTGAACTATGTGAATCCAATTTGATTCTAGTTATAATCGAGATATTCCACTTCATTTGGAGTGCACTAATTACTACGTAGTGGTCAGGCAATATTGTCTTGCCTGCTTCTTTGTAAATGTTTTGAATGTGTTTGCAAAATATGCCCAATAAACATGCATCCAAATAATTAGAAAATAAATAAATAAATAGAAAATAATCTCTCTGAAGGATATTTCTTGAATAATATCATATAATAAGCAACAAAGACAACAAATTCTATAAAAAGTTATTTGCTATATTTTCTTGTCTAAGAATGATATTGTGCTCAATAAGCCTTTATTTTGTAACTGATTATAAATTGAACTGTCTTATGTAATATTGAAAAAGGTAATATAAATAATACAACCCTTTGAATGTGCCTGCAAAATATATTAATTTAAATTATAAGATGTGCACTTAAAGGTGACACAAGCTCAAGTGACGACATGTCAAAATAGTGTCACTAATTACTTTTAGTGACACTTATTAATAGTGTCGATGATCCGGAGTCGGAAAAATTCGACACTTGAATGTGGTGTCGGAATTCATCATTACTATAGTATTACGATTTTATGACACCATAGTGATAGAAATTACTAATAATTATTACGTGTCAAAAGATCGTATCACTATAGTATTCATCGAACTCAATATTTTTAAATATTTTTATATTAAAAATCTGAACTCACTATAGTATTATAGCCTTAATATTTTTAAAATCTAAAAAATCAATTCTATACATTAGATTTTAAAAATAATTATAAAAATTATAACAATAGCAAATCTCGAACTCAAACATTTCATCAAGTACGAAGCCCTAGCCCAACAACATCACTCACACTCACACACTCATAGATCATCATGGTCCCTCAATCTCGGCCGTTGATCCGATCTCACCACAATCTCCGCCTCCGATCGATGTTCATCAACATCAAATCTAGGGATTTCCTCCTTAACCGCCACCACCGCCATGTCATCCAAGATCAATCATCATCACCACCACCACCACGGAGAACAAAACCAACGGCGGATCTTTACTCACTGTCCCCATCTCGCCGACTTCCGCGCCCGCAACGGCACCAAACCATTCAGAGCTATCTAGGACTGCCTACCACGTCTGATACCTCGCGATTGCCAAGGCAGAAGAAATTCAAGTAGTCTTGTGGCACATATTTGTTTTCGAGTCCGACTTCCACCGAGCCTTGTAAATTGTTTCATATATCATTTGCATTAAGTTATCTGCAGCAAACATAAAAAATAATACTAGGTGAAGAAAAGAATATTGAAGCTTCAAGTTAGATACGTGAATTGATGTGTTTATATCCTTCATTTGTTTGTTATCACAAAGGTTCTCACCTAAGTCTCTGTGAGAATCCCAATTAAATGATGAGCCAATAAAGTATTGGTTTTCAATGTAGATGAATTGTTGGGCATCTCGGATTGCCTTAACATAGGTCTGTATGTATGCTCATGTCTATGAGGACATTCTTTCCACATACTAGGTTCCGATCATGATGTAACCCATTTGTCGGCTTGATCAATCATCATCCGCTCATAGTCACCAAATTTAATTACTTGTTCTTACCAAGCTTGTAGCATCTCTTGGGTCAATTGGAAAGCCTTTCACAGAATTTGAATCAATTGAGCGAAAAACCTTCAAGTGCAAGGAAAATTAGTCAAAAAATTATCTATATTGAAGGAAAAACTGAAAATGGAAAGTTCTGGAAAGTGAAAACTAGTATCTAAATGACATCAAATGTACCTGAGCATGCCAAGCATAGCGAATTACTGATTCGGTCTAAAAAAACTGGTGTTCAATCAAAGAATCCTTAAGAACTCAAAAAGAAATGTTGAAGCAATTCATGGCTTCATGCTAGCTACGACTATAATCTAGAATAGGCAAAACAATGAAACAGTAGCTATAAGGGTGCATTGTGAAGATATAAATTTATAAAAACCAGTCACTTGGTCAGCCACAGCCCACATAATGGCTTGGCCTGGTGGGATCCTCATGAGACGGGGCAGGAGTCCTCTCCACATGCCTTTGTACTTTAACTTACCCCTACCTCGGCTCTGTGCCATCAGCCTTGTCTTAACAACATCAAAAGGGCCAGTGCATACTGCTGAAAATTAAAATTTTCCAGCACCAATCATCAGTAACTTTGAAAAATCATAACAATTCATGCTTTAAGAATTTTTGAACATGAAACATATCGGATGAAAGCTCGGAAATCTAGTTTAAAACAATATAATTAGTTTCACATGATTCTAGGTAAATCAAATGATATTCAGTGTAATATCCACACTACTCCAGCATCTCAGGATTACTAACAACATCCAAATGGTTTTACAATTTCACATATGATCTAGACTTAAATCAATATTAACAATTTTAGAGGGATTGAAAACTAATAGAATACGAACAACATAAATATGCAACATGTTTCTTCCAAACATCACCTTTGCACTCACCTCTCGCTCCTGTGAGTATTATCCAAAGCCAAGAATCCAACACGCCGTCAGAAGAATTTGCAGCGCCAACTTCGAACCAAAAATGACTAATAGTGACCCAATGTGAGGCCTAAAGTGCGTGTGCGGAATGTGAGGCCTAAAGTGCGTGGGTGGATTTTTTCTTTAATAATAAGAAATCTATGAGTATTTATATTAATAATAATGAACAACCCTAAACAGATTTAACTCCAAAGAGACGCTCAACCCTAAGCAGAAATGAGCATGATGCACTATAAATCTCTCAAACTCCCTCCAATTAAAATTAATGAAGAAAAATGCTCATGCCTACAATTGCTTAAGCTACGAGAAAAATAGGCAAAGGATGGGTTCAATAAGTATCCATTATATAGGAAAATATATTTACACATCTATTTTCGAACTTATGAATTCACGAGAAAAAGAGTTTGTCTCGATCAACAACGACCGAAGATATAGATACAAGTTATACGAGGAACTAACAAGACATCAACTGAATCTCAACATCAGCAGAAAAGTTCCAAAAGGAACAAGGAATACTCCTTAACATATGTAGAAGATAAAGTATACCTCTAAAGATTTCATCGCATCGTTCGTTGTATTGTACTGGACAATACCCGAAATTGAGACAATACCCTGGGCAAACCATCACGAATTCTCTACTGGGCTTTCGAGCATTCCCAACCTAAAAACAAAAGCATATAATTAAAAACCGAGAAGAAGAACTACTAGCTTAGTAATAGACCAATTTTGTGAGTAAAAAGCTTACCGACAAGTTGGTCGGATCTTCATTTTCATGACCTTATATGGCGCATAAGTCCAAAAGCTTAGGCAAATCAAGCAACTTCTTTTCTCGCAAAAAGACTACATGCTTGAATTAGTGAACAAAGTGTACTAGAGAAAAAATGACAACCAAAATAATATCTCATCCTAATCCTAAAAGAAAGCGAATACCATTACCATGAAATAACTTTCACACACAATAATTAGGCAAAAGTTACACAAAGCCAATAAAAATCCTCATGAAAGATCGATCCACTTAGTAAACATCATTACAACATTTATCAAATCCATTCAAACTACATAAAATAAACCGAGAGAGCAAAACTAAAACCACTGTTTTACAAAATCTGCAAGGAAACCCCTAATCCACTGCATGGTCTTTTGAACTAAGGCTATCGCAGATGACGAGCACCGGGATCCCCGTTGGAAGATCTGCATTGCGTATTTGCACACCGAAAAGAATGACCAATAAGTAAACTATCCAAAATTGAAAATGAAAGGGGATTGGCATAACTAATAACCGAGACTTACATTCGATAAAATAGCATAAAAACACGGCGGCTTAGTTCGAGCTCCCTACAATGACCCCTGCAACTACTCCCTTGGCTCCTCGATATGGAAAATCATACCATCTGCTCCTATACTTTAAGAAACTATCCAAAAATTCATGCAAGGACACGTCACTAGCCACTACACATATCAAACACGCAACAAAAAACAGTTAAAAAATTGATCAATCGAAATTGGAAAGACTATTAAGAGTTTCAATGCAAAATAAATAAATAAAACCTTGTCGCCAGAAATCTCTAGGGTTTAATTTGAGCAACCTGGATAACTCTATGTTCAAAAGATCCACAACTCTACGGAACTCGACAGGATCGAGACCTCCTTTGTCTGCGCCTGACCAGAATGACGGCTTCATCATGGGGCAAGTAATTTACGAAATTACCACAGTACGTTGGATTCGAGAGAGGAGGATGGAGAGAGAGAAGAAGAGGAAGAGGAAGAGGACGAGCTGGATCTGGAGGAAGGTGAAGAGGTGGACGGGGAAAGCATTGAGAGATGGGTGAGAGTTAGAGAGATCGACCGTAGGTTTTTTTATCTTTTTGTTATTATATTTTTGTTTTTAAAATCTTTAAAACGAACGAATTAAGTTAATTCAACATGACTTGTTGGTCTCCGTTTCAAATGTTAAAGTTTTAAATTTTAGAAGTCTCAGGTTCAAGTTGGAACTAAAACAACTATTAATGATTTTTTTTTATCTCTGATACTTTAGTGTCAGTGATTATTGATGTTTAATTTACTAACACACTAGTATCAATAACCTCTAATACCCACTTGTTAATAAGTGTATTTGTTCACGATTATTGATACTTTTGCTAAGTATCAATAAACTAAGTGTCGATGAAATGTCATTTTTCTAGTAGTGTGATCATTTCTCTTAAATGCTTGATTTATAATTAGCTCGTATTTGTACAATTAACTGGCGTTTGTGGAAGGCCCTTGTATTCCTAACGGTCTTCACAAGATATTACACTATTTTTATGAAGGTTAAGGGATGAGTTAAAATGAATTCTTTAATTTTCTAATCAACTTTATTAATAGGTGTTTTTGGAATGCAATGGCGACGTAATCGAGCAAAGAACAAGCTCCGATGTACGCGTGTCGACATCATGCTTGGTTTAAGCTAGTCGGTAGACAAATACCAACCGTTTATATGTTTATTCAGATCGTGATTCATATTCCTTAATTCTAAGTTGGAGATATTCCAACTTAGCACTGTCGTCTACAAATCGTTTCATTGTTAACAATATTTTAATCTTCATTTTAATTTGTAAATTTCAACCTCAATTTCTTTTCTCTATCATACACTCAAACTATAATGCAGAAAAATTTAAATCACATGTTTGTTTTAAATGATAAATTTTACTACAAATTGTTAAGAATAAATATTTTGAACCTCTTCTCCATTTAAATATTTTGATTCACATTATAATTAATGTTCAAATTTTTATATAACATTACTTTTAATTTAATGTTTTCATTGACCAGATTTTATATTTTTCTTTCATAATTCTCTCAATCAAGTGTTAATTAATTGTGACGTAGGGCCAAATCTTTAACAAAAAATATAAAATAAAAAAATAACAATTTATTATAACTTATATGATTAATAATTAATAAATCTAGTCTCTAATAACAACATAGAATTTATTCTCAATTTCTATTTTTAATATTTCTTTGAAGTTTTAATACCTTACATTTAAAAAAATCAATCACTTTTTACTCTCTTTTTTTCTCTCCCTCGATAAACATTTTAATGAAGGAGTCACTTATAATTGCTTTACATTTATTTCTTCAAATTTAACTCATCACAATTGCATAAAAAAATTTAACTCTATATGCTATATTTGGCTACTACATCAAACCTCTAATATCAAGAAACTGTTCTCTTTCATACACTTTTTCTTTTTCATCTGTACATGTATCTTTTTATATAATAATAGTTTCTTGAATCATTAAAGTTCAATTGATGATTTGATTCAACTATCAAAAGAGTAGGTACCCAAACTGAATGCACAAGTCTGCGTGAGAAGATGCATTGAAGTTATGTTTGATTAAAGGTTCATTCTTCAAAAGCCAAAAAGTAGTTGTAAGATTGTTTAGGACTAATTATAGTTTGAGTGGACTTGTTATCACATCCATGCAACGCAACAAAGTAAAATTCACGAGAGATTTAACTTGTAGTCGAAAGTCTAAACATGGAACATGGGTTTTCAAGTATACATATGCATATACATGCTCATTTTGAAAAGCAACATTAAAGATGATGGTTAATGTAATATTACTATTGTCCGTAGGTATCTTAAAACAACTAAGTTGGATATTACTACAATGTCCTGTTATGACTTGATAGGGAGAATGACTACAATACAATGTTAGTTGTTGGAGAATTTGAAGGATGAAACACAAAGTTTATTAGAGAAAGTTCAAGAACATTACAAGAACAATTCACACACTCTCACAAATCGCTCTCAAGGGCTTTGTTATACTTCTTATGCTTTCTTACTCTTAGACTTATCTTTTACAATACAATAGCATAGGTATTTATAGTGAATAAAACACAAACATAATCATAACAATACACATCACCTAGCACATTCCACCAACCTTTCATCATAACACCAAACATATTCCACTCACCTAACATGCTATAAAGGAATCCTTTAATAACATCAAATGTGTAAAGCTAACCTCCACTCAACATTGTAGACCCATGATGATGAAGCATGATGATGGAGCATGATGATGGAGGGCCATGTACAACTCAACACCTTATTATTTTGTAAACAAGTTTATTGTTTTCAACACTCCCCCTTAAACTTGTTTTTGTGACTCTAAGTCTTCTTGCTCGAGGAGTTTAGTGAAATTATCACCAACTTGTTCTTTGGCTTTATTCTTCTTATTTTGATTGAACAATGCCCTGTAGGAATATGCATTTAATCTTATTTTTCGTACTTGTACTTGTTCTCCTTCACTTTCATCTGTTAATTTCTTTGATTTCCACGACTAATTGTTTCATAACACCCAATGAATTTCTCGATCTAATAAAATCTTCTTGTTTCAATGGATTAGTAAATATATCAGCTACTTGATCTTGAGATTTGACATACTTTATTTGTACATCCTTTCTTTCAATACACTCCCTTATGAAATGGTAGCAAGTGTCAATATGGTTACTTCGATCATGGAAGATTGGATTCTTTGATAGGGCAATTGCGGACTTCATTGTCGACAAAGATCTCGATTGGATCTATTTGGAGCAAACCCAACTCCTTAAAAAATTTCTTAGCCAAATTGCATGGCAAACACTTGAAGTAGCACTACATACTCGACTTCACGGTGGAAAGTGTGACAATTGGTCGCTTCTTGACATCCACGTGAAAGTAGTGTTTCCCATAAAGAATAAAAATCCGGAGGTACTCTTTCGATCATCTAAATCTTCACTCCAATCGCTATCGCTATATCCAACAAGCTTGTAATCATTAGAGAATGAGTATAATAAGCCAAAATCAATTGTACCTTTTATATAGCGAATGATTCTTTTTGCAGCTTTAAAATGGGTGATTGTTGGATTCTCCATATAGCGACTAACGAGCCCAACGGCATAGAGAATGTTTGGCCTCGTACATGTCAAGTAACGCAAACTTCCAACAAGTCTCTTGAAAAAAGTTGGATCAACTGTTTCTTCTTCGTCATGTTTGGACAATTTTACTCTGCATTCCATTGGCGTACTTACGGGCTTGCAATCATGCATTTTGAACTTCTTGAGTATTTCCCTTGCTTAGCATTCTTGGGAAATGAATATGCCTTCTTTCTTTTGCTTGACTTCAATGCCCAGGTAGTATGCCATTAGTCCAATATCGGTCATCTCGAACTCTTTCACCATCACTCTCATAAACTCTTCAAATAAGTTTGGATTGCTTCAGTAAAAATGAGATCATCCACGTACGGACATACAATCAAGATGTCTCCATCTTTGACTTTGACGTAGAGAGCATGTTCATGTGGAATTTGGTGAAACCATTCTCTTTGAAATATTTATCGATTCTACTATTCCATGTCCTTGGTGCTTGCTTTAACCCATAAAATGCCTTCTTCAATCTCAGAACTTCGTCTTCATATCCTTCCACCACATAGCCCAATGGATGTTTGATGTAGACTTCTTCTTTGAGAAATCTATTTAAGAAAGCAAACTTTACATCCATTTGATGAATCTTCCACTGTTTTGGGCTGCTAAAGAAATGATTAGTCTTATAGTTTCCATTTAGGCTACGGGAGCAAATACCTCATCATAGTCGATGCCAACTTTTTATTATAGCCTTTGGCAACTAACCTCGCCTTGTGCCTTTCAATCTCACCCTTGCCATTTCTCTTCGTCTTGTAAACCCATTAGACACTCGATGGCTTTATGACCTTTGGGAAGTATAGTAAGTTCCCAAGTATCATTCTTCACTATGGCTTTGATTTCTTCATCCATTGCGATTCTCTATTTTTCATCTTGTACAGCTTCTTCGAAGTAAACTGGCTCACAATCAGCAAAGAGGCAAAATAGAGTGAGATTATCATGTCTCTCGATTAACTCATAGAGATCTTGAAGACTTCTCGTATGCTCTACGATTCTTTCATTTAAGAAATATGGTGGTGAATCTCCTCGTGTGGTTGATCTTTGGTGAGATAGGTGGACTAACCGGCTCTTGTTGTTCTTCTACTACTTGCTCCTTCATTATTTGTTCATTTTCTATAAAAGGAAAAAAATTTAAGTCATCCACATGAGAGCCAAAATCTCATTCTCCTCATTCCTCAAAGATTACATCTCGTCTAATCACGATCTTTCCGTTGTCTGGATTGTACAACTTGTATCCTTTAGAATTGATGTCATAGCCGAGTGAAAATGAACTTCTCACTTTTATCATCCAACTTGGCTCTTCTCTCGTCCGGTACATGTACATGGGCAATGCTTCCAAAACTCTCGGATGGGTTATGCCAAGCTTTCTTCCACTCCATGCTTCTTGCGATGTCTTGCCCCACACACTTCTTGTTGGAGATCGGTTGGATAAATAGATTGCACAAGCAACAACTTCAACCCAAAAATTCTTTGAGTAGTCTTTTGCTTTTGAGCATACTTCCGCCATGTCAAGGATAGTTCGTTCTTTCTTTCTCGCAACATCATTTTGTTGGGGGATCTCGGAACCGTCAAAGGGTGTCATATTCTATTTTCGTCACAAAACTTCACAAATTCTTTGGAAGTGAACTCTCCACCTCGATCAGATCTCATGGCCTTGATTTGGTGTCCACTTTCTTTATCCACTACAGCTTTGAACTTCTTAAAAACTTCAAAAACTTCTGATTTCTGCTTTAAAAAATACACCCAAGCTTTTCTTGAAAAATCATCTATGAAAAGAAGGAAGTAGTTAGTTTTACCAAGAGAGGTTGGCTTGAATGGACCGCACACATCAGTATGAATAAGCTCGAATGGCTTCCGAGCTCTTGAGTTTGACTCCTTTGGAAAACTCTTTCTAAATTGCTTGCCAAGTAAACATCCTTCACAAACTTGATTGGGATGATTGATTCAAGGTAGACCTTTCACCATGTTCTTTCTTAATAGTAGCTCTAGTCCACCAAAGTTGAGATGTCCATATCGAAGATGCCAAATCCAGGTTGGATCTTTATGACAAGCCTTGTGAAACTTTGCAACATCATTTTGAATATTTAAAGGAAACATTCTATTCTTCGACATTCTCACTTTTGTAATTAGGTTTCCTTTATCATTTCTTAAAAAGACTATAATTTTTAAGATGAATATCATAGCTTTTTTCTAAAAGTTGACCTAAACTTAGAATGTTGCTTTTCATATTGGGTTCGTAGTAAACATTTGAAATTAGTTGGTGGCTACCATCTTTTATACGAAAAGGATGTTACTTTTTCCCTTCATCTGGTACTTTTGAATTATCTCCAAAAGCGACGCTACCATTCACCGATTCATTCATCTCCACAAACATGCTTCCGTTTCCACTCATATGATTGCTAGCACCTCCGCCAAGATACCAAGTATTTTCTTGACCTCCATTTGTTGTCATTACGTGCTAGTAAAAATGTGTCATCTCCATCATTCTTCTCTTCAATATAATTCACTTTCTCGTCTATTATGTTGCTTGGAATTACAGTACTCAAGTATAATGCACAAACTTTTGACAATTATAGTATCGCACTTGAGATTTTTCATATATCGATCTTAGATTGTTTCTTCCTCGCCCTCTATTTGAGCTTTCTCCTCTTTCATTATTGACGGAGTTTTTGTTGTTGAAATTCCAGCCTCGTCCATGACCAAGACCTCTACCTCGTCCTCGGCCTCTTCCTCGGACATAGTGCCTTCTCTCGTTCTTGAAGCTTTCTTCTCTTTCTTTGGATTGATTTCCATCTTGAAGAGTTATTCTTCGATCCTCGCTTCTTCTTCGGTTTTTCTTCATAAGCTTGCAACCTTCTTTAAAGTTGCTCGATCGTCATAGCCTCCAAATCTTTAGTCTCCTCTATTGTTACTACAATGTGGTCAAACTTGGAATCTACTCGATCAAGTATTTTCTCAATAATCCTTAGTTCTCTCAACTCTTCACCATTTCTTTTTAATTCATTAGCAACAATCACAACTCTAGTAAAGTAATCAAAAATTGATTATGATACTTTCATGTGTAAGGACTCAAATTTACCTCTTAGTGTTTGAAGACGGACTTTCTTAACTTGTTTCGCTCCTTTGTAAGAGGTTTCTAACTTCTCCCATGCTTCCTTCGAGGATGTTGCGCCAACGATCTTTTCAAAAGCATCTTCATCTAATGATTGAAAGATGAGATACTTTGCTTTGTTCTCTTTCTTCTTTAAGTCTTTCAAATTCTCCTTTTGTGCCGTAGCTTAAAGTACCTTCATTTTCTAGTACTATAAAACCCTTTTCCACGACTTCCCACACATCGTGTGCACCCAATAGAGCCTTCATTTTGATGCTCCAATTATCAAAATTTTTCCCTTTCAATTGTGGAACTTGAAATGACATTATACCACCATTTGCCATATCTCACAAATCGAGTAAGAATTTGGAGATTCTGAATGCACGAATGAATCTGGAACGTCAAAAAACCTTTGGAAGGTCTCAGGTTAACTTTGGTCAACGGTCGAGAGTCAACGGTCAACAGTCGGTTCGGGTGACTGACTCGGTTCGGCTTGATCCGGCTTGATTCGGCTTGGTCCGGTTCGGTCTAGTTCAACTTAACACGTTTCAACTTGGTGAGTCAACTTAGTTTCGGACGGCAAACTTCCGACGGCGATTACGGGCTCATCCGAACTCCGATTAGGTCGATTCTTGCGGCGTTGCATTTGTCTTGTCAAGAGCTTCGATTTGATATGCTACACGACTATTTTATCCTCCAAACCTAGCTCTGATACCACTTTGTTGGATAATTTGAAGGATGAAACACAAAATTTATTGAGAAAGTTCAAGAACAATTCACGGACTCTCACAAATCGCTCTCAAGGGCTTTATTATACTTCTTATGCTTTCTTACTCTTAGACTTATCTTTTACAATACAATAGCATAGGTATTTATAGTTAATAAAACATAAACATAATCATAACAATACACATCACCTAGCACATTCCACCAACCTTTCATCATAACACCAAACATATTCCACTCACCTAACATGCTCTAAAGGAATCATTTAATGGCATCAAATGTGTAAAGCTTACCTCCACTCAACATTGTAGAACCATGATGATGGAGGGCCATGTACAACTCAACACCTTATTATTTTGTAAACAAGTTTATTGTTTTCAACATTAGTGGTGCAATGTCTCATGGTCGGTAGAAAAATCTCAAAGTTTTTGAACTTTTTCGTAGCTGACCTCATAATTAAATTTTTCTTCATATCCCCAAGTTATAATTATGTATCATGTATCATGTATCAACAATAGTAGTAATAATGGAAAAGGAGTTAACATGTAGACCTCGACAAAGGCTTCAGAAAAAGGCATGGATTAGGCCTGACTCTTTAAATTCTTTAAAATATAAATTTATCAATTAAAATAATAAACTAAAATCTGAAAGAACGATAAAAACAAAATAAAAAGGAAAAGAAAAGTCAAATATTTAATTCATAAATCAATAATAATTAAAAAAAACTAAAATCAGAACATTAACCTCTCCCTTAGGGGTGGGCAAACTGTTCGGTTTTTACCGAACCAAACCGAACAGAAATATTCGGTTCGGTTCAGTTTTAGAAGTAAAAACCGAACGGTTTGAAAACTTTAGAACCGATCGGTTTGTGTTCAGTTAGGTTTAAAATCAAACCGAACCAATAAACAGATCGGTTCGGTCAAATATAATAAAAAAAATTTTAATTTAAAATATAAAACCTAAATTCTAAAATCTAAAACCAAAATTCTAAATTATTAACCTAATTTCCCGAACCGAACCGAACCGAATTTTAAAACTGAACCGAATCGAATCGGTTCCAGTTCGATTCTAAAATTCGGTTCGATTCGGGTTGAATTCTTAAGAACCAATCGGTTTCGGTTTCGTTCGGTTCGGCATTCGGTTCGGATGCCGAACCAAACCGAACCGAACCAGAAAATGCCCTTCCCTACTCTCCCTTAAACCTTAATTAATTAAGAGTTGGCTTGAACTAGAGAATCTAGTACTTAAAAATTAAATCTATAAGTTTTTATTTGCTTCATTTTCTTTATTTATTATTTTATTTTGAAATAGTTATTTTCATTAATTCATTATTGATTATTAACTCATTATAAATATACAACAATTTAAAAAAATAATTAAAAATTTGTATAAACAAAGGCATGCAATGGGCCCGTCTTTATATTTTCTCTAACATGAGCTTAGGTCTAGGATTAGAAAAGTCCGACCCAACCCATTAATTTTTCCATCGCAACACTACTAATTACTTGTTCTTATTATTTAAAAATTTAAAATAAAAATAAAAAATAAAAACTCCTTTGAGTATGTGTAGCATTTCAATAAATTTTGCCACTTCTTAAATATTTCTTTCACTAAGTTTAAAAGTAAGTAAATTAGAATTTACGAAATTAATAATTTAATACTCTGGTGAAATTCACTTTTTTTTTTAATTTTTTGGAAGAGTGAAATTCTAAATTATATCTATGGTAGAAGTTAAGGAAAAAATAATAAAAACCAAAAGCTTGGAGAGAGAACACGGGCAGTTGAAAGAGAGTGAAAGAGAAATGTTATTAACAGGGTATAACTTTAGCTAAATCTTACATTCATAATCAAAATTTACCGATTGCAAATGTGATTAAAGGTTCAAAAACTTCTAAATCGACACCTTGAAGTTTGGATTTCCATGCTTTCCAGACACACATTCGAAGATTTGGAAAGAACATAAAATTTATCATCCCAAGTTTCATATTGTAATTGGTAGCAAATTAAAAAATTTGAATATTTTGTAGACGATTTAAATTGCACATTGCAATTTAAGTTTCAATTTAAATCTTAATTGTTGTATACTTCATCTATTGGATGTTAGTTATGTACTTTTACAAGTTACGAAATTTATTATCTAATAGATTAGCGACATATAGCATTGGGATTTAAATTGGGATTGAAATGTTAAGATCCCTAACATTATTATTTGTAGACACATTCAAAGTGTTCGGAAAAAATGTTAAATTGATCTTCCCATATCTCAAATTATAATTGATACCAAATTGCAAGATTTGCATATTTTGAAGACACATTTGAAGCATTCAAAAAGAAAATAAAAATTAATTATCTCACATCTCAAAGTATAATTGGTAACAAATTGCACATTGCAATACAATACAATGTATAATTCTAATACCAAAAAGAATCTAGCAAACAACTCTAATAACTGTAATCAAATCGCTTATGGCAAATGTGATTCATAAATAACATTTACATGATCAATACAATTAATTATGACACTATCAAATGTATGAAAAACAGTTTTTATAAACGTATTCAAAGTGTAAAATGCAATTCAATTCTAACCGACACATTTTGTGTGTATAAGAGTAAGAGATCAGTATAAAAAGGTTCACACAAAGCAGAATTCATATAAAAGCAGCTACGAGTGTTTATCTATCTCTTTGATGTCTTCATCATTCGCTGTCTTCATCATTCGCAAGTGCTTCTGCAACAGCAAAGGGAATGTTCCCACCTGTTTTGGTAGTTGATCCAACCGATGAACAGCTTGTGTTCGATTATCTCTTGAGGAAAGTTTCTGGCCATGCTCATGGTAAAGGATTTTGTCATATCAGAGACATAGATATATATAGGCATGAACCTTCAGAGCTCTCAAGTAAGTAGACACAATTATAAATCTCCACATTTTTGTATGATAGAGTGCAATTGAAATTCTATAATGATACATTTTAAAATTATTATCAAATGTACAGGCTTAGCAGATGACTCTGGCCATAAGAAATTCTATTTCTTTACTCCCTTTAGTAAAAAGGCAAGGAACAGTGAGAGACAAGCCCTTCGCGGATAATATTAATATTATTATTTTAATGCAGTTGATAACTCCATTGGCGCTGTGTTGTCTACCACAACCCTCCTCATTGCAAGATAATAAAAGAACATGTTCAACTCACGGCATTTGATTCACTGTAGAGATGTCAATTAATGAAGAAAGGGATTTTTGTTCTTCCCTAGCTTTCAAGTTTAGTGTTTTATTTGGCATCTGATTAAAGATGTTCGTTTCAATATCAAAGAAATTTATTTGTAATTTGTACAATCAACACTAGTTATTCTACATTTTATCTTTTAATTAGACATTCATGGAAAATAAAAAATTATTTTATGATTACTTTAAGATTAGTTGAATTATGAGTTCTTTGTATTTGACTATGATCTAAAACATGAGATTTTATCTAGACGGTTAAAATAATTCAAGAGATGAATAGTGAAACAAGTAAGCCCAAAAAATATGTTGACAAATTTAAAACACCATTCATGATCGACAAGAAGAATTTTGGATCGAAACTCAAACTTCATCTAGGAACGAAGTAACTAGCAGGCAGTGATTCTGTGTGCCCATGAAGGAAAATATCCACCCCCCAGCCCACCCCCCTTCAAAAAAAAAAAAAAACACGAGGCTGCTGAAAGAAGGTTATGTACCTGAGAAACAAAAAATTAACAAAGGAAATAGAATATCTTAATTTGTACAACTGTGAGCTCGTATGCAAACTATGAACATGGTTAAATAAATGTACAATTTCAGTTAGGCGTTACAAAATTTCATACTACCTACTAATACGATACAATCACTCACAATAAAAATTATTATTGGGTCGATGATTATTGACTCAAGTGGTTATTGGATCAACCCATTAAAACCCATTTCATGAGGGATCGAATTCGGATTGAAGTATAAAACTCATTTCACCCAACCCATTAACACTTAATATTAACTTAAATTATAAATTTTTAGAGAAATCTAAGTTGAGTTTTTTATATTTTATGCAAAAAAATAAATTGATTTTAAATTGAATAAATCTATAAAATTATTTCAAATCATAAAATTCCTAGATATTTATTGTAAAACTTAAGAGTCATCATAGACTTATTGTATGATTTTCCCAGGTAATTAACACAAATTTGTTTCTATTTCATTTTCTCTTAAGATTTTAATCACTGACATTGTTGCATAGAACTAAATTATTGAACATGACGAATTTTAAGATTTTATTTCATTTAGTATTCTATTTTTAAAATTCATGTTTTGTGAATTGTTATGCATTTCAAACAAAAATATGTAATAATTATTTTGAATAATTATTAATAAATTTAACAAAAATAGGGTGTTAAATGGGTCGGATCAAATAACACGACAATGGTAACGAATGAATTTTAATTTATTTTTAATAAAAATAAGTTAATTGATGAGTTTAGATATATATAATTTAACACGATATGATATGTACACAACACAAAACACAAAACCCAAACATGATCCATTGCCGGATCAAGTTTTAGTCTTTAAAGACAATGACAATTATAATAGGGAGTTTTTTTTTGTTTCCTGTAAAATTACATGTCAAAAGTTCATCTCAAACTCAATTAAATAAACATTGATTCAGAATTTGTTAAAAAAGAAACAAAAATAAATTTTCGGTAACGACACAGAAAATTAGAGAGGGCTAGAGGTTCCAATTACAATGATGAGTTATTTAATGCAAAATATAATATATAGAGAAAAGGAAGAGAAGATATTTCGTAACACCTTGTGGGCCCATCATTTTTCAGTTTTCTTATTAATAAAAATAAAAGTCAACATTTAATTGAATCCATTGATTTGGCTGGCATTAAAAAGACGAGATTAGTTATAAATTATTATATCAGATAAAGGGTCAAGAATTCAATACCGAATTCAATTTTGGCTGGGTACTGATTAGAAAAGAGAAATGAAAAATTAAAAATACAAAATAAATTTTGACCATTAATTATTTGCTTAACAAAATATAAGCTTAGCAGTGACTCTTAATGGCACAAAAAAAAAAAAGAATTCATATCCAATCATTATATATATATATATATAATCATTCTTAATTATTGATTTAGAATTTTACGATTTTATAAACTCTCAAATATACATTTAAAATGCAAACTAGGAAATATATTGATGATACGAAAACGTTAAAAAGTTTATTGATGGTAGAAACTGACTTCAAAATAATGAAATTTTATTGAAAATAGTGTGGATGGATGGGTTTGGGTACTTTTTATAATAGCCTTCAACATCGAAAATTTATTAAAATAAACAAATCTAAAAAATGATATGATAATAAATTCTCCTAATCCAAAACAAACAGTGTCCAAATCTAACTTCTAGAAAAAATAATAAAAATCCTAAAAGAAATAGACAAAATAAGAAAATGTCTTAAACTGAAAAGTGACTAGAAAATGGTGAAATCAACTGCTCGATCACACTCGTCCTACGCAGCTAGCCTACATTATTCCTCTTCATTTGGAAAGAACTCATCGTCGAGCTAAGCTTATACAACTCCTCATCATTTGGATAGTGTTTAAATAGATCAAATATGTTGAACATGTGAGAGACATCCAATTGTCCGACAGCTAGAGCATATAAGCATTGTTATTAATCTTCTTTGCTATATGAAATAGTCTATACTTGCACTTCTCTAATTTAGTACGAATATTAGGGAAACGATTTCGTTGCAAATGCGTCATCACTAAATCACCATTTTAAAATACTTTCTTGCGTCAGTGCTCATCTGCATCAGCTTTATTCTTTGCAATGGCAATCTCCAAATGAGCTTGTATGTTGATATGAATCTTTTACATTATTTGCTGCCTTGCTTCCTCCAACTCTAGCGCTATCAGTATAACAGCCAAATCACAAACATGGTATTGGGAACAAGTATAGGCAATCACAAAAAGAGTATTGCCAATAGATAAATTTACCATATTATAGTAAACAAACTTAACCTGAGGCAATGCAGCTTCGCAGTTCTATTATTTGTCACCACCTTCGTATGACTATCTATTTGCGGATGGAAAGCACAACTAAACTACAACAGTATACCAAACTTTTCTTAGAGATGATGCCAAAACTCACTGATAAACTTCTCATCCTTGTTAGAAGTTATAGTCTTTGGAATACCATGCAAACGCACAATGTCTTGAAAGAATAAATGCGCAACTAAAACAACATCTTTGGTAGTTTTACAAGAAATAAAGTATATCATCTTTAAAAACCTATCGACCACAACCAATATGAAATTTCAACCGATCCTTATGCGAGGTAACCCAAATACAAAATCTTTGGAGACAATTACCTAACTTTAGCCACGTGGTATGATCGTGGCCATTGAATTGTGAACGGTTACGATTTAGTCAAACTAAATCATGGATTCAGTGTGCATGTGTCTATCGTAAGCTCCATTTAGCATCTAATCAGCAATCGGTCAATTGTGAAAGTCAATAATTTGTACAATAATATGTTGCACCTTAGCATACTAGATTTCAACCTATTAAACCTATTTTTTTTCATATTCTAAGCTCAATTTATAACTCTTCTTGACTTATTTTATGGATTTTGGAACTCTGGGATCTAAATTTGACAAATGTTTGAGCCTCAAATTGTTGGAAGTTATTATTTTATCTAATATACACATAAAATTAAATACTTAAAAGTATAATTAATAATTTATAATAAATAAATTATAATAAAGGCACAATATAACATTTTTCACCTTTAATAAACATACAATTTTTAACATTAATCTCTTAGCCTTAAGTTTTAAGAGAAATTGTAAATTTTTACAAGCCTCATTATCAAGGATTTTATGACATTAAATCATCCCTTGATGCTACAAAACAACAAATTGATATGAAATTTTTAATAAATCCATTAGCAAGAGATACAGATAAAAGCTTACCATCTTTCCCTCAACACACATTACCAAGTGTTTAAAATTCACAAAGTAGTGGAGTTGCTTTATTTTCTGCTAACACTTTGTCTTGTCATGACTATTGTGGAATAATGTTAATAAAATTTAAAAGATTAAATGACAGATGCTGAGATTTATATAAAGAAAGAGATTCTCATAAGCTCCCGACTTTATCAGCCCCACTAACAGATAAAGATAAGAAAATCTTTAACTTCACTGGTTACATTAAATGATGAGTACAAAACACTGAACCTATGTAAACTAAAAATTAAAAAAAAAAATAACTTTTTTCCTTACACATACAGAACTTTTAAAGCTACCCTACTACAGCTGACTTATCATTAAAGAATATCTTGCTAAAATTAGGAAATAAAGATGGTAAATGGGGCCTATAACCTTGACAACATGCTAGACGCATGATTTAGGAGGTTATGCTTTCTCTAATTTCTAACTCACATGGGTTCAGTGTTTTACACTCAACAGTTGCTTTAACTCAGTAGGGTTAAAGGTTTTTTTACTTTATCTGCTAATAAGGTCTACCAAAGACATAACTTATCTTTTAGAGAATCTCTTTCTTCATATAAATCTCGACATCTGTCATTTAATCTTTTAAAAATTTTTACCATTGTTCCACAATGGTCTTAAAAGACAAAATGCTAGTAGAAGATAAAGCAACTCCACTAATTTTTGTATTTAGAACACTTGGTAATATGCATTGAGGGAAAGATGGTAAACTTCTAACTATATCTCTTACTAATGGACTTATGGAAATTTTCAAACAATTTTCTATTTTGCAGCTTTAAAGGATGATTTGACATTATAAAATCCTTGATATTGAGGCTTGTAAAAATTTATTATTTTTTTAAAACTTCAGGCTAAGAGATTAGTGTTAAAAATTGTATTTCTAGGGATGAAAACATTATATTGTGCTTTTATTATAATTTATATTTTTATTTATGTAATATATAATGAATTATGAATTATATTTTTAAATAATTGATTTTTTATATTTTTCCTGTGTTTATTAGATAAAATAATAACTTCTCGTAATTTGAGGCTCAAACATATGTCAAGTTTGGATTCCAGAGGTCCGAAATCTTTAAAATAAGTCAAGACTGGCTAGAAATCCACTGTGCTAAGGTGCAGTATATTATTGTACGAATCGTTGACTCTCACAATTGATTAATTGCTAATTGGATGCTAAAATGAGCTTACAATACACATATGCACATTGAATACATGATTGACTTTGACCAAATCATAATATTTCACAATTCAATGGCCACGTGGCAAAAGTTAGGTCATTATCTCCACGGTGAAATATAAGTTATGTAACCTAAGAAGGAGAGTGAATTAGAATTTTAAAACTTAAGTTAAAAAAAACCACACAATAATTTATTCTAATACCTAACTGAAATAAAAAATAATAAATTTAACAATACTAAAAAATAAAATAGTAAGGGAAGAGAGAGTAAACACAATGATTTTTATATGGTTCGACAATCCCCTACTACGTCCACACCTCTAAGTTTACTAGACTTGAGGATTTTACTATTCAAGTCTCCTAAGGCTTCAAATTCTTACAATTGATTTCCAAGGTGCTAATAAACATTTACAACTAGAGATTATACTTCAATCTCTACATTCAAGTGTTTCTCACACTTATACACTCACAAATATTACAATGGATTCAAGGTTTACAACAAATACTCTCTTATAAAATTGATATACAAATGATAATATAATGTAGATTTAATATATAATGATTTTCGAAATGGAAGCTGAAAATATGTTGTATGATCTTATTATTGCTTGCAAAAGTTCTTCAAAATGAATTGGATTTGAGTTTGTGTAATTTGCAATCTTAATCTCGATTTGGATTTCTATAATATGTTGCTGAAAATATGTTGTATAGTTTGGATTTGAGTTTCATTTGAGTTACCAATAGGCGCGACATATATTTGTAGTCAAGATTACACAGTATCTTGCTGGGAGCAATTAAGAGCAGTGAGATTATAAATTAACAATATAGAATTTGTATAACATAGAATTTGTACAACACATCTCTTAATGTGTTTTCGGTTCTTGATCATCGAATTCTCTGGCCAGAGTGTGTCAACATAATTAGTATGTTGAAATTGATCATTAGAGAAAGCCAATGAAGACTCAAGAAAAAGATGTAATTAAATTGATTGGACAGTTGAGATATCAATTTAATTAGCGATGTCATGCAGAGGATTGTTCGATAGAATAAATCAATGTGGCATGGGTCGAATTATTATTCGAGAACACTATCCTAGATAGCATACAATTATGAAGGTTAGTTCCAATCTTATAGTGGAGTAAATTTAGAATTAAATAATTGGGCTAGTTTAATTACATGCCTAATTATTATAGCCACTATAGTATGTACCTATATAATCCTCGGGTTAGCTCATTTAATTAACTGCACCATTACTGGATTAATAAGTAAGATAACTAACTATTTAGGTTAAAAGCCTAAATATATTATTTAGTGGGATGCTCCAATTAATATACTTGTATATAAGGGGACTTATGTTATTTTATAAGGTGGTCCCCTATAACTATAACAAGTGTAACGCCAAAAGTTTTAGAGCTTTTATCTTATTTTAATTTAAATTAATTATTTTAATTTAATAGAATTAAAAAGTAGATAAATAAGGAGCTTAGAGTTTTTCACCACTACAATACAAAAAGGTTTTTTTTCTTCGCAAAAGAAAATAGAGAAGCCATAATACAAATAAAGAAAAGAGAATTTTTCTCTCTCACTTTGAGAGAAAAAATATTTTCTTAGTAATTGCTTTCAGTAGTGAAAAAAAGGTGCCCACACATCAAGTGCAGATCAAAATTAAGTCATAACCTGGAAGATCATTAGTGACAAATCGTGATCTAGTAGGAGACGTAGTGATAGATCATGACTTAGGAGCTTTAATTACTACAACGAAAAAGAAAATGTACGATTTTAAAATTTTAATAATTCTATATATTGTATGAGAAAGCGATACTATTATTTCTACTGTAAAACTATTTTAAAACCAATACCTTTTACGCCTTCTTTCCATCAATGGCAATCTCCATAACCTACCATAGTAACATCGGTTCCTTTACAAGGTTTTAGTTCTAAAATTATACCGGATTGTTGATCATGTATCTCTGTGACTTCGAGTCGACATAGAATTGTCATCATCTTCATCGAGGTTCATAGCAGCTAAAGCTTGAGGAATTTCCTCGATGAGATGTGAATAATCATAACATCTCCGGCATTTAATGACAGTGTGTTTCAGTTTTTGACATATTTAATATATGATTATTTCTTCATTTGACTCCTCAAGTTGCTTGCATTTACGCACACACTCCTCTATTGATAAAGAACATTTTTTTAAAGTTGCCAATCTATCCATGACATGCACCCCTTTCTCCTTGGTCGTTGGCAGCAATTGATCTTCAAAAGAAGACCAGAGATGTCTAGCACATTCTACTCTAACAATTCTACTTATTACTTCTTCTGTCATAAGACTCAACAACCAAGAGGTTAGCAGTCTGCCATTATTAATCCACTTGGAGAATTCTGAATTCACAGCCTTTCCTCCATCAGAGTTGAGTAATTCTTCTGTGAGCCTCTCAGCATCTTGAATGTGGTGCAGAATTCCTAGACTTCTAACCAACGGGAGAACCTATGAGCTCCTTAGTAAGAATTTTTTTTGGTCTAGTTTTATTGATACGAGGCTTGAGCATTAATGAAATGACAGAATATTGAGATTTGGTTATTTGACAGAGAATGAAGAGGCTTTTGTGCTAACGCATGGTTGACACTGATACAATAAGAAAAATAATGTAAGGTTAATTTGTATTGTATCCTTGATGGTTTACAAAATGTGACCTTACAAAGGTTATATACATAATGAAGTAGCTAGCGGTTAGAGACTTAATTACATAACGAGAGAAACACGGCTAGAGTACATAATTTGCTTTCCTAAAATAATTCATAATATCACTATAACATGGGTAATGAAATATTCTTGATGGTGAAAGTCCTTGAATGATAGCCCTGACTTGTGCAAGCCGTGTTATGTGTTTTAACCATCGGTAACTTTGATTTTGCTAATCATCTACAACTTGTTTATCAGTAAAAGTATGAGAGAGTTTGAAATTATGTAATATTCTAATAGGTTATAATTTTTTTCATTACTAGTGAATTGCATAATGTTTTGGGTGTAACCTCGTGAATGTAGAATTGTGATCTTAAAAATTCTCAGTGTATTTTATATTCTATAATTTACTATTTCTAGCATACTTAGTGAATTTGGGATGAATGAACAGTAATATAAACAATAAGCAAAGTGAAAATACAATAAATGTGAACTGTAATTATATACGATAAATGTGACCGAGAACTTTTATATTGTATCGTATGAATATTAAATGTTACAATGAACAGTGACCCATAACAAAGTTTGAATGCTAGAAAGAGATTAATCAAGTGGACTTAGTAAAATACAAAAGAAACTCAAAACAAAAAGCAAAGAAAAATGCATGAGAAAACTAAATTTAAATATAAACGAAAAATGATCTTATTCGTAGATTCTATAATATTCGAGAAATATATACACTATACTTATATTTGCGGACACATTGTCTACTCCCATCTAAATATGATATATACACACACACACATACATATACATATACATATACACACATTTGTTTATAGAAATAGTACGGATAGTAATCTGTGAACAATGATTTAATAATTAATTAATTAGGATAATTAATATTCTAAGTTTTAATTGTTGAAAGCTTAAAATAAATCTAAATTCTTAAAATATTGTAAAGAAGCAATGAAGCTTAACAATATTGTGAGAAATATTATTGAACTAAATTTGATTATAAGGGGGGTGTTTAATTGTAAGAATGGAAAGGAAAGGAATAAAATTATTTCTCTATAAAAAAAAAAGATCCTTTTAACTCTAAATATTGTATATTTAAATTAAAATTAAATGTACCTATGTTAAATATAAAAATTAAAAATATTAATTTTTTTTCAAAATTTTATTTTCTAAAAAATTAAAACATAGATTAATAAAATATTTACTCTAGTAAATAAATAAATTTTTATTTTTAAAATTTTAATTAAATATATACTGATAAAAATAAATTATTGAAGTACAGTAGACTACCATTCAAGCCAAATAGCAATATCAATGTCGATAATAGAGATTCATATACTCAAAAGCAAACTAAGTATCAGGACAAATCATCATGAAACTTTATTACAATTCCCTAAATATAATTATGGAATTTACGGCGATTAATTAAACATTCATTACTTCAAACGGTGTTAGCATATATATGCTTATAATTATGATTTTGATAATAACAAATATGTTTTGAATTAATTAAACTTGAAGAAAATTTAAAATGGTTGTTTTTCAAGTTTTTGGACTAAATTGAAAAAGTATTTAAAAATTTTGAAATCACTGAGTATTATTTAAAATTCTAAAATAGACTTATTTGAACTTATAATGTTTTAGACCACAATATAGTTTTCAAAAGTTTTTGGGCTTTACTATAGTTTTGGAATGATTAGGGCAAAATTGTAGATTTAAGAAAGTTAACACTGTAGCAAGACTATTTTGCACTGTAGTAAAATGGCTAACCGACAACAAAATTAGAACGAAGCTGACAATGTTCAGAAAGTAACATATTTTGCTGAAAATTATCAGAGATTCGATAACAGGAAAACGGCTAGCTTACAAGTTAATGGCTAATCGATAACGAAATTAGCAAATCACTGATAGTGTTCAGAAAGCAACAAATTCTGATGAAAAATTACCAGCAATCCGACAACCGTTAATGGCTAACTGACAAGTTAACAGAGATCTGAAAACTGTAAGCAACTAACCGACTATTTGAATTACGACCCAACTGTAACTTGTTCAAGTCAAAATAGTGATCTACAACAAGTTAACGGCGAAACGTAAGATTGATCTTGAGATTAACGGCTAGTTTTCAACTCTAACTATAAAAATGCTCAATTAAATTCAAATAAGATTGATCTTGAGATTTATCATTGAGCTTCCTACTGAGTGTAACTGATTATAAATTGAACTGTCTTATGTAATATTGAAAAAGGTAATATAAATAATACAACCCTTTGAATGTGCCTGCAAAATATATTAATTTAAACTATAAGATGTGCACTTAAAGGTGACACAAGCTCAAGTGACGACATGTTAATCTGATTACATAAGTTCTAGAGCATGTCATTTATGAAGCTTGTGGAACAAACTGACATGGTTTAACAATCAACTGCGATTATTATGAATAACACATGAGAACTATATGCTTCGATCTGAACAAATACTAGTTAAAACGACAAGTTTCAAAGATCGCTTTGGACATCGCTTAAAACTCACTCGATAAAAGTGAATTTAGAGAGTTATGATTTTGTTTTTTATTGGGCAAAATGAGGTGTATGATATAAATAACCTAAAGAATACTAGTATTTTATTTACTCTAAAATCTATATTTCTTATTTAATAAATATGAATATTATTATTTTTAAAAATAAGGATAATATTATAAAATTATAGTGACAGGAGAGTTATTGAATATTATGAAAAGTATATGAGGGTAAATTGTATATGTTAATTTTCAATAAGTAGAAATTGATCATTTCTCTTAAATGCTTGATTTATAATTAGCTCGTATTTGTACAATTAACGGCGTTTGTGGAAGGCCCTTGTATTCCCTAACAGGTCTTCACAAGATATTACACTATTTTTATGAAGGTTAAGGGATGAGTTAAAATGAATTCTTTAATTTTCTAATCAACTTTATTAATAGGTGTTTTTAGGAATGCAATGGCGACGTAACTGAGCAAAGAACAAGCTGTGATGTACGCGTGTCGGCATACTGCTGGTTTAAGCTAGTCGGTAGACAAATACCAACCGTTTATATGTTTATTCAGATTGTGATTCATATTCCTTAATTCTAAGTTGGAGATATTCCAACTTAGCTGCTGTCGTCACAAATCGTTTCATTGTTAACAATATTTTAATCTTCATTTTAATTTGTAAATTTCAACCTCAATTTCTTTTTCTCTATCATACACTCAAACTATAATGCAGAAAAAATTTAAATCACATGTTTGTTTTAAATGATAAATTTTACTACAAATTGTTAAGAATAAATATTTTGAACCTCTTCTCCATTTAAATATTTTGATTCACATTATAATTAATGTTCAAATTTTTATATAACATTACTTTTAATTTAATGTTTTCATTGACCAGATTTTATATTTTTCTTTCATAATTCTCTCAATCAAGTGTTAATTAATTGTGACGTAGGGCCAAATCTTTAACAAAAAATATAAAATAAAAAAATAACAATTTATTATAACTTATATGATTAATAATTAATAAATCTAGTCTCTAATAACAACATAGAATTTATTCTCAATTTCTATTTTTAATATTTCTTTGAAGTTTTAATACCTTACATTTAAAAAAATCAATCACTTTTTACTCTCTTTTTTTCTCTCCCTCGATAAACATTTTAATGAAGGAGTCACTTATAATTGCTTTACATTTATTTCTTCAAATTTAACTCATCACAATTGCATAAAAAAATTTAACTCAATATGCTATTTGGCTACTACATCAAACCTCTAATATCAAGAAACTGTTCTCTTTCATACACTTTTTCTTTTTCATCTGTACATGTATCTTTTTATATAACAATAGTTTCTTGAATCATTAAAGTTCAATTGATGATTTGATTCAACTATCAAAAGAGTAGGTACCCGAACTGAATGCACAAGCTGCGTGAGAAGATGCATTGAAGTTATGTTTGATTAAAGGTTCATTCTTCAAAAGCCAAAAAGCAGTTGTATGACTGTTTAGGACTAATTATAGTTTGAGTGGACTTGTTATCACATCCATGCAACGCAACAAAGTAAAATTCACGAGAGATTTAACTTGTAGTCGAAAGTCTAAACATGGAACATGGGTTTTTTTTCAAGTGAGTATATATTTTAACAGAAATTGAAGTACATATGCGTCTGCTCATTTTGAAAAGCAACATTGAAGACGATGGTTAATGTAATATTACTATTGTCTGTAGGTATCTTAAAATAACTAAGCTGGATATTACTACAATGTCCTATTATGACTTGATAGGAGAATGACTACAATAAAGTGTTAGTGGTGCAATGTCTCATGGTCGGAAGAAAAATCTCAAAGTTTTTGAACTTTTTCGTAGCTGACCTCGTAATTAAATTTTTCTTCATATCCCCAAGTTATAATAATGTATCATGTATCATGTATCAACAATAGTAGTAATAATGTAAAAGGAGTTAACATGTAGACCTCAACAAAGGCTTAAATTAAAACCAAAACCCTAAATTATTAACCTAATTTCTAGAACCGAACTTAACTGAATTTTAAAACCAAACCGAACCGAACTGAATTATTTCAGTTTGGTTCGATTCTAAAATTTGGTTCGATTCGGTTTGAATTCTTAAGAACCAATCTGTTATCGTTCGGATACCGAACCGGAAAATGCCCACCCTATTCCCTTAAACCTTAATTAATTAAGAGTTGGCTTGAACTAGAGAATCTAGTACTTAAAAATTAAATCTATAAGTTTTTATTTGCTTCATTTTCTTTATTTATTATTTTATTTTGAAATAGTTATTTTCATTAATTCATTATTATTATTAACTCATTATAAAAATACAAAAATTTAAAAAAATAATTAAAAAATATGTATAAACAAAGGCATGCAATGGGCCCGTCTTTATATTTTCTCTAACATGAGCTTAGGTCTAGGATTAGAAGTGTCCGGCCCGACCCATTAATTTTTCCATTGCCACACTGTTAATTACTTGTTCTTATTATTTAAAAAATTAAAAAAATAAAAAATAAAAACTCCTTTGAGTATGTCTAGCATTTCAATAAATTTTGCTACTTCTTAAATATTTCTTTCACTAAGTTTAAAAGTAAGTAAATTAGAATTTACGAAATTAATAATTTAATACTCTGGTGAAATTCACTTTTTTTTTTTTTCATTTTTTGGAACGGGTGAAATTCTAAATTATATCTATGGTAGAAGTTAAGGAAAAATAATAAAAATCAAAAGCTTGGAGAGAGAACACGGGCAATTGAAAGAGAGTGAAAGAGAAATGTCACTAACAGGGTACAACTTTAGCTAAATCTTACATTAATAATCAAAATTTACCAATTGCAAATGTGATTAAAGGTTCAGAAACCGCTAAATCGACACCTTGAAGTTTGGATTTCCATACTTTCCATACACACATTCGAAGATTTGGAAAGAACATAAAATTTATCATCCCAAGTTTCATATTGTAATTGGTAGCAAATTAAAAAATTTGCGTATTTTGTAGACGAGAGAGGATAGGTATCTTAATATTGAAGTTTCAATTGGAATCTTAACTATTGTGTCCTTCATCTATTGGATGTTGGTTAAGTAATTTTACAAGTTATGAAATTTATTATCTAATAGATTAATGACATATAGCATTGGGACTCAAATTGGGATGAAATGTTACGATCCCTAATATTATTATTTGTAGACACATTCAAAGTATTCGGAAAAAAATGTTAAATTGATCTTCCCATATCCCAAATTATAATTGATACCAAATTGCAAGATTTGCATATTTTGAAGACACATTTGAAGCATTCAAAAAGAAAATAAAATTAAAAGAAAATAAAAATTAATTATCTCACATCTCAAAGTATAATTGGTAACAAATTGCACATTGCAATACAATACAATGTATAATTCTAATACCAAAAAGAATCTAGCAAACAACTCTAATAACTGTAATCAAATCGCTTATCGCAAATGTGATTCATAAATAACATTTACATGATCAATACAATTAATTATGACACTATCAAATGTATGAAAAACAGTTTTTATAAACGTATTCAAAGTGTAAAATGCAATTCAATTCTAACTGACACATTTTGTGTGTATAAGAGTAAGAGATCAGTATAAAAAGGTTCACACAAAGCAGAATTCATATAAAAGCAGCTACGAGTGTTTATCTATCTCTTTGATGTCTTCATCATTCGCAAGTGCTTCTGCAACAGCAAAGGGAATGCTCCCACCTGTTTTGGTAGTTGATCCAACCGATGAACAGCTTGTGTTCGATTATCTCTTGAGGAAAGTTTCTGGCCATGCTCATGGTAAAGGATTTTGTCATATCAGAGACATAGATATATATAAGCATGAACCTTCAGAGCTCTCAAGTAAGTAGACACAATTATAAATCTCCACATTTTTGTATGATAGAGTGCAATTGAAATTCTATAATGATACATTTTAAAATTATTATCAAATGTACAGGCTTAGCAGATGACTCTGGCCATAAGAAATTCTATTTCTTTACTCCCTTTAGTAAAAAGGCAAGGAACAGTGAGAGACAAGCCCTTCGCGGATAATATTAATATTATTATTTTAATGCAGTTGATAACTCCATTGGCGCTGTGTTGTCTACCACAACCCTCCTCATTGCAAGATAATAAAAGAACATGTTCAACTCACGGCATTTGATTCACTGTAGAGATGTCAATTAATGAAGAAAGGGATTTTTGTTCTTCCCTAGCTTTCAAGTTTAGTGTTTTATTTGGCATCTGATTAAAGATGTTCGTTTCAATATCAAAAAAATTTATTTGTAATTTGTACAATCAACACTAGTTATTCTACATTTTATCTTTTAATTAGACATTCATGGAAAATAAAAAATTATTTTATGATTACTTTAAGATTAGTTGAATTATGAGTTCTTTGTATTTGACTATGATCTAAAACATGAGATTTTATCTAGACGGTTAAAATAATTCAAGAGCTGAATAGTGAAACAAGTAAGCCCAAAAAATATGTTGACAAATTTAAAACACCATTCATGATCGACAAGAAGAATTTTGGATCGAAACTCAAACTTCATCTAGGAACGAAGTAACTAGCAGGCAGTGATTCTGTGTGCCCATGAAGGAAAATATCCACCTCCCACACAAAAAAAAAAAAAAAACACACGAGGCTGCTGAAAGAAGGTTATGTACCTGAGAAACAAAAAATTAACAAAGGAAATAGAATATCTTAATTTGTACAACTGTGAGCTCGTATGCAAACTATGAACATGGTTAAATAAATGTACAATTTCAGTTAGGTGTTACAAAATTTCATACGACCTACTAATATGATACAATCACTCACAATAAAAATTATTATTGGGTCGATGATTATCGACTCAAGTGGTTATTGGATCAACCCATTTCATGAGGGATCGAATTCGGATTGAAGTATACAACTCATTTCACCCAACCCATTAACACTTAATATTAACTTAAATTATAAATTTTTAGAGAAAATCTAAGTTGAGTTTTTTATATTTTATGCAAAAAAATAAATTGATTTTAAATTGAATAAATCTATAAAATTATTTCAAATCATAAAATTCCTAGATATTTATTGTAAAACTTAAGAGTCATCATAGACTTATTGTATGATTTTCCCAGGTAATTAACACAAATTTGCTTCTATTTCATTTTCTCTTAAGATTTTAATCACTGACATTGTTGCATAGAACTAAATTATTGAACATGACGAATTTTAAGATTTTATTTCATTTGGTATTCTATTTTTAAAATTCATGTTTTGTAAATTGGTATGCGTTTCAAACTAAAATATGTAATAATTATTTTGAATAATTATTAATAAATTTAACAAAAATAGGGAGTTAAATGAGTCGGATCAAATAACACGACAATGGTAACGAATGAATTTTAGTTTATTTTTTAATGAAAATAAGTTAATTGATGAGTTTAGATATATATAATTTAACACGATATGATATGTACACAACACAGAACCCAAACATGATTCATTGCCGGATCAAGTTTTAGTCTTTAAAGACAATGACAATTACAATAGGGAGTTTTTTTTTTTTCCTGTAAAATTACATGTCAAAAGTTCATCTCAAACTCAATTAAATAAACATTGATTCAAAATTTGTAAAAATAGAAACAAAAGTAAATTTTCGGTAACGACACAGAAAATTAGAGAGGGCTAGATAGAGGTTCCAATTACAATGATGAGTTATTTAATGCAAAATATAATATATAGGGAAAAGGAAGAGAAGATATTTCGTAACACCTTGTGGGCCCATCATTTTTCAGTTTTCTTATTAATAAAAATAAAAGTCAACATTTAATTGAATCCATCGATTTGGCTGGCATTAAAAAGACAAGATTAGTTATAAATTATTATATCATATAAAGGGTCAAGAATTCAATACCGAATTCAATTTTGGCTGAGTACTGATTAGAAAAGAGAAATGAAAAATTAAAAATACAAAATAAATTTTGACCATTAATTATTTGCTTAACAAAATATAAGCTTAGCAGTGACTCTTAATGTCACAAAAAAAAAAAAGAATTCATATCCAATCATTATATATATATATATATATAATCATTCTTAATTATAGATTTAGAATTTTACGATTTTATAAACTCTCAAATATACATTTAAAATGCAAACTAAGAAATATATTGATGATACGGAAACGTTAAAAAGTTTATTGATAGTAGAAACTTGATTTCAAAATAATGAAATTTTATTGAAAATAGTGTAGATGGATAGGTTTGGGTGCTTTTTATAATAACCTTAAATATCAAAATAAACAAATCTAAAAAATGATATGATAATAAATTCTCCTAATCCAAAACAAACAGTGTCCAAATCCAACTTCTAGAAAAAATCATAAAAATCCTAAAAGAAATAGACAAAATAAGAAAATGTCTTAAACTGAAAAGTGACTAGAAAATAGTGAAATCTACTGCTCGATCACAGGGCAAAACAATACTAATGTTTTTGAGTTTGGTTTGTCTCGTCGTAATTTTTCAAATGATATATTATATACTGAAAACAAATACTTTTAGCTTAAGTTATGACCGTCAAAAGTTACCATACTCGTCCTACGCAGCTAGCCTACATTAATCCCCTTCATTTGGAAATAAACTCATCGTCGAGCTAAGCTTATACAACTCCTCATTATTTGGATAGTGCTTAAATAGATCAACTATGTTGAGCATGTGAGAAACATCCAATTGTCCGACAGCTAGAGCATATAAGCATTGTTATTAATCTTTCTTGCTATATGAAATAGTTCATACTTGCACTTCTCTAATTTAGTACCAATACTAGGGAAATGACTTCATTGCAAATGCATCATCACTAAATCACCATTTTAAAATACTTTATTTCTTCAGTGCTTGTCTGCATCAGCTTTATTCTTTACAATGACAATCTCCAAATGAGCTTGTATCTTGACACGAATCTTCATAACCTCTTCTTTTACATTATCTGTTTCCTTGCTTCCTCCAACTCCAGCGCTATCAATATAACAGCCAAATCACAAACATGATATTGGGAACAAGTGTAGACAATCTCAAAAAGAGTATTGCCAGTAGATAAATTTACCATATTATAGTAAACAAACTTAACTTGGGGCAATGCAGCTTCCCAGTTCTATTATTTGTCACCACCTTCGTATGGCTATCTATCTGCGGATGGAAAACACAACTAAACTACAACAGTATACCAAAATTTTCCTAGAGATGATGCCAAAACTCGCTGATAAACTTCACATCCTTGTTAGAAGTTATAGTTTTTGGGATACCATGCAAACGCACAATGTCTTGAAATAATAAATGAGCAACTAAAACAACATCTTTAGTAGTTTTACAAGAAATAAAATGCATCATCTTTAAAAACCTATCGACCACAACCAATATGAAATCTCAACCGATCCTTATGCGAGGCAACCCAAATACAAATTCTTTGGAGACAATTACCTAACTTTAGCCACGTGGTATGATCGTGGGCATTGAATTGTGAACGGTTACGATTTAGTCAAACTTAATCATAGATTCAGTGTGCATGTGTCTATCGTAAGCTTATTTTAGCATCCAATCAGCAATCAGTCAACTTTGAAAGTCAATGATTTGTACAATAATATGTTGCACCTTAGCATACTAGATTTCAACCTATTAAACCTATTTTTTTTCATATTCTAAGCTCAATTTATAGCTCGTCTTAACTTATTTTATGGATTTTGGAACTCTAGGATCTAAATTTGACAAATGTTTGAGCCTCAAATTGTTGGAAGTTATTATTTTATTTAATAAACACATAAAATTAAATACTTAAAAGAATAATTAATAATTTATAATAAATAAATTATAATAAAGGCACAATATAACATTTTTCACCTTTAATAAACATATAATTTTTAACATTAATCTCTTAGCCTTAAGTTTTAAGAGAAATTATTTTTAAATTTTTACAAGCCTCATTATCAAGGATTTTATGACATGAAATCAACCCTTGATACTACAAAACAACAAATTGATATGAAATTTTTAATAAATCCATTAGCAAGAGATACAGCTAAAAGTTTACCATCTTTCCCTCAACACACATTACCAAGTGTTTAAAATAAACAAAGTAATGGAGTTGCTTTATCTTCTACTAACACTTTATCTTATCACGACTATTGTGGAATAATGGTAATAAAATTTAAAAGATTAAATGACATATGCTGAGATTTATATAAAGAAAGAGATTCTCATAGGCTCTCGACTTTATCAACCCCTCTAACAGATAAAGGTAGGAAAATCTTTAACTCCACTGGAACCTACATAAACTAAAAATTGAAAAAAAAAAGTATAACCTTTTTCCTTACACATTCAGAACTTTGAAAGCTACCCTACTACAGCTGACTTATCATTAAAGAATATCTTGCTAAAATTAGGAAATAAAGATGGTAAAGGGGGCCTACAACCTTGACAACATGCTAGAAGCATGACTTAGGAGGTTATGGTTTCTCTAATTTCTAGCTCACATGGGTTCAGTATTTTGCACTCAACAGTTGCTTTAATCAGTGGGGTTAAAGATTTTTTATTTTTATCTGCTAATAAGGCTACCAAAGACATAACTTATCTTTTAGAGAATCTCTTTCTTCATATAAATCTCGACATTTGTCATTTAATCTTTTAAAAATTTTTACCATTGTTCCACAATGGTCTTAAAAAGACAAAATGTTACTAGAAGATAAATCAACTCCATTAATTTGTGTATTTAGAACACTTGGTAATATGCACCGAGGGAAAGATGGTAAACTTCTAACTATATCTAATACTAATGGACTTATGGAAATTTTCAAACAATTTCCTATTTTGAAGCTTTAAAAGATGATTTGACATCATAAAATCCTTGATAATGAGGCTTGTAAAAATTTATTATTTTCTTAAAACTTCAGGCTAAGAGATTAGTGTTAAAAATTATATTTTTTCTAGGGATGAAAACGTTATATTGTGCATTTATTATAATTTATATTTGTATTTATGTAATATATAATGAATTATGAATTATGAATTATATTTTTAAATATTTGATTTTGTATATTTTTTGTGTTTATTAGATAAAATAATAACTTCCCGTAATTTGAGACTCAAACATATGTCAAATTTGAATTCCAAAGGTACGAAATCTTTAAAATAAGTCAAGACTGGCTAGAAATCCACTGTGCTGAGGTGCAGTATATTATTGTACGAATCATTGACTCTCACAGTTGATTAATTGCTAATTGGATGCTAAAATGAGCTTACAATACACATATGCACATTGAATATATGACTGACTTTGACCAAATCATAATATTTCACAATTCAATGGCCACGATCGTGCCATGTGGCAAAAGTTAGGTCATTATCTCCAAGGTGAAATATAAGTTATGTAACCTAAGAAGGATAGTGAATTAGAATTTTAAAACTTAAGTTAAAAAAAAACACAAAATAATTTATTCTAATACCTAAATGAAATAAAAAATAATAAATTTAACAATGCTAAAAAATAAAATAGTAAGGGAAGAGAGAGTAAACACAATGATTTTTACATAGTTCGACAATCCCTTACTACGTCCACACCTCTAAGTTCACTAGGCTTGAGAATTTCACTATCCAAGTCTCCTAAGGCTTTAAATTCTTACAATTGATTTCCAATGTGCTAATAAACATTTACAACAAGAAATTATACTTCAATCTCTTCACTCAAGTGTTTCTCACACTTATACACTCACAAATATTACAATAAATTCAAGGTTTATAATAAATACTCTCTTATAAAATTGATATACAAATGATAATATAATGTAGATTTAATATATAATGATTTTTGAAATGGAAGTTGAAAATATGTTGTATGATCTTATTATTGCTTGCAAAAGTTCTTCAAAATGAATTGGATTTGAGTTTGTATAGTTTGGACTTAAAGACTAGCCATTATTAATAAAACCAACAATTGACGGCTAGTCGCTAAAATTAGGTGAATCAACCCTTAGTACAATGCAAGTTACAGTTAAAATTTAAAATTTTCTATAGTAATACTCTTTTAAAAATTATAATTTTACCCAAAACTTTTGATAATTTGACTATAATCCAAAAAGTCATAAAAGTTTACACATAAGTGCATTTTCAAAATTTTAAAATAATACTCGTTTTTTCTAAACATTTTTTAAATTATGTTATCGCCCAAAATTTTATAAGATTTTTTTTAAAAAAATTTTAGAATTTTAGTCTAATGATTATTGAATTTAAAGTTATTAAATTTTTTTAATTTAATTCAAAATCTGAAAAATACTCAAATTCACAAAATACTTGTTTTATAAATATAAAATATTTGGTTTATGAAAATTATTATTTATAAAAATAAATACTTTGAATTTCTCAAATGCTAAATCATTTATATATTAAATTATATCGGCTTTACAAGAATTTTCTTAATAATAACTCTGTCGAGCGACACTTCATTCTTGATCGAGCCGTTGTCCGTTGAGAGTTTTAAACTTTATTTTACTTAAACCACATGTTTGTTATTATCAAAATTATAATATGTTATAATATGTGTAGCCAGTTAGACTAATACAAGGTTTCGTGCCTTTTGTAACTAGGTCAACTTGATCTATCCATTAATCTAACAAATCTCAACTATTCTTTGACCAAATCGAATACTTCACAAGATGTCATGTATCCTTTTAACTTAGAAATTTGACCAACTGTCAGATCTTAATCTAATGGATGTCTAGAGTGCATGCACAAAGCTTATGATAGGTCGTGAAACACTAGATCATTAATGAATTTTTCTATAATTATGGCCTCAGATTATGTAACCGAACATCCTTTTCTCTACGCCTTTTTTTATTGTAGACAAATTAAAAGTGATTTGTCACAACTAGGCTTTGGCAGCTTAGTAAATTTCCAGCTCTACTTTAAATTACTAAATTACCCTTGCCTATTATTTAATTTTAATTTTATTATCTCAATTTTAATTTCAAATTGATTTTTCCATAAAACAAAACCTAAAATACCATTCACATTAGCACGACTCAGAAACCAATAGTTCTCGTCGATGCGATTCCGACTTCGACAGTTATGATCGACACGATTTCGATGCCGGCCATTCTCATACACCTCTGTTCTTCTATTTTGTATTTAAAAACTTAGAGAAAGGTGTCAAGGAAGTGGGCACCGCCCATCTAGAAGGACGATGCCCAATTCAACATGGCACACAGTGCCGTGTTGAATAAAAAGAAAAAAAAAATAATGCATAGTAGGCAAAATGCAACTATAAATTGAGCGCCTATTCACTCATTTCAATTATCCCAAAAAATTTATTTCCTCTTGTATTAGAGAGATTTTTGAGAGTTAGTATTGGGTGTAATTGGGGTATTGGGAATTGAGTATAGTTTTCTCCTACTTATAGAGAAAAGTTATTATTTCCCAGTATAATAAAATTATTTCCTTCTATCTTTGCCCGTGAATGTAGGCTATAAGCCGAACCACATAATTTCTGGTGTTCAGATTTGTGATTGCTCTTTATTTTTCTTCTAATCTCATTTAGCTATGGTTCTACTTCACCCATAAATCTCCTAACAGTGGTATCAGAGCGAGGTTGCATTTTTTGGAATCGGGGGTATACGTACTGTTCATGTATACGATGAGAGCCGATCCTAACTAAGTTAGTTCGTGGTGAAAGCAATGACGGTAAAATACGAGATTGAGAAGTTCAATGGGAACAATTTCTCGTTGTGGAAAATAAAGATGAAAGCTATCATGAGGAAAAACAATTGTTTGGCAGCAATTGGAGAAAGACCCATAGAGGTAACTGATGATGCTAAGTGGAACGAGATAGACAGTAATGCAATTGCTAATCTACACTTAGCACTTGCAGATGAGGTGTTATCCAGTGTTGCAGAGAAAAGGACAGCGAATGAAATATGGGATACTCTCACAAAGTTGTACGAGGCTAAGTCGCTGCACAACAAGATCTTTTTAAAGAGGAGACTCTATACTCTTCGCATGGCGGAATCTACATCAGTGACTGACCATATCAACACCTTGAAGACTCTATTTTCGCAACTCACAACGTTGGGTCACAAAATAGAGGAAAATGAACGTGCAGAGCTTCTACTTCAAAGTCTACCAGATTCGTATGATCAACTCATCATCAATTTAACGAACAACAACCCGACGGATAGTCTAGTTTTCGATGATGTTGCAGCCTTCATCTTAAACGAGGAAAGCGGCGCAAGACCAAGGAAGATAGACATGCAAGTTCACGACGAAGCGAGCGTTATTGGTGACGAGAGGAGATCAGCGAGCGTGGCCCCGGTGGGAGTTACAATCATGGTAGATCAAAATCCAGAAGTAAGAAGAATGTGAAATGCTACAATTGTGGCAAGAAAGGGCATGTGAAGAAAGAGTGTTGGAGCAATCAGAAGAGTAGAGAGAATAAAGCACCTGAGTCATCAAATGCTCAGGATTGTGTGGCTAGTACTTGGATGATGGGAAATTCTCTATAGCGAGACAGAGTACATTGCTGAAGGCGATGATTAGTACTTGTCAAAATAAAAATGTATGATGGTACAGTTCGTACAATTCAGGAGGTACAATATGTCAAAAGCCTGAAGAAAAATCTATTGTCTTTAGGACAAATAGATAGTCTTGGGTGCAAAGTCCATATTGAAAATAGGATGATAAAAATTATCAGAGGAGCGCTTGTGTTAATGAAGGCAGAAAAGATTAGTGCGAATCTATTCATGCTTCAAGGAGAAACACTACAGGAAGCTGATGCGTGTATCGCGTCAAATGGAGAAGAGTCAACGATGATGTGGCATCTCAGACTTGGCCACATGTCAGAACAAGGTTTGAAGATTCTCTCTCAACGACAACTGCTTCCAGGACTCAAATCGGTAAGTCTATCTTTTTGTGAGTATTGTGTTACAAGTAAGCAGCATAGATTGAAATTTAGCAGATCTCATGCTAGAAGTAAATGCATTCTCGACTTAGTTCATTCTGATGTTTGGGAATCACTGGATATATCCCAAAGAGGTGCAAAGTACTTCATTACTTTTATTGATGATTACTCCAACAGATGTTGGGTGTATCCAATCAAGAAAAAGTCAGATGTGTTTCCAGTATTCAAAGAATTCAAAGCGCGGGTTGAACTTGAATCCGGGAAAAAGATCAAGTGCTTAAGAACAGATAATGGAGGAGAGTATACAGATGGTGCATTTCTTGCATATTGTAAACAAGAAGGTATTCAGAGGCAGTTTACAGCGGCATACACTGTAACATATGTATTTGTTTTAGCTATTTATATAAATAATTAATTTAAGAGGGGGTTTATGTGATATACCATGAGGGGGTCTAGTTGATATTTTGTGGGTGCTTATAAAAAGGAGAAAACCGGTTAAAATTTGAGAAAAACCGAGAGAGAGAGAGAGGGGAGAGACCCGCAAAAACCCGACCCGAACCCGCGAACCGAACCGCCGGTTTCTCCCATTTTCGGCCACCTCACCGGCCGAGCAAGGTGTCAAACGGAAGCTTGTGAGCGGGCCATCCACTCCCAGTCGTCCTTGCTGCCGGAAAACGTGTGGAACGCCGTCGGTGAAGCTCGAAAGTTCCACGGGTTTGCGCGGACAATCGCCGGCAATTCCAGCTGTCTATGCCACGCCACCGGTTGTAAAAGCTTCCCCACCTCACCATCTTTCATTCCCAACCAATCACCGGCACCGAGGAGGCCGCTTTGTCGCCGTCCGATCACCCCAAGGAGCCGTGACTTCACGAGCTCGATCCGAGCCGCCGCGTGGGAGGACACCACCAAGCACCGTTGGACTCACCTCGACGAGAAGTGTCTAGCCCGAGCTTCCCCACCGCCGTTGGGTGAACTTCGGTCAATGTTGACCGTAAAGGCATTTTGGTAATTTCATGTATTGAGGGTAATTTCGTAATTTCCAGCTTTGAGGGTGATTTTGTAATCTGAATTGAAGATAAATTGGTAATTTTATGATGTTGAAAGTAAATTAGTAAATTATGAAATTGAGGGTAGTATAATTTCGGATTATATTAGTAAATTACGAATACGGGATTATTACGGTAAGCCGAGAAGATTGAGAGTTGTAATATTAGGACGAGTATTTATTTAAGGCGTTATTTTTGTGAGATTGGTTCGAATTATAATTATGGAAAGTAATTGTGTCGTTTCTGTAAATTAGGTGGATCTGCAGACGAGAATCTACCTGCGGACTTGGGTGATAGCCGAGTCTGAAATTGTCACTGTGAGTGGAATATATTAAAATTATTTGATTTTTATATAGTAGAGCTTGTTTATGAAATGAATATTTAAAGAGCTTCCATTAAATAGTTTTCCTAAACAAATGTTTATTGCGTATAAATATTGTATTAAATTATATTTATTTATTTATGCTCCGTGTCGATTTTAAAATGTAAAAGAGATGATTGATTTTCGAACATGTTTTAAAGTGCTTTTATGCGGATTTCGAGCATGATTTTAAAGAGTATATGATTGATCCTATGTATGATTTAAAACGTATATACATTGCTTTTGAGCATGATTCAAAGTATTTATATGTTGATTTCGAGAATAATTTAAAGTGTTTACATATGGTCTTCGAGCATGATTTAGAATGTTTATACATATGGATTTTGAACACGATTTAAAGAGTATATGATGGATCTTGGACATGAGATATATTGATTTCGAGTATGATTTAAAGCATGATTTAAATGTATACATATATAATGATTTCGATCATGTTTTTAAGTTTTAAGCAAATACCCGTTCCCTCAAGATGAGATGAGATAGTAGGCCTTTGGGGCCCGTCTGAACACGAATAGAGGCTTTGGGCCGTGTGTTTGGGCGCTTTCGCCCTTTGGGGGCATATGCATGCAGACAGATATTGAGATATGAGATCGGATGGTCCGGACACGATGTCGCGGGATAGCGCATCATAGCACGTCCGTTGAGATCCGGGTATGAGATATGCTGATGAGCATGAGATGGTACGTCCTTTCGTCTATCCGTGTAGCTCCGGGCATAATGGTACTCAGATAGTACATCATTGCCGTCCGTTAAGGTCCGGATGAGACTAGATTATCCCCTGGGTATTTGTTTAAGGATATTTGTTTTACTTAGCATTTGATATTTCAATATAAGATCTTTTTTATTGATTTTGTGACAGTATCAATTTTGCTTATGTTCAAATTATGATTGAATTGAAAGTAATTTTACATTCAAATAATTATTTGAGAAAAGTAATTATACAAGTGGTGCATTTCTTTTTTTTTGAAAGTATTTTATATTTTAAAAAATTACTATCCACTCACTGAGCTCACTGAGTTTTATACTCATTCTTATTTTATTATATTTCCCCAAGAGATTATAGTACAACAATTGACCCAAAGAATTGTATATAGTTGGAGTCATTTAGGCCACTGAAGTTGTTTGAGGACATAGAAAAATTATTTTCTTTTTTTTAATGTATAATTATCATATTTTGGATTTATATTAAGGATGTGATATATGAATTATGAAACGTGTGTATTATTGGATATGTTATCGGATGAGATTGGGTTGATGCAGTTGATGTTTGATAAATGATTTGGAAGTGCTTGTGTTGTAATTGCAGGTTTGGAAATGTTATATATTTAGGGGAGGTTCACTGAAATTTCGGTAGAATTCTCATTAATATGATTTTTAATATTTAAGTTCAATTTCTTAAGATAGGTCGCCTCGGATATGGGCTAGGTCATCTCGATTAGTATCAGAGCATGGTTTTAGATTCTGTAGACTTTACTTGTTTAGGAAGAATCAATTTATAATTTTGATAAGGAGGAATTTATATTTTGTAAGGAGCATCATGATTCGTCGTAATAGCAGACGTGGCCGTGGCCGTGGCCATACGCGGTCAGTAGCTGGGTTGACTCCTAATGTTGTACCTGAGGGGGCAAGTGAACCTGTAGAATCTTCGACGCATGGGGCTGCACAACAACCTCCTGAAAATGCTCCAAATATTGAGCAGTCATTTGATCGGCTAGCTCAAATTATGACTACAGCCATCCAGAATCAAGCTCAATCACAGTCTGCTAGTTCTAACACCATAGAGCACGTAAAAAGCTTAGGAGGGAAAAACTTTAATGGTACTGGAGAGCCACCGAGGTCGAGTCGTGGCTTGTCAAGCTAGAGCCTATTTTTGCAGTGATGAAGTGCTCAGTGGAGGATAAGTTAACATTTGCCACTTTTCTACTCGAGGATGGAGCTTATCACTCGGTGGCGATCGTGGAACGACGATGATCATGGGCATGCTCGATATTACTTGGGACATATTCCGTAAGGAATTTTATGCTCATTATTTTCTAGTGGTGTATCAAGACATCAAACGCATTGAGTTCCTCCGATCGGTCCAGGCTCGATGACGATGGAAGAGTATGAGACGAAGTTCATTGAACTTTCTCGATTTGCTACTACTGTGGTAAGTGATGAGAGAGAGATGCGATCGATTCGAGAAGGTCTTCGATTTGAGATCCGCATTGCTGTAATCGCATCGAGATACACCGAGTTTGCAGAGGTAGTTAAAGCGATCGGGAGGGTTGAGCAAAGTATTGCGGAGGGACGTAAACTTCAAGCATCAAGGCGAAACGAGCCGAGTCAGGCGAGATAGTGGCTCTAGTAGTAGACCACCCAAGAGAGGGAGCATTGGTACGGGATATTTCGAGGGCACTCAGAGGAGTCGGTATAAGCATCGTGGAGACCCGAGGCGATCTGTCGACCACGGCTCAGATGCAGATCGGTAGGAAGTAATGTCAAGAGTCGTGACGATGTATGACGGGAGTAAAGGGGATTTCGTGATGATCGCTCTAGGGGTGCTCGACCTAGTTCTTGCCTCTGTATGTGGTAAGAACCATTCGGGATAGTGTCGAGTTGGAGAGAAAGTTTGTTATCATTGTGGTCAACCTGGACACGTCAAGAGATTCTGCCCTACTTTATCTTGGGGTGACAATCCTGCACGAGGGACATCTTTTCAGTATCAACCTTACACTAGACAGACTCAGAGCCAGAGAGGTGTGCAGATAGGTGATTCTGCATCGAATGGTAAGAGTCAGACGACTGCTTCAGCTCAGAGAAATCAGCCTGGTCGACCTCAGACTCAGGCTCGAGTTTTTACTTTGACACAGCAGGAGGCACGTGCTACACCAGATGTTATTATGGGTATATTATCTATCTTTGGCTGTGAAGCACATATTCTTATTGATCCTGGATCTACACATTCTTTTGTTTCCTGTACGTTTGCTTAGCATGTAGAGCGAGAGCCTGAAGCACTAGATTGTGAATTAGTTGTTAGTACACCTACGGGAGAATCACTTCTTGCGAAGAGTGTGTATCAGAATTGTGTGATTAGAATGGGTGAGCAGGAACTAGAGGCGAATTTGATTGTTATTGATATTCGTGATTTCGATGCTATTTTGGGTATGGATTGGCTTGCATCTCATTATGCTACGGTGGATTGTTTCAAGAAGGAAGTTGTGTTTAATAAGCCGGGAAAATGTGGTGAAATTTCGTGGGAGCGCAAAATTTTACCCTCATGTGTCATTTCTGCCATTAATGCGAGACGGTTGCTTAGAAAAGGATGCTCAGCTTACTTGGCATATGTGGTGGACACAAAAGTTCAAGAGTTTAAATTGGAGGATATTCCAGTAGTCCAAGAGTTCCCAGATGTATTTTGGGATGAACTGCCGGGGATGCCACCTGATAGGGAGATTGAGTTTTCCATCGACTTAGTTCCTGGAACATCTCCTATATCTATGGCACCGTACAGGATGGCTCCAACAGAATTGAAGGAACTTAAGGTTCAACTATAGGAATTAGTGGATAAAGAGTTTATCAGGCCTAGTGTTTCCCCTTGGGGAGCTCCAGTTTTATTTGTAAGAAGAAGGATGGTACTCTCAGACTTTGTATTGACTATCGGCAGTTGAATAAGGTTACCATACGCAATAAGCATCCACTTCGGCATATTGATGACTTGTTTGACCAACTTCAGGGGGCTAAGGTATTTTCTAAGATCGACTTGCGATCGGGATATCATCAGCTTAGAATTAAAAAGGATGATATTCCTAAAACAGCATTCAGAATCCGATATGGACATTATGAGTTTTTGGTGATGTCATTTGGGTTGACTAATGCTCCAGCAACTTTTATGGATCTCATGAATAGGGTATTTCACCAGTATTTAGATCGATTTGTAATTGTGTTCATCGATGATATTTTGGTGTATTCCCGAAATGAAGATGAGCATGCTGATCACTTGCGGAGGGTTCTGCAAACTTTGAGAGAAAAATAACTTTATGCTAAGTTTAGTAAGTGTGAGTTCTGGTTGGACAGGGTGACAATTTTAGGCCACGTGATATCAGCTGAAGGCATTTATGTCGATCCTAAAAAGATTGAAGCAATGGTGAAATGGGAATAACCTACAAATGTCACAGAGGTTCGGAGTTTCCTTGGTTTGGCAAGGTACTATCATCGATTTGTAGAGGGATTCTCTAAGATTGCTACTCCGTTAACGCAGTTAACCAGAAAGAATGACAAGTTCCAGTGGAATGATGATTGTGAAAAGAGTTTTCAAGAACTCAAGACACGTCTTACCTCAGCACCAGTTCTTACACTTCTATCAGGCAAGGAAGGGTTTGTGGTATACAGTGATGCCTCCAGGCAAGGATTGGGTTGTGTACTAATGCAACATGGGAAAGTAATAGCTTATGCTTCAAGACAACTTAAAAAGCATGAGCAAAACTACCCAACACATGACCTAGAGCCGGCAGTAGTGGTATTTGCACTTAAAATATGGAGACATTATTTGTATGGGGTAACTTGCCAGATTTTCACAAATCATAAAAGTCTCAAGTATTTGTTTACTCAGAAAGACTTGAATTTGAGACAGAGAAGGTAGATGGAGTTAATTAAGGATTATGAATGCACTATTGATTATCATCCTGGCAAAGCGAATGTGGTGGCTGATGCATTGAGTAGAAAATCTTCTGGTTCTATGGCTCATATGCGAGTGGCCAGTATACCTCTGTTGATCGAGCTGAGATCTTTGGGAGTTGAGTTGAATGCCGATAACTGCGGAGCTTTGATAGCTAATTTTCAAGTTAGGCCGACTTTGATTGACAAAGTCCATCGGATGCAAGCACAGGATCCCCAATTAATGAAGTTGATAGAAGATGTGCAAAAATGTTTACGAACCAATTTCATGGTGAGAGATGATGGAGTTTTAGTCATGGGTAATAGACTGTGTGTACCGGATATTGAGGAGCTAAAGAGGGAGATCATGGAAGAAGCTCATTGCTCAGCCTATGCGATGCATCCTAGAAGTACGAAGATGTACCATACCTTAAGGGACTATTACTGTTGGCAAGGTATGAAAAGAGAGATTGCAGAATTTGTTTCTTGATGTTTGGTTTGTCAGCAAGTTAAAGCCGAACATCAGAGACCTGCAGGGTATTCCCAGCCGCTTCTTATTCCCGAGTGGAAATGGGAGCATATTACTATGGACTTTGTATCGGGACTTCCGCGTAACCAGCGTGGACACGACAGTGTTTGGGTGGTTGTGGATAGACTTACAATATCTGCTCATTTTCTACCAATCAAAACCACCTATTCAATGGATAAGTTGGGGAGTCTTTATATGGCTGAAATAGTTCGTCTTCACGGAGTACCGGTATCTATTGTTTCAGATAGAGATTCTCGGTTTACTTCGAAGTTCTGGACTAGCTTGAAAAATGCTTTAGGTACGAAGTTGAATTTCAAGATCGACTTTTCATCCTCGGATCGATGGCCGATCGAACGTACCATTCAAACTTTGGAGGATATCGTCGTGAGCATGTGTTATGGAAATCAAGGGTAATTGGGACATTTATTTACCTTTGATGGAGTTTGCGTACAACAACAGTTATCAAGCTAGCATCAAAATGGCTCCATATGAGGCCCTGTGTGGACGAAAATGCAGAACTCCAGTATGTTGGGATGAAGTTGGTGAGCGAAAGTTATTTGGCCCAGAATTGGTACAGGATACTAATGAGCGGGTACAACTTATTCGGGATAGATTAAAAGTGGCTCAAGATAGACAAAAAAGCTATGCAGATAAGCGTAGGCGGGAACTAGAATTCAGTGTTGGTGATAGAGTGTTCTTACGGATATCTCCTTGGAAAGGAGTACTTCGCTTTGGAAAGTGTGGGAAGCTCAGTCTACGTTACATTGGGCCATATGAGATCGTAGAGCGTATTGGTCCATTGGCTTATCGATTAGCTCTACCACCTGAGTTGTACAGAATCCATAATGTGTTTCATGTTTCAATGCTTCGAAAGTATATGTATGATCCGAGTCATGTTTTATCGAAGCAACCGATTCAGTTGAAGGAGGACTTGACTTACGAAGAGGAGCTAGTTGAGATACTAGAAGGAAAGCACAAGGTGTTGCGTTCGAAAACCATTCCTTTGGTAAAAGTGTTGTGGAGGAATCACTCAAAGGAAGAGGCTACCTGGGAATTCGAGGACTTGATGCGAGCTCAGTACCCTCATTTGTTTTACCTGGTACGTAAATTTCGAGGACGAAATTTTTATAAGTGGGAAGGATTGTAACATATGTATTTATTTTAGCTATTTATGTAAATAATTAATTTAAGAGGGGGTTTATGTGATAAATTAAGAGGGGGTTTATGTGATATACCATGAGGGGGTCTAGTTGATATTTTGTAAGTGCTTATAAAAAGGAGAAAATCGGTTAAAATTTGAGAAAAACCGAGAGAGAGAAAGAGGGGAGAGACCCGCAAAAACCCGACCCGAACCCGTGAAACCGACCCGCCGGTTTCTTCTATTTCCGACCACCTTACCGGCCGAGCAAGGTGTCAAACGGAAGCTTGTGAGCGGGCCGTCCACCTCCAGCCGTCCTTGCTGCCGGAAAACACGTGGAACGCCGTCGGTGAAGCTCGAAAGTTCCACGGGTTTGCGCGGATGATCGCCGGCAATTCCAGCTGTCTTTGGCCACGCCACCAGTTGCAAAAGCTTCCCCACCTCACCATCTGTCATTCCCGACCAATCACCGGCACCGAGGAGGCCGTTTTGTCGCCGTCCGATCACCCCAAGGAGCCGCGATTTCATGAGCTCGATCCGGCTTCGCCGCCTCGTGTGGGAGGACACCACCGGCACCGTTGGACTCACCTCGACGAGAAGTGTCTAGCCCGAGCTTCCCCACTGCCGTTGGGTGAACTTCAGTCAACGTTGACCGTAGAGGCATTTTGGTAATTTCATGTATTGATGGTAATTTCGTAATTTCCAGCTTTGAGGGTGATTTTGTAATCTGAATTGAAGATAAATTGGTAATTTTATGATGTTGAAAGTAAATTAGTAAATTATGAAATTGAGGGTAGTATAATTTCGGATTATATTAGTAAATTACGAATACGGGATTATTACGGTAAGCCAGGAAGATTGAGAGTTGTAATATTAGGACGATTTTTTATTTAAGGCGTTATTTTTGTGAGATTAGTTCGAATTATAATTATGGAAAGTAATTGTGTCGTTTCTGTAAATTAGGTGGATCTGCGGACGAGAATCTACCTGCGGACTTGGGTGATAGCCGAGTCTGAAATTGTTACTGTGAGTGGAATATATTAAAATTATTTGATTTTTATATAGTAGAGCTTGTTTATGAAATGAATATTTAAAGAGCTTCCATTAAATGGTTTTCCGAAATAAATGTTTATTGCGTATAAATATTGTGTTAAATTTTATTTATTTATTTATGCTCCGTGTCGATTTTAAAATGTAAAAGAGATGATTGATTTCCGAACATGTTTTAAAGTGCTTTTATGCGGATTTCGAGCATGATTTTAAAGAGTATATGATTGATCCTGTGTATGATTTAAAACGTATATACATTGCTTTTGAGCATGATTCAAAGTATTTATATGTTGATTTCGAGAATAATTTAAAGTGTTTACATATGGTCTTCGAGCATGATTTAGAATGTTTATACATATGGATTTTGAACACGATTTAAAGAGTATATGATGGATCTTGGACATGAGATATATTGATTTCGAGTATGATTTAAAGCATGATTTAAATGTATACATATATAATGATTTCGATCATGTTTTTAAGTTTTAAGCAAATACCCGCTCCTCAAGACGAGATGAGATAGTAGGCCTTTGGGGCCTGGCCCGAACACACATGAGGCTTTGGGCCGTGTGTTTGGGCGCTCGCCTTTGGGGCATATGCATGCGGACGGATATTGAGATATGAGATCGGATGGTCCGGACACGATGTCGCGGGATAGCGCATCATAGCACATCCGTTGAGATCCGGGTATGAGATATGCTGATGAGCTTGAGATGGTACGTCCTTTCGTCTATCCGTGTAGCTCCGGGCATGATGGTACTCAGATAGTACATCATTGCCGTCCGTTGAGGTCCGGATGAGACAAGATTATGCCCTGGGTATTTGTTTAAGGATATTTGTTTTACTTAGTATTTGATATTTCAATTTGAGATGATATTTCAATATAAGATGTTTTTTATTGATTTTGTGACAGTATCAGTTTTGCTTATGTTCAAATTATGATTGAATTGAAAGTAATTTTATATTTAAATAATTATTTGAGAAAAGTAATTATACAAGTGATGCATTTCTTTTTTTTGAAAGTATTTTATATTTTAAAAAATTACTATCCACTCACTGAGCTCACTGAGTTTTATATTCATTCCTATTTTATTATATTTTTCCCCCCCAGGAGATTACAGGTACAACAGTTAACCCAGCAGCTATACATAGTTGGAGTCATTTGGGCCACTGAGGTTGTTTGAGGACATAGAAAAATTATTTTCTTTTGGTTAATGTATAATTATCATATTTTGGATTTATATTAAGGATGTGATATATGAATTATGAAACGTGTGTATTATTGGATATGTTATCGGATGAGATTGGGTTGATGTAGTTGATGTTTGATAAATGATTTGGAAGTGCTTGTGTTGTAATTGCAGGTTTGGAAATGTTATATATTTAGGGGAGGTTCTGCCGAAATTTCGATAGAATTCTCATTAATATGATTTTTAATATTTAAGTTCAATTTCTTAAGATAGGTCGCCTCTGGATATGGGGCGGGTCGTCTCATACACTCCTCAACAAAATGGAGTGGCAGAGCGGATGAACAGAACTCTTACAGAGAGGATAAGAGCTATGTTGAAGACTGCTGGTCTACCTAACACTTTCTGGGATGAAGCAGCCAAAACTGCTTGTTATGTGATAAATCGGTCTCCATCAACAGCCATTGAGTTAAAGACGCCGATGGAGATGTGGACAGGTTAGCCAGCTGATTACTCTCATTTACATGTATTTGGATGTCATGTATATGTATTGTATAATGCCCAAGAAAGAACAAAGCTAGATCCAAAATCTAAGAGGTGTATCTTTTTAGGGTATGCTGATGGTGTAAAGGGGTATCGTCTGTGGGATCCCACTGCCCACAAGATTGTCATCAGCAGAGATGTTGTCTTTGTAGAAGATCAACTACGAAAGAAAGATAGGGATGATAGTACTGTGAAAGAAAAGTCAGAGACTACACCGGTATATGTAGAAAATAGTCAGGAAGATTCAGAGTCTTTTGAAGCAGCACCAGAGCACGAGGAACAAGAACCAGTCGAGTCTGAGGCTCTAGAAGTTCGTCGGTCAACTCGAGAGAGACGACCACCAACTTGGCACTCAGAGTATGTTACAGAGATCAATGTTGCATATTGTCTTTTAACAGAGGATGGAGAGCCATCAACTTTCCATGAAGCTTTAAACAGCTCAGATGTTACTTTGTGGACGGCAGCAATGCAGGAAGAAATTGAAGCTCTACACAAAAACAAGACATGGGAACTTGTGCCACTGCCACATGGAAGAAAAGCCATTGGAAACAAATGGGTTTACAAGATCAAACGTGATGGCAATAATCAAGTGGAGCAGTATCGTGCAAGATTGGTGGTAAAGGGATATGCTCAGAAAGAAGGTATTGACTTCAATGAGATATTTTCTCCAGTAGTTAGACTCACGATAGTCAGAGTAGTCTTGGTAATGTGTGCTACATTCGACCTACATCTAGAACAATTAGATGTGAAAACTGCATTTCTTCATGGAGAACTTGAAGAAGAAATTTATATGCTCCAACCAGAAGGTTTTGCTGAAACAGGCAAGGAGAACTTGTTTTGCAGATTGAACAAATCTCTATACGGTCTCAAACAAGCGCTGAGGTGTTGGTATAAGAGATTTGATTCCTTCATCATAAGCCTTGGATACAACAGACTCAGTTCAGACTATTGTGCTTATTACAAGAGATTTGAGGATAATGATTTTATCATTTTACTGTTGTATGTGGGCGACATGTTGGTCGCAGGCCCCAACAAAGATCAAGTCCAAGAATTAAAGGCACAATTGGCTAGGGAGTTTGAAATAAAGGACTTGGGACCAGCAAATAAGATTCTAGGGATGCAAATTCACCGAGACAGAAATAATAGGAAGATTTGGCATTCACAGAAAAATTACTTGAAGAAAATCTTGCGACGCTTCAACATGCAAGATTGTAAGCCAATTTCTACCCCATTTCCTGTTAATTTCAAGTTATCCTCAAGTATATGTCCTAGCAATAAAGCAGAGAGGAAGGAGATGTCTCGAGTACCATATGCATCAGCAGTGGGAAGTTTGATATTCGCTATGATCTGTACAAGACCATACATTGCACAAGCAGTGGGAGCAGTTAGTCGATACATGGCGAATCCTGGTGGAGAACATTGGCAAACAGTGAAGAGGATTCTAAGATACATCAGAGGAACCTCAGATGTTGCATTATGTTATGGAGGGTCAGAATTTACTGTCAGAGGCTACATGGATTTAGATTTCGCAGGTGACCTTGATAAAAGAAAATCCACTACTCGCTATGTGTTTACACTTGCAGGAGGAGCTGTAAGCTGGGTTTCAAAACTGCAGACTGTTATGGCTTTATCTACGACAGAGACAGAATACATGGCAGCTACACAAGCATGCAAGGAAGCTATCTGGATACAAAGGTTACTTAAGGAGCTCGGGCACAAACAAGAGAAAATTCATGTGTTTTGTGACAGTCAGAGTGCTTTGCATATTGCAAAGAATCCAACCTTTCATTCCAGAACAAAACATATAGGGGTTCAATATCACTTCGTTCGAGAAGTAGAGGAAGATGGAAGTGTAGATTTACAGAAAATCCATACCAAGGAGAAACTAGCAGATGTTATGGCTAAGCCAATCATTACTGACAAGTTTATATGGAGTAGATCCTCGTGTGGCCTAGCAAAAACGTAAGCAAAACATGTCAATGGTAAAGCAGAAAGGATAGTGTGGAGATTGATTGGTTCTCAATCAAATCTCCAAGTGGGAGAATGTCAAGGAAGTGGGCATCGCCCATCTAGAAAGGCGATGCCCAATTCGTGCCGTGTTGAATAAAAAGAAAAAAAAATAAAATAATAATAAAATAATAATGCATAGTAGCTAAAACGCAGCTATAAATTGAGCGCTCATTCTCTCATTTCAATCATCCCAAAAAATTCATTTCCTCTTGTATTAGAGAGATTTTTGAGAGTTAGTATTGGATGTAATTGGGGTATTGAGAAGTGAATATAGTTTTCTCCTACTTATAGAGAGAAGTTATTATTTCTCAGTATAATAAAATTATTTCCTTCTTTCTTTGCCCGTGGATGTAGGCTATAAGCCGAACCACGTAATTTCTGGTGTTCAGATTTATGCTTGCTCTTTATTTTTCTTCCAATCTCATTTAGCTATGGTTCTGCTTCACCCATAAATCTCCTAACAAAAGGTGCATTTTCCTTAAACCGTTGTTTATTTTTAGAGGTTTTCTTTACTCTGTTACATGCAATTTTTCATTTTCTTCCATTTGGTTCATAATGTCCTAGGGCCTTTTTTTAAGAACAAATTAATAGCTGCTGGTTTATGCGTGATTTATTTGCTTCTAGTCACTGTTTTTATTGCATTTTTTATCTTTTGGTTGCTTTTATAGACATGCATGATGTCTGTTTGATGAAATTCGTCTAATTAAAATCATTCTCAAACTTAATCGAGCAGAGCTCACGCCCCGATACTGTAACAAATTTATTGGTAAACTTTGATATATAACCCCTTTTGGGTGATGTGAATTTGGTCATCTCAGGATTTCTCTTGAAATCTAAAATTTATATAACATCAATTCAGTGAAGCATTCAGCCAAGAATTAAGAATCATACAAAATTTAGCAGCATGCCTTTTTCTCTTTAGACCTCTTTTTTAGCATAAACGAAAAGTTGACCACTTTAATATAAATATGTAATAATAACATGTAGCCATTAAAACCAACTTAGCATTTGTGCTTGACGGAATATATGATGTCCCATACATGGAATTTTATATATCCCAGGCATTAGGCGAGCTTTCAAATTTTAATGCAATTGTATGATTTTTAAGACCGTGTTCGAAAACCATACCTTCCTACTTCCCACTTTATGCCTACATAAATGAATGGTTTATATCTAGTGAAGACTCTCTTTTAATAATAAAAGTAATAAGAAGAACCCACAAGTTTATTAAACTGGCAACTCATTTTGAAACAGCTATGCAACATTAGACATAATTCATCATTAATTAATTTAAAAAAAAAACCTTGGGTATTACTCTTAATTAATCTCTTTCCTGTATTGTTGTTTGACTAAGAAATATTTTTCTTTTTTTTTTTTTCCAAGTTTATAAAATTATGTCTAGTAGCTCGACTTGTAAGGCTACCAGGTACCCAGACTTTATATGTATTTTGTGAGTTATGCATTAAGGAGGTGGATGCCAGACATCGTCCTGGGACTCATTTGACTTCCTAAGGATATGAAAATTTGATTAAAGAGTTCACTAAAGAAAATTGATTGGATTACAATGGAACTCATATGAAAGAAAAATGGGATTCTCTTAGAACTGATTGGAAGTTGTGGAAGAATTTGATTGGCAAGGAAACTGGTTTAGGGTGGAGTCATAAATGAAGGACAGTTGATGCAAGTGAGGAATGGTGGAAAAAGAAAATAAAGGAAAACCAGATGAGGGAACCCAAACATGCCCACCCGTAACCACTGTGTTCATGAACATTAAATTTAGTTTTTTCTAACTGTCGATCAATACCATTTTTAAATAATCCACTCTTAACTCTGGATCAATACCATTTTTAAATAATCCAATCTTTGTTACTCACTGCTCTATCAAGCATTTTAAACAGAGTTTCACGAGACCAGGTAAATCTTGGACCCTGAAAATGAAGGTCATGTAGATTATTTAAATGAAACAATTATTAAATAAGTCACAAATACCACTATTGGTGGAAGATCCCCTCTCTCTCTTTTTTTTTTTTTTTTTTTTGGGGGGGGGCATATCAGATGAAGTTGAAATCCCTTCCCAACAGCCAAGGGCCCTGCATTATGCTAGCTAGTCTCCCAAGATAATCCCACAGCTGTTTCCTAAGAGTCTCAACAAGGCCAGGGTAAACAGTAGTAACCCATGAAATAAGGTCATTATTTTTTAAGACTTTGAAGTGGATAAATTGTTAATTGTTCAACACAATTACCACCTCAAAGAAATCCTTCCACAATGGCCAAATACCTCTAGAAGAACTGATGGCTTCAACTCTATGAGATTTTTCGAAGCCACTCGATAAGGGCATTTGACTTCGAGGTTCCAACATAACAACTAAAGCCTGCTTATAACTCCTTACTGCAGAGGCATATGAACGACGAAACTCTGGTGAGGCCGCTCCCTGGACATTCCAAAACATAATCGATAAAGGAATAAAGATATATGATCAAACGAAAGGGAATCTTACAAACACGGCTCTAAGGCCTCTTGTTCCAACTCCATAGCATTCTTATCCTCCAGAAAATTATCCCCATCTAAAAAGTCAGACTCATCTTCACTTTCTTCCATGTATCCACTATCACCAACATCGTTATCCATATTCTCAGATATAACCCGAGTACCAATGTCAAAGGATCACCTAAAAGTTTGGTCAAATGGCCATATGCACCGAGATTATTTCCCTCATGAGTGGGGATTGAAGAAGTAGAAACAGTGAGGTTGTTTATGGTGTTTATATCTGTGGCAAAAGTGATGGCAGTATGGCTCTTGGGATTTATGCTAGTGGGAAGTTTGCATGGCTTTTTGTAAGGTTACGCAGGGTACGTGGATTTTGCATGTTATGAGGGCATATGTTATTTTATTGGTGGGTCATATTAGATTTTTTATTGGGAAATTCCGCATGCTTCAAAGGAGTAGAGAACTGGTTATCTGGGGTGTTTTAGTGGCCTTATTTTTAGGGACAAGTGTCTATCTAGAAGAAGACTATGATCTTCTTCTAGTTTTTTTTTTTCCTCCTAACTGTTTTTCTTTTCCAATGATTGATCTAGTGTATGATAATTAAGTCAATTTTTTCAATGAATAGATACACTTGACCAATCATTAAAAAATAAGGAATGATAGAATGAAAAAAGACTAAGAAAAAATTTTCATCCTTGTAACAAACGTTAGTTGTAATATGCATTTTGATGAGGAATTGGAGGATTCATTATTATTTTCATGCTCAGGCATCCCCCTCATTGATGCTAAGTGTTGATACCGAAAATTTGGTCTTTGTGATCTCGAGTAGATTCCTTTGCCGAATTAGACTTTAGCATCCTCATTGAATTTATTTTTGGGGAAGTGGCTTGCAAATCTCTTGAGCTGCCTTTAACTGATAGTTCCGGCGTGAACGTTCTGATGCTCAAGTCAGTAATTAGGTTTGGGAAAAATTTATACCACTTCTCATGCTGCTTTATTCATACTGCCTTCCAGTTAAGGGTTTTCTCAATATAGTAAACAGGAAAATCATTTATTTTCTTAGAGGAGAAGAGTCTCTCCTCTCATGGAAGAGATTCTCAAAATAAATATATCCATCAAAATAAATAATCATAATTATCATAACCCCCATGATCATGATTGATATACTAATAAGCCCTATAATAAATATATTAATGATCACTAAATAATATTTATCATAATAACTTATTAGTAATAATGACTAATAATTATCATTTATTGTACATATTTGGTTGAAGTAATTAGAATTACCCTCTGGTCGAAGTATTCTACTCAAAGTTACTAGGCAAATATTTACCCCAAATGATCTGTTCACTTAGTCGATATGATCTACTCACCTGGTCGAGGTAATCTACTCCAGATGATCTGCTCACCTGGTCGAGATAATCTGCTCTAGATGATCTGTTCACCTGGTTGAAATAATATGCTCAGGCTCTCCAAATAACAATATGGTCGAGTTCACAAATAAACTCTTGGTCAAGATGATGTGCTCGAGCTAGCCAAATAACTATCTGGTCGAGGTGCTCTGTTTGAGCTCATCAAATAACCGTATGGTCATAGTAGTCTGCTTGAGATCATTCTTATTTCTTCTTCAAACACCAGTCCCCCAGTTTTTAGTGTTGAGAGTTTTATCGAATCAAAACTAGAAACTGTATAAAGTTTAAAGTGACCTCGAGGTAAATTAGTTCAGGCTGCTTAAATTAATGCATCATAGACAAGACCCTTGACCTTATACTGTTTCCTGCTCACGTAATCATATAGAGCAGGTTTTGAGATTTAAAGTCTTTTATTTACTTCAGTATTTATTTACAATTGATCGTCTGCATAATTTAATCTGATCAAGCGAGATTAGCAAATTTTGACTTTTGTCTCGCCTTAATTAAGCTTTGAGACTTCATGTATTTTATTAGAGCTTAATTTACTCGAGCCCATTCTGGCTAAACTTGGCTCTTCGTCTCGCCTCGAGCAAGCTTTAAGACTTCTAGCCTTAACATATTCTTAGAGCTTAATTTGCGCAAGCATGTTCTGACTGAATTTGGCTCTTCGTCTCGCTTCGAACAGGCTTTGAGACTTCTGGCCTTAACATGTTTTTAGTGCTCAATCTGCTCAAGCTTTTTTTTTGCTTTGCTTGGCTCTTTGTCTCGCCTCGAGCAGGCTTTGAGACTTCTGGCCTTAGCTTACTTTGGGAGCTTACTTTGCTCAAGTCAGTTCTGTCTTTACTTGGCTTTTTGTCTCGCCTTGCGTAGGCTTTGAGAATTCTGGCCTTAACATATTTATAGAGCTTTATTTGCTCAAGCCTTATTTTGGCTGAATTTGGCTCTTCGTCTCGTCGAGAGCAGGCTTTGAGACTTCTAGCATTATATTTGCCTTAATACATATCAATTACATGCCCGATGTAAACAAGTTTTGGCAAATTTCTAACTTTTGTCTTGCCTTGAGCAGGTTTTAAGACTTTAACTCTTTTATTTGCCTTAAGAGATATAATTTTTTAAAACTGATTATTTGCTCGACTCCATTTGGTTGAGCTTGTGCTGGCAAATTTCATATTCTTGTCTTCTCTTAAGTAAGCTTTGAGACTTCATGCCTTTTAAACATTTACTAACTTGAGCAACTTCAAGCAACTCTTATCAGTTTAAGGTTTTATGTCATACCTATAGAAGGCTTCAAGGCTTCTAACCTTTTACTAACTGAAGTAATGTTAAGCTGCTCCTATTAGTTCAAGGTTTTATAGTTTTTAATTTTTTAACTCGCCCTAGAGAACATTCGACAAGAAAAGAAAAACAAAAAATGAATTTTTTTATTGCATCATTTTATTCAAAGTTATATATATTAAAACTCACATTATGTGTAAAAAATATGTTATTTTGTCCTTAGTTGCCTATAAGCTTTTTATACCCAATGAAGCAATTAGAGTTAACCACATGCCGGCACTTGGCCTTGACAATTTTTGCTAATTTTTTATACTTCTAACATTTTTCAACAACTATTGGAAATTATGCCATGCGAATTATAAACATTTATTTCAATAAAAAAATATAGATAATATAGATATTCTAATATCTAATATTTTCCTATACATAGTAGTAATTTAGCAACAATTAACTACATATATTCATACACTTCAATTAGTGTAATGCTTATATTGAATGAAATATAAATAGATAATAAGTTGACTTTTTATACCGTTCCCCACAGACGGCTTCAAATGTTGATGTCGAAAATTTGGTCGCTGTGATCTCGAGCAGATCCCTTTGCCGAATCAAACTTCAGCATCATCATTGAATTTGTTTTTAGGGAAGCGGCTTGCAAATCTCCTGGGATGCCTTTAACTATTAATAGACTATCGATAATAACCTGAAACTACATAAGATGGTCAGAGGTGCCGAAAGTTTTTCCAACATGAACCCTCCAACGCTCAAGTCAATAATCGGGTTTGGGAACAACTTATGCTACTTCTCATGCGGCTTCATTCATACTGCCTTCCAGCTTGAGGGTTTTCTGAGTAGAATAAATAGGAAAATCATTTATTTTATTAGAGAAGAAGAGTCTTTCCTCTCATGAAAGAGATCCTCAAAATAAATTTATTTATCAAAATAAATAATCATAATTATCATAACCCCCATGAACATAATTGATGTACTAATGATCTCTCTAATAAACATATTAATGATCACTAAATAATATTTATCATAATAACTGATTAGTAATAATGACTAATAATTATTATTTATTGTATATATATGGTTAAAGTAATTAGAATTATCCCCTGGTTGAAGAGTTCTACTCAAAGTTTCCAGGCAATCATCTGTCTCAGATGATCTGTTCACCTAGTGTAGGTGATCTGCTCCAGATGATCTGCTCACCTGATCGAGGTGATCTCCTCCAGATGATCTGTTCATTTCGTCGAGATAATCTGCTCTAAATGATCTATTCACCTAGTTAAGATAATCTGCTCAAGCTCTCCAGATAACAATCTGATCGAGTTCACAAATAAACTCTTAGTCAAGATGATATGCTTAAGCTAGTCAGATAACCACCTAGTCGAGGTACTCTGTTTGAGTTCATCAAATAACTGTCTGGTCATAGTAGTCTGCTCGAGGTCACTTGATTTCTTCCTCAAAAGCCAATATTTAAAACCGGATTCCTTACTAAAAAAAACTCCTCCTGTCCATGCTTGATTGGGGCATAAATCTTTATTATGGACATATTTTCAACAATGAAAGCAAATATTAAAGATTTTCATATTCCACCTTCAGAAATTTTTCCATCAAGAAATAACTGGGAAACAAGTAGCTTGTTTAAAGCGACCACAACTGGAATGCGAGCAAACTTACCTCTTTTAACCAATTCATTATTGTAAATAATTCTAATGATTTTACCAATGATTTCTCCAAGCATCTGGAGGATTCTTTTATGATAGTAATTGAGAGCCATACCAGGCAATCGGATTCAAGCAATAACCGACTTAATTTCTTTGTTAAATCCATCAAAATGAGGAGTACATGGCTGCATGGTAAGGTAATGTCCCATAACTATCCTTGGACATTGTCAGAGCCAATTTAGCATGACCCTCTATTTTAAAACGGTCAATGAAGAAGTCATTTTCAAGATGAATGCTGGAGAAGCCTAGGGTCGATCTCCAAAGGGCTTCCAATCGATTATAAAGTGCTGTATACCCAATGTGTCGTCCCACTAATATGAAAACCATAGTATTTTGCTTTGGCTTAATCAGTTGGGCATGGATTCTTTATGAGAAGGAAATAGATGGTATATTGTCAGTGCTTTCTAGAACAATGTCTTCTGTTTGAAAAACCAAATCATTTTCATGGTAAATCGACCCTTCTTCAACTACCTTTTGTAATTCCTTTAACTTATCTCTAAAAGATAAATGCTTAGGATTATCTCCATGATCTCCCTGAGCCCTAAACTTCACTTTTTTTGTCGACCAATCATCATTCAATGGTAGGGAAAGGTTCTTCGGGAGACTCATTTTTTCTTTTTCAATGTTTCTTTATCTTTTTCTTACATAAAATAGGAAAATAGAAAAGGTCCCGGTAGGAATTGGATTATGATACGTGATTTTTTATTTAGAAAGGGGAGTAAGACAGTAGAGAAGAATATAAGATAATTAGAAGAGGGAAGGTAATTCTCATTTCATAATATAGTACAAGTCCAATAAGGTCTCTTAAATAGACCTATACAAGTTCCAATAACTGGAAAAGAGAAAAATCACATGTATCCACTTCTAAGCCCAATAACCAACTAAAGAAACTTGAGCACCGTACATCCTTGCATGCTTTGCATGGCTTGTAACAAGACAAAATCCCTTCAAACGGTTACATGCATAACCACCACTAAACACATGCAACCACTATTATAATTTATTCTACTGAGCAAAATAAACAACTGAAGAAGCTTAAGACTTGTGCCTCTTGCATGCTTTGCATGGCTCGTGACCATAAAGTTTGCATCAATCCATCCCTCTGACTATGTCCTTGTCCTCAAGGACAAAAATTGGGATATGGACAAAGGTATCTTCACTTGTTTTCCCATGTAACATTTTCAGCAGGGGCACTTATCCATTTAACAAGAATTTCTTCTTTTGAACTATAACGACCCTTCTGGGTTATACGGCTATCAAGTACTGCTTCCGGTTGAGGTTGCAAAGTTGAGTATGTCGCAAAGGATGGTAACTTAGGCATGACGGTTGCTGAAGATCCTATACATTTCTTAAGCAAGCTCACGTGAAAGACACTGTGAATTTGGGCCCCTCTGGCAGCTCTAAACAGTAAACTACGGGATCGATGCGAGCCAAGATTTTAAATTGTCCATGATAACTAGGTGACAGTTTAAGGGAACTTCGAATAGCGATCGATTGCTGGCGATATGGCTGCAAATGTAAATAGACATTATCACTTTCTTTGAATGTTACCTCACGTCATGTTGGTTTGCCTAAACCTTCATGCGTTCTGAGCCATTGTCAAGTGATGGCAGAGTGTCTTCAATTGCATCCCGATCTTGTAGAAATTCATCAACTGCCTGTACTATTATAGTGCCAGGGACATTTGAAAGCAAATTCGGTAAAGGAATACCATAAACTGCTTCAAAAAGTGTGAGATGAGTGGAGGAATGGACCGTTATATTGTAACTATATTCTGCCTAAGCAAGCCAATCTAACCATTTCTTAGGCTGATCATGTGTAAAGCAACAGAGATATTGTTCGAGGGTGCGGGTGACTACTTTGGACTGGCCATCCGTCTGTGGATGGTAACTGGAGCTCATACAGAGAGAAGTTCCTTGCATTTGAAACAAAATTTTCCAAAAGGCACTAACTAAAACCTTGTCACAGTCACTGGTAATGGACCTTAGCACCCTATGTAATTTAACAATATGACTTAGGAAAGTCTTAGTTATTGTTAAAGCTGTAAATGGATGCTTTAAGGGAATAAAATCAGCATTCTTTGCCAGACGGTCTACCACCACCATTATGACTGTATAACCTTGTGAGGAAGGAAAACCGTCAATGAAATCCATGCAAATATCAGTCCATATTTTTTCTGGAATTTTCGAAGATTGAAGGAGGCCGGCTGGGCGCAACGCTTTAGTTTTACAACGCTGACAAGTATCACATTCTTGAACATATTGCTTGTTGATGCAGTTTTTCCCGCGTGCCTTCAAACAGTGCCTCGAACCTTCTGCTCGCGATAAGCTCGAGCTCGAGCAGGACTGCCTTCTTCTTCCTGTTTCGCTGTCTTTTCCAGAACGGAGATCTCCCGGACCTGTACTCACAGAAAACAGGGTCAGGGGTAGCCGGGCGTGTTCCGGCGAAAACCCTCCGATGCTCAAGTCAGTAATCGGGTTGTTCTTTTTGGTATCTCCCTTAGTGAGAGAGACCAGAAAGATGAAAGGGATATTTTTCGCCCTTCCTTTTTGAATAAATATGGTGTTTTCAGAGAATCCAGATAAGAGAAATCAGAATAGGAAGAACCTGTGTCTCTTTTCAGAATCTTTGTGAATGAATTTTTTCCAACCCTTCGTGAATCAGAATGTCCAACCCTTGTAACGTACCCGTTCGTTTCCTTTTATACTCCATTTTTCCTGCTCTTACTCTCCCGACCGTCCATTCCCGCGCTTGAGGTGTCTGGGTCCCTCTGACAGCCGAGATTGGCGTAATATTCCCTGGGGATGCGTGGCTGCCTCCTTAACCCAGTTCACGTGGCCAGATCACCATGTCGAGCATGTGCGCTATGAATGATGACACCGTGGGGGCATGTGCCGGCCATCGGCAATAGTATCACCACCATACCATGTGGGGCCCTGGCCAGACATTAAAAGGCGTGCCAGGATCTTGAGAAAATGGGTCGGGCTGCCCTGGGCCGGGTCTTACATTCCATTCGTCCCATGACTGGCGCAACCCAGTTGTGCTCGGGGACTCACCTTCTGCGAGCAAGAAATGAGTGCTCGGTTCTCGACCTTGACCAGCTTTGACCAGGGTGGACGACCTCGAGCAGGCAGGAGAGCTCGGAGCTCAGATGGCTCTGGATTCCTCGACCTTGACCAGCTTTGACTGGGGCGAAACGACCTCGAGCAGGCAGGAGAGCTCGGAGCTCGGATGGTTCTGACTTCCTCGACCTTGACTAGCTTTGACGTCTAATGAAGTCATCTTTGTGCCCGTGGTCGGTCCTCTGCTCGAGCTAGGCTGTCCTCGGGGTATTTTATTCGAGTTGGAAGGGTCTCGAGAAGACTTGCCCGATATTACCCAAACATTGCTTGATTGCAGTTCGCATTCCTGACCAAAGAAACATAGATCGAACTTGTCTTAGAGTCTTTTGAACCCTAAAATGTCCCTACACAAGCGATGAGTGATTATCCGCTAAATTGTAGGAATTAAAGTTGAAGTAGGACTTAAAAAAATTATGCCCTTCTGTAACATATGAATCTGTTATATTTATTTATGTAAATAATGAATTTAATAGGGGGTTTATGTGATAAATTGAAATGGGGTTTATGTGATAATTTAAGAAGGGGTTTATGTGATATATCATCAGGGGGTCTAGTTGATATTTTGTGGGTGCTTATAAAAGGAGGAAACCGGTTAAAATTTGGAGAAAACCCAGAGAAAGAGAGAGAGGAGACTCGTTTGACCCATTTGACCCGACCCGAACCCGCGAGTTTGACCTGGCCGTAACTCCCTATTCCGACCACCCCACCAAACGAGCTTGGTATCAAATCGAAGCTTACGAGACAGAGAACGTTCCCCTACCATCCTCGCCGCCGAAACGTCCGAACGCCACGGTGAAGCTCGAAAGTTCCGCGGGTTTGCGCGGACGATCACCGGCGATTCCGGCCGTGTTGGCCACGCCATCGGTTGCAAAAGCTTCTCCACCTCACCATCTTCCATTCCCGACCAGTCACCGGCACCGAGGAGGCCGTTTTGCCGCCGTCCGATCACCCCAAGGAGCCGCGACTTCACGTGCTCGATCCGACTTCGCCGCCGCGCATGGGAGGACACTACCGGCACCGTTGGACTCACCTCGATGAGAAGTGTCTAGTCTGAGCTTCCCCACCGCCGTTGGGTCAATTCCGGTCAACGTTGACCGTAGGGGCATTTTGGTAATTTCACGTATAGAGGGTAATTTCATAATTTTCAACTTTAAGAGTGATTTTGTAATTTGAATTGAGGATATATTGGTAATTTTATGATGTTGAAGGTAAATTAGTAAATTATGAAATTGAGGGTAGTATAAGTTCGGATATGTTACTAGTAAATTACGAATACGGGATTAATACGGTTAGTCAAAAAAATTGAGAGTTTGTAATATTAGGACGAATATTTATTTTAGGCGTTATTTTTGCGAGATTAGTTCGAATTATAATTATGGAAAGTAATTGTGTCGTTTCAGTAAATTAGGTGGATCCATGGACGAGAATCTACTGCGGACTTGGGTGATAGCCAAGTCTGAAATTATCACTGTGAGTGGAATATATTAAAATTATTTGATTTTTATATAGTAAGGCTTGTTTATGAGATAAATATTTAAAGTGCTTTCGTTAAATGGTTTTCCGAAATAAATGTTTATTGCGTATAAATATTGAGTTAAATTATATTTATTTATTTATGTCTCGTGATCGATTTTAAAATGCAAAAGAGATGATTGATTTCCGAACATGTTTTAAAGTGCTTTTATGTGGATTTCGAGCATGATTTTAAGAGTATATGATTGATCCTGTTTATGATTTAAAATGTATATACATTGCTTATGAAAGTATTTATATGTTGATTCCGAGAATAATTTAAAGTGTTTATATATGGTCTTCGAGCATGATTTAGAATGTTTATACATATGGATTTTGAACATGATTTAAAGAGTATATGATGGATCTAGGACATGAGATATATTGATTTCGAGTATGATTTAAAGCATGATTTAAATGTATACATATATAATGATTTTGATCATGTTTTTAAGTTTTAAGCAAATACCCGTTCCTCCGGATCGGATGAGATGAGATAGTAGGCCTTTGGGGCCCGTCCGAACACACATAGAGGCTTTGGGCCGTGTGTTTGGGCGCTTCGCCCTTAGGGGCATATGCATGCATATTGAGATATGAGATCGGATGGTTCGGACACGATGTCGCGGATAGCGATCATGCACGTCCGCTGAGATCCGGTATGAGATATCGATGAGATGAGATGGTACGTCCTTTCGTCTATCCGTGTAGCTCCGGGCATGATGGTACTCGGATAGTACATCATTGCCGGTCCGTTGAGGTCCGGATGAGACTAGATTATCCCCGGTATTGTTAAGGATATTTGTTTAAGGATATTTGTTTAAAGATATTTGATTTACTTAATGTTTGATATTTTAGTTTGAGATGATATTTCGATATAAGAAGTTTTTTTGATTTTGTGACAGTATCAGTTTTGCTTATGTTCAGAATATAATTAAATTGAAAATAATTTTACATTCAAATAATTATTTGAGAAACGTAATTATACAAGTGATGCACTTATTTTTGTAATTATTTTATAATTTAAAAATTACTATCCACTCACTGAGCTCACTGAGTTTTATACTCATTTCTATTTTATTATATTTTCCCCCCCCAGGAGAATACATGTACAACAGTTAACCCAGCAGCTGTACATAGTTGGAGTCATTTGGGCCACTGAGGTTGTTTGAGGACATAGATTATTATTTTCTTTTAGTTAATGTATAATTATCATGTTTTGGATTTATATTAGGGATGTGATATATGAATTATGAAACGTGTGTATTATTGGATATGTTATCGGATGAGATTGGGTTGATGCAGTTGGTGTTTGATAAATGATTTGGGAGTGCTTGTGTTGTAATTGCAGGTTTGGAAATGTTATATATTTAGGGAGGTTCTGCCGAAATTTCGGTAGAATTCTCATCAATAAGATGATTTTAATATTTAAGTTCAATTTCTTAAGATAGGTCGCCTCTGGGAATGAGGCGGGTCGTCTCACCTTCTTAAACTAAACTCCATCCCTCTAAATATAAAGGTTAGGAGCTTTATTTTGTTCTAAATGAATCTGCTGATAAAAATGATCAGATAAAACTTCATTTTGGAGAATGGTCCATCAATCTGAATTCGACAGTGAGATAATATAGAACTCAAATTCAACAATGCGAGATAGAGCATCTGCTTATTTGTTGTCAACCCCTTTCTTATACTCCATCTCATAATCATACCACAAAATCTTTGGTAGTCAACGTAGTTGTGTAGATGTTGTGATACGTTGCTCTATGAGGTACTTTAAACTCCGCTAATCTGTTTCCATTTTCTTATAGCTTTAACAATGACCAACATCTCTTTGTCATAAGTTGATAAAGCCAATGTTGTACCCTTTAATGCCTCACTAAAAAATGCAATGGTTCAGTCATGTTGAGACAAAATAGCTTATATTTCAGTTCCGCAAGCATTACACTCAAACATAAACTTTTGAGAAAAATTCAGAAGTTGTAGAACTGAGGTAGTTTTGAGTGCCTTTTTAAGTTGCAAAAATGCCATTTCTGCCTCAGAATTTCAATAGAATCTCGCTTTGGAAGTTAAATGGGTAAATGGGGCAGCAATGGTTCTAAATCCCCTGATGAATTTACGATAGTACCCGGTGAGGAATTCAGACACACCTTTCACCATAAACGGTACTGGCCAATCCTGAATAACCTGAATTTTTGTTGGGTCCACGAAAACGTCCTCAGAAGTGATAATATGGCCGAGGTATTCCACCCGAGAGGTATTCAATCGGCACTTGGACTGTTTTGCTCTCAACTGGTGAGTTGATACAATTCTCAAGACTGTCCAGAGATGTTGTGAATGTTCTGCCCATGTCCTGCCATGGACAAGAATATCATCAAAGAAAACAAGAACAAATTTAAGAAGGAAAGGTCTAAATATGTTGTTAATCAAACTCTGAAAAGTTGTCGGGGCATTGGTTAGCCCAAATGGCATTATTACGAATTCATAGTGCCCTTCATGAGTGCGAAAAGAAGTCTTGTAAATCTCTTCTTTATTTACTAGAATTTGATGGTAACCTGAATGAAGATTGAAATACTAACTAAGCAACTCAAGAGGAGGGCGAATTGAGATTCTAAAAAACTATTGTTAAATTAAATCTTAATGCAACCTTAATAACGCAAACATATTCAAAATAATCAAATTTAAAGTGCAGTAAATATAAAAAAAGTGAGGAAAAGATAAATGTAAATATGAGGATTTTACATAGTTTGGTCAACCGTGCTTACGTCCACATAGCCAAACTTACCGGGCTTGAGTTTTTCACTAAGCACACCTCCAATACTTCAACAATGATTACACTTGATCTTCGAGGTATCAATAAACTTTTAAAATAAGAGATTAACCGCAATATCTTAATCCAAGTATATTCCATCACTTATAATTACTCAGTTTTGTGTTTACAAGTAAATACTTACAACACAACTTGACTCACACAATATCAATGATTACAAGATTAATACGTGTGAGCAAAATAATTACAAGAATTTAAGCTTTTATTACTCTTAAATATTCAGTGATTGATATAATTGCCTAACCCTAATTTGAATTTGAATGAATCATTTTATAGTTGAAGCTGAAAATTAGCTGTTATAGACTTCTTGAGTATTAACATTTCGCTGTTAACTTATTATCGGATCGCCGTTTTGATTTGAACAAGTTACCATGGGCTATTTTTTAAATAGTGGGTTAGCCGTTTGTAATTTTCGGTTCCGTTAACTTATCGGTTACTCGTTTATGAGTTGTCGGATCTTCATTAATATTAGTCAAGATGAGTTACTCTCTAGACTTTACCGGTTAGCTGTCAACTTCAAACAAGATACATTTCTCTCTGGACCCTATCAGTGACCTGCTAATTATTGTCAGTTAACTATTAACTTTAAACAATATATGTTGCTCTCTAGACCTTATCGATGACTTACTCACTTGTTGTCGGTTAGTCGCTAACTTTGAATAAGAGATGTTACTTTCTAGACCCTATCGGCAACTTGCTAAATTTATTATCGGCTAGCCGTTAAGCTTCAGTGCTAACTCTTCTAAATTATACTGTTTTGTCACAATTCTTTCCAAAATAATATTAAAGCCCAAAACATTATATATATTTTAAATAAGGCCATTTTAGAATTTTTAAATAAGGCCATTTCAAAGTTTTCATTTACTCCTTAAAATTATTTGAGAAATTTGAAATATAACCAATTTAAAATTTCTTCAAATATAATCAATTCAAAGACACATGTGTTATCATTAAAATCATAATTATGAAAATTTATATGCTAAAAATCTCCTCTATTTTTTTATGATGACAAATCCTTAAGAAATGTGTTAAAAATTTTGAAAGTTTTGGACTCCCCCTAAATAAATCGTTTGTTTTCAAAAATTATTTCGAAGTCATATGTTTAAAAAAAAAAATATTGCGCATTTTCTTGCATGTTTTTCCCCCTTCATCATCAAAAAGAAATGAAAAGTGCATAAAAGACTTTAGAAAAATTTCAGTAGAGTATTCCAATAAAATCGAGTAAACCAAAATTATAAACTTGCCAAGAACACTCCCAAATATTGCAAAATTTATATAAATTCCAATACATACATTCAAGATATAATCATAGCAATTCTACTTGACCATCCATAATGAAACAAGTATCCAAAAATAGGCATCCACATGAATCCATAAGTATAAATATGAAAATCTAACAGAAAAATGATTATGTTATCCAAAAGCACCACAAAAATAATAAAGATAAATGTATGTAGCCATACATATGCGAAATACATATAATGAAATACATAAAAGAGATTGAAAATCTATAGAGGTGGCTGTGATGATGACTCGGACGGAGGAACTCCTAGAGAGGAAAACACACACTGCTAAAACTCAAGTTACCTAATTTGAAATGTCTGGAACTGAGACTGAAGCTGCTGTTACTAAGCTATAAGCTGCTGCTGCTGCTCAAAAATAGTGTCAACACGACTCATAATCTGCTGCAGCAAACTGTCAGAAGATGGAGGTCGGACGCCAATATGTCCCTCATGTGCAGGCTCCTCTTACTCTTTCCCACGACACCTCGTAAATGAAAGTCAGGAAGCTGTCATCAGAATAGATGTCATTAAGGAATCCATTATCCTCTAGAGCGACAATGGTGTCCTCATTCTCAGAGGAGGCAATCTTCACCCATCTATCTCCTCGCCTTTGAAAACCAATTGAGGAAATAAGTTCACGTCCTAGTTTCTTGATCTCAACATGAATAGGCTCAGTGAATGGAACATGAAAGTGGCGAAGAATCCAGGTGATGATACTCTTATAAAGAATAGACTGGTTACTAACACCTGGTAAAGTCAATATGTCAAGGTAATGATGTAGCCAAGATCAACCTCTCTACCCCAGATGAGAGTATCTAACAAACCCACACCAATACGGGTCACCTTACATTATGACCCTACCTAAGTTGACCATGGGATATAAAATACTATGAATGATCCTAACTTCTAACGGTAGGAGTTGAGACCTAAATGATAGAGTGCAGACATAGTCGGAAAGATTATACCTCTACACATGTTCTTAAAGGTGCTTATATGATGAAATTTACTAAATTCTAACTCCTTTATAACAGTATAAAGGTCTAAGCCATCAGTAGAAATTTTTAAAATTCTACATAGGTTAGTATCATGAAATACAATACATACCCGCACAACTTGAGTAACCACTCAACTTTTTCAAGTATCAGTAATGTCCATATTAGAGTCAAAGACTCTAACTAAGAATAATATCATTATTTTAAAAGTTTGGTAACACTACGCCCACAAAAGATAACATCATCGAAGTCATCAATATTAACAAAATATGAGGGAGTGATAGTTTTACCCATAAATGAGGTTTCAAGCTATCGAGCCATGAGCGAGGGGGAAATGCAATTGGGTGAAGTCTATAGAAGCATTCCTTGGATTAAGGCCTATTGCAACAGAGTGAAATAAAGGTCTTTTCAAGATGAAGAACCACTAGCCATGGAGGGTGAAATTTGGGATATTGGAAAGTGGATGAGTAAAAAGGAAAATGAATTGGTAGAAAAGTAAAGAAAAAGTAGAGGAAGATGTATATGAGCTCAATTTAGCCTAAAATAGAAGAAATTTAAAGAAGAAGCCCGCGAAAAACTTAAGGTTTCAAATTTCAGATTTTATTATTTAGATGTGAAAACAGTGTTTTTAATAACAAAAAAACGAAGAAAAATAATGGATTATAGAGAGAGAGAAGAGCTGTAAGTCGAGAAATGCAGATCAAGGCCAAGGAAAAATAAGGAAGAAAAAGGTCATTGTGTAGATAAAACGCGAAAACAACGAGTCGTTTATAAGTTATCGACTAGCCATTATAGTCCAGAGAGTAAACCTTTTTCCAGCATGATATTGGCTAGTCGTTTATTGAGTTATCAGCGAGCTATTTAATATCCATTAATTGTGTAGCCTATTTATCAATTAGCGATGATCTGTTTACATAATTAATGGCAAACCGTTAACTGACAGAGTGCTAGTTAGAAGGCCAAATATTATCGGCTAGCCGATTACAAAGTTAGCTCTTTTACAATTTTAAAAAAAATTCACACAATATTTCAATTTTTGGCCACATTATGAAATATTCCAAAGTCATTTCTTAAACTTGGAATATTTTAATAGCCATTTGATGCATGATTCATAAATACACAAATGATTAATCATGTAAAGAACATTTAAGAAATAATTAATGAGATTACACAAACCACAACAATATATTAATATGAAATATTTATCATTCCAAGTTCATGCCTAATCTTATTGAATTATTCTTCGTTAAGAGGTTTTGTAAAGATACCAGTAAGTTGATTCTCAGTAGAAATAAATTCAATCACAATATCTCCTCTTTGGACATGATCTCTTAGAAAATGATGTCTAATCTATATATGTTTAGTCCTAGAGTGTTGACTATGATTCTTTGACAAATTAATAGCATTGGTGTTGTCACATCTTATAAGAATATGATATACCTTAATGTCATAGTCTCTAAGTGTTTGTTTCATCTATAATGCTTGTGCATAATAACTTCCAACTACAATATATTCTAACTCAATAGTAAAAAATGTAACTGAATTTTGTTTTTTACTAAATCAAAAGACTAAAGAGTGTCCTAGAAAATGACACATACCACTATTGCTTTTCTTATCCTCTGAGATACCAAAGGGCAAGATCAATGTTGCCAATCAAGTACCAAAAAATTCATTTAACAGAAAGTAAATGAGACTCCTTAGAACATGATTGAAATTTAGCACACAAGTATACGCTAAACATAATACCTTGATATATCTTGATGTTAACTTCTTTACATTTTTCGTCTTTTTGCTAGCTTGATGGTTGTACTCACTGAAGTGCTTTTTTTCGTTTCATTTTCATAACCAAACCTTTTGAGTAAGCTCCTTGCATACTTGGCTTGATTTATAAAAATTCCTTCCTCATTTTGGGTTATTTATAGTTCGAAGAATACTTTAATTCTTCCATCATGTTCATGTTAAATTCTTTACTCACACAGGATGAAAATTCCTTACACAATAGCTCATTAGTAAAACCAAAGATAATATCATCAACATAAATTTGAATTAAAATAATATCTTTGTTCTTATACTTAATGAAGAGAGTTATGTCAGCTTTACCCATTGAGAAACCATTTTTCAGCAAGAAATTTTTAAGCCTATCATACTATGCTCTATGCGCTTGTTTCAAGTCATACAAAACTTTTGTCAACTTATAAACATGATCCGGGAATTTTTCATTTTCAAAACCAGAAGGTTGTTTCATATAAACTTCTTCCATAATATAGCAATTTATAAATACACTTTTAACATCCATTTGATACAAAATAAAATTCTTATAACATGCAAATGCTAATAACATTCTAATAGACTCTAATTTAGCTACTCGTGCAAATATCTCATCAAAATGTATTCCTTCTTCTTGGTTGTAACCTTAAACTACTAATCTAACCTTATTTCTTACAACCACACCAGATTCATCTATCTTATTCCTAAATACTCACTTATTGCCTATGATAGATTGGCATTCTTGTTTAAGAACTAATTCACATACATTATTTCTTTCAAATTGATTTAACTCTTCTTGCATTGTCATAATACAAGATTTATCATTTTCAGCATTCGAAAAGGATTTTGGTTCAATTTGATAAATGAATGTAACATGTTCACATATTTCTAAATAATGATCTAGTAGTAATTCCTCTGGAAGGATAACCTAATATCAAATCTTTTGGATGAGAAGAAACATACCTCCACTCCTTGGGAAGTATTTGATAAGCACCTTTATTTTATCATGCACATGTTTCTTCTTGTTATTCCTTTTGATTTTCGAGTGATGTATCATTTTGCTTGTTCTTTAATTTTTCTCCCTGTGACTCCTCATCTATATGATTATGAACAATAACTTGCTCCGAAGATGAGGGATTAGATTCATCAAATTTGATATGCATAGATTCCTCTACAGTCAAAGATCATTTATTATAAACTCTACAAGCTTTAATTTAGTTGAAAAATCCAAGAAATATGCCAACATCAAATTTTGGATTAAATTTATCAAGATTATCTTCAGTGTTCAAAAAAAACATTTGCATTCAAAAACTATGAAATAACTAATGTTGGGTTTTCTATCTTTCTAAAGTTCATAGGGGTTCTTATTAAGAATAGGTCTTATCAACACACGATTTAAAACATAGCATGCAATGTTGATTGCTTCAGCCCAAAAAAATTTAAGCAAATTATTTTCATTCAACATGATCCTAGCCATTTCTTAAATAGACCTATTCTTACTTTTAACAACTCTATTTTGTTGTAAAGCTTTAGGTGAAGAGAATTGATGTTCAATGCCATATTAATTGCAAAACTGTTCAAATGCATGAATTTCAAATTCTTCTTCATGTCACTTCTAATACATGTAATGTCATAATCCTTTTCATTTTGAACTTTTTTACAAAGCACTTTAAATGCATCAAAAACATCATCTTTATTGACTAAGAATAATACCCATGTGTATTTAGAGAAATCATCAGCAATTACAAATGCATAAAACTTACCATTTAAACTAGCATACTTAGAAGGTCTAAATAAGTCTATATAAAGAAGTTGAAGTATTTTTGAAGTTGAAAAATGATTTTTGTTTTTAAAAGAGGCTTGAATTGTTTACCAAATTGACATGCTTCACAAACTTTATCCTTTTGAAACCCAATTTTTAGAATAACTTTAACTAAATTAATTTTAGAAATATTTGAAATTACATCCATGCTTACATGTCCTAATCTTCTATGCCACAACCAACCATCATCAGCTAATATCAATGGTGTACACATTTCCACACCTATTTCCAACAAACATAATTTTTCTATCACATGCATTCTCTATAACACATCTAGTTTTATCAAAACTAACTCTATAATCCTTATCATAGAATTGACTAATACTAATTAGTTATGTTTTAAATTTTCAACCAAGCATACATTTCAGATAGGGTAGAAGAAACATTACCAACATTTCCAATTCTAAGAATCTTCCATTCTGAATTACCTCCAAAGGAAATGTCTCCACCATTTTCAACCTTGGTAAAATTTGGGAACTAAGAATAATTTCCTGTCATGTGTCTTGAACACTCACTATCCCAATACCATATATTTTTCTTCTTCTTCAATCCCTGCAAAACAATCTTAAGTCTTAGGTACCCAAAGCTTTTTAGGTCTTTAAGTGTTAGTAATGGTTCTTTTAGAAACTCCAGTACATTTCATTCGATAATATGTATTTATCTTGATAGGACATTTTTCTTTCATATGACTATTTTGATTGCAATAATGGCACACAGCTTGATTATTAATAGAGGTACTTGTCTTAAAGTAGTTCTTATAATACTTTTATTTCAAATTTGGCTTATACTCAATACCTCTCTTGTCAAACATACATTTTTGTGAACTAAATAAGTTATCTAACATTTCTTACCTATTTGTGAATTCTAAAACAACATCAATTTTATTCCTTTTATTAAGCATCTTATTTTGTTTTATCAAATCATCTACATGTGATTCTATATGCTCAAGTGATGTGCTAGATTTTTTATTTAACGAATCAATTCTATCATGCAATGATTTGTACTCTAGGCATGTAATTTTAACACTTAAAAACTCATTCTTATTTATGAGTTCTAACATTTTTTTTAAGACATGCATTCTTCTTAGATATTCTTATCCAATTATCATGCTATTCCTTAAAAGTATCATATAATTCATCATAGGTAAGAGAATCATTTATTTTATTAAGATTATCATATAATCCCCAAATGCCATAAGATCTAGGTTTGACACTTCTTGATGCTCTTTATCTCCACTTGAATCCTCATTACTGTCATCCCATATAGCTACTATGGCTTTCTTCTTGAGTTTATTGAGGAGAGGGCATTTTGATCACTTGTGTGCAGGCTTCTTGCATTCAAAACAAATGATAGATTCCTTCTTTTTCTTTTGATTCTTGTAGTTTCTGAACTTCCTCCGTTAATTTATTTTCTTGTAAACTTTTCTTAATCTTTTTTTCCGACATAGTCATTTCTTCATCATCTAGCTTGCTTTCCTCATCACTTTTATGCTTTAAGGGTTAAGTGCGATACTCTTCGTCGTCTTCTCCTCATTGCCTTTTTCAGCTGCTAAATCTTCCTCATATGAAATAAAAGAACTAATTAAATTTCAATAGGTAAGATATTTAAATTCTTAGCTTCTTTTGTGGCTATTCTCTTAGGTCTCTATTCAGTACGAAGTAGCCTAATGATCTTCTTAACTTTTTTACTATTTGAGAAATTTTTCTCTAGGGCTCCAATGTGTTCACAATACCTGTAAATCTAGTGTACATGGTATGGACAATTTCATTTTGTTCCATTTGGAACAGTTTATATTATTTAGTGTATCTACTAATTTTAGACTTTTTTAACATGATTTGTTCCCTCACAGACAACTTTAAGTTTGTTTTAAATTTCCTATACACTCTCACAACTAAATACTATAGAATTCTTTCTTATTAAATGCACAAAACAAAGCGTTCATAGCTCTTGAGTTTAAAGACAATTTTCTTTTCTCTTCCTCACTTTATTAACTTGATGACTTGGGGATATCTTCCCTATTTTTTTTTTTTCATAACAGGTATGAATGCTTCATCATTAACAATCTCCAAAATTTCATAGTCTAGGGCCTGAAGATAAATTATTATTATAATCTTCCGAAAAGGATAGTCATGACCATCAAAAATAGTGGCTTAGTGGTAGATCGTCCTTCCGTAAATTTAAAATCATATTGAGTTGTCATAAATCTTTAACTCTAGACAGTTAAGTCAATAATAAGAGCACCTTGCTCTGATACCAAATGAAATTCTAACTAAACAACCCAAGAGGGGAGGGTAAATTGGGATTCTAAAAAATTATTGCTAAATTAAATCTTCATGCAATCTCAATAAAGCAAAAAAATTCAAAATACTCAAATTTAAAGTGCAGTAAATATAAAAAAATTAAGGAAAAGATAAATTCCAACACGAGGATTTTTACGTGGTTTGGCTAATCGTGCCTATGTCAACGACTCTAAGCTCACCGGGCTTGAGATTTCTACTAAGCACACCTCTAAGGCTTCAACAACGCTTACATTTGACTTATGACACGTTAATGAACTTTTCCAACAATAGATTAACCCCAATCTCTTAACGCAAGTATATTCCAACACTTACGATTATTCAATTTAGTGTTTACAAGACTTACAACACAACTTCACTCAAACTATATAAATGATTATAAGACGAATACTCAATCTGTGAACAAAATAATTATAAGAATTTAAGCTTTTATTGTGTTTGAATACTCAATGATAAATGTAGTTGTCTAACATTGGTTTGAATTAAAAGAATCTTTTTATAATTGGGGCCGAAAACTGGTCGTTATAAACTTTTTTAATATTAACAGTTCGCCATTAAATTATTGTCAGATCACTATTTTGACTTGAACAAGTTACTGTTGGCCGTTATGCAAATAGTCAGTTAGCCGTTTGTAATTTTTTGTTCACTATTGACCTATTGGCTAATCATTTACAAGCTATCAAATCACCATTAACATCACCAAGATGAGTTGCTCTCTAGACCTTATTGGTGACCTGCTAACTTGTTGTTGGTTAATCATTAACTTTGAATAAGATATATTGCTATCTAGACCTCAATTTTGTGTCTTTCCTAGCACATTTTTTGAATTTTATAGTTTTATCCCAATTCTTTCCAAAACAATATTAAAGACCAAAACATTATATATATTTTTAAATAAGTCTGTTTTAGAATTTTAAATAATATTTGAATATTTCAAATTTTTCATTTACTCTTTAAAATTATTCCAGAAACTTGAAATACAACTAGTTTAAAACTTCTTCGAATTTAATCAATTCAAAGACACGTTTATTATCATTAAAATCATAATTATGAAAATCTATATACTAACAAAGATCCCTTTTTGAAAAAAATTGAGCACCATGGAGTTCATCTATGAGCTGATCAATGACTGGAATTAGCTTCTTATCTTTAATTGTAACATTGTTAAATGCCATATAGTCAACACAAAACCTTCAAGTTCCATCCACTTTTTAACTAGCAACACTAGAGATTAGAAAGGACTGTTACTGGGTCGAATGATTCCGAAATCGAGAAATTCTTGCTTCATTTTTTCTATCTCAGCCTTTTGATATTGTGGGTACCGTATGGCCTTACACTCATAGGTTCTTAGTTGTTCTTTAAGGGAATTTAGTGGTCATGACATCGGTTAGGGGGGAGTTTCTTTGACTCAGTTAAGACTTCAAGAAACTCATCAATTAATTAGTTCAATTCTTCTGGTTGTACCATCGCTTTCTCTTCTTGTACTTGGGAACTGAGTTCAGTAAAAGCCAAATCTGCAGGTAGTAACCCATGCCAGTTAGTTGCTGTAATTTGCTAGCGTCCAAGGGCTCTAAGTCGGCTCAATGCAACCCCGTGAAGTTGCTACTGTTGTCCATTATGAGTGAAAGTCATTACCAACTTACGGTAGTCGGTTTCTATTTAACCCAAAGTCTATAACCATTGCGCCCCTAAGATCACCTAACAAACTATTACTGGAAGGATAAAAGCCAGCTATAATAGTATGATCTTGGATGAGCAATCTGATATTCTAGCATCTTTCTGAGCACTTAATTTCTCTTAATTTCCAACGGTTACTTGAAAAGATTGACACGTGCTATTGGTAGAGCCATTATGACTGTGTAGTTTTTTATTTTCCTGTCATGCGAAAAGTTTGTGGATGATTGGTTTTTGACATTTCACGAAAAGAGATTCTAGAAAGTAGTTCAATAGGCAGAAATTCTTCACTGGTGTTGTTGTCATCATCTTTTGGATTCTGTAGGCAATCTACTATCATGAAAACTTGGGGAGGCTGAAATCTATGGCTGCTACGTATTTCTCATCACTGTAGAAACAAAACCCTTTCTCTTGATGGCCTCCGCCTCTTGCCTAGATAGGCGACGAATGGGAAGGTTAGAGGCTAGGGCCATTTGCTAGTTTAGAGGGGGACCAAGAAGTCCTACTGTAGGGTTATTTTATTGTCGTTGTAGAGGGGCTACGATGAGGAACCTTAAAACACTGCCACTGCAAGCCTTCTTTTGTCATGAATTTCAGTCTTCAATCAAGCGTGCAACTTTAATCGTATCTGATAAAGTTTTTGGTTGTTTCACCTGGACATAAGACCAGATGCCGTCTCACAGTCCGACAATAAACCATCCTACAAGAAACTGCTCAGGGAATTTATTAACATTGAGAGAGAGTTTTTCGAACATTTCTTAGTAGGCTGCCACTGTAGAGGTTTGTTTGAAACGAGTTAATGATAGAGTGGCATAGAGGAAGCGAAATTGATAGGATGAGGATAACTAGATATCGGTCTAGTATATGATCAAGCCAACGCGATTAAATTACGCTCTAATCGAAGCGTGATTAGATCTGTTCTAATCTAAATGACTCAATGAGATTTTTAATAACACATAAAACGAGATTAGATGTCACTCTAATCTAAACGACTCTACAAGAGAGATTTTTGATAAATAATTCCAGAGGAATTATAAAAAAAACAAAAAAGAAGTTTTATTGAATTATTGAATTGAAGTTATGAAAATAATTACAAAACCTCTCTATTTATAATAGAGTATTCATGCTTTCCTAAGTTAACTTTAAAAAGAGAAATTAAATCACAATTAGAAGAGAAATAAAATATTAAGAAATTGTTCCTTAATTAGCTCTAATTAAAATAGAAAATAAAATTTTAGAATCCTAAAATAACTAAATTAACATTGTACATCATACTCCTCCTATTAAAAAAAACTTGTCCTCGAGTTTGAATATAGTCTGGAGGATGAAACTTGTAGTGCAGGAGCAAATCATCTTATAATTTGAACTTGTTCTTTTTCTCATCAATCTTTCTCAAAACTTTGAAGAATTCATACTTCAACAATTTCTTTCGCTTATATATTCTTCTAGGAGATAAAGACTTCCAAGAACGAACAACAATCAAATAACTTTATCAAGCAAATAATCTTCAAGCACAACCTTATTAAAAGGGACATTTCAATCATTTCAACTTCTTCAACATTATTTTTCTCATCATCTCCAACATTTATCTTGTTCTCGAAGGAAACATCAAGCACATTCTCACATAACTTATCAAATTGAAACTTTAAATTAATAACTAATTGTACCTTTTCTTCTGTCATCTCAAGCGAGTTTATTTTAACTATTTCCTTGCAATCAACTCTCTGCTTTTGTTCTCTTTTGATGATATTGTTCACAAAAAGTGTAAGATCTGATATTGCTTGCTCTATCGCTGCCAATCTTGGGCTCCAAACTTTCTCAAACTCTTGCAAGATTACTTCTCTGATTATTTATTTGATAGTCTCCACAGATATTGCCTTCATCCCTTTATCATCATATTCGGAACAGCTATATGTAGATAAGTTTGGCATATGAGAATTTAGTGAGTATGGATGGTAATTTTTCATTTGTTGTCAAATTTCCACGCAATGGAAAAATCATAAATAACACTCGACTCTCGGGTTTGGTGTGATCGGTGGCCGATGGCCGTGATTTGATGTGGGGTTGGTTGGATCTGAAAGATTTGATGGTGAGAAAAACGATGATGGTCGTGGTTTGGACGGATTCACGGCGGTTTGGCCAGAAAATTAGCTTAAATATGCAGCGGCTTATGGTGGTTGAGGAGGCGATTTTGGCTGGCTTTTAGAGGCAATTGGTGGTCGGGGTTTAGTCGGTGAAGGCTGAGGAATCTTTTGGCAGTGATGACTGACGGTAAAGACTGCTGACAATGGCGGATCGAGAGGGGGGAGAGCTTGCAGGTTTGGGCTATTTCACCGCTGTCTAGATAGCAGTTGAGGGCGGTGATGGTTGAGCTTGGTCAGCGGTGGCTAGCGAGCTTGGTGGTGTTGACGGCTGGCTAAACGGCAGTGGTGGTGTCCGAAATCGTGGTGGGCTGTGGTGGTTGCATGATAGCGGCTTGTTTTCAATTTTCGTTGTTTTTTTTAATGATGGAATTGGTGGTTGTGGGTATCCAGGAAAGCTATGCGATGTGTACAGAACATGTCTTTGATACCAACTGATGGAGCGATGTGGCGGAAGCGGAATTCATAGGATGAGGATAACTAAATATCGTTCTAGTATAGGACCAAGCCAACGCGAATAGATTACGCTCTAATCGAAGTGTGATTAGATCTATTCTAATCCAAACGACAAAATGAGATTTTTAATAACGTATAAAAGCGAGATTAGATGACGCTCTAATCCAAACGACTCTGCAAGAGAGATTTTTGATAAATAATTTGAGAGGAATTATAAGAAAAGAAATTTTATTGAATTATTGAATTAAAGTTATGAAAATAATTACATGACCTCTCTATTTATAATAGTGTAATCTTTCTTCCCTAAGTTAACTTTAAAAAGGGAAACTAAATCACAATTAGAATATAAATAAAAGATTAAGAAATTGTTTCTTAATTAATTCTAATTAAAATATAAAATAAAATTTTAGAATCCTAAAATAACTAAATTAACGTCCTCCATCAGTTAAAGCTTTTGAAGGGTCATCATAATCTGTTGGTCCAAATCGTAGAATGACTACCTTTGTAAATTCTGCTAAGTAGGTGGGCCACGAAATTTTGTTAACCATCTATGCCATTATACAGCAATCCCTTCCAAATGAAATGATGCCAACCGTATTTGTTGTTCTAGAGCTACATTTTTAAATACAAAGAATTATTCTGCCTTATATATCCAATCAATTGCATCCTCTCTATTGAAATTTGGAAAGGTTAGTTTGAGATGATAATGATGGTTAAGAAAGTTTGAGGTGTTTAAAGAGGTAGGTTTTGTAGCTTAGTGAGAGTTTGCAGGTAAACTCAGATTAATTTTAGAAGTAGTTACATGTAAGGTTTAAGAGGCACGAAGAGATTAGAGTTTTGATAAAACAGTCTGTGAGGTAGCAGGAACTTGGTCTAGGCTTGACTCATGACGGCCTAAGATTTCTTGAACCTCGTTACAAAATTCAGCATTAGATTGATTTCGGGTAGCCATATTTACCGCAACTAATCTCTAATACTAAATGATACGACATTTTTTGTTTACAAAGTGGAGTAAGACAATAGAGAAGAATATAAGTTGATTAGAAGGGGGAAGGTAATTCTGATTTCATAATATTTGTACAAGTCTAATAAGGTCTCTTAAATAGACTTATACAAGTTCCAATAACTAGAAAATTGGAAAAGGGGACAATCACATGCATCCAGTACTAAGTCCAATAACCAACTAAAGAAACTTGAGGACCGTGCATCCTTGCTTGCTTTGCATGGCTTGTAACAAGACAAAATCCCTTCAATCGGTAACATGCATAACTGCTACTAAACACATGCAATTACTATTATAATTTATTCTACTAAGCAAAATAAACAACTAAAAAAGCTTGAACCTTGTTCCTCTTATATACTTTGCATGGCTCATGACCATAATGTTTGCATCAGATTATATAGTAATTAAAAAATGAGAATATTGTGAACCCAGCGCATAGTATCATTGCAGCTGATAATGGTCGTTACTATGAAATTGGAGCATTAATGCTAAGGGAATTTTTACAATACATTAATGTACCATATTAGTCATAGTAAGTAAATGATATTATGATATATGTTCATTTATTTTAAAGTGGTGATTGCAATAAATTCAAATACACGCTATCTATGCTCTTAAAATTCCTCCAAAGGTTAGATATGGTGGCCATGCTGCTGATCCTACTGTGGTAACTGTAATCCAATGGCTAGTAGAATAGATGATCATTCACTTACTGTGAGATCTTCACTTACCTCACAAACTGCCCCTCTAGCTGCTTCACAGATAATTTAAAATAAAACAGAAGCCAAGAATACAAGAGTGCTGTTAATTGGAGTTCCTTAGTGAGATGGTCAATCATACTAAAGCTTAGTTAAAACATAAGTGTTTGGCTTATAGGGCTTTTTTTTCTAACCTTCAATAAACCTCGCCAAAGAAAGTTTTGTGGTTGCTCTTTATTATGAACAATACATAGCAAACAACGCAGAGATAATATTTAATAATTGTAGCTTACGAAAGTGTTTGTAATAAATAAGAATTTATTAAAATCAGGCACTAAGTGTTATAATGTTGAGCTAGCTCAGGCTCTAGAGGCATTGGTAAAAGAAGAACCACAAGCCTTGTCTAATGGATCTATTAGTGAAAAGTTAGACAGAGTGACTGGTGGGAATTTGGAAAAGGCAATTATCCACTGACCTTTTTTTTGAATTTTTCAAAAATGCACAATTTTCTTTTTTTGGCTGAATTCTACCTAATGTTATATTTTCTTGCACTAGTCCACTTCCATCTGTAAATTGTTCTCACGTTATTGATGTTATAGGCATAAAATGATCATTTCACATGCGCTCTTAGGAAATGATGTTGTTTACACACTTTGATTAAAAAAAACAAAGAGAAAAGCCAAAAGTGATCTAGAGAAAACACAAAGCAACGAAAATAGCCATTGTTTATTCCTAATTCGTGACCCACCACCATGCATAAAGAAGCATAAAAAAACCCGCCATTTTTTTTTTAATTCCATCTATTTTCATCAATGTACTACACTTGAGTTTCAAAGCTTTTTTTAATTCCAGGATTCAAAGGTATTGAGAAAAGGTGTGAGGTGTTTAAAATTCTGGACATTTTGGTTTTTGGGGTTTTAATTCATTTATTAAGTAAATTTCATTTAATTTTCATATGAAACATTGTTATTTAAAATTTGTATGGCAATTATTGTTAATCATTGTTTCTTGAATCCTTAGAATATAGGTTAGGTTGATTTGTGATAAATTTTTGTGGGTAATGATAAATTGGGGAGTAATAGGTTGTTTAGAGTTGTTAAAATGTAAATGGATCAAAGATTATTGCTAATATAATTGAATGCATGCTTATCCCATGCCTACAAATGTATCTTGCCTACGATTTAAAAAATTTGGGCCTTTTGAAAATTTTCAGTTGCTGAACTATGACTCGTGGTTTTAAAAAAAAAAAAAAAAAACTATCCCTTGCCTACATATATATCTATATCCCCTAACTCCCTAGCTTTTGCATGCGAAATTAGAATTTCACAGAGTAAAATTTAGAAAATATAATCAGTATTCAGGTTTGTTTGTAATAATAATAATTATTATAATAACTAATTGATTACTAACCTAATTGTGGACTTATACCTCATGAATATATATGAAATCTGTCTTTTTTGTTTTGGACATTTACAATGCCACAACTAGAGTTAAGGATATCCTTTTAAGGCATGAAGTAGGATATACGGTTGCTTGAACCTGATTGTATTGTTGCGAAGATAAAGGATGCTACTTTATACATTAGGAGTCCACATATATTAGACTCCGCTTTAAAAATTATGTTAAACATTATGAACCCCGAGATTAAGTTAAGGTTGATGGATTCAGATTTTGTGTTAGACTATTTGCTAAGAATTCATTAGTCTTTGGGTACCAATACGTTTACAGTTGAAGTTATGCCGGTGCTTTATCCTTAGTTTGAAGATTTTTCCATATTGCAGGTACTATTGACTAACTTAGGAGTTGTATTGCCTGATGAACTGATTACTCAATTAAATGAATCTATTAACGAAAATGCTATTATTATGGAACAAACTGTTGTTGGGGCTGATGATTCTTATGAGGATGCATTGTTATATGATTATTCAGACAAAATATTCGGCAATGATGATAAGGTTGAAACTAAAGTTAATGGTGTTGTTGAACCTACTATTATTGATAAGGACAGTGAGAGCGGTGGGGATCGTGAAATAAGTAAGAGCAGCCACTTAGATTCTGATTCAGATGATAATATTTCTTATACTGATAAAGAGGTAGAAAGGGTGGTTGATTTTTTTTCTAATACTATTAAGCTGAACATTAGCCAATTGACTAATTATTTACAATAACAAGAGTACATAATGGGTGCTGATAGGAAGCATAAACTAAAAATTAAGGCATGAGTTTAGGGATGTTGTTCATTTTAAAGAGATATTACAAGCTGTGATAGTTAGGAAAAGGCTTGCCCTTAAAAAATTATGTAGTGAGCTAAAAAGATTTGTGGGTATTTGTAAAAAGGCTAACAGTCCATGGTATGTGGTTGGTGCAAAACTGAATGATTGAACTAGTTTCTTATTATGAGAAACACAAAAAAAGCAAGAGTACAGACTTACTAACCAGGCAATGAAAGTTACTTCTATTTGGGTTACTATTAAAATAAAGAGTTAAGTTGTTGTGGACCTTATTGTAAAGATTTATATTTTGAAGAATTATATGCAAGAGACTTATAGTTTGAAGATCGAAAAGATGAAATTGTATAAAGATAGAGCAATATCAGGACTTGAGGAATTTGGGGATCATTTGAAGGGATATCTAAAATTATTTAAGTATGTTGCAACCATTCATAAAGCTGATCCAGGAGGAATAAACAAGGTGTTATGTGATGTTATTTCATACTCGACAAGGTAAGACAAAGTATTATTGCAAAGATTTTTTGTCACATATCCTGCATAAAAAAAATGATCATCTTAATTGTTGTAGACCTTTTATTAGAATCAATGGATGTCACTTAAAAGATAAATATAGTGGAGTACTAATGGGATTGTCTTATGAGAAATATGTTTGTGAGATTGAGAATACAGAGACATAAGGATAGTTTATGGAACATTTAAATAATTATTTAGATGATAAAAGGCAGGTGACTTTCATCAACGATAGACAAAGGGGTTGATTAATGCAAGTTCAAGCACATGACCATTGCTTATTCTAGGGCATGTTCTAGGCATGTTTATAATAATTTCTCCAAGTTATTTGCTGGTGCACAATTAAAACAATTATTTTGAAAGGTAACTGATAGTAGTAATAAGCATGATTTTAATGAAGCAATGGCAGAGATCAAAGCTGAAAAAGAAGTTGCGTTTAAGTGGTTAGAAAGAGAACTGGATGGTCATAATTAGTCTACACACACATATGACAGAAATCGCATAGTAGACCGTACTGACAACACTGCATTGAAATACTTCTGGATATTACCTTACCGAAACAGACCTTACTTAACAATGCTTGAAGAAATCAGATGTAGACTTATGAAATAGTTTACAATAGAAGTAATGAGGAAGCCACTTAGAAAAGACAATTAACACTTAAAGTATTGAAAAAGTTGGATAAGAAAAACAAAACTACATAAAAAATGATTGCATAAGCTTCTATGATCTAAATTTTTAAGTCATAGACAGAGCTTACAATCCTACTAGGAGATTTTTTAAGAAGTTAGAGATTAGAACATATAATTATGGTTATTGTGAAATTTTCGACCTCCCTTGTCAGCATGTTATAGCAGCCATGGAATATACAAAACATGAAGTTGAGGACTATGTTCCAACATACTTTACCATACAGGCATACCTTAATACACATTCAGTAATTTTTAACTCTCTTTCAGATCAGTGTACATGGGAGCATATAGGAAGACATTGATTGATTCTCCAATTGTACAAAAGAATAGCAAAAGGCCTAAGAAAACTAGAAAAAAGAAAAACAACAAATGAGCTTCAAAAAGAACAAAGGAAATTCTTTTTCATTTACTTATTTTGTGGTGGCTCCAATCATAATATGAGGTCCTGCCCATAAAGGCCATTTGTAGCAAGGGCAAATAGAGCTAGAAACAATAATTCTCAAGTATATTTAATATACAATTACTATATATTATGTTTATTATTTTTTATTATATGCAATTATTATTATTTACAATATTTATATCGTTATTGAATAAAAGTTATCATCTTTTGTAGGCATCAAGTACTTCAAGTTAGCCATTAAATGCTTCAGAGCAGGCAATAAGAAAAAGAAAACAGGTGCTGGCTTGCATATATATTTGATTTTTCGTGCCTGTAAAGTTTATTTTCATTCATTTATAAATCAACATGTTCTATAAGCATCAACAGCAAAGTAAACTACTTCAGGACAGCTAGTAACTATCATATCCAAATAGCAAGAAAGGTGTTATCTTCATTACCTGTTTATATTTTTTGTTATTTTGGTTCAAGTTCTTAAACTAACACAATATGTTTTCAAACAATGGTCGAGGCCAAAGTTCAAATGCTAAAACAAGGAAAAGAAGGGATCAAGCTAGCTCTGGGGATGTTTGAACAAGAAAAAGACAATAAGTCTAGGACTAAACCAATCCCAAAATCCATCTCAAGCTTCAAATGTCAAAGGTTCTTTGTAATGAATGGGATCAAACTAAATTTGTTTAAACTTTTTATTTTGGTTGTTATTTTGGAATATCGTTGATTATTTTAACTATATTTTAGATAATTATATGCTGTTAATGTTTATTTTGAGTTGAATTTTGATCATATCATTGATGATTATTTTGGATGTATTTTAGATCATTATGATATATTATTTTTTATTTATTATAGTTGAACACATGTTATTTAGAATGTATTTAAGCACAATTACAAAGATAGATACTAGAAAAATTAGGAAATAATTAAGCTTTCATTTCATTAATGTATATTTTGTAGGATACATTATATTTTAATAAACATAATTGCAAAGGCATAGACCTGCAGAATTATTATATATTTTAACTTTCCTTCAATAACCCTAGGACTTTTCTTTATCTTTACCAAATCATTAGCTCTAAAGCTAATTGCATTCTACTCCAACTTTTGATTATTTATCATTTGATCACTACTACTAGGGTATACAAGAGTTCATTAGTAAACCATTGCCAAAACTTGCATTTATTTAACCTACATGACCAAAATATTGCATTAGGACTCTGTGGTGTAGTGGAAACCATAGCACTTGTTTGCACCACCACACCAGCAGTACTTAAGAATGCCTTTAACATTTCTAAGTGGCTATCCACAGACTGTAAAACTTGAATTATAACTTGATGCCATTTCGAATGTGTAAATGATGTGTTTGAATGAATAGGTGAGTAGGTGGTGTGTAGATAATGGTTGAGCTGGTTTTATGTTTGAATGAATAAATGGTTTGAGTAGTTATGATATTTAAATGTGTAGATAATGTGTTTAAATGAACAGTATAGTTGTGAGCCTCAATGTTTAGATGATATTTATAGATTATATAATAGATTTGATAGATTGTATGAGTAGGTTTAGGTTTATATGACTGATTGTGAGCATAAGCAGGTTTTTATGGCTGGTTATGAGTAGCTTGCATAGTTGGTTGAATGATGGTTGGATAAATTTACATATATGCTGGTTCCACTGTTTATATAGCCCAAATTGTAGCTGTTGGGAACTAACAGCTACAATATTTCATTTAGGGTAAAAATAATTTTTTACATTTAGTGGTAAAATAGTCATTTGTCCAATATTCCTTTAGATCTCTTAATAGTTTGCAGATGAAAGTGGATAAGTGTAAAAAAAATGTAACATTATGGGGAATTTAGCCTAAAAAAAAAAAGAATAGTGTATTTTTGAAAAAGTTCGAAAGAAAGGTGGTCGGTAGATAATTATCTTTTTGAAAATAGAAGGTTTAAGGAATTATAAGGTTGATGTACTCTCAAACAATTGGGAGTTGGAAAAGTCAAACCAATAATTGTGACTTTACAACTTACTAACAGATCTCATGTGTATCCAGAAGGCAAGATTAAAGATGCGCTGGTGATGGTGGATAAATTTATTTTCCCAATTGATTTCATAATATTGGGAAGCAAACAAAAAGGTGTCAATTATTTTAAGAAGACTAGTTTTAGCCATGGGAAAGACTTTAATTAATATGCAAAAAGAAAAACTAACTATGAGGGTTAATGATCAGCAAGTTCAATATGCTTGATGCCATAAAGAGCCTTGATGATGTTAAATATTGTAATTTTATTAGTGGTGTAAATTTTGCCATAAAGAAGAGATTAACTAGTTACTCTAGTAACAAAGAAATTAAGGCTGCAGTAGTTGAAAAACTTGAAGATGAAAAGCTTGAAACAGCCAATATTTCATGGTTAAGAGCAAAGCAGCCCTTCAAAATTAGCAAGCAATTTGAATCTCTTGATCTTTTAAAATTTTTATTAAATCACCTTCATTCTAGAATTAAAAAATTTACCTTCATATTTTAAATATGTTTATTTTAGTAACAAAGACATATTTCTTGTAATTATTTCATATTCTTTGAATGCAAAGCAAGAACAGAGCTTAGCGGCTGTATTAAAAAAATATAAGAAGGCTATTAGATAGACCATGGCAAATATTAAAGGAATCAGTCCCTCCTGCATGCATAAGATTCTGTTAGAGGATTACTACATTAATTCTACAGTGCAACAGAGAAGGTTAAACCAAATTAAAAATAAAGTTGTGAAAAAAAAGATCATTAAATGGATAGATATTGAAATCATCTACCAAATTTCAAATAGCTCATGGGTAAGTCCAATACAATGTGTTCTAAAAAAGGGCAGAGTGACTGTTATAGCAAATAGAAAGAATAAACTCATTCCCACAAGAATAGTAACTGAATAGAGAGTTTGCATGGACTTCAAGAAGCTGAATAAAGTCATAATAAAAGATCATTTTCTATTGTCTTTCATAGATCAGATACTAGACAAATTTTCTGGAAAGAAGTATTACTATTTCTTGGATGGATACTGGACCTACAACCAGATTATTATAGCACCAAGAGACCAAGAGGAGATAATATTCGCTTGTCCTTATAGAACTTTTGCCTTCAGGACGATGCCATTTGGCTTGTACAACACTCCAGCAACGTTTCAAAGGTATATAATGTTTATTTTCTTAGAAATGGCTGAGCAAATACTAAAGTATTTATGGATAATTTCTCAATTTTTAGGAACCATATGATGATTGTTTGCATAATCTAAAAAATACGGTTAAAAGATGTGAAGAGAAAATTTTAGTGTTAAATTAGGAAAAGGACATTTCCTACTACAAAAAGGGATAGTCTTAGGCCGTATAAACTCTAAACAATGGATAGAGGTCAATAAGGCAAAAATAAAGGTAATCGACAAACTTCCATCCCTCCACTTCAATCAAGGGCATAAAGAGTCTCTTAAGAAAAGCTGGATTCTATAAAAGGTTCATTAAAGATTTTTCCAAGATATCAAAATCTTTATGCATATTGTTGGAGCATAACAAACCCTTTGATTTTAATAAAGATTGTTTGGAGGCACTTGTTGCATTAAAGAAAGCTCTTGTTCAGTATTTGTTGTTGTAACACCTGACTGAAGTATGCCTTTTAAGTTGATGTGTAATGCTAGTGACCATGCTGGTTGGAACAATGCTAAAGCATAGGAAAAGTAAGATTTTTTCATTCTATTTATTATACTAACAAGACAATAACTAATGCACAACTAAACTATACCACTACTGAAAAGAAGTTGCTTGCATTTGACAAGTTTAGGGCCTATTTGCGGGAACCAAAATGACAATTTACACAAATCACTCAGTCATAAAGTACTTGATTACAAAGAAAGATGCCAAACCAAGGCTGATAAAGTATATTCTCTTGCTACAAGAGTTCGACTAGCATACCAAGGACAGAAAAGGGACTGAGATTTAAATAGCCGATCACCTTTCACGATTTGAAGCTAATGCAAGCACTCTGACCAAACAAGACATCTTAGAAACATTTCCTTGAAGCTGATGCAAGCATAGATGCTACAATAATCTAATTCCCCTAGTATGCAGATTTTGCCAATTATCTAGTAAGTAGACTGTAACCACCTGACTTAAACTACTAGTAAAGGAATAGGTTTCTTCCATAATGTCAAAATTTATCAATAGGATGAGCCTTATTTGTACAAGATGTGTTCAGATCATATAATTAGAATATGTGTTCTGATAAAGAGATTTTAAGTATTATGCAGTTTTGCCATGCGGCAGCGTATCGAGGACACTTTAGAGAACACAAAACAGCAGCCAAAGTTCTTCAATTAGGTTATTACTAGGCTTCTATTTTTAAAGATGCTCATTAGTTTGTTCAATGTTATGACAAGTGCCAAAGAACTGGAAACATATCTCAAAAGCATGAGATGCCATTAATCAACATTATAAAAGTTGAACTTTTTTATGTATAAAGGATAAACGTTATATAACCATTCTTACCATCTTTTAGGAACTTATACATTTTTATTGATGTGGACTATGTGTCCAAATGGGTAAAAGCAGCAGTACTGTCAAAAAATGATGCCAAATCCATGGTGAAATTCATATAAAAGAATATTTTTACAAGATTTAGGACTCTTAGAGCAATTATTAGTAATGAATGAACTCAATTTTATAACAAGATATTTGCTGCAGCATTGGCTAAGTATAAGATCAAGCATAAGATTGCTACAATAAATCATTCACAGACAAGTGATTAGGTAGAGGTATCCGACATGGAAATAAAATTAATTCAAGAAAAAAATTGTGAACCCTAATAGAAGAAATTGGTCTATTAGACTACATGATTTCTTATGGGCCTACCAAACAGCTTACAAGACACCACTTGACATGTCTCAATAGCTTATGGCAAAGCTTGCCATTTGTCATTAGAGCTAGAGCATAAGGTATACTGGGCAGTTAAACAACTGAACATGGACATAATTGTTGCAGTAGAATAGAGAAAGTTACATCTTTGTGAGCTAGAAGAATTAAGGTTATTCTTATAAGAAAATGCAAGAAGCTATAAGGAGAAGACAAAGTAATGGCATGATAAGCATATCCAGTAGTGAAAGCTAATTCTAGGCCAGTAAGTTTTACTATACAATTCTATACTAAAAACTTTCCCTAGAAAGTTAAAATCCAGATGGTCAGGGCCATTCAAACTTATAAAGATTTATCCATATGGGGTTGTTAAGCTTCAAGATGAAAGAAGGATATGAATTTAAAGTAAATGGAAAAAAAGTGAAGCAATACATGGGAGCTGTTATGAACAATCCAAAGGAGGATATATTTTTAATAGATCTAACTTAAGTAATTTAGCGTATGTCAAGCTAAAAGACCTAAAATCAAACGCTGATTAGAAGGCAACCCAATAAGGGAAGGAAATTTTCCTTTTGACGCAAGTCACTTTTATTTTATCTTAGTTCATTTATTTTATTTTATTTTATTTTAATCTTTATGTTTTATGCTTAATTTGTGTTTCTATTTCCTACTCTTTTATTAGAAAATAGGGATGAAAAGTGTGAATGCAGCCCCTAGACAGGAGGATTAAATTAAACAACAATATCTAAAAAGAAATACCATAGCAGCGTTCGCAACATTGCAGAAGTTAGAACAATCTCAAAATGAATATGCAATTAACGATCATGCTGCAGCAACGATATTTGTACTACAGTGATACGTCATTTAGCAATTAAATATTTTACTTATTATAGCATACTATAAGTCTAAAGTTTTTATTCTTTAAGGCTAACACACTTATGTCAACAAATCAAAAATTTTCAAAATCAAATACAATACAATCCCTTATTTTCGTGCAATATATAAATTTTTTTAATTTTAATAATTTTCTAAACTTTTCCCTCCATTTAACGCTTTCTTTATTTTTCTTTTTGCTGTAAATTAATACCGTTTCATTCTCACCAGCATTTTACCTCTAAAATATTCATCTCTTCATTTTAAGTTTTTACTTTCTTAACCTAATCAGGCAAATTCGACGTGCCATAATAATGCCAAAAATCGAAACTTGAGCAGACAGATTGAAAGACCTTGAGTGGTTCTCAAGTTTTAAAGCTAAGGAGAAATATGAAGATCTATAGGACCTCAAAAACTATTAAAGGAAAAGGGTTCGAGAATCCAAAGCAGCCCATAAGCATCTTAAAAATCTTGCTCATAATTTCTACAAGCTTGGGCTGGAGCAAATTCTGCATGCACCCTCAAAACCCAATCGTGCCAATTGTAAATGAGTTTTACTCTAATTTACTACAACACGACCAATGAAACATTTGGGTAAAGTAAGTTCAAGTACCTTTGGACTCTTGAGTTAAAAATACTTTTTATGAACTACCTATTATTGGTTGTGAGTACACAAAACTTGTTAAAGGAGAAACAATTAAGTAATGGGGGGATGTATTCAAAACTTTAACTGTTGTACATAATGTGTGGACTAATTAGGAAGCCCGAGTTGTGAATAGGATTAACCACAAGCCTATTGCAAATGTGTGGGTCAAATTTTTGAAATCTAGACTTATGCCCACTACCCACACAATAACCGCATCAAGATAGGTTTTTACTTCTGCATGCTATAATCAAAGGGCTAAGAATTAATGCACCACAAAGAAGTAAAAATCTACTGTTGTATTGTTTCCATCACTTATCACTAGAATTTATGAGCTTTCTGGCATTAAATCCACTAAAAGTGATGAGAGAATTAAGAATAATGGGGCACTATTAGAACAGTTGGGCAAATTATTGGAGAATCTATTACTAGAACACCATCAAAACAACATATTATTGCTACAATAGAATCAACTCCTGAAATTGAGCAACTGATATAAGATTTAATTAGGAATATAGATGCCTGTACCGAATTACCGAAAGAGGAAAATAAAAAATTCTAGGCTTACTTAATTCATCTAAAAGATTAAAAGCATTAATTTACAATGTTTTTAAAGACCAAGTATACAAACTTTCCTGATTCTTTGTTATAATAGTTTAACTTCCAAATGGCAGTATAAACTATTTCAATAGAAGCAGCAGTATAAGAAAGTAAAAAGGTGGAGAGTGAAGAAGAATCTGACGATGAGCAGCCAAAAGAATAAGTTAGAGCTAATGAAGAATAAGAGGAAGAAAAGAATGAATCTGATGAAAAGGAATAGAGTAAGAAAGAATTATTCTTATGTTGAGAGAGGGTCGTGAAGAAAGTTGAAATGTGTTAAAGTAGAAATGGTAATGAGTACAGAGGACCATTTGAGCAGTATTGCAGATCCAATGGAATTAGACTTGAGAAGACTGTATCAAAAACTTCTTGGTAAAATGGTGTTGTAGAAATGATGAATAGAATAATTGAAGAAAGGGTTAGGTGTATGCTTTTTTATGCCAAGCTTCCTATATCATTTTGGGCAGAGGCTATGCCGTATTATAGTTGATTTAATTAACATTTCTCCTTCAGCTCTATTAGATGGTGATGTACCTGAGAGAAATTAGACAGGGAAAGATATTTCTTATAAACACTTGAGAGTGTTTGGCTACAGTGTATATGTTCATATACTTAAAGATAAAAGATCAAAGCTTGATGATAAAGCCAAGGAATGCATATTCTTAGGCTATGGGCATGAAGAATTTAAGTTCAGATTATGGGATCAAGTGGCAAGGAAATTATCAGAAACAAAGACGTTATGTTTCTTAAAGATTATATAGTTAATTATAAAGAGAAGAATGATGAGATTCAGTCATCTCCATAGGTTCTTATTATTTCAAACTCAGTTTTTCTACCTATAGTTCATGATGATCATAAGGGAGTTGAAGTAGATAATAATAATGAACCAGTTAGAACCAATTGAGCAAGCACCTTCAGAATTACCTACACTACTAGTTGAGCCAGAATTAAAGAGATCCACTAGAGAATTGCAACTCTCCGCTAAATATCCTCTACATGAGTATGTGATGCTTACAGATTGAGGGGAGCCAAAATGTTTTGAAGAAGCTATGTCTCACCAATATAAAAATGAGCAGGTTAAAGTCATGCAAGAGGAGATGAAATCTTTAAATGAAAACCACATTTATAACTTAATAAAGCTTTCTGAAGGAAAGAGGGCACTAAAGAATAAAGGGCTTACAAGTTGAAGACTGAAAATAATTCTCAACAAAGATACAATGCTAGATTGGTTGTGAGGGTTTCAAACAGAGTAAATGTATTGATTTTAAAGAAATATTTTCTTCTGTAGTAAAGATGTCTTCTATCCAAGTTGTTCTAAGATTAGCAACTAGCTTAGATTTGGAGATTGAACAGCTTAATGTAAAGACAACTTTCTTACATAGTAACTAATATTTTCGAGAGCAATTTGAAGATTCAGTGTTTAAGAAAAAGAATAACTTATGTGCAAGTTAAAAAATATTTATATGGGTTGAAACAGGCACCAAGATAGTGGTACAAAAGATTTGATTTTTTTATGAAAAATCATGGTTTCAGCAAGACTATATGTAATCATTGTGTTTTAGTGAAGAAGTTTAGTGATAATGATTTTATTATTCTTCTGCTTTATATAGATGACATATTGATTGTTGGCCATGATACTAGTATGATTGACAATCTGAAGAAAGAGCCTAGTAAGTCTTTTCTAATAAAGGACTTGTATTAACAAAGTAGATTATTGGCATGAAGATTACTCGTGACAGAAAAGTTGGGAAGTTATGGCTATCTCAAGATGTATATATTGAAGGGTCTTGAAAGATTTAACATGGGCAAAGCAAAATCTGTTTGTTCTCTACTTGCAGGTCATTTCAAGCTTAGTTCTAAATATTGTCCTACAAGTGAGAAAGAGAAGCAAGAGATGAGAGGATTTCCTTATGCTTCAGCAGTTGGTAATTTGATGTACGTCATGGTTTGTACAACACTAAAAATTACTCATGCAGTTGTATAATCAGTCGGTTTCTCTCCAATCCTGGCAAAGAACACTGGACAGCAATGAAATAGATTTTCATATATCTCAGAGGCACTTCCAAGGCATGCTTATATTTTGGTTGTGAAAAACCTATGTTACCGGTGTATACATATGCAGATATGGCAGGAGATGTTTATTCCTGAAAATCCATATTAGAATATTTGCTCACCTTTGCAGAAGGAGCAGTTTCATAGTAGTCCAAACTTCAGCAGTGTGTTGCTCTGTCTACAATAGAAGCAAAGTATATAGCAAGCATTGAAGGTTGCAAAGAAACTTTATGGATGAAGAATTTCCTACAAGAATTGGGTATGAAACAAAATAGGTTTCTTATGTACTACGAAAGAATTTGACTTATCATTCAAAATCCAAGCATATTGATGTGAACTATCTTGGATATGTGACGTGCTTAAGAAGAAAGAGTTGCAGCTTGAGAATATTCACACAACGAAGAATTAGTTAGATATAATGATAAAATCATCGCCTAAGGAGAAGCTGAAAAGTTGTAAACATAGAGTGGGCTTGTGTTGCCCCTCACATGATCTTAGGTCCATCTCATTTGGGTGACCCAAGCCTAAATTTCCATTAGTTTGAGCATTTAAGTAATTAAAAGAAACAAGTTAGGACTATGTAAAAATTGCCATGAAATGTGGCTTTATAAAGAACGAAAAGCAACCAGCAGCCATTAGGGTAAATCGCAAAAAGACAAAAGAAGAAAAGAAAAGTCATTAGTTTAATTTAAGATTTGGAGGTAAGGGTTTCAATCTTTGATTAAATAATCAGAATGTGATTTTAACTATAGTTTCTCCCGAATTTAGAGGGTAAGTTCCTAGCATCTCTTTCTATATTTTTATTGACCTTGATTTTTGTTTTATCTTCTCGTTGATTTTTAAGATACTCTCTTGTTAGAAAGACATATATTAGGCTAATGTTGTAAGGCAAGAGAATTGAGATTCTTGATATTGTTAGTCTCTAGTATTATCTAGAGAAGAATTTTTATTGTAATCCCATTATTAATATAGTAGAAGCTTATATCAGACTACAATCCCGTGATTTTTTCTGATTTAGATTTTTCATGTAAAATTCTATGTCTCTTATGATTGATTTATTATTTTAAATTTTTTTGGTTTATTTTTGCTTATTCATTTGTGATAGACAATCCATTTTAATTACACGAAGAGGGAAAGAGTTTGTTTCCGCTTAATTTATAGGTACTTATGCGGGTTTCCTTTCCCAACAGATTTCATGTCGAATCAAACAAATGAAATTGAGATTTATCCTTCTTTTTTTTCCCCTCATTTTCTCTCTCCTTTCTCCTTTTCATTCTTCTCCTCTCCTCCTATTTCTTCCAACCAAACATGCACCTTAGGTATGTTTGGCTTGTGGTATAGACCTAGTCTATACTGCATTGTTTCATAGTCTAGATAAAAGTGGCCAATTTACCACCTTTTGAAAAGAAAATGAAACCTAGGCTCCCCCCCCACCCCCTTTTCCTTTCATTTAGTGAAATTCTATCTATTTCTTTCTTAGGAAACAGTGGTCAACCCCGACTAGATGACCTGGGCCTTATATAGTAAAACATGAAGTAGAATTGACTAGAGGCGTGATTCTTCTTCCGAGCCACTTATACTATATAGTACAGAAAATCTCCTCTAATGTTGTCTAAGTGCCTTTCGCCTTCCACTCTTTTTGTTTTATGAAGTACTTGGCTGAAAGTGAAAGACCTTGCTCTTTTCTTTATTGGGTGGGTGATCCTTTTCTTTGATGTCAATCGTTTGGCTTGGTTGAGAGGCGATATTTTGATTTTAAGGTGAATGGGTCATCTTCTTACTTGACCATGGCATCACCAACATGAGTCTATGTTCGGTGGTTGATAAGCTGCTAGTTGCTACTTAGTTTAAGGCTTGTTATTTCCTTTCACTTTTCCCAATGAGGTAGAGGGCCATCGCAGAAAGTCACCTATCTCCGTAGTTTCGACCTATACAAAGGACAAGCCAAAACCAGTTGAAAGAATGGTGGTCGTAGATTAGACTTCTGATTATTAGAGAAAGGGGAGCTTATTTAAAAAAAAAATTAAAAAACTAGGTTTGGATCCCTACTCCCCAACAACTACAAGGATGCTTACTTGCTGGCATCAAAGCCCTTCATTATTATTATTATATTAATATGGAGGAGGGCGCACAATACAACTCGTTCTCTGCTCTTTTTCTGAACCTTTCACACTACCACCCTCCTCCCCGTAGATTCACTGGCTTTGAGCTTTCCTTACCCTACTCCCGAGTGAGGAGGCATAGGACATGGATTAGTGTAGCAAAGTAGATTATTTATGTAATCAAGGCATTATCTGGAGAAAGATTTCATTGTGAAGCTGATGGAAGAAAGAAAGCTAAAGCAATAACTTAATGAAGAATTTCTGGCTCTTCGATCCTGCCCTGCGCCTCTCTAGGCATGAGCAACAACTCATGACTGGTACATGGATCTCTTTATCTTTATATATAGTGTTCGGCCTTCTAAAAGCTTCGCGAAGTGACCAGTCACTTACCGAATGCCTCTTTACTTTAGTATGTATGTATGGCCCAAAGACACAATGGCCAGATATAGTTCTGCTGAAGCCTTGATTCACCATAAAGGAATCAATTCTTTTGTAACACTCTTATGAAGCTTGTTTTAATCCATATAAACTCTTTCTCAACTTCGTCGACCACCACCCCCCCACCCCCCGGTCTCACTAGTTTTATTGTGTATTCTTCTCTTTTTTAATTTTAAAATTCTTTATTAAATGTATTTTAATATTTTTAGTTTAATAAGTTTATTATTTAGCATTTAATTTAATTACCACCGGTAATGATTGCCATAGCCGATAATATGCACTATCAACACCATTGTCCACCGCCATCCCAGTCCTTTAGACATGCATCCTTTGACTTCAAATTTTGTGTCGTTAGAGCTCTACACAATGATATTAATATCACTAGCAAAAAGATTATGTTCGTCGTAGATCTACAATTGAAATATACAACGTATTTGAACTTCATTGCCGACATTATTAATATCATTGCCTAAAGCTCAAGAAGAGGACTCCAAAGGTTAGTACTACTAAATTTAACTTAAACAGAGAAAATTTACAATTTTCGACTTCTTCTAGTGATTGGCGAGTGGCATGTGTTAGCTGCCGGTGGTTTTTTTATTCTTTTGATAAATTAAAATATAATATTTTAACATTTTTAATTTAAAAATAATAATAATTTAATATTATAAAAATATAAAATATTACATAATATATTCTATGTCATATTAAACATATCAAACATGTGCTATGCTATGTTTAATACATTCCAATCCAGTCTATTTCAATTCAGTTTAGTACAGTGCCGTGCCCAAACACCTACCCTTAGGTCTCCTCTTCCGGTTAGCTCTTATTCTCAGTGTTGCATGGATGAAATACATGGGTGGGCATGAATTACTAGCTCTTAAAAATGACTTTGTTAGATGTCACTTCCTTAAAAGCTCATTAGCTTTAGCTCACTAAAAGCCAATACCCACCGTTAGCTTTATATATATTAAGCTTATTAAAACCAAAAAAGAAACAATGCATTTCTATTGTTTCGAAAGAGAAGCTACGGGTGGAGAGGAAAGAAATGAGGAAAAATTCCCCTCATTTCTAAGGGTTTGGATATATTAAAAATAAAAGTTTGGGTCTTTGAAAGTAAATTCGGGAGTTTTTTTTTTAAGTGTTTTCAAATTTAAATTCATTTGAGAAAACCGATTGAATGAATTGAAGGTGGAAAATGTAGAGAGAAAGTGTGTATACGTATTTAGAATGAGATAGGTGTAAATCAAGTTGAATTTCTGATTAAAGGGAGTAAATTTTCTTTCATTCTCTACATGTAAAATTTCATAGAAATGAAAATAATTTATAGATTTTGTATGTTACTTATAATTAGGGTTTTCAACGAATAGGTAAAGTTGGTCCCAAGCTAATTTTAATCATTTGTGGATTATTTTAGGAGTACAAGATCACTAACAAGATATAAAAGATCTGGAGATGCATAGCCCTCACTATTTTCCCGATACATTATTGTAATTACCAAAATATATAACCATTTATTCCGCCGTACGCGTCAAAATATATTTCGCAGTATATTCACAAACAAACAAAAACACTTCGAATCCAATCTAAAACAAAACTAACATGTGGTCACTTGAAAATCACGTGATGGGCATATTTTTTTTTTTTATTGAAGTCATGAAAGAGGTGGGGGTTAAGCCGAACTCTTACCTGTGATGGCATGTGAAATCCAATAATAAACTAACCGAACTTGGAATCGCGACAACTAGCAACTCATGATTATTAATAAAATCACATGACAAAGCGATATATAAGTAACAAAACATGGACGATTTAGATCTGAAAAATCAAATCTCCTCCCAAGTCCACCTTTCCAGTTTAGAAATAAGAACCAAAAGATCGAGAAAGTGACTTCCAATCATTTTCTCACCAAATAGAGAAAAATAAAGACAATTTATTAGAATTCACTTAACAATTCAGTGTACCTAAACTAACAAGAGTGTCGGAATGGCTTTGGAGGGACACGCTCATGTTGTGTCAATGAAGAAACATCAAAAATAAGGAAAATTCTCAAACGCTTTTATAAGGACACACTCATGTTGTGTCTATGCTGTGTCTGTAGAGAAACATCAAAGATACGGAAAATTCTCAAACGCAGAAAGATTTCATTTATATTATTAATTTTATATTATTGAAGAATTTAATACACTTACTTGTTAGATTTCACTTGTTGATTTGATTAATTTTTTAATTTAATCGGTATAAAACGATGATCTTCAATTTATAATAAAATTTCATTCATCGATTCAATATGTCATTTAATTTATCGGTGAATCAGTTGTTACAAAATTATATTAACATAACTTTAAATCTACAGCAGTTGGTATTTACCAAATATTTTAGCATAACTTTAAACACTACAGCTGTCCAACCTCAGTTTTAAATATACCTTCAATTATCATTAGAAGATGGATTCGATGTAATATTCATTTTCTGCAGCTTTACAATTTACACACCATATATCACATGAGCCATGAGCCGAATTTGACCTCTAAATTTCATATATAACTCAGATTTACCAATAAAATTAATTAGCACTTACAATTGTTAAAAAAAATATAACGATTCCACTTAAGTTACAATGTTGATCGATTTGAAGGTTTGAATAAAGATGAGAAATCTCACCCACTAAATACCAAATTTCGTCTCATATTATTACTAGATTACTCAAATTCAGATGATCATTAATCGCAAGCACGTTCACCATTAACCTAATCCGAAGAACAAAAAATAATTAATACACTTTTTCTTTCAATTAACTCCGACAGCAAACTGTAATACATTTATGTGAGGCTTATTAATATTAAAACTTAATTACAGAAATTAGACAAATATTTTTTTAATAATTAACAGTAAAATTATTTGAATTAAGAATAAACAAAGACTCAAATTGCAAACGCCCCAATCATGTGAAAGTTCCCCGTCTCTCTTAGTCATCTTTTTACCGTCCAACTTCTCCTAGAAGCCGTTAAATCCTATTCGTTTCTACATTGAAAGTATTTCGATCGAATTATTTTAAGTGGGATATTCAGTTCATTTAAGTGGGATATTCAGTTCAAGGACAGGACAACATATGCAAACTGAGCATTATTAACTGAGTCCGTCATAATAATACACCATCCCAGGGGATAATATAAAAAGAGCTAAATTTTCCTCGTGCAAAGTATTAAAACTAAAGAAAAACAACCGAATCAATCAGCAGAGGGTGTGGCAGGAACATCCCGGGGGCTGAGGCTACACTAAACGTAAGCTAAACAATGATAGTATTCATGTACATAAATTTTGGTGATACCAATTTGGATCATATGCAGCTAATCTCTTTGTTCACTAAATTGTCATCAGTAGAAACGTCATTGTCCGATATCTGGGTTGGTAGTTCTTCCTCTTTCTTGTCTTCAATGACATCTTTAGCGCTCATAAAGCTTGGCTGATTTGTTGAAGACAGAAGCCTCGCCCACATCCTATCAGTAATCACAACCTTGTGCTGTTTCTCAATTATTTTCTGCATAGTGCATACCAACAATTCGGCAATTAATCAAGGAAGAGAAGAATGTTTACTTGTAGAATGTAAGGAAGGTTAAAGAAGAGAAAAGGTGCAAGAGGAAGAGAAGAATGAAGCAACAGACAGATCATACTTTGAAATTTAAGTACTAATTCTTTTGAGAAACCAACAGATATGTATTATGTAGAGGATGAACTCACATAGAAGGGTATGTAAGTTTGTCTGCCATTGACAAGACCGGATGTATAACCAGTGTACCCAGCCATTGCTCCATGTACACAACTTTGAGCAAGAAGAGTGCAGTACACATTATCAGATGCATTACTTGGAACAGCACGGATCATGTATGTAGGATCTGACAGAAAATATGCAATGCATAAACACACCAGAAAATAAGCTCCCATGAGTCAAATGAATTATGAATACAGGTAAAGTATAAAGTAGCAACCTATATATTTAAGGTTGATGGGCATCTTCTTTTCCTTTGCAAAATGATCCTGCAAAACAGAATGGGACCTGTAAGATTATCTGAAAACATTTCACACTGCATAAATTAAAATAAATTTAGAAATAATAAGAAAGATTCGGCATCTTGGGCTTGAAAGCTGGAATCTTTTGACAGTAGTATGAATTAGCCTTCAGGTGTGAAAACTCAATAAGTTAGGCAAAATCTAAAATCATGTTCTTAATTAACACCCAGCCATTTGGTCGGGCAGTACTAACAATGGAGGAAGTCATTACGAGTCCCAAATTTGGGACTCACCCTCCTAATTATGGAGTGAGGAAGTTTGTTGCCCTATAATGGAAGTAGATATCTGTCCATTCTGGATATAGAAGTCTGGAGGTTGTACTATAACAAAAATGATTCAAATAGTATTAGTAAATCTCTAATTGCAAATATCAGTAATATTAAAAAAAAAAAAAAAAAAGAGATATCATGTTCTTAAGTATGCAAAAAGATAAAAAAAGAATCAGAATAGGGAACTCATTCTAGTTAATATCGACAAAAAAGGAAGAGCAAAATAAAGAGAAACTAGAGAATTAGAGAAATTACCTTGATCTTCTGTGATATCCACAGCCCAACATCTTGGAGGAGCTTGTTTCCTGAAGCATCCTGTTGGGTTGCTGATTGAATGCTCTCAGCAAGCAAGTCCTGTCCAGCACCTTCAGCTATCACAATAACCATGTGCCCATTTTCTTTTAGTCGTGCCTCAATATATTCAAAAAGTCCACCAGGCCCTTCGAGATAAAAGGGCGACTCTGGAATTAAACAACAGTCCACATCTCGGCTGGCAAGAGTAGCATACATTGCAATAAACCCTGCACAACTTATCAAGTTTAGGTTTCAGGAATGACAAAATTATCAAACTTTGCTCTCAATTAAATAGTCAACAAAAACTTGAAACTAAACATTAGATGGATATGAAGTTCAATGGGAAAACCTTTTCTTAAAAATATTAAACCTTGAAAACCTCTAAAATTATGGAAGATTTTAAAACAGCAGAAAGTAGTTTTATCGCTAGATTCCCTGCAGATATTAACACGAGCCAAAATATTGAGGAATTTGCTTATTTGCACCAAAAGAAAAATAAAATAAACATAAAAGTAGGAGCGCAATAATAGTCCCAGTAAGATGTTAACAAGAACACTGATTGAAAAGGAAACGAAATATAACAGAACAATCACAACAGTTATATAAACCATCTATGTTGTCTACCCATATAATGTTGATGTGAGACCACTTGGACATGTCATCCCAACTTTTTATGCACTACTGAAAGGCAGGGAGAATGCAGTAAGAAGAAAATGTTATACATAGCTAATTTAGAAGATGGATGTGTAGCAGCCTTTAATTTCTTAAAGAGATACAGTTAAATGTTCTCCATTAGGTATGGGGAGACCTCAATGCAACTGAATGCATACGCGTACATCCTATTAAGATAACTTCAATAAGAAACAGAAGCTTACCACTGTAGCGGCCCATCAGCTTCACAAGTCCAATACAATTCTCACTACTTTCGGCTTCAACATGCGCTGCATTAATAGCACGTTGAGCCTCTTCAACAGCAGTGTCAAAGCCAAAGGACCGGTCAATAACCTGTCAAGCAATAAACAAAGTTGATAATGTAAACAGATTTGAGGTATGAGGTGTCATATGCAGACAACAGTTTAGCAGTTTACAGGCCAAGAGAAGTACCGGAATGTCATTATCAATGGTTTTGGGGATCCCAGCAATCACAACTTTGAGACCACGTCTTCTAACTTCCTGCAGAAAGGAGAAAACAAATTTTCCAACACCAATATGTTGTAATCAGTTCAAATTACTTCAACCATGAAATTAATGCTTTGGTCAAACCAAATGAAAGGAAGGAAAATATCATATCTAGAAATGTCCTAAAGAAAACCAGAAAGAACCAATCCAATTTATTTCACCAACTACTAATATTCTACAAAATGTAAATTACCTCATATATAACAGATGCTCCCTTCTGAGTTCCATCCCCGCCAATTATGTAAACCTAAGTTGTCATATAACAGAAAATCAAAATCATTAGTTCACATAGGTCCCTCTAGAACCTAAGGAAAGCATATGTGACTCTTCACTAGTAAAAAGTTTAAGACGAATAATAAAATTCCACAGACCTGATTGATTCCACGGTCTTGGATGCTGTCAACAATCTTTGAGGTATCATGGCCACCTCGTGAAGTACCAAGGACTGTTCCACCACGTTTATGGATGTGATTTACGACCTTAGGTGTTAGAGGAATTGTATTTTTAGCATAAAAGCCCCTGTATCCTCCCTACATCAATCAATCACCCGATCAGTTGAAGAGAACCAAATGATGCATATCAAAAACCACTTTAATTAGCCAATATTCAATGGAGTCAACGTGTAGCTTTCTCTTTAATTTACAAACAATATATTCAACATAGTTGAATTTTCCTTGACAATTGATAGAGGGTGAAAACAAACACAAAAAACTTTAGAACTTCCATATGATAAAAGGTTTTCGTTTGCTTTCTAAACCAGGATAAGGTTTCTGGGCCAGCGTTTAGGCAACAGGTAGGCGTAACTTCCTTGTGCAAGTTAATTTATAAATATTTGTACAGGTTTCACGCATGTATTTTGTTAACAACATGCACAGCAGAGTATAATCATTACAAATAGTCCTGCAATCACTCTTAGAAAAGGGGATGACACTGGTGCCAGATACACTGCATAACAACATTTTCAAAGAGGAAACCTTAAACCCTATAATGCCCAAGAAGGTCTGTGGAATAGTGGTAGAAAATGAACTTCATGAAGTATTGAAGAAAAGGGTTGGAAGAGTTACTTACATCAATTCCCAGCACTCTCTTCACTCCATACATGTAGTACAGACTGTAAACTATCTCTCTAATCACTGTGTTAAGTCCAGGGCATAGGCCACCACATGTCACGATACAAGCATGAACTTCATCAGACTCGAAATACACCTGAGAAATGTCAACCGCCCAAAGAATATGTAAATTATAAGCAAGTATAATTCCAATCTGGGTATATAAACACATACCTTTTGACGAGGCCCAGCTCTTCGGAAGTGAATCCCTCTTGGACTATCCTTGTGAACAACAATCTACAGTTGACAAAATAACAACTATCTCATATAAGCAAGCGGTTTTTGTTTGTTAGTCTCATGTCATGTTGCAGTGCACAGTCTACCTCATAGAATTACAGACACATAAGCATTAACTAACTCCATCAAGCACTATTGGGCACTGACTTACTGGAGAGAGATCAACAGCTAAAAAATTCTTGGGTCAGCCTCTCTAAACAAAAGAATCATGGCAACATTAAAAAAAGAAAACACAGACTCTTCTAACTCCTCAATAGTGAAGCAATGTAGTTAGTAAAGTTAACTAAAACAAAACTCATCAACCTAAAATTGGAAGTATAAAAAAGAAATCAAAGTTAGAAGTTGAGGCTGACCTTTTGTGGTACCGTGTCATCAACATGAACAAAATACTGCCTGGAAAAATGGGGAAAAAAAAAGGGAATTGATCCAAATGAATGATATGATAATCAAAAGCAGACACAACAGAAGTCTGAAAAACAGCAACAATAGAGACAAATAAAGCTAAATCAAAACTTACTTAACAACGGAGTATGCAGGATTGTCTTGCAGCGGGTTCGGATAGGTCTGCAAAATCAAAAATTAATAAACAAATTAAAAGGGACAGCAATATTAAAAATAAACAGATCAAAAAGTCAACAAGTCAAGCAATTAGAGAATCTAAAAAATATAAAAAAAGTTTAAAAAAAAAAAGAAAAGAGAAAGTGAAAAAGCAACTTACAGGAAGATCAGGGATATAATCAGACAAATGAGGAACATCTTCAAGAACATAACCAGCAGGACCAGTCACAATCTTTTGCAGTGAGTTTCCATTGTTGGCTGCCGCCGCCATCGAAACAGGTTTCGTCGGAGATCGAAAATCGGGACTCGAACTTGAACTAAAACTGACCGAAGATGACGACTGCTTCAAATTCTGCGAAGGATTTTGCAAGAAACGCGATGTCAAAGAAGAAGTTGTAGTTGATGGTGATGGTGAGGATGATGATGATAGAGCTATTGAGTCCATTCAGAGGAAAACGAATCATAAGAATCCATTTTTATAGGAAACAAGTAAGAACCAGAGTGTTTTTTACCAAAGAAATAAAAAAATTAAAAATCAAAAATTAAAAACTAAAAACTAAAAACAACGACGTAAATGTTTAGTTGGTTTTGAAGGGTTGTTTTATGTGTATAGTGTATGTAAGAAACGAAACGGGTGGCTTTTGTTTTTGTTTTAACAGTTTTTCGTTAGTGGTTTTCAGAATCAGACCAGACAAATAAAAAATTAATATTAACTAAAAAAAAAAGGGGAAATTACAGCGTTGACACTTGACACGGTGAGACCGTGAGAGTGGCGAAGCGCGAGGAAAAATAGGGATTGGATGTTTTTCGGGGACGATTTATATGTAATTTCCAGATTCTGTTTGATTTTCATTTTTTGTTTACGGCGGCTTTTACTTGTTACAGTGGCTGTCTTGGGGGCTACGCAAATTCTTTATTTATGAACAAGTAAAAATAATTAGTTTTTGGTTTATATTAATTTTTTTTGTTTAATTTGAGTTTTTGACAAAGTTATGCGGTTTTCACAAAATAATATAGTTTTTTAAGAATAATTTATGCATTATTTTTTTAAGGATTTTATTATTTTACCACCTAATTTTTTAACATATTATTTTATTACTAAAATTCTCTAACAATTAATTTAAAAAAAAAGAGTATCTTCATAAATTAATAATTGACTTAACTTTATTACGATGGGGTTGTGTATCATTTTTCATTTTTTTTTTCAATTGTAGATCCGTTGTCAAAAGTAAAATGTAGCTCATTTATGATGTATGAGATGAAAAGAGAAGATGTAATCATGTAATAAAACTGACATGCGTGACAACAGTTCTTAGAAAATCATCAACAAATTTTTATGGCTAGCAGCTACGCACTTCCACCGTCAGTTAATTTCAAGTAATTATTTTATCCTCGCAGCAATTTTTCACTTTTTAAACTCTTTCTTTCACAGCATGGCTTGACACCATGTGATGTGACTAATGAGTTGATTAATTCTACTACAAGAGATCTAATCTAACGTAGAGAAGCAGCAGCATATTAAAGAATAATCAATAAACTTCTGTCTGCCTCATTTAAAAATGATGCAATTCACGAAGAACAAAACCTGCAACGTGACCAGGGCCTGACTGTGTGCGCGATATAAACAATTTGCTATATAATTTCTTTTTTCTCCCAAAATTATGCATTCTAATTTATTATGGCATGGCCCATCCAGAAAAAGCGTTTTATTTTTATATTAGAAAAACGGTCAACTTTTGTCTAGAGATTGACCATTGGCCTGCGTGAATAATGGGGTCATTTTCCAGAGTGGCTTGTACAACAACAGCTCACAGAAACTCCATGGTTTGGAAAATGAAAATAATAATTTCTTTCTCTTTTTCTTCTAAAACAACAACAAACACGAGGTTCTTGGAAACTTGATTAAGGCCTCTCTAGATTGCCTGCCATTCTCATCTAGAAGCTGTGAAAATAATTCAACCATTCGAAACCTTTTTATTTGAATTTGAGTGAGTCAAATGGTGACACATGCCTTTCTAAACGGATACAGCCATAAAGCCTTCAAATCTTTTTTTCTTTTTTAATTCCAATTTATACATCTTTTTTTAAATTTATTTTAAGACATTTAGAACAAATTAAAATTTTCTCTTCATTTGAACTTTCTTGATCTTTTACAGATATTATGTTATCTATATTTTAGTAATAGTGTATAATCAAGATTTAATTATCTTTATTTTTTAATTCATTAACTATCAATTACGTTAATGAAATTTCCTCAGAAAAAAAAAAAAATCGAATCAAAAGAAGATCCTGATCCTTGCAGAACATTCTACCAAGTAGCCAACGAATATAGCATCGACGAACCAACACGATAACACATGTTTTATGTTCCATATGGTTGAATTTAATTTGTTTTCAGGTTTGGATGGCTATGACTAAGTCTATTATTGTATCGATTTCTTAACTGTTTTGTTTCTTCTGGATGGTCGTTCTTTGGACTTCCGTCAAATTTCATCACGGAAAAATGTTAAAATTGACAGGAAAAAGGTAAAATGTCAATATTTTTTTTTTTTGGGTTTGAATAATCTCTTTCGTCTGTAGCATTATTCAAATGGACGGGAACTTTCTCATATTATATGCATATTACAAAGTATTATGTGCACATTTCTGTATGGGACCCTATATTTTCCTCTAATCATTGTGGTATAAGCATGATAATTTTCCATCTAATTTTGAGGCCAACTCATGAGCTAGGAATCCATAATACCGATCTTCATATGCTTTAATGCAAATGTCAATGACCTTCCTTGACATGTCATCTTCTAAATAAAATGGCTGTTCAACAAATTCTTCAAGAGGCATCCACTGATGATGAGGAGACATGAAGTCAATAGAATCAGCTTCCGGAACTAGCAAATAAATAAACAACAAACTTATAGACAAACGCAAAGAGCAAATCTTGATTACCTTTGCAGCTTGTATTTCTTTCTCATCAATTGTGATTTCAAAGGACAATGGCTTCAGCATGCACACAAAGAGTAAATCCGACTTCTCGAAAGCCACTTGGTGAACATGTCTTCACACACAATGAATACAAGGTTAGGAAAAAGGAAAAAGAAAAAAGACAGGCTTATAAATTTGTTAAGTTGAAGCTTTTGGTAATGGTGCTAGTTAAGAACTCTTACCTAAAAGCAACCATTTCCAGGAAAATTGTGTCAACCTGCAAAAGCAAGGACAAGTTAAAAGAACTGCAACTAGCAATTTCAGGAAAATGATAATTGTAATATGCTTACGCCGGTTTCTTCTTTCACTTCTCTTGCAGCTCCAGAGAATAGATCTTCAGACTGAGATGAATCAAGGAAAAGCACATTTTGTTGCAACCCTTTTGTGAATCAATCTTTTCAGGAAACAGGACGAAAGAAATTGACATTACAAAGTGAAAGGCATCACCTTATTGATATAACCAGTAGGAATCTTCCACACACCAGAGCAACTACAAGGGCATTTTTCTTTCACAACAAGGACCTAATTAAATGTTGCAAAAAGTTTCAATATAAAAAGATAGGTTATAATGTGCAGCAAAGAGAAAAAGGAAAACAAGAAGCTACTTGAACCTCTCTTTTATCGTTCATCACGAATCCACCAACGCCAATTTGATGCGAAGGGCTACCAGGAAGCATGCATGGCTCATCAGGAATCCAGTAAGTTAACATAACGTATCCTGGTTCAGCATGGTGGTAGCTAAAACCTTCCTGAAAACACAAGAAACAGAGAAGTTGAAATATAACAATGCAATTAGTTTGTGATTCATGCCGGTTTAAGGTATCAATTATGACATACTGAAAGATTGATGACTAAATAATCTCGCTGTTGTTGGAAAAATTTAACACACCTGAATTGCAATTGGAACAAGATCAGCTTGCTCGGATAGTATCTTCAGCCACACTCCTTTCTTCCCCTGCAAGTCAGAGAAATTCACGGGTCAATCTCCGGACACTCCTGTAAAGAGTGAAATCTATGAGGTCTCGTTTATATAGGTGGGCCTAGCTTGATTTGCTATAGAACAGTACTAAACAGTCAATACATGTATGAGATGATATGACACTTTTAGAATCGTGTAAACCAATGTGTTTGTTCACGCTTCAAACCTTCAACTTCCAATTGGATAGAGACTCTCGAAGTGCTGATAGAAACGCATTTGCAGTCGAGGGTAAGCTTTCCGGATTAATAATGACCCCATCATATTCATCATCAAATGCATTAAGAAATTCCGGGGCAAAACTTGGTGTCGTTATGTCTGGTGACAGAACATTAATTCCTTCTTTCTTGATCACAGATCCACCCCCCAAAAGAGATGGTATCAATGAGGATTTCAATTTAGCACTAGTGGATGTTGATAAGCCCTCAGACGAGAAAGCTGTAGAACACAATGAATAAGTTAGATAACTGAAATACAATAAAATGGTTACATGGCTTTGACATTACTCACCCTTTAATAGCATTGGGAAATGGCAGGTTTTTGGCTGTGAAGTTCTAGGTTCCTTCCCAAAATTCTGGCAACGAAAACCAGATGAGCATCGAGAGCCATTCAAAAGTGCTGCTGCCATTATCTTTGTCATTGCAGAACACTACGAGGGACCTGAGCTTGCATAGTTGTGTGTGTGTGTGTGTGTATGTATAAATAACCGGCAATCAGATTGCATGGTCTGCGGTAAAACGAGGTGAATATTGAAGGGAATAGCGTCCTGAAGGTCAATTAGAAACAAAAAGATGCAGATCAAAGATTTAGCCATTTGGATAAATGCAATTGCATTACATCTGGACATAGTGAACCCACTTAGTTAATTACATCATTCAAATAGAAAAGTGTAGTCGGTTTATTATATTCTTCTTTAAACCATAAACAAGTACAATGATGTTATAATGGATGAGCATATTCTCTTCATTCTAGCACATCATTTTGTATATTTTGTCCAGTTTTAATTTGTGGTTTGAAGCCATTAAGCTTGTAATCATAGAAGCACTCACAAAAGAAAAAAGAAAAAAAAAAAAGAAATAAGAGTAGCTTTCGCTCCACTATTGTTGATGAGAGTAGATTTTTGCTAATTGTAACCATTTCAAATATATTACAAAAAGAGAAAAAGAATTAGTGGTTTGAAAAAGGAATGTTGGACATTTTGGGACTCAATATTCGCTATCCGGTATCATTTATGCTAAATGTGAAGGTAGAGGCTCAAGTTGCTGTCACACAAGGAATTGTTCTCATTCTGTGGTTCCTTAAAGGATAATTCCATTGCTTTGTTTTGTGAATCAAATACTATTCACCTTGGACGTTCTATTTGCTTCGTGTGCATGCACTGACAGAACATTCTAGCTAGCACTCTTAATTTGTTTCTTATCAGCTCTGTTTTAATCTAATATTATAATTAAAACATTTCCAATTCAATAGGAAAACTTCCTTTGATGCTGTCCTCCTCAAATCAGGAGAATATTTGGATTCATCATTACAGTTTTACATCAATTTTCCATAAAATTACTCGTCATTATCAACAAAGCTTAAAAACAAAGCTTTCATTTTCAACAATTCACAACAATAAATAAACATTAATAAGTGCCTAAAGCCACAAATCTGTGTTGGATTAACGGCTAACCAATGCCTAAGGGAACTAATGATTATTTTGTGGGTGATACATTGCTGTTTTATGTTTTTGGAATACTGTATTGTATTATTTTAATACAGGTGTATTATATTATGTTAATATTGTGTTATAATAATATTATGTAGTGTTTGGTGTTACACTGGATTGTATTAATTTTATATTATATTAAATTAATATTATTTAAATTTATTATTAAATTATTATTTTTATATTAATTATTAATATAAAAATATAATATTATATAATTATATAATAAAATATAGTATTATGAAACAAAATAATATTATAATGCAATTAATTTTTATATTTTATTTATTATTATAAAAATGGGTAATTATCAGAAACCTCCCTTAAGGTATGACATATTCTCAATTTGATAGATTGTATGCGCGTATTCTAATTCACCTCCCCTAACGTTAGTAATCTATTTATTTGACCTTTTATTGATCGGTAAAATAATGAAAATACCCCTAAATTGGAAAAAAAAAATTTATGTACACAAATTAAAGAATTGTGGCAGTAGCAGCATGTATGTATTTGGCGCCAAAGTGTTTATATTGAAAATACAAAATCACCCTTGTATCTTTATAAAATGTCTTGGATGAAAAAAAATAACAATTGCTTTTAATTAGAAAAGATGTAAAATTTTAAAGTTAATATTTCAAAATGAATTGTAATTGTTACTGACATTTTTACCGTTGTCTTAACGGTTATATTGCCAGTACCAGTGGTTATATAACCTGGCATAAACAAGCTAAATAAGCAGCATACACTTTCAACTCAAACTCAGGAAAAAAAATAACTTTCATTTTCACTTCAAAGGTACCAAATCAATACTGTCAATATCACTTCATCTCTATATCAACCATATTTGATATTTTTTCAACAATCATTTAAAAAACTCAGCATTTCCAAGCATTATTCAAAGCTAGAACACTCTCACACATCAATGGATTGACAAAGTTCAAATAATTTTGTTCGATCAAACACATTTTATGAGCCAGCTTGGAGGAATACAGTCAATGGCAAGCTCATTAGGTTCTCAAATCAAGATATGCAAATGTTATATGAGAGCTGATTTGAAGATTTCAGAATCTAATGACAATCCACATATGCTTTACTACTGTTGTGCTAAAAAAAATGGTTGCGGATATTTTAAGTGGTGGGCACCAAATAAAGATGATTTTAACAATGGAGTTTTATTTGAAGGATGCGTGTCAATAAATGTATACTATATAGTACTATCTAGAATTGAAAATGATGTGAAGGCAGTGAAGAACATACTGGAAAGGTCACAAAAATCTATGAAGGGTGCAACTGTTGCTAAGGTTACGGTTGTATCCAATGTGCTGTTCTTTCTATTCAATATTGTGATGTACTTGATGTAGTGTGTCAATAAGTCTAATGCTTGCTAAACTAAATGCTCCATTGATGAATAAAAATGTATTTGCAGCTTTATAACTCAAATGCAATAGTGCTTTCTAATTGAAATACATTTATAACTCCAATTTGTAATGAAAAACAGAGGCAATTAAACCACTCATATATATCAAAAAAAAAAAAACAAAAGTGATTGAGCTAAGCATTATTAGCATCTAAATGTAATTGAGAAAAAAACAAACTGCAACAACGAAACATCAAACACCAAACAGTTTTTAAGCATTTGTCAAATAATCGCTCATGCATACAAGCACATGATAAACATAGCTCAACAATTTTAATACACTTCTAACCAATCCATCAACAACATAAAATTGAAGTAAAAAACATCAAGCAACCAAATGTAGTAATGATATTTCAATATCAATAAAATCCAGCAGCAACACAAGTGTCAACTAACACCAATGGCTTTGAAACAATTAGTCAATACAACATCAATAGTAGCCCATATTTACAAAAAAAAATCAACTTTCAGCAGTTCCCTTGATCTGACTTAACTGAAACGCTTTGTTAATGGTATGAGTATCTAAGTATTATACAATTTGGCCAAATTAAATAAAAAGACTCAAACCTATGGATATGGTTGAGTAAAAGATGATACAACATCTATACAATCTAAAGCTTCCATAAGTAAGGTGAAGTATCATCTCATCCCTCCAAAAAAATCGTAGTTTAGGCTTTGTCATTACTATACAAAAAAAAAAATTTCTTACCACCAAAGCTGTTACTGCTGGATTCATTATCTATAAGCTCTCTAGGTTTCGGTTAATTGTCCTTCAATGAAAAAAATTTATATTAGTAAGTGTGTAATAGTTTATAAACAATAAAGTATGAAAAGTAAGCTACTGAAACAATAAATTCAAACCATTATCATGGACAATCTCCTGTGTTCCAGATGCAGTGCCAGCTGCTGCCTCATGCTGATTTGGGGCTCTTGAGCTCTGTCCTCTCTCACTGTTGGTCCCCGATCCATTTCCCCTTACCTACAGTGTAAACAAATCATGATTATTCAGTAAATATATAAATTTGACATTTAAATAAAGAGAATTATAAAACTTATAATTACAAAAAGTAACCTGTGTTAACTTTAAATTTTTCTTCCTTGCAATTTTTTTTGAACCTTTATCAACTTTGCATGTCCTCACATTATGCCCCCACTCTTCGCAATTATTACACCTAACACTAGAACTCTTTTTGAATGCCTTGGTTTCATCAGCCTCTCTTCTCCTCTTTGTTTGAGGCCTGCCAGTAGTTCTAATTATGTGGAAGCATGTTATCATGCAACTCAGGAGGCCACCTACTTTCATTAGGCACTGTATAATACTGATGCTTGTAAGTCTTCTTCAATGCTTCATTCTTCAGTAAAATATGCACAAAATCATTAACATTATACTCATTGCATCTATACAACATAGTGCATGAGCACAAGGCAAACCAGACACTTGCCACTCTACACAATCACATAGTTTAGCCTTTAAATTGACAATTTTTCTCTTGAAAACATCCTTCATAACTTCAAAGGTATCATTATGCCCAAATATGACTGATATAGATCTAGACTTCACTCTTTCAACCAATATTCTTCTTCTAACTTGTGGCGACAACTCATCTTGGCACAGGACAGCCTGCTCATACCTTTTATAAATCAGATTCATCACCTTTCTTCTTATCTCTTCTAGCATCCTAACAATAGGCAACCCTCAAAATTATTGATCCAATTGTTGAAGGACTCTAATATGTTGTTAGTTACATGAGAGCACTTAGTGTGCATTGGAAATTTGTGCTTAGCCCAACAACAAACTAGAATCTGCATCAGCCAATCATGTGCTACAGGGTGGATATTGTTCAACTCAGACATGTGAGTGTTGAAGTCTGCCAAGTTTGAACTTCTACAAGCTTTCCAAAATAAGTTTCGTAATAATACACAAGGAAATTTCTGCTTGAAATTGGCATATATATGCCTACAATAATACCTTTTCAAATACTCAGGAAACACCATCTCTAAAGCATTTAAAATTCCCTTCTGCCTATCACTCATGAAACACAGCCCACTACCATTATTACAGCCTATCTGCTCATATAATTTATCCATAAAGTACACCCAAGAGTCAGTATTTTCACTCTCAACAACACACATTGCTAGTGGGTATATACCATTATTGGCATCTATACTAACAGCAGACAACAAGACACCTTTATATAACCCTTTTAGATGACAACCATCAAGTCCTATAAACTGTTTATACCCCTCGAAGAACCCTCTCCTATTTTCATCAAACATAACAAAGAACCTTTTGAAATGAGGGTTCTACCCACCACCTAACCAATCTCTATCTATAGTTACAGTTGAACCAGGATTAGAGTTGAGAATTGCATGCATATACCTGTATAATTTAGTGTAGCTAACCTTATGATCCTGCCCTAATAGCTCTAATGCCTTGTTCTTGGCCCTATACAGCTGCTGGTTACTGCATTTAATACCAAATCTCCTAAACAGCTCACTTACATTCACATTAATGTTTAGTTGAGGGTTAACTCTAAATAGATGAAGAAATGTTGCAACAATCCAAGTTGAATTTGCTTCGTAATTGTCATTACCTCTAGCACAAATGTGTTCATGCTGAAATGTTTTGATTTGAAAGTGTTTCCCATTCCAATTTGGACTTGAATGAACCCTCCAAGTACAACCTGATGCTGCACACGTCAGTGTGACTCTACTCTTTTCATTTTTTACCCTTTTCAGTCTAAAACCACTCTGTATAGCAAATACTTTCATCACTTTCCTAAACTCATCTACATTCTTGTACACTGCTCCAACCCTTAACACAATCCTCTCCTCATCTGCATTAAACTCGAAACCCCCTGAATTGGCCTCATATCTGTTGCATGCACCCTGAACTTCATCATCTGAAGGTATATCTGAGTCGGAACCACTATCGTCTCCTGATTCGTAGTCATCTAAACCAGCGTCCCAAGCATTATTATTTCAAGCATCATACCCACTATCACTATCCAACATTTCATCACATCCTTCATACTCATCAGCAGCTATATCCTTGGCTGGCCCATCTCCTGCAACCTCAACTTGTTGCCACTCTTTGAATGAATCTTCTACAATAAGGCTGAAAAATAGAACAACGAGAAGTAATTAATAAATATCTTAAACAATTTCAAGTATTAATAAATTAAATCGTCTAAGCTACACATTATAACTCGAGAAAGGCAAAAACTAATCAAATTTGGCTAATATATATATAATAGAAAACTAATTAAGTAGTTAGTAAATGTTCAAAACAAGTAAAGTTGATTTCATAATTAATTAAATAATCTAAACTGCACATTATAACCTAAAAGTAAGGAAAAAGAAATTAAATTTGACCACTTTAACAACAAGCAAGAATGCAGCAACTTATGAAATTTTTTCAACCCAATACATGTAAATACTATTATTAAAATAAAATATAAAATCTAGTATTCTCAACAGATTAATATACACTTCAAGTTATCTCTACATTAAATCTCATCTTCAATTTAACGAAAAATAGCATGCATTCCTGTTCAACAATTAGTGGCAGTAGCTTAAAAAATTTAAAATTTTCCATACCCATTTTTTATCATTCACAAGGTATCATTATGTAGCCAAAGCCATCTCCAGTCTCTTCCCATTTTTCTCACTCATTTTTTTTATTTGTTATATTATTTTGTTACAAAACAGCCAAACCTGCAAGCCAACTAGCCATGTCTCCTGTCAACGATCTCCTCAACCTTAATCTCTCTAAATCAACTAAAAAATCATCACCAAATATTTAAGGTATGATACCATATAAACTAAATTATCTCTCATTAAGATAATATGTTAATTAATTAATTTAATTTATTTTTTATTATTAATTGTTCTTAATTATTTTTTCAATACTCATTTTGTAGGATAGGTAGATCTGATATGAATTTGAGAAGTAAAGCTAGAGTGGGTGCTAAAAACTCATAACCGATAAATGAAAGATTCATACCTCATTCATGGCTTAAATAAATTGGGTTTGTCTGTGGGTTGACCGCAAAAGTCACTGGTCATCCTTCTTCCACCTGACCGTCGTGATTCAATCATTCCTGATGTTAATGTCTTCTGGTTCGTCATTGTTTCTTGATCGTAGTTCTGGTTTGTCATTGTTTCTTGATCGTGGCACACTTTCTCTACTAAAGCATAGTAGAAATAAAGAAAATAAATGGTGTTCTTCGTAGCTTTCGTTTGAAATAAGTGAGGAAACACCCATTTTTCTTTGGTTTTTTTTTTTTTCTTAAGTGATAATGTATGTTGGGTAAAAGCATGCTTCTAATTTTTAGCCAATGGATATAACAAAATCCAAGGCATTCTCAAAACCCAATAAAGTTTGTCAGAATTTTTTTATTATTAATAAGTTATATTACCATCTTATCCTCACTAACTCAAATTATACTAAACGGTATACTAACGTTAGGGGAAGTGTATGAGAATACACGCATACAATCTATCAAATTGAGAATACGCCATACCTAAGGGGAGGTTTCTGATAATTACCCTTATAAAAATTAAAAGAATGTGTAAAAAGAATTAGGATAATTACCCTTATATGTTAGGATTAGGATTTCTATTTAAAATAGAATTTCTCTTTTAACTATCTCTCCACTTACGTAAAAGTAAAAAGAATGTGTAACTAACTAGGAGACCACCTTGTAAAATATTACAAGCTCCCATTTACACTTGAATATAACACACTAGGTCTTAACAAATATTATAATTATGATTTTCATCTAATATACCAGTTTTTCTTGCTTTTGGATTCAGTGATGGTGTTGTCAATTAAATGAGCTAACCCGGAGATCATTTTGAAATATACAATAGTGGCTACAATAATTAAATTTGTAATTTAAACAAATATAATTATTTAATTCCAATTCTACTCCACTATAAGATTGGAACTAACCTCCATAATTGTATGCTTGAATATAATTCGCCCAAGTCACATTGATTTCTTTACTGCACAATCTTTTGTACCACATCGTTAATTTAAATTGATATCTCAACTGTCCAATCAATTTAATTATATCTTTTTCCTTTATACTTACTGGTTTTTTCTAATGATCATTTTCAACATACTTATTTATGTTGAGACACTCTGGCCAGAGAATTCTATAATCAAGTACTGAAAACCCATCAAGAGATGTATCGTACAAATTCTATATTGTTAATCTACAATTTCAATACTTGTAATTGCTCCTACGAAGATACCGGGTAATCTAGATTACATGTGTATGTCATGCCCATTGGTAATTCAAATGAAATAACAACTACAACCATGAAATCATAACTAACTCAAGATTAAGATTACAGTAAATCAATGCCTATGAGATTTAATAAGTCTGACAGTTATTACTAAGTTAATTAAATCTTATATATGATCCAGTTCAATGTAGACATACTACATCAATAAATTCATACATGATTAAGACAAATCACTCAATGAATTTATTATAGTTTATATCTAAATAAAGTGTCCAACTTTATTTATCAACTGCGAACTTAATTTATTGAATCATAAGATAACTTGTATTTATGTATTCTGCGAATCCACATAGTGATCGCATAAATACATATAATATGATTAAATAGACTTTACTCAAAATATTAATGCAATTCAAAATATCTGAATAAATACTTGAAATATTTTATTAATCAGAAAATCAATATACTTTAAAGAGCACATAATTCCAACACAACACGCTCAAACGATGCAGCAAGCATCACTTCATACACTTGTTCATCTTCCTAATCCGATGTTATAATAATCAACGTGTTTGTAAAATCAATGGCGGCATTTATTCCTTTCGTATTCTTTGCTTCAAAATGTGTACTTATCAAAATCGTAACCAAAATATCAATAACAGAAGAATTAACTTTCTCAATCTTGTCCAAAAGTAACACACCACAAGGCCTATTTCTCACCATTGCAGCAAGTGAACAAACAAAATGCTCATTTGAATTAAGCTCTACATATTTTTCCATGTTGTAGTGAATAAGATGATTATCATCATCGTTATTATCATAAAGCTCATTGGCAATGACTCTTGCAAGCTCTTTGTATTCTTTGCTTCAATGAGGTTTAATTGAGGACAATTTTGAAATTTAAAAGGGTGTGCAAAATAACAATTAATTTTCAAGATTTTTTTTCTTTTAAAATGTAAGGGTAGCCAAAGACCTAATAAATTTTTTTATTAAAATGTAAGGGTATCCAAAACAAGAGTTAAATACATATATAACTCATTTTCAGTTTGTTTAGACTCCCAAAATATTAAAAATCCATAATGAGGTGCTGTGATTTTTGATCTCCTGTTATTGTTGGATAAAAGCTAAGAGCCAATTTAATATTGCTATAGTTTTAAAAATAATTATTTTTAGTTGTACTATAAAAATGATTAACTATAAAGAAAATAGTTAAGCATTTGATAAATCTTATTTTAAAAAGTGTTATGAGTTTTAAAAGTAGTTATATGTATTTAGTAAATCATATTATTAAACTTCTGTAATAATATAAATGGCTGAATTCAAGGGAGGATCTAGAACTTTAAAGTAACCCGGGCTAAATTTAAAAAGAAAATTATATTGTAGAGTGAAAATAAAATTTCATAAGCAAAAAATAAAAAATAAAATACACCTAATAAGTGAAAGACATTAGAAGCCTTACCCCAAATAATATTTACTCTAAACAAAATAATTATATAAAAAATAAAATGAGTTAAATATAATTCAAAAAATATATTAAATTTGTACTTTATTAGTAAGAATATTCAATAACTCCTTTTAAGAACCAAGAAAATTGAAATCAATAATTTTGCATACTATATTTAGTTGATGAGTACTTTTGTAGCTCAAGTTAGAATGGTATGATATTTATATGCATCATCCGCACATCTTTAAGTTTGTCAATATGATAATTTTTTATTCAGATATATAATATGGGATCATGTTCTAAATAAGGAGTGTCAATAGTGAATGAAATATTAACTTTCCCAAATTCAGGTCTTTTAGATTTAAGAAAACTTGAGGTATTAATACTGTATGGAGAACTTGTTTCATTTCATGATTGACCACCGTCTATTTTGGCAAAGAATGAAATGAGAGTTTTTCTTGGCTTGGATTTATGGGACACTATAACCTATAGATTATAATAACATGAAATGACATAAGAATTAAAAATTACAAACTTAATTAGCATACTTAAATAAATTAAGCAATTAAATTTTGTTCATCTTTTCATTTTTAAAAATATATTAGTAGTGTAAAATCAACAAAAAAAAAGTCAAAAAACAACAGGTTCTCAAACTAAAATTAGCAAAAAAATTATTGTTGAATGCAACCAAGATATGTCCAAAAGAAATAAATCTAGGCTTGCATAAAAATAGTTCCACGAAATGTAACAGCAATTCAAAATTCAACGAATATTGTTGATAATAAATTAACAATACTCCAAAATCAAAGCTGTTGGATAAATACAAGACCAATATGTATGAAGCTAAGAATGAACAAAAGAGAAAATATGGCAATTTATGTAAAGTAAAAATACAACTGAAATAGCCATTTTCATAGTTTGCCAAAATCGACTAGAATTGAGATAAATAGACATTTTAGTCAACTAAATCAATTCAAACTAATAAACCACAAATCTAATCACAAAAAAGCAGCCAATCAAAAATTCAAAATAATATGTAGAGCAAATCAATAAAATCTATCACGAAAAATAATCAATTTTTGTAAGTTCTAAAACCATAGTAGTATATTAGTAGAAAAAGGTATAAATCTAGCCAAAGAAATTGGAAGATCCACTGATCAAGAAGATGAACTGATGAAGAACTGCAAAGGTGAAATTGGAATTTTTTTTTTCTTAGCTTTTAGTAGTGTGTCGGAGATAGTAAAGAAAAAGTGATACATTTTCATAAATTTAAGTAACATAATTGAATTTTTTTTTTCTTTTCCTATACCGGGCTGCAACCCGGTACAACCCACCAATAAATCTGTCTCTAATTTTTTTTTTTAATTATATATATGATGATTGATAACTAAAATAAATATTTTATATTATTAATTTTTATTTTTTTTGTTTTATTATTTTAATGTAATTTGGTAATAATAATAATATTTTAATTAAGTTAATAATTTTTTCTAAATGATAAGAATAATTTTAAATTTTTATAATATATGTAAAGATATATATGTAATTGTATTAAGTATAAAAATAATTTTCAAAATTAGATTTCGAAAAACCACTCATTCTTTTTTTGTCAAAACTGCTGTGGGATGATGCGATTTTGTCAAAACTGCTGTGGGATGATGCGATTTTGTCAAAAGTTATTTATAAAAAATTTTTTTACTAAATACCAAAATTAACTTTTAGCTTTTTAAAATTACTTTTGAGCATCCAAAAAATAATTTCAAATAGATCCTAAATTTGTCAAAGAAAAGTTGATAGATTATGGTAAATAATAAGTTTTGTATTAGCTTTATATTTGACAATTATTACAACAATTATGAAATAATAAAAAAAAATCACTAGCAAACTGTAGAGCTACAGTTATAGGTGACAAAAATATTCGCGTGGCCCTAACACGAGTGATGCAGACTGAGTAATACCTAGCCCAATCATGAGATCGGTTTGATCCCATGTATCACTTAAAAAGCCCGAAGCCTTAACCAGAATTTGAATTTTATTAAAAGATATTGTAAAATATATTTTATTTTAAATAATTATATTTTTTAATACATCTATTAAATATATTTAAAATTTAAACATTTAAAATTCATATTTTATGTCTAATTTTATTAAAATAAATTTAAATTTATGAAATAAATAAAAAAATATACATATATAATATTTTAATATATAAAATCTAAATTTTAAAAACTAGGATCCAAAATCCGATCCAGTACCGACTACCGAGCTTTTTAAGTCCGGCTGGGTGTTAGAAAAATATGTCTATACCCTCACCCAGACCGACCCTACCAACCCTAACTACAGCCTTACGAGTTTTACTACCAAAGCGCGGCTGCTGAAAATCAGACCCAAACGGAGCCTAAGCTTTATAATCGCCATGCATATACGAGTCGTTATACTAAAAAATAAAGAAAAATACCGATAAATAGTCAAATTCAGAAATAGAAGCACTCTCTTTCAAAAAAATAAAAATAAAAGCAAAAGAAATCGAATCAAAATACCCAGCCAACTTGTATATATAGACGGCTGAGATAAAATGAACGGAAAATCATTTAACGCACCAGATTGCTCACGCGTGTCCATCACTTCGAAGAAAACCCAACTTGCAACTGAGAGAGAGAGAGAGATAGAGAGAGCCTCTTTCTCTTGACTAGCTGCCAGTCTTCATCACTTGTCCCGTTCAAATTAGGGTTTCGGAGAATTGACTATCAAATCAACCAGTATGTACAGAAACGCCTTTTCTCGCCTTCGAGCCCTCAAGGTCGGTAGTGACTTCTCGATTCTCTCAAAACCCTAATTTTTACTCGTTAGTTCTGTTTTCTGTTTCTCGTTCTGTGTGAGCTTATCACTGTCATTGTACAATAATAAACTACTAGGATTGAATTGGATTTGATTCTTGTTTGCTCATTGATGACTGAATCTGTGGTTGCGTTGAATCTATAGCTGATAGATCTGTTGATACTTCTTCACTGGCCATTTTGTGGTTGCTATTATAATCATCATGTTATTTGATTTATGCAAAAAAGCAATAGGAAGAAGGAAGGAAAAGGCGATGCAAATAATTTTGTTTCGATTTATGTATGTTCTCGTATGAAGTCGTATTTGATGCTGAATTTTTCATGTTGTTGAATGTGGACATGTTATACTTATTTAGAAGGAGGACTGCTGTTTCATTTTGGTTTGTGGGAATGTATGCTGAAGTGGTGTCATTCATAAAGAAACCAAATGACAGAGCCAAAATGAGAGGATCCAGTGATCCAATTGCAGTTCATTTAAATCTTCATTTGATAAAACTATGCAAATATATTTCTGCAAGCTTGCATTGGTATAGGAACTTAGACATATTTTGTAAGAGTAATAGAATTTAGATATTTGTTTCTTTGTTGTCAGTTACAAAATAAATAAATAAATAAATTTGGAGTAAAAAAAAAAAAGAACGGCTAAGAAAAAAGTTTGAGCTTTTGCAACTTAGTGGAAGGGTTAGTAATTAATATCAAGAAGTAAAATTTTTACTAAATAATGTTTTAGTGTTTTCTGGTAGGTTTTCTCATTCACTTGTGATCTGGCTGGTGGTGCTTGTTTATTTTGTGTCATTGCATGTGGGTAATCTTATGTGATGAAAATTGTTATCTGATTTCTATTACGAGAACAGGGCCATGTGCGTTGTAGGGTGCCTTCAACCGCAAGATTTGCAAGTTCCAGTGCTGTTGCTTCAACGCCATCCTCTTCGGGTGGTCTTTTTAGCTGGTTGACTGGGGAACGGTCCAGTTCTTCACCTTCTCTAGACTTTCCACTTCCAGGTGTCTCTCTACCACCTTCATTACCGGATTATGTTGAACCGGGTAAAACCAAGATTTCGACTCTACCAAATGGTGTCAAAATTGCCTCAGAAACATCAGTGGTATGTATGCATATGCCTAAGGTTCTCTTGATTTCAAAGAAAATTGTTTTTTTTTTTCATGGTTTATTAAGAAAGTGGTTATTTTTTTCTGTGTCCTTACCAGAGCCCTGTTGCCTCCATAACGTTATATGTTGATTGTGGTTCAATTTATGAGTCACCAATCTCATTTGGGACAACACACTTGCTTGAGCGTATGGCTTTCAAAAGTACAAGAAATAGGAGTCACTTGCGTATTGTGCGAGAAGTTGAGGCAATTGGTGGCAATGTCCAAGCCTCAGCTTCTAGGGAGCAGATGGGTTACTCTTTTGATGCTTTGAAAACTTATGTTCCTGAAATGGTAGAGCTTCTTATTGACTGTGTGAGGAACCCTGTTTTTCTGGATTGGGAGGTCAATGAACAGGTACTTTCGTCACTGTGTTTGCATCTGCATACATTTCTTGTTCAATTTTAAATTTATTATAATCATCATGAAAGTGACATTTTATGTCCTGCAGCTCGAGAAGTTGAAATCTGAGATTAGTGAGGTCTCCAACAATCCTCAAAGCTTGCTTTTGGAGGCAATTCACTCAGCTGGTTATTCAGGTGCATTGGCTAATCCTCTTCTAGCCCCGGAATCTGCTATAAATAGATTGAACTCTACACTTCTCGAAGAATTTGTTGCTGTAAGTCAATTATTTGTTGGAGATGCTTGTTTCTTTTGCTAATTAAATCAGAAGATTTACCTGTTTATTCTGTTTTTACATCCTCAAACTGAGATTTTGTCTGAGAATTTCAGGAAAATTACACTGCTCCTCGGATGGTACTTGCTGCTTCTGGTGTTGAACATGATGAGTTGGTATCTGTAGCAGAACCACTTTTATCTGACCTACCCAGTATCCATCCTCATGAAGAGCCCAAATCTGTGTACACTGGAGGTGATTATCGTTGTCAAGCTGATTCAGGGGTATGTTATATAAAATTTAATCTTCTGTCCTCTTATCTAGCTATGGAAGGTTTAACTCTAGTTTTCCCCTGCAGGACCAGTTAACCCATTTTGCTCTTGCATTTGAACTTCCTGGCGGTTGGCATAAGGATAAGGATGCCATGAATTTGACTGTTCTTCAGGTTTTGATACCAAATCCCCATGACAAGTTCAAACTTACCTTGTTTACTTTTAGCATTTTACAATTGTGTGATCAGGATTTGGTCTGTTGGCGGCTCATTTTATTAGCATCTTCTTTTTATAAGAAACTCATGCATCTTTATTATTCTTTCCCTGCCTCTTATTGAAATTATAAATCTAATATAATTGTACTGTAGATGCTATTGGGAGGAGGTGGATCATTCTCAGCTGGTGGCCCTGGTAAAGGAATGTACTCAAGGCTGTGTAAGTTGAGCCTATCATACTTTTATCTCTTATAGGTCTACTGCTGAGTTTGAATACTTACAATGGGCTGCATAATTTTGGAGTTATGCTTGTGATATGTGGATTCTCAAATAGATGCATTTGTCATTGTATTCTTTTTCGTATTATACAATGCTTTTGTTTTATAGTTCGAGCCTGTTATCTGCAACTACATCTTGGAATTGTACTTTGTCCTCTTAAAATAACTCTGACTTGTAAAACTTTGTACTGAACAGATCGTCGTGTTTTGAATGAGTTCCCGCAAGTACAGTCCTTTTCAGCATTCAGTAACATCTATAATCATTCTGGCATGTTCGGAATCCAGGGTACAACTGTAAGTCACTGTTAGAACTTCATTTTGTCATTTGCCTTGCACCTTCAGAATAGACTGGATGGTTTTAACTGGTCGCTTGTTCCCAGGGCCAAGCCAAAGGTCTCATTTGGATTCTTAAGTATGGAGCAAGCATAGTAAAAGAAATATGGTTTCTAACTGGGAAAAAATATTTATTCTATTATGCTATTACAATATCAACTAAACCCCTTTTTTAAGCTAGTATTGTTGCGTAAGATGTTCGGTGATATTGTTACAATATCAATCACGGCATTTATTGATTGTTATTGAACTTCAAATTTTTAATTTTTTTTTTTTCACATAACTGGACTTTTCGTTAACTGTTTATTGCATTTTTAAAAAAGAAATTATCAGAACAATGTTGATTTTGATTTCTTGTCCGAAAAGACTAAACAAATATAGACTTGATATAATCTTGCAATGTAGGTGATCAAGGTTTAGATAAAACTATGGGATGCCCATGTGGACATCTTTTTGGGTTATGTTTTGGTGGCTTAGAATGTAACTTTGTAATGAATAAATAATGCTCTATTGGAATACGTTAACTGACAGCTTTCCATGTGAGGAAATAAGGTAATATGACAGGCATCACAGGATGGTATTGTAAGTTGTTGCACGATACCCTGTCGTATTTCTACAATCCTCCCTCATTAGCACCAATTTTCCTTGTCAAGGCTATGTGATGTGTTATTTTTCTTTCTGGATGCTTGAATGGTAGTGAAATTTTCTTTTTATTCTTATGTATCTGGATTCAGGGTTCTGATTTTGTATCAAAAGCTATTGATTTAGCAGCAAGGGAGCTTATCGCTGTGGGAACTCCTGGAGAAGGTTTGCCCCATACCTTAATAATCTTCTCTTGTATTTATATAGCATAGTGATCTGTTAGCATTTAGCTTAATACTGACAAACACTTCACCTTATGTTCCTTGCAGTTGATCAAATACAGCTAGATCGCGCCAAACAGTCAACCAAGTCAGCTATTTTGATGAATTTGGAATCAAGAGTATGTAATTTTTTTTCCCCATTTTGTGCTCTCAGATAATGGTTTTTTTCTTTTAGGCATCAACGATCAACTTTATCTTAGCTTCCCCCCCCCTCCTTTCTGTGATTTTTTTTTTAATTATTTTCTTTTATTTGCAGATGGTTGTTTCCGAAGATATAGGCAGACAAGTTCTGACATATGGTGAGAGGTATGGCTGGAGACCTGATATCTATTATTTTAACCTCAAGGACATGTTCTCATACATGCTATGTTCTTTTTCCCTGTATGTGTCTGGTATTTTATTGTGTATGTACATCAATAAGTAGTATTCTGCAGGCGCAGATGATTTTAATGACCTCTGTTATTACTAGTTTTTAATTTACCAGGAACTAGTTAGAGCATGGGAAAGTTGCTTTGTGTGAGGTATGGCAGACTCTTTACAGTAACTTTAGAAACAGTTCAAACACAAAAGGTCTATTATAGATATACCCTTTCTGTTTCTCCATGGTGATAGTGTATTTTTGATATCTTCCTTTCCGAAATTTCAAATTTCAGTTCACGGACTCATGTCTAACTAAGAATCAATGTTCGCATGATCTTTATACAGAACCTAACATGTTGGGAAATTGTAGTGTATTTTATCCCAAAATCAAATTGGACACTATTTTATATTTTCATTGTCTGCGACTCTTGTGTGCTACTGAGATAGCAAAGGTCTTCCATCTGCTGCTGGGTGACATCACCTAAATATAGATTTTGCTCTCTGTTGGTGATTAAACTGTGCCCCTAATCTCAATACCTATTATTCGTATGCATTTCCTGCATATGTTTTCCTTCTAAAATTTCTGTTATTTTGTAGGAAACCTGTAGAGCATTTCTTGAAGATTGTGGAAGGAGTTACAGCAAAAGATATTGCTTCCATAGCACAGAAACTTATTTCATCCCCTCTCACAATGGCATCATACGGAGATGGTATGCTATGGGTTCAGTGAGAATTTTCTGTTCAGTTGTATTGGTTTCCTTCTGTGGTTATCTTTAACAGCTATCCTCTATTGTCTTGCAGTCATCAATGTCCCAAGTTATGATGCAGTCAGCAGCAAGTTCAAGTCAAAATAAAAATTGATATATTTTTTCCTTTTTGGTGTGAAACCGGGCAGGCTCCTTACCCGTTGTTTATATTGTTGTGCATCTGCATTCCTTTGAAGCTCTTTTAGGGTCAGCTGCAGTCCAAAATAAGAGAAATTTTCATGACACTCCCATTTTTATGAATAATTTGGATTTTAAGCAGGCAGCAGTTTTAAATATGATGCTGTATTGACTAAAGTTAATTGCCTCCAAAAAATATTTCTCATATTCTTTTGTAGTTTGTTGAACAAATTACCCAAAGGGAATCAATTCAAATAGCCGGTAGTGGGAACTATTCTCTATGTCGGTTGATTGTGATGAAATTTCCTTTAATAATGCTTGTGTCCCTTTTTTTTTTTCCTCTGATTTTGCTCTTGATTGTCTCGGAGCCATGGCAAGACTTGACCTAAACCCGAGGCTATTTTAATCCACACCTCTAGCGAGAAATTCTGTTTCGGCACAAATCTCATTTCTGTCCCAATAATTCGTCTCCAATATTAATTGCCCAGTATGTGTCCACGAACCACCTGATAGTGAGTGGGCAGTAGGGATGAATGAGCCTGATTAAATCAAACTTTCACTTTTCTGTGGTTGTAATTCAATGTTTTTCTTGCCCGCACAACTGCTACTGGGCATTGCAGTTCCTTCAGAGACATAATTCTCTCGCTCTCCTTAGTCGAAACCATTTTCATGAAAAATGGGTAACATCGTCTCAAGCTTCTTATCACCTGAGTCAATTGGTTCAGTTCTTTCTTTCTTTGCTGGAGAAGCTAAAAAAATATGGGGTCTTGACGGTAATCTTGATGCCTTGCAGACTGAATTCGACAAATTGAAAAAAAAAAAAAAAAAAGATGATCTTCTGAACGAAGTTAATGTTGCTGAATAACAACCTCGTACCAGAAGAACGTACCAGGCCAAAGGTTGGCGTCAAAGGGTGCAACAAAATGGAAACCAAAGTTACGAAGCTGCAAGAAATCGACAGATTGTGTCTTGGAGGCTTCTGTTCCAAGGACTTGATATCAAGCTACGGGAGAGGAGTGGTGGAGTTGAAGCAAGAAGTGATCGATTTAAAGAATGAACGAGGAGACATCACAGACGTTGCTGAGATGGTACCAGAGGATCCAGCGGTTGAATTACCTGTTGAGCGAACAGTTGTAGGTCAAGAATCAATTCTTGAACAAGTTTGGAGATGCATCACAGAGGAAGAAAACAATGTGGGAATTATTGGCTTATATGGTACAGGGGGCGTCGGTAAAACCACCCTGTTGAAACAAGTGAATAACTACTTCCGCTGTCAACAACATAATTTTGATGTTGTCATCTGGATGGTGGTTTCTAGGGAGCCAAAGTTGCAGCAGATTCAACACGACATTGGATAAAGGATAGGCTTGTTGTCACACAAAGAGTGGCGGAATAAGAGGGTTGATCAAAAGGCTTTGGACATCTCCAACAATTTAAGCCAAAAGAAGTTCGTATTGTTGTTAGATGATAGATGGCAGCCAACTGATTTAACAGAAGGTGGTGTCCCTCTTCAAAGCCTAAAAGTAGCATCAAAGATAGTGTTCACAACTCTGTCTCTTGCTGTTTGCGGCCAAATGAGAGTTGACATGAAGATTGAAGTGTCGACTTTGACTCATGAACAAGCCTGGAAATTACTTCAGGAGGAGGTTGGAAGATCCGTTCTTGGCAGTCATCCTGATATTCCGAAGCTAGCCGAGACCTTGGCCAGAAAGGGTCGTGGTTTTCCGCTGGCACTCAAAACAATAGGTCGAGCCATGGCAAGCAGAAGGAACATGCACTTAATGTCTTACGCACATCAGCTTCTAAGTTTCCATGTGTAGAAGAAAAGGTGTGCTCACGTTTGAAGTTCAGTTATGACTGTTTGCCGAGGGATGAACTTCGTACTTGTCTCTTATACTCTTGTTCATTTCCTGAAGACTTCAGAATTCCTAAACGGGAGTTTATAAATTATTGGATTAGTGAGGGATTTTCAGCTGGATATAATGACGGATGTATCGGTGATCTTGTCAGTGCATGTTTGTTAGAAAAAGAGGACGACAATTATGTAAAAATGCACGATGTGATTCGTGATATGGCATCATGGATAGCATGTAAGATTAAGAAGAAAGAGAACATTTTGGTTCGTGCTGGAGTGTGATTAACTAAAGCACCGAAGATTGAAGAATGTAAGATTGGTGGGAAGAGCTACAATGGGAGGATCAAGCCACTCAAAATGCTTTTTCTACCTGCTTACGTACCTAAAAATTAGGGAAGCACTGGTACTCTCCCCAAATTTTCTGCCTAATTGTCCCCGTACACTGTACAGGCAAATGCCAAAAGTTTGAATAAGATTTCTGCTGGAGCTTTTCTATTTATGTATGTATCCAGTATGTTCCAATGTAATAATGGTTTATCTCATTCTGCATAATCATCTGTTAAACTATATCACAACTAGGCACCTTTATATTTGAAAATATTCAATCACTTTGAAGTTGTGTCATATACTAGTTTTTTTGTTTGTTGTAATCCTGATGCTTGTGGTATCTTTATACTCTTAAAGCTAATTTTCTTTTTCTTTTTCTTTTTCTTTTTCTTTTTTTCTAATGGAAATTGGTGTACTTATCTTGAATACTTTTATCATTGTAGACATATTCTTCTACAAGTTTAGAAAGGCAATTAGGCAAACTATGATTTTCATTCTAGCCAAAAAAAAAAAAATCAATATTGAGGTCACAACTTCAGCCTGGTATGCTGCACATGCTCATGCTCCGGCTTCTTAAATTTGCAATTATCATCAAATAAATTTAGCAAAATCTTGTTTTTTTTTTTTTCAGATTAACTATTTTTTTTTTCAGGTTAACTTCTTTAATCTTAGAGTTTTCCTTTTATCTTCTCCATAATCTTCTTTTCCAAATTAATTGTTTATCATCCATAGAAATTGTTAGTGTGGAGGCTAAGGTAACAAGGCTGCAAAATAATTTTAAGAGCGTGAAAATAAATAGAAATTGAGAGATTCGCAAATTAAATTTGTTTATTTAGAGTCATTAAATAATTGAAAGAATGGTTTTAAAAAGATTATTGAAGGATGTTCTTATCTTTAACTCTTAAAAAAAATATATTATTAGCAGGATTTTTCTACTATATTGTATGTATTTTTACAGTATTGATGGTGATGTATTGAAGTTAAGAATTCAATTTCAAATAAAAGACTTGAGATATTGTATTTTATTATATCTTTTTTTATTTTTATTTTTATTTTAAAATCACGTTTTTAATTGTTTTTTTAATCAATTATATTATTTTAAAAATAAATAAAATTTTTCTATTAATAAAAATAATGTATACTATTAATTAAATCTAACAATATATATTTCTTATGTTCTTGATATTGTAAAAAATTACAGCATCGTAAAGGGCCATAGTTAGCATTAGGTGGAATATTATTGAAATGGGGTTTTACTAGAATTTCGAAGGAGTGCTAATGGGCAACACATTATTTTAACTTGCCCAGTCCATTTAAGAAGACTCATCATTATTCAGACATGGGCTTAGAAATATTTTTTTCTAGCTCCTCACCAAACAGCCTATCAATGATTTTCTTAGAAAATAATTTTAAAAATTTAGATCCTTTTGTAAAATTTTTAAAAAGTACATTTATTGTATATATCCATGAATTTTCTGGATTAAATATCCTAAAACTAGTTTTTTTTTTTTGGCCATAATAATAAACTCTGAAGATGTATCTTTTATTAGCATTTGCAGAATTAAAAAAAAAAAAAAGTTTGTTCTATTTGGCATAACTTTCTAAGCAAAGATTCAATATTCAATCTTCTTATACGAGTACTATTTTCACAAGTAGAATCTTCAATAAAAATAAATAGACCGAATGATTTTCAAGAAAATTTATTTAGTTGGTTACCCAAATTTAAGTGCTGGAGAAGGTAGGAACTAAAAAATTATTTATCCACTATCCTACCTTTTAAAATAAATAAAAAAAAAAATTATAGAAAATTATCACTTAGATAGTAGGAACTAGAAAGCATACCCAATGCCGACTTGTGTAAAACATTTTAAACCATATCTAAACATCCAAAATGTTTTTAATTAATTTTGACATCATTAAGCTTGTTCATATTTTTTTATGATAGAAGGCAAAGTCAAAACACAAATGGAGTAAATCAGAAGCAAACACCAAATATTAGATAAACCAAAGACTCAAGGAGTCAAAACCAACTCTTCTCTCTTCCAAAACAAAATTTAAGTTGGCTAGCGACTCAACTTTCTTGCATGCCATAATCTCTCTTAATTTCCTTTTCTTATAATTTTCTTCTCATCATTTATATTTTTCTCTTTTTCTACGTTCATAAGTTATCATTATTTGCACATGCATTAATAAACTTTAGCTTTTACAAATTTATGCCAGCCATGCAAGCTACTCAATTAGAGCTATATATATATATACCTGAGACAATTGTTAGCTAAATGCACACAAACAGTCAATGTTCATACAATCTCGCAATCATTTTAATTGATGGGTCCAAAACATTTAATCGTTCACTGACAAATAAGAAGCGTGACATCTTATGTATTGTACAATTATAAGGAAAGAAAATCATGCGCTTCTTCACACTTCATTATCTTAAACAATTATATCCAACAAAAAAAAAAAAGGGCAAAACCAAATTTAAAGGAAAAATAAAAACAACTACTCTAGTATCTTATTGAATTATTGGCTACACGTAAGATATGTCATTATAATTAATGTAATAAATTGAAGAAAATCAAGGTATGAAGTTGTGAATGATGATTTATGAGACTATAGCTTTTCAAGGGAAAAAAATTAAAAAAAATAAAACTCCCTTGTTGTTTGTCGAATTAATCATTCATATGCTCATGTTTCAAAACCCATCAAGATCGCTCGTTAAAATTAAAAACTTCTGTTAAAGTAACTTTCAATTTTTTTAGTTCTTTCACAATTGTACTCCTAGAATCTTTTGGTGATTAATATTGGTTTTTTTATATGAGAGGTAAAATAGTAAAAGATAAAAAATAAAATGAAAGTTATCCAAATATTTTATAGATATATATTAGGAGTTTTGACGGATCTTGAAATATGAAGAGAAAAATAATTATAAATGTACATAAAAAAAAAAAAGATAAATATTTTGATGTTTTTCACTAAATTTCCCCGTTACAAAGAACAAATCGGTTCTCATAAGTCATGCTTTCTACCTAATTAAATTATTTGATGTAGAGAAACTCCATGAGAACTTGACAAGAGTGGAAGACTTTTGATAAATTTTATGGATCACGTTCCCATGCTATTTTTTTATTCTTGGACATATGTTCACGACGAATAAATTTTACTTTGAAATTAAAAAAGAAAAATAACAGTAGTTTATTGGGTGATTATCAATTTTTCCTCTACTAAAATTAATTAATGTATACAACTTACTCATTATTTTCATAATACCCCCTCGATACAATCACTCTATAACATTACCTTTATTTTTAAATATACTTTTATTTATATTTGTTAGAAATAAAATGAATCATATAAATAAAAATAAAAATAAAAATTTAAATACTAAAAATAAGATTTATAGGTTTTAGTATGAATAAAATATTTTTCTTGTACTTTTGTTATTTTTTTAATATTTTTTCTTACAATAAATATATATTTGATATCTATAAGATCAAATATTAAGCAAATGACATAGTTACCTTTTTTTTCTTTAAATTTTTTTGAGCCAAAAGAATTATTGAATATTATCAAAAACATTAGAGATTAATAGTATATATTAATTTTAATAGGAAGGAAACTCTTCTACTTTTATTGATATTAGAATATTTATTATATGTTAAATGTTAAGCTTTGCATTATAAATTCTTAAGTTCCTTCATGTTCTATATATTACAAATTTGACATTTAATGTAACATTTTTAACGTTCTACCCTAAGTTATACTATTAAAATACATTTTTAATAAAGTAATGGGGATTTTCATTCTAATATAATAATATCATTCTGTTACAGCAATCAATTACTTTTTATTTCTTTTTTGTATATTTCTTCCTATAATTACTGAAACTTGTGTTTTTTCATTTCTTAATTTATCACTAATTTTAATATAGTATTGGCAAATTATTCTATATAGATATACACACTGGTTAATTTTAACCAATACCCTAACAAATTAAAAAATTTGATTTTACCCCTTACACAATCAAGAATAGGCACTCCACCCCATTCCGTTACAAACAACCATTAGGTTATGCCAAGTAGTGTAAAAAAGTATATATCAAGTGCACGAGAAATGCCGATTTGCTTCAAAAATGCCACAGTGCTGCTGCAAGAGATGCTGTCGCAAGCTGCCGCCTCTTGGTTCTTTTAGGGTTTAAAATTATTGTTTTAGGGTTTGATTGGTTTCATTTGATTTCTTCGTTTTTAATGTTACTATGTCTTTTTAATTATTTGAGTTATTTGAGTGATAATTCTTTATCACTATTACTATTTCTCTAAACTGATTCACACAATAATTAAAGATGTGAAATTGAGTATTGAGTGGACTAAATTGATTAGAAGAAAAATAAAGTTTGATTTATTATTGTCTTATAAACAAATAAAAAAAAAAAGAGTGTATATAGGACACACTTTTATTAGGATTTATTTTTAGAAAATTGTTGAAAATCAAATTCCAATCAATGTAAATGAAATTACAATACATTTCAATTTTAGAGGAAAAAAAAAAAAAAAGCTCATTTCTAGGTGTACTCACTAGCACTCCACATGAACTTGAAGAGTGTCTTTATTCTTACCCAATAAGACTAGAATGTCCTCGAGAAAAAATGCAATTTACACACTCAGATACCAAAACAGATTAACATATACAATTTTTTTTTTTTTGGGGGGAAGGGGGTAAAGGATTATAGGTAGAATGCCTATTTTCGATTCTATAAGGGCTCGGATGGATTATGTCAATTCCTTTGGGTGTTGGTTATAAATTACACTTTATATCACGATCAGGCCAAGCCAAAATGTCAGACGATAAATTTCTAATGGTCAAAGTTTAAAAAATTTGGTAATGGGTAAAATGTTAAATAGTTAAAGTCAAATGGGCCATATCATAAAAAATTCTTTTGATGTGGTTAAAAATGAAAATATGTCTACATATCGCCGAATGAGAAAAAGTATGTGTTTTATTTAATCTTATAGAGACAAACCATTTAACCATATTTACCCAGCAGGAAATATTACATGCTGTCCCAAGGCATCATGATTAATTAATTCTGTGTATCAAAATAAATGTAAATGCCGATTCAAGCTTGTTGTCATAAACCTTTGATTAATTTCTTTTAAAACGTTGCACTTCATGTAGAATCAGTAGATGCTCTTTACAATTACAGTTGTATACATAATAAATTCATAATTAATTATGGAAGCTTCTCCGTCACTGTTCGTTTGAAATAAAGTTCCCAGAAAAGAAAATAATTATACATAGTCACCAATTTGACAACAAATCATTTAAAAGCAAAGTCACAACAAGTTAAAATAAAACTGTGAGCTCCAATGTTCATTCTTCCTTAATTAACGTTCGCCTTAACATGTAAATAGACTACCAACGTTTTAGAAAGGAGAAAAATAAATTTCTTTGTCGTTTGAGTTGTAATGGTTAATGTCGTTGATGCGACTCATTCATTGCTCCTCTTATGATCCCATAAATCTTTAAAAAATAGAGTTTGATAATATATTTACCGTCAAATAATATAAAAGACGTAATGGGAGAAAATTAAAAGGATTGTATCAATTGTTAAAATATTAGGGATAAATTTTTATGTCTGAATGTCATTTGTCTTGTTTTTTAAAAAAATTTATTTATTTACAGTTAAATTTTATAGTTTACTTATAATAGACTGCAAACAAAAATTACTTCCTTATCAAAGTTCTATTTACATCATGACAAATAATGTATGACAAACACATAACACCATTTGATCAATTAGTAAACAATTACAGTAAATTTAATTTGATTTCTATCCTTTAAGAATATGTAACAAGATCTTGAAGAAATAAGACTTATATGGCCAATCTCACGATAGCTTGTGTGTCTGATTAAATATTGTCTCTACTCTCTCTCACTCTCTTTACGTGGGAAAAAGAAAAATTAAACTATCTAATTTTCATCATGTTAAGTTGTTAACATGATAGTTATTCATCTCTTTTTTTTTTTTTTCACCTTTGAGAGCTTAGTCCCTACACTTTGTTAGGGTTGCTTATAAGAGTTTTATTTTCATTTTTGGTGAATTTAGCCACTACTTGGTCAGAGTACGTTGCCGTAAATTTTCTCCCTTTTTCTTTTTTTTTTTTTCCGGGTATTTTGCAACCAGATCAAATCTTATTGCAGTTCTCGGATTGTGTTCAAATCTTATTTGGGTAAACATCTCCCTTCTAGTTGGCGTTCTAACAATTTATGAACGTGCATTGTAGTTCAAATATCTCGCTTTTTTACGGTTTTTTTTTTTTTTTTACATACTGGTGCATTTCTTCCAATATGTGGTATTTTTATTACCTGTACCTCTCATTTTAGGTCTCAAAAGAATTCATTTAAGAAATATGAAGCTTTCTTTATTATTTGGGAGAATTCTACAGTTTTATATAGTATTTACCTATAAGTACGTTGAGCTCTTTTATTGTAATTTGCGTGACATAAAATATGTCTCATCATTCTATTTAAATTTTGATGAGACTTTCAATTCACATTAAAAATAAATAAATAAATAAATAAACAGAAAAGAGAGGGCACAAGATTACGTCATATCTTTTTTCGTTTCCAACTTTTGCATCAAGGCCCTCCACCTGCGGGTCCTCCGGGCTGGAAAATATTTTCGGTAAACATAAGAGTCTTCAATGTCATTTACCCTATTTTTATGAAAAGTTTATGTTTGCGCACCCTCAAGTTTGTATATTTCTTTTATAATCGATTAGAGTTTGTTATATTTCTATTATAGTCCCTGCGAGTCAAGTGCAACCCAAAATCTTGGTTCCACCACTTCCTAAATCTTTAAATTAAATCACATACAAATTAGTTATTATAAAATTTTAATTGTTTGATACTTTGATTTATATCCCCGCTATAATTTTTTTTTTTCCAAAAGAAGGGACATAGAAAATCTTTTCTTTATTGCTATAAAAAGGAAACACAAAATAAATCTAAAGAATATATGCTTGACTAAACTACTTTAAAGAAAAAAAAATCAATTCAAATACAATTTCAAATAATAATTAAAAACTTATTATATTATTTGTGTTAGTGATAATATATCTTTATAATTTTCTGTAAAGCTATAACATCCAAATTAAATTGGATATATCTCTTTGAAACTGAACCTTCGAACTCTTGCTTCTACAAAAAAGGAAAACCAACTAATCTATCATTTGAGAATTTGGAATTATATATTCAAATTGATTTTAAAATGGTTTTTAATCATTGAAAAACGAATTTTGAAGAGTCTATATGTATGATCTTTAACTTATGAATATATCAAGAGTTAAAGAAATAATACAAAGATATTACTGATTCCACATTCCTCAACCCTAGTTTATCTGAATTCTACCAGATTGTAGATATGGTGCTACATTAATTCTCCTAGTAAGAGATATTCATATTCTCATACATGAATTATATTAAGTCTTAAGATGCTCCCCCTAATGCACCTTGCAAATTTTTTATAGGAATATTTCATGCTCAGTACAGAATTTCACTCCAAGCTGCTAGAATACCCTTTTTTTTTCTTTTCTTTTTCTTTTTTTCCCCCTATAATGTGATGATACAAATACTGCCAAAGAAATTAGTGGCACAAGGTGAGAATCCAGAGGCATAAAACCATTGTTAAGATATGCTGGTTCCATTTTGTTGATCAGGAGTCAAAAGTCAACTTATAGGATAATTTTAGCAATCTGATTCTATAATTCCAGTGAACAAAAAGAGAGCCCTAATCAAAGGTTGTTCACAAGTTGAATAATAATTTGTGGCCCTCATCTCTCTTTATATTCACATCACTGCTAATGATACTGTACAAAAAATTTATTTATTTTATTAAACATGTAACTTTCTAAGAATAATATTGTTTTATTTTTTAAATAGAGATATGTACAGGTGAGATCAAAATTTTTATAACTCTTTTATTTTTTTATAATTCGAATTTAAGTAATCAAGTCAAATAAAATTATTTAAAAGTAACTCGACGGAAATCAAACTCGAATAATTAATTAAATAAAATTATTTAAGAACAACTCCACAAAACCGTGGGGGCAACTTCCTAATAACAGATAATAAAAAATAAAAATAAAAGGTAGCAGACAAAGAAGGCATCATAGCCATCTACATATCTGCTGTGAAAAAACATATTTCTGGTGGCTTCATCATGTAAATCTTGACTGGACTGCTCAAAAGAATGTTATAAACGTGAATGCGAACTCATCATCTCATCAATATGCTTTTGGTGGCAGCAGCATCCTTCCAATCTTGGCCCCACTTCCTTGTGGGTCCAGGTCAAACATGTAATTCTATGCGTGTCATACACTAGATATTTCCCCATAAAAAAGAACCATTTTTTTTTGTTTTAAAAATTAAAAAAGGTTAAAAAATATTGCCAAGTTTACTCGGTGATGCTTGTGTTTGAAGGTTCATAATAGATTTTGTTTTATTTGTTTTTTTTTTTGTTGGGGTAAATAATATTTTCCTAAAAAATAAAATAATAATAGTATACAGGGGTAATTAGAAAGGTGGTGGTGGTGGTGGTCCATCAAGTACTAGTACTGGTGAATTGCCTTGTTAATCAAGCAACCCCCTTAAAATTCCTTCTCTCTGCAACATTCATGGCTAAAGTATAATGATCACCACTCCACCTCAATACCCATGTGAGTTCTTATTATCTTTATATATATATATATATATATCAATTTCTATTCTATTAATTTTTAATTTTCCTCACATAATTAATCAAACTGTAATTTTTCCTGATATCTTCTTTGCTACTCAAAGTTTACTGCCACTTTGAATTTTCATCTCTCAATTAAAACTAATATTTTTAACCATGTAAAACTTTTTTTAAAGAAAAAATAAATTAACAGAGATGGGTTTTAGGGGATGCTGGCAAGGCAAAAGCTTTTGAAAGTGTGGCTTAAGTAACAGCTGTGATGGCCGTTTCTTGCCTTTTGCTTTAGTAGTAGTCAAGAGACCTTGAGTATTGAGAGAGAGAGAGAGAGAGAGAGATTTTTTAATTTCTAATTTTATTTTTTTTATTTTCCCCCCTTTCTATCCTGTTTTCTTTCTTTCTTTCTTTGTTTCTTTTGTTTCTCTCTCTCTATCTCTCTCTATCTCTCTCCTCTCTCTCTCTCTCTCTCTCTCTCACTCACACACACACACACACACACACACACACACACAAACACAAACCGCCTATACTAGTAGTAAGCTGCTTAAATTAGCAAAGGGCTTAAAAGTAGGGGAGGGTCAAGGTGTGTGTGTAGTGTATAGGCTTGAGGTTGTGGAGCAACTTTTTCTTTTTCATCAGCGAAGCAGCAGCAGTCTTCAGTTAAAGTAAAACTAAGAGAGCAATTTATGGTGTATTTTATGCCTTAAAGCAGGTTTTATATTTCAAAATCCCTTCTGTTACAGTTTCCTCTTTTCCTCCTCTTTATTCCTCTCCTCTCCTCAAACCCAGTTTCAAAATTTTTAATTTTATATGTATTTTCTCATCTAGGTAATTTATCTCAAAGTTCTTGTTTTAGATTTGATTTGCCCACAAAAGGCCACTTTCTTTGTTCTTGTATGTATTTTGGTGAAAAAAAAAAAATCGCTTGGAATTTATTATTTCATGATAAATCTCCAAAAAAACCACAACAAGAAATTGTATATATATTTTTTTAATTTCTAATAATATATATACTTATCATGGCTTATGGTTTTTTTGTTGTGTAGAGAGAGGTAACTGGGATATGAGTAGCAGCTGGCGGTTGTATGTAGAGTCTGATTTTCATTTCATTGAATACTATTATTACAAGAGTTTGAAAGAAAGAAGAAGATAGCGTCTGGTTTTTTACGTACATCAAATAATAATAATAATAATAAGCCAAGCTATGAGCAGTAGTAAGAGTAATTTGGGCACCAATATCAGCAGCTCTGATCTCATTGATGCCAAGCTTGAAGAACATCAGCTGTGTGGATCCAAGCAGTGCCCCGGTTGCGGACATAAGCTCGAAGCAAAGCCGGTACGGCAGTATCATCCTTCATATTCTTGCCTTCAATCTCAAGATTTTTCAAATTTAAAAAAAAAAAAAAGAATCAAATAAAAGCAAGAATTATGCTTGTGGCTTATAGATTATATGATTAATTAATTTTGTTTATTAATTCTTTCTTAACCAAACCAAGTTGAGATTTTAACTTAAATTAAAGATCCCTCTTAAATTTCTTTTAGATTAGTCTCTTTTTTTTTTTTTTTTTTGGGAAGTTGAATATAATCTGAATGAACTTTTGCAGGATTGGTTAGGTCTACCAGCTGGAGTGAAATTTGACCCAACAGACCAAGAACTGATAGATCACCTCGAAGCAAAAGTTGAAGCCAAAGACATGATGAAATCCCACCCCTTGATAGATGAGTTCATTCCAACTATTGAAGGAGAAGATGGGATTTGTTACACCCATCCTGAGAAACTTCCAGGTATACATCTCAATATCAATAATTTTAATTACAATTCCCACTATTCATATCAATATTGCTTCCAAAATTGAGGAGAGTTTTTATGGGCTAACAGCTGGCTGTAGCTTCTCAATCTTGTTTGTTATGACTTTTTTTTTTTTTTTTGTTTTCAAGAGTGATCTCAACTCTAAATTGTCTCACAATTTGTTACACCTAAGTCAACCTAACTTTGATTGTTTCTTCTACACATTTCTTGCAGGAGTCACAAGAGATGGCTTGAGCAGGCATTTCTTCCACAGACCTTCCAAGGCTTACACAACTGGGACAAGAAAGAGAAGGAAAATTCAAACCGAATGTGACTTGCAAGGCGGAGAAACAAGGTGGCATAAAACCGGTAAGACGAGGCCTGTAATGGTTAATGGCAAACAGAAAGGGTGCAAGAAGATCCTTGTTCTCTACACAAACTTTGGGAAGAATCGCAAACCCGAAAAGACCAACTGGGTAATGCACCAATATCACCTCGGCCAGCATGAGGAGGAGAAAGAAGGCGAGCTTGTGGTGTCCAAGATATTTTATCAGACTCAGCCTCGGCAATGCAATTGGTCTGAAAAGAGTGCAACTACAGGTGAAGGAAGCAGCGAGCCCAATAGTAGAAGAGATAGTGGCAGTGGAAGCTGTTCATCTAAAGAAATGATTCCACATAGAGACCATGAAGTTTCCGGAGCTCAGGTTGCTGCTGCAATATCAAGTTACGGCGCCATTGACATGCAACAATTGAAATCTGACCATTTCAGCTTTGTCCCATTTAGGAAAAGCTTTGATGAGGTACATTCATTTTGTTTGTTCATACATACATTAATTAATTAATCTCTCTGCCTATTTGCATTAACTTTGTTGTTTGAATAAGTAATTAATAAGTTTTTTAAAATCAAATCTTTTGTTGTCATACATATTTTGCATATATAACATAAAAGTAAAAGGAAGGACTCAGAAAAGTTATCGGGTTGCTTTTATTCTTCTACTCGTTGCTTGAACAAACAGCATGCAAAAACCCTATGGACCTCACCTGATTATCTTTGTCAGCTAACTAAATAAACTTTGTTTACCCGCCAGAAAGATTACCTCATGAATAATTAACCATACTAATTCAAACAAATCAAAAAATAAATAAAATAAAATAAAGAGAGAAAAAGATGTTAAAGCGAAACAAAAAGAATGTTGAAAACGGACTTGCTAGCAAACTGATTCAGTTCAAGATTAATGCTAATTAATAACTTAATACGTATAATTTTCCAATGCAGGTGGGGATAGGGGAGGCGTCTACGGCAAGGGAAGCCCCAGCACACGGCACGTGCGAAGATATTCGGGATCACCATCAGCGGCCACATCATCATGTGGCCCATGATCATCGTCCACAACAACAACAACATCATCAGCAGCAGCATCAACAACAACAGCAGCAACAACACCATACACACCATCAGCAGATTGCTACCACAGCATTCCACATCAGCAGGCCTTCACATCCAATCTCCACTATCATCTCTCCACCTCCCCTACATCACACTTCTATCATTCTTGATGAAGACTCTTATCATGTCTCCAGAATAATGCTTCAAAATGAAAGTTTCCAGGTATTTAAACAAAGCCCAATAGTACTCATCTGACTGTTCACATTCAGTTTGACCAAACAATTACCACACGCACAGTAAATTAGACGCTGTGATTTTTTTTTTTTTTCCTTTCTTAGTTTAATAGATTACATACCCAAAAAGAGGGGAAAGAAAATTAGATAACAAGTGCCACTAAGATTTCTTGCCTAGGTTGCTGCTCGCAACAATATTGAGGTTACCAACTCGAGTACGAAGGATTCAATATAAATCTCTTTTTAAGTATTCTTAGCTGTGGAAGTAGAGGTCTCATATTTTACTGACGTACATTTTTTTAGTTATGCTCAGTACACCTCTGAATTGCATAATAAATATATATATATATACACTTCCAATAGATCCCAGATTGCAATATATTTGTGGAGTGAAAACCTTAAAAATTAAAAATAAAAAAAAAATTATTGACAAGTGAGGTCACATGCCAAGTGGCACTGTTGATTAGTGTCATCTAAGTCGGGAGCATGCTCTAAATTGTCTTTTCTAGATATCAATCCTTGCTGAAGACATGATGATTAAGATGTTAATTTTTTGTTGCCTTTTTTAATGAATAAATGCAGCAACAGCAACAACAGCAGCAGCAGCAGCAACAACATCATAAACTGGGAGGGAGGTCTGCATCTGGTTTGGAGGAACTCATAATGGGTTGCACTTCATCGGATATCAAAGAAGTGAGTATCAACTTTTTGACCCTCAAATCCATGACCCCTTGTTGTGTGTCATAATACTAACCGAGGAGGGTAAAAAGAAAAGCAAAGGATCGAAAAGACAAAATATAAAAATAAAATAGTTCTATCAAATTATTCCTTACTAGTATTATTTTAAATTAAAGAGAAAAACCGGAACCCCTTTCTTTATTTATTTATTTTTTTCCTCTTTACCTCTTTTATTCTTCTTTTGATTTCCATGTTTCGGTGATTTAGTATATCATATCATACTACACAGTATCCTGTAAAGGAATGTAGGTACCTATCACATCTACCCTACACTGTACTGTCTTTCCATTACCTCACAAACAAAATCAAATGCAAAGACAAGCATAATTTGCTTTTCTGTATACACTTTTTTCTTTCTTCCTCTTTTTTTTTTTGGGTGAAGGAGGCAAATGGTGAAGATCTTAAGTATTTTTGAATTTGGATCAGCAAATATAGGAATCTAAAGAATATATATACAGCTAAACCTATACAAAATGTGAAAACACGAGCATAAATTGTTGAAATACACGAGGATTTTTATTCTTATTCTTTTCCACACTCTTTTGAACAAGAAAGATATTTAAAGCCGAAACTTTGGTTTCCATTTCAAATATAAGAACTGATGGAGAGGGACTAAAAGCCTTTTTCCTATGACTAGATTAAATGTGTTTTATGATAATAATATCTCCACAAAATATAAACATATATTTATATATACATATATATAAGTGTGTTTGAGTGTCTTCAAAAGAAAGTGGATGATAGCTCATAAGCCCTTTTTTCATGCGTAGCATTGAGAGTAAAACACACCATCAGACAATTTGATAGTGGGAATAAAAAGAAAAGAAAGAGGCAACTTCTATATATATATAAACCCTAACCCTAATTTTTGACATGCTTGTGCTTGTTTGCAGGAGTCATCAATGACAAACCCACAAGAGGCAGAATGGTTGAAGTACTCCTCCTTCTGGCCCGATCCTGACAACCAGGATCATCATGGGTAGGCGCAAAATATTAAAAATAGTAAATAATTAAAAATGAAAAAAAACTTAAAAGACGACATTATTATCATCATCATTATAGTACTTGAAGCCAAGATGAGGCTGGCCATCTATATTTTGCTCTTTTTCTTTCTTTTTTCCTTTGGAGGGGGGGCCCTGGCAAAGGTCTAATGGCCTCTCAAGTCTCAACTGAACTAACTGTACAAACAGTCCATGTTGAAAGAGAGAAGAGAAAAAGAACAAAAGGAGAAAAAGAAAAGAAGTCACAAAAGGCTGCTTCCTTACTGACAAATTATAAGGAGAACCAAAGACCCAAAGTAAATTCATCCCAGCTGCATGAAAATCATCACCATTATCATTACAATATCATCTTTACGCCTATTTCTTATTATTTTATTGTTTCAAGCTGTTTGTATATTTTTTTTTCTTTTTTTGTTCTTTTAAAGAGAATACCAAAGCAGTAGAGCTTGTGCAAATTGCAAGAAAAACATTGTTAACTGTGTTGCCTGTGTAGTCACTTTAGTATATTATAAATCTGTGATTTCTCTTTCGATTTTATGTTGCCGAATTGTTTATTTATTATCTCATTGGTCCCTCACTTTCTTCACTTCGTATATTTTGTAGATCAAACCTTCACATTCCAAATCACAAGATTAGATGAACTGGCTTGGAATCTTTATTCTCTATAAAATAAGATGGTGAAAAAGATGAAAATCAAAAGATCGAGTGGTCCTTCAGTGGTTAATTATAGATTTTTGAATTATGATTACTTTTGTTCACATTTTTTTAGGGATATATGTAATAACTTCTATCCACATGTGCCTGTTTTCTTGTTCTCATTGATCTATCACATGCATATCTTCTAATTTAAATATCCATAATTTTGAAGTAGAGATTTCTTTTCTTCTTTATATTAAAGATTTCTTTTCTTCTTTATATCAACATTTTATCATCGAACAAAATTAACTTTGTTTTATTTGGTTGTTTTTGTAATTCAGAAAGTAATACGTATTCATCTTCTTCTAGTAGTCTATAGGCATACGCTACGCGCTATGTAGTTATGCGTGTGTGTGTGTGTGTGTTAGAGTCTCCTGTTGAGGAGATTATTGTACATTAGCCAACAATAGATTTTGGACGTATAAATTTAAATAGCACTTTAACGGTTGAATTTATTTTTAAGAATGAATGTATGATAGAGGAATGTGATTATATTTTCTCTAATAATAATTAATTCTTTTGAGTTAATATTTATATAGTCATAAAAATAATACTACGTATTCTAAATTTTTTATCTTAAATAATGTGGCATTCATCAATAAGATAATATAATTAATTCACTTTAATTTTACCAATCAATTGATAAATATCATATCATTTAAAATAATTATTTAAGATAAAAAAATTTAAGATATATAATATTATTATAATCATAAATAATCATATAAATATCCTTACATAAATTAAATTATTAAATTATATGACATAAAGAAATTGGTCATGTCTTATTATTACTCTCTATAAATTAATTAATGAATATAAATATTTCTTCTTCTTCTGATTGGGCACCCTTTACTGCCCTTCATTAAACAATTAATGGGAATATGTCTTATCAGCTGAAATGAGAACTCCTTTGGAGTTTGTATTAATGTTGATGTTGGGCTGTTGGCCTTAATGAAAAGCAAAATTACTTTAGATAGATTGATAGAAAATCTAATGAGTCCTTTTTCTACTCCTCACTAAGTGACTTCCTGGAAGGCTCTTTGTTTTTGTGGTTTCAAAAATGACAAATGATGAGACATTGCCACATCAAAACTTCGTTTCTTTGCTATTTAAGATTTAAAGTGAGAGTCATGATCTAATTAATAAAAGATTAACAAAAGTAAGAGAGAAACAAAAGTGACGAGCTTGGTTAAATTAAATTTCTATAGTATTAACTAGAAAGAATTTAAAGTTAATCATCTATCTCTCTCTCTCTCTCTCTCTCTTTGTTTTATAAGTTTCTTGGGAAACTTCTTTACCATATGCTTTATTCTATTCTAGATTCGAGCTTTTTCTACAGTTTTAATTATAGAGTAGTAATGTGCTTGCTTATCACATCACAAGAGAGAGAGAGTAACGTGCATGTTATCTTTTCTTTCATGGGACGTGCATGAAATAAATATAAATCAAACAATTAAGTGAGGGCAGCAGCTTCATTGTAGTTTCTAAAGGGAATAAAGATATAGAACAAGGAGCGATGAGCAGACAAGAATAACCTTTAATCTTGGATATGACAGTTCTTATGACTTATAACAAATTTTATTTTATCCTGTCATTTATATATACACAAACGTGATATACTTTTACATATTCTTACCTTATTCTTCAATTATTAATTTGTACTATATAGTATACGGTATTATTCCCAAGCACATACCCATTGAGCTCATTCTTGTATCGCAAAAGAATTATCAATGATTTATACTAATAGAAGTACGGGAAATGTAAAAGTGATTTATACCATTTTTGAAGTTGTTTTAGAGAATCTAAACACAGTGGTCTACAGATGCTTTAACTAAAACAAAAAACAAAAAAAAAAAATGGTAAAAGAGATAGAGAGAGATCTTGTAAGAGATGGTGGAGAGAGTTTGGTAAGGGGCCAGGGGGAAGTGTCTCTTTCCACATGCAATATAAAATAAAAAGGAACGACATGTCTTGTTCAACCTAAAAAGGTGATATTCAGTTCTTCCACTTTATAGAAGATTTTGGGTGCTTTTTAAATGAGGAAGAGTATGAATTAGCAGCAATTTTAGGGTTACTCAGAATGCAGAGATTTGGTCCCATAAAGAAGTTGCAAGAAGAATAGTGTAGTGCAAGGAGGAATATCACAACATGGCCTTACCAACTTTTTTAGATTCTTCCATATGTCTCACGTACAATGTTTTCAGGTGTATCGCTATAGTAGTCCACCTTCGGTCCGTGCAAGATATATAATCAATCATATAAGAGGAATTCCGCCGAATCCCCACCTTCTCGGTGGTTTTAATCTTAAAAAAAATTATATAAGAAGAATTTTAGAATGCATGAATATGAATAATTAAATTTGATATAACCACCACTTATATAATAATTTTTTAAAATAAATACAGATATATCATAGTATTATTTACTTAGTGTATGACCGATGACATAATATTTCTGCTATATTTTAGAACTTCTCATCGTATAGATACTCTTGGGACTTGTGAGATTCAAAAATACATCCTTCACCTTCACAAACTTTGGTTCGGGCTTTACATAAGTGAGCTTCAGCCCCGAAATGCATCTATTTATTTAGATCGGAAAGTATAAGGCTTGTAAAATTTTTCAGACTGATTGCATTCACTAGTGCTGCGGGATATGACTTTAATTTATCATCTTAATTCAATTTACAAGAACTAGAATATGAATTAATTTAGATCTACGTTGATGTCCCGATGAACACTTCACTAGTCCTGTCACATTAGCAAAAATTCACGTGAAAGTAAGTAAATTGTTAAAGTATTCATCCTTTATAATTTGCTTTTTCTTTTGTATAAAAAAATGTGAAAGAAGTAGATTACTAAAGTATTCATTCATTCTTCTTTTTTATCTTTGTATTATGATAAGACATAACTCGATGATTGGTCATGGCACAGAATTGGTGGAGCCAATTACATCCCCCATTGAAGTTTGTTGAATTTAGGAGAGTTTGGTGAGCATTCCCCACTTGAGTATGGATAGAGCCAACCAGAGTTTTTGTTTTTTACTGATTATATTTCAGTAATTAATTATTATTTTCCCATATTTCTATTAATTTTTTTAATTATGTGACTTACAAAAATGGTTTAATATCATAAGAATCTATGCACAAAAAGAAAATTTTTCTTTAATTTAAAAAAATTGTCACATGATCATTAGAAAATGTGTACGTGCGTACAACTTATAATATGTGCTTAGAATAAATAATCAAGTAATTTAATAAGGTATTTAAAGAAATAAAAATGATGGAAGTATTGCAATAACCTCCTTTAGTTTATTAAGCAAATTTCTTTCTTCTTTATCTTTGGCTTTTTAGCTCCTTGTAATATTAATTTGGGGTGTTGTATATAATTTTTTTCAATCAACAATTATGCAACTTAACTTAAGTCCAATAGCCACCGTGAAAATAAATAAATAAATAAAAATTAATAATATATAATAAATATATAATTTTTAAATAATAATTATTTTGATAAAATAATAAAGATAGTATAAGCTTTTTATCATATAAATGGTTGATTAAATCAACTCAACTTTAAAGTAATAACAGTTAGTGTTTATCAAACATTTTATGACTATAACTTTTAACCTACAACTATCCAACCTCTATACTAAACAGGTGTTTAATTACACATACATCGCCACTGATTTAAAGAATTGCCAAGTCACACAAAAAGAGATGTATTGGTCAACGATCAAACAATAGATGATAGGGATGGCAAAATACGTATCTGAATCCAGCAGATTAATATTTTGAGATCTACATTTGCATTCGGATATGTAAAAATAATATACAGATCTGAATGCAGGTAATATCTATGTGGATTACTGGTGGATTTTTCGAATATAAAAATTTCTATAATACTAAATTCAAAATTTTAAATATAATTTAAAATTCAATAAATTTACCTAATAGAATCTAATATTAATTAAAAAAATCAACCATTCAAAACCTAGAATAAATACAACAACATCTAAGGTTAGGTAAAATCATGTTCGAATTGAATTTGGATCAACCCGATCGGGTTTCGAGGTTAGGAGAAAATTCACCCGAACTCAATCCGATGCAATCTGAACCGAACGCATTTGGATTGAATCAAATCAGATAAAATTAGGCTCATATTACATAAGTTCGAATTAAGTTCGGGTCAACTCGGATTGGGTGAAAAATACTGTCTTTGTAAAAAATAATATATATATATATATATGATAATAATATGAAGAAATATTCATGATAACAGCAGCTGAAAATAACCTTTGGCAATTGTAATTTACATTAAAATTATTATATACCATCAAAATTTTGAAACACACAAATCGGGTTCTGGTTTAGATAATTCGGGTTGTCGGATTGGAATGGATCTTGAAAGAACTTGGTGATGGTGGAGGGTTGGAAGCGTTGAAGCAGCAGATCTGTGGCTGCGACCGCAAATGATGATTGGCCGGTTGGATCGGAAATGATGATCCGCGGTGGCTGCGTTGCATCGAATCGATGGACGTGCTACGTTCGTACATCGATTTGCGATGCTTGTGATAAACTCAACTGTGAGCGACAAAGGACGACCGACGAGCATGAAGAATGAAGACTGCGGAGTGAAGAAGAAGAGAGTGAGAGCGTGTGTGGTGGATCACAGTGTGTTGACCCGATTGTGTTTGGTGTCAATTGTTTTCGATTGTGTTTTGGGTGAATCGTTTGTGATGTGTGTGGTCTGTGCACCACCATCTGTTTTTTGGGAAATTTACAAAATTAACCAAAAAATTTTATAAATATCCAAAATAACCATTTATATTTTTCTATCATCCTTAATCATTTATTCTTTTTTTCCCATAATACTCATCTCTCTCAAAACCAATCTTCCCTTAGCTTCCTCGCGACCTCCGAACGGCGATTGGCATCTCCGGTGACTTTGAACAGTGCTTGAACGGATTTTGACGATGAACTCAACTCCCGTGGGTTCTATCATACTCCATTTTATAATTTCGGTAAGTTTCACTCGTAAATTTTAATTTTTTCTATTTTGATAAGTTTGATTGGTGATAAATCAATGTATTGATGCATATAGATAAGCTTAGGATTGATGGGCAATAAATATTGGAGATTGTTAAGTGAAATTTAGATTTAAAGAGTAGTACGCTGGTGCTCGATAAAATGCCCTTAGACTATATTAAATAGTTGATGGTGTATTGCAAGATTAAAGTGTTGATGGTGTGATTGTAAGGTGGAGTATAGGTGTAATAAGAGTAGAAATCACAGACTGAACAGTAGAAAATACGCTGCACGACAGTGACCATCGCCATGACAGCAGAGTAATCACGCTGACCAATAGCACACAGTGCTGACAGACAGTCGATCACACGCATGACAGTGCACCTGTCCCACAATATTACGAAATGTAAAAAAAAAAAAAAAAAAAAATCTTGATTTTTTTTAATTATCGATTAACTAATTATAAATTTGATTTTTTGCAATCAGAATGGCTATAAAACCAGTGCACGATGAAGATTCCGAAACGAAACACTTCCCAGCGTATGACAAATACCTCAAAATTTGGGAATGTGATGGATGCTATCAAGAGAAAGTTAACGAAACAACAATTAAGATTATTCAGGAAAGATATATTTGGTCATTTCGCAAATATGGATAGCTACGTGTTTAGTGGTGCAATCCTTCACAATGCCCTACTTAGGCAAATAGCGTGTTGTGATGAAGATGGTAAAAATCAGCTATGGTTTGAATTTAGTGGCCAGTTAGCACGGTTATCAATCGTTGAATGGTGTTTAGTTACTGGACTTTGCTATGGTACATACGACTTACACAGAAGGTTCAAATTTCCGCGAATAACAAGGTTACGTGATTTGTACTTCAAGGTAACTTAGGTGCTACTCTTAAACAATTTGATAAAAATTTGAAGATTTGAACTTCAATGATATGGATGAAGTTGATGCGCTAAAGATCGCGTTATATTACTTCATGGATAGAGTACTCAATGATAGAAAAGATGAACGTGTATCGAATTCTTTATCGTTAAACTATGTTGATGATCTCGAAGTACTTTAGAAGTCTTCCATGGGGTCGCTTATCCCGGAAAGTGGTATATAAAAGTTTGACACCGCATTGAACCGTAAAGTGGAGGCTTTCAGATGTAATACTCTTAAAGAAGTGAAGTATAACATTTATGGCTTTTGTCCCAGGTGCAAGTGCGTTTCAAATACATATGAAATTTTTTTATACAATGTATTTTTTTTATTTTTCCTAACTTTGTATTTTCACATGTTGCAGGCTTGGTTGTTTGAAGTAATTGATGGTTTTGTAGCAGAAAAGTGGGCCATCAAGACAAAAAGAAGACTCATCTCATATTGAAGTGGAAGGTGTTTCATCCTCGAAAATAAGTTTTTCTGAAGTGTACAAGTTTTACAACGACAATACACGTGTCGTAAGTATTAAGTTTTACTGAGGTGTACTACTTTATATATGCGATGGCTAATTTCAATTATTTTATTACCAGGGGATTGTTAAGCAAACACTCAATCCGACTACGCAGGAGAAGGATATGTTATTTTGGAGAAGCGTAAAGGATTACGAGATATCAATCCCTTATCGGGTTCATAATGTGAGTTAATAATTGAATTCAATTATTATATTATTATAATTTCTTCATTTGGCACAAGTTGTTTAAGTTATCAATCAGTATCAATGTTGCAAAGATCACCCCAACATACCACCCAACAAAGATAAAGTGGACAATCGACCACATGTTGAACATGATTATGAAACACACCATCATGCACCGTAATTATATGAATATAAAGTGGACGATGAACCGCCTGCTTATGATGAATACGAGTCGCAAGAGAGGTTAGATGCTTGAGATGCTATTTTTAACATCTAATTATTTTAAAACAATAGTGTTATACATAAAATGGATTTATTTTTATTTTTTCCACAATGAAATCAAAGTTCTCAGATGATTATGTCATTCAGTAGAATGGAGAGAATTGATCGCTCTATTATTGACATGAAAGAATTAATGACCAAGATAATGCTCTGATGTCGAGATCGAGCTGTTGGAACAAAAACAGCTTTAGAAAAGAACAAAGAGAGTTTACAAAATCAGAATGGGGTTTATTAATTCATATATCGAGAATTCAAAGAAGCATTATTACAGTTGATATCTCGATGAGAAACCCTTACACAAGAAGAAATTTTCATAGTTCCTTTTATTTTTACTATTATTCTAAATGTATTGTGATTTAATAAGTTTTTACTATTAATAGGTCCCTCGATGATGTTCGAGACCGTCATGATCACACTCCATCGCCATTGTGTTTATTATCCGAGGACGTAAATGATGACAAGTAGCAAATTTTGAAGGAAGCACCTCCCAAGATAAGTAAATTTGGTCACGAGTATAGGACGTCATATGCACTTAAAAGTCCCTACTTACAAACTTACAAACGAGAAAGGAATATTAAGCTGCCTTCCTGCCATAGAACGTACAGATGTAAATATCGACGAAATGACAAGTGTGGATATAAATCTACTTAGAGGAGTAGAGGATCCGACAATCGCTTCATGAGTTCGACCAGATGGTTTGATGGTAACATTGTAGTTGATCGTGACATCCGACATTCAAGCAATTTTTCAGCAGACTCTGGGGAGAGACTCAATGGGATGGCTAGGGACGAGGTAAATGTTGTACATTTTTACTTAATTTACTTGTAATGTACTTGCATAATCTAACGGGTTTTTGTCATTTACAAGATATCCATGAATACTACCGCTTGATAAGTAATAAATGCAGCAAGAATACCCTAATGCCTTATATCGTCACTGCACACATACCGACGCCTATTTTTGGGTAACATACTTAAATATATAATTGTCGCTTTATTATGCTATAATAAGTAATAATATTTATGTAATTCCTTGATTAGGTTTTCTCAAGGCTCAGTGGAATAATCAGTAATCGTGATATGGATTCATTAGACTACACGAGTCTAAATAACTACATTAATGGTCGAGATGAAACAAAATCAAAACCGTCATGGATGTTGATGTGGTGTGTATTACTTACATTGAACGTCCTTTAATATTTAAAGATTTGAACATAAAAATGTTGGATATGTGTCTTATTTCTACAAGATGCAGTGTTTTCATTCCAATTAACTTACAAGGCGATCATTGGATTGTAGCTCGAGTAGACTTTGTACACAAGTGGTTCTCTATTTATGACTCATTAAAGGAACGTCGAGACGAAAAAGTTTATTCTCAACTATTCAAGCCACTTCAAAATATTTTTCCTCGATGGCTACAAGATGTTGGATTTTACAACTTCCGACCGAATTACGTGAGCTGAGCCTTGGAAACTTATACTAGTTAAGAGTGTACCACAACAACAACTGTGAACCCAGCGATCATGGGTGTTTATGTTAATGTTTACTATATATTTAATGTTCAAAGTACGATTTAATTTTGACAAGAGTCATGGACAATACTTTAAGAAGAAGATTGCCGCTGACATATTTAATAATGATATTAGATTGTAAATTATATATTTGAACAATTGTAAATATAGTGCGATTAATTTTATTTTGGTTCGACAATTGTCCAACACTTATTATGAATAATCATTTGGAAAAGATAGTTTAACATGTCCAATATATAATAACCATAAGAGTTTAAAATATATCATATAATATATTCCTTGAATACATAAGACGCTACAATGATAATAGGCCGCTAATTACGATTCAGTCGTAATGGGATTCTTACATCTTTTTGTTATGTCCGTGTTCCTTGCACCGAGAACACATCAACACGACCGTCTCATCAATTCCTCCTATGATCCATCAAAACACATTCGAAGAACAATTGACTCCATTAAGCCTAAGAAAGAAATAAATTAGTACTTAAAAAATTAGAACATGAGTTATTTTGAGTTAATACGAGCTCGAGACGAACCCATAATACGTGGATAGCTTCGTCCAACCGTGGGACGAGCACTGCCTCCCGCAGCGACAGCGCTCGTCTCCCGTGCGACAGCGCCTATCGCACTCGCTATAGGTTCCAGAAACCGTGGACGAGCGCCGTCGCACGGGAGACAAGTGTCTCGTCCCACGGTTGGACGGAACTCGTCACCGTGCGACAGCGCTCGTCGCACGGAGACGAGCACCTATCTCACGGTTGAGCGAACTCGTCACCGCGGCGACAGCGCTCGTCGCGACGGGAGACAGTGCTCGTCCCACGGTTGGACGAACCTATTACCGTGCGACAGGCACCTGTCCCACGTGTGACAGGCACCTGTCGCACGTTTTCTGGGTTCGTCTCCAAGCTCGTATTAACTCAAAATAACTCATAAATTTTGATTAATCGAAAAATAAAAGTGTAAAATAAAGACTAACCTCAACTTTTTGCTTGCAAGTTGATGAGTTGATGATTAGTGGGTGAGTTTTAGGGATTAAGATGTGCTGGATTTTGAAAATTGTTGGTTGAGAATGTGTGAGATTTGTTGATTTTGTTTATAGATCTGAGGGTATTTAAGTCTATACAATAAATATATGACTACATATGATAGAAAAAGTTTAATTGGTTATTTTGGATATTTGTAAAATTTTTTGGCTATTTTTGTAAATTTTCCTTTTTTTTTATGTTATTGTTTTGTGGGGATTATTTATTACGTGTGTAGACCACGATTTGTTTGTTTTTCACTTTTCATGTTAATGGGTTTTTTTTTTTTAAGCTAAAACCGGTTGAATTTTCGGATCGGATTGTGTTTTATCCGATCCAATCACAATCTGATCGGGTTGGCTGAAATGAATTCGATTGAACTCTAATATGAATTCGATATTTTTCCGGTCGGTCGTTTTATTTGCCTAACATCATTAGTCTATAAATAAAAATACTGCAAGCGTAAATAAAATATTAAAAATAAAATAATTTTAAATCTACTACTATAAATTCACTAATAAAATTATAAATACGCATAAAATATCATGAATCTAAATATATTTTTAATTAAATTTAATGTATATATTTTTAATTAATTATATTATTTTTTATTTAACTTATATATTTTTTTAATTTAATTACAAAACAATGTGCATTCAGATATTCAGTTTTCCAAATATATTTACATTCATATTCGCACGGATTTTAATTTTTAATATTTTTTACTTTTTTATATAATAATCTTATGAATATTTACATATTCAGACAGAATCTAAATTTTTTTTTTGTCATTTCTAATAAAAAACACGTGTGAAAAGATACGTAAGGCTGGCCCAATTACTTCATCATATTCTAATATTATTTCAGAAACCGGAAGCCTCCAAGACTCATATGCTACTACTCCCTAATGTTAAATTAAATATTAAAAAAGTTTCATCATCAACTTTATCAAATTCATTAAAAATATATTTTGTAGCAACTTTATGGAATTAAAAATAGGAATCGACACTCAATTTGTTTGATTCCATTAAATCTAATTCGACTCAATTGTTTAACTGCAGTGTACAAAATAAAAATCCAAAGTACCGATAGGTCGAATAAAAATCAATTTTAAGATGAATAAAGATTCAATATTGAGCAATACTGAGCAAAAGGCCTTCCATTTGTCCAAATAACACGTGAAAGGAAAAATGCACCTGAAATGGGTTCATAGCCCGCTTGTAAATGGGCTTTCATAAATTCCTTGTCTCCTTCAAAGCCCATGCATACTCAGGCGGAGGCCCTTTTATGTGAGAAAAAAGTGGAGTAGTTGGTCTCATTGTTGGGCCACTAAGTCTCACTTTGACCTCCAATTTTTTGGAACAGCCCTTTTGACGCTCTTCTTAATTTCTTATAAAATCTCTCTTTAATTAAAATTACCTAAATAATCAATGATAAATTAATTCTATTTTATTTTAAATGAAAATTTAATTAAACACTTAAATAAATTATTTTTAAAAAAATTATTATTTAAAAATTCAATTAACAACTTAAATAAATTATTTTTTAACAATTTTCTACACCCACGCCATTTCATAATTTATATTTATATTTTAAAATTTTAATTGAAAATATTTTTAAAAAATATTTTAAGAATTTACAATAATGCAGAAAGAAATTATGTAGCAAGAATAAAATAATTTAAGAAATTATGCAGCAAGAATAAAATAATTTAAGATTTTATGATGTGTATGCATTTTATATAAAAAAGAAGATTTTTAGTGTGAAATTTAATTAAAAATGATTGATTTTAATTTTTGGATTAATATTTTATGAATTAAAATGGAGAGTATTTTAGGAAATAAAATTCAAAAGAGTTGTCATAATGATTTTTTTAGGGTGTTAAAAACTCTACTCTAATATTTGATTTGATATTATTTAGTCCTAACATTTCCTAAGCATGCTGACTTAGTGTACCCACTCAGTTCAGACTTGTTATTTGGCAAGTTTATTGTATCCTTGCTGAAATCCATTAATTTTTTTTATTTTAAATGGAAGGACTCATTAAGCTTGGCAATAGGTTTAGGCAGTTTCATGCGTGTAAAATTATATATCACAACCTTATTTATTAACTTATTTGGGTCAAAAAATAAAAACACAAACCCAATCGTTAACATTACCGTGTTACTTGAACCGAAACATTTAACCCACCCTTTCTGGTCAATTTAAAATAATTATTCAAAAGAATTATTATATATTTTAGTTTAAAATATATAATAATTTATAAAACATGTTTTTTAAAAGGGCGGGGTTATTTACATGTTTTTTAAAAGGACAAGGCTATTTACACTCTAAACACTCTAATTTTAATAAAAAAAAATTATTACAAAATTACTTATCATGTGAATTACTCTTAAGCAAAATTTGTTATAAGTCAATATTACATAATTACTTTGAACACCCATATAACACACTTATTATTCAATTGATAATTTTCATACTTTAATAAAACATTTATTTCTAACATCTTAATTAATATTTAGATGAAAAAGAGAAAATTTTGACTATTAAATATGTGTAATACTTTTTAGTTTTAAAAATAAAATAAACAAAAGTATTGCATAATAACTTTTTGGCCATTATTCTCCATCTCTTCACCATCTTCTTCTCCTTCTCTTTATGTTTTTTTCTATTTTTTTGGTAGTATTCATGGAATATTTTCTATTATTATGTTCTCATTTCAAGTTATTGTGGGTGCAAAATTCAATATTGAACTTAAATAAACAAAAAACTATTAACTAAAATTATGTTAAATAATTTATTTATAACTTGATTTAATGATAATGCTATAAGTATACATTAAATCTTCTAAAAATAGTGTACTTAATAGTTTTATTTATGTTTTAGTAAATAAAGTTAAGTAACTTTTAAGTAAGGATATTTTTAGAATTTTAAAGAGTGTACAAGGTAAAATTTAATTTTTTTTTATAATTAATCAATGAGTGTACGAAATAATAATGTTCAAAGTAATATTTAGAGTGCAAATAGCTCTACCCTTTTTTAAAACACAATATCAAACTAAACAAAAGCTTAATATCCTTCAACTTGATCTAATAATATAGTCCACAAATAATCAATAATTTAGTTCTAAACGCCAATATCAGTGATTAAAAATCTTAAATGGAAAAAAAATTGTATCACCTGAAAAAAAAAATACAATGATCAATGATGGCTCTAAGTTTTACAATAAATAACTAGAGTTTTTAGGATTTGTGATAATATTATATAATTAGTCAATTTAGAGCTAATTTAATTGTTTCATGTAATATTAAAAAAAAAGTTAACTTATTTTTTTCTTTGAAAATTTCTAATTTAAGCTATTAAATTTATTAAACTATTAATATTAACTGTTATTAGGTTGAGCAAAATGTGTTTTGATGCTTAAATCTAGGTCAATGAGTCAGTGTTTAGGCAGTTTTATTTCATTTTCTTATCATGTTGTGCTAAATCTTATATACCCAAACCTATCCATTATTATTTGGGTTAAAATATATAAACCCAAATTTTTGTGTCGTTTTCTTATCATGTTGTGTTAAATAAAATATACCTCAACCCATCCATTAACTTATTTGGGTTACAATATATAAATCCGAACTCATTCATTAACATTATCATGTTACCCGAAACCCGTTCTCCTTGGTAAATTTAAAATAATTATGCAAATTAATTATTATATATGTTTAGTTTAAAACACACAATAATTTATAAAACATGCTTTTTAAAAATATAATATCGACAAAAAAAATCCTAATATTCTAGAGGTTTAACTTGATCTAATAATGAAGTCCATAAACAATCAATAATTAGTTCTAGGCACTAATATTAAAAATCTTAATAGAAAAAATCATACAAAAAAAGTTGTGTGGCATGAAAAAATTGTAGAATGTGTCAATGATGGCTCTAAGTTTTATAATAAATACCTAGAGTTTAGGATTTGTGATAAACGTTATATAATTAGTTAATTTAAAATTTTTTTCATTTACTTTTCATATAATTAGTTAATAGAAAAAATTAATTTTTACCTTTCTTTTTTAAATCTTATATTTTAAGTTAAACTATTAACAATAAGTATTATTGGATTGGATGAAATGAATTTTTATCCTTAAATCCAAACCCAATCTAGGGATGGCAATGGGGCAAATAAGAGTTGAATTTATTCTGCTCCACATTCATATCCACATTAAAAATTGAGATCTTTATCTACTCTAGTTCGTCATGGATTCATATTTTTGGTTCTATATCCAAATCAGGAAAAAAAATAAAGATCTATGCCTCCTCCAAATTTGAAAACCAAAAATTAAAATCCAAATGTGCTCTAGATCCATCATGAAATCTAAAATCCAATAATAAAAGAGCAATAATTTAAAAAGAAAATTAAAGAGTAATATGTATTGATAATAATTAAATCATATAATTCATATCAAAACTCTAATAAATATTGTAGTTTATGTTTTTACACTAAAACAAACAAATAAAAAGATATTAAAATATTTATCAAAAGTAATTGCAAGAGTAAAATCAATGCAATATTCCAATATTTCCTTCACCATTACAATATCCACGACACACCCATCATCATTCCTATAACATTAAATAATGACATATAAATTAAATATGATTTATATTAATATGATTATATTTAACTAATAGTAAATAGGTACTGTCGATTAGTGATTACACAACATGAATAAGGTTATGAAAAAATAACAGAAAAAGAAATTTCAGTCTGGAGATTTACCTGGCAATTGAATGACTGATTTAAGATTTAAACGGAGTGAACAAGTAAGATTTAAACGGAGTGAACAAGTAAGAGTAACTGAAGAAAAATAAAGATGATAAACCGAAGAGTGAAAGTTAAAAAAATTAGGGTTTGTTACCCTAATTTTAATTTACACTTAATTATTTTGTCTTATTATCATTTAAATTTACAAAACTAATCTTTAAGATTTTAAAATATATGGTAAGTACCACTAATATCCCATGAATAAAATTTATTACTATTTATAATTATACAATTGTTAAGAAATTTTTAAAATTAAATTAAAATTCAAAAAATAGTAAATATAGATCTGAATCTAAATATTAAGATAGATCTAGACTTACTCTTAATCCGTCTTAAATCTACACATTGATATCTAAATCTAATATAAATTTATTTTAAAGGAATTCAAATTAAACCAATTAGATTTTGGATCATGTGAATTTTGAATCAGATCTGATTCATCGCCATTTCTAACCCAATCTCTTATGTTATAGGTTCTAATGGATTGACTCACTAACAACCCGACTCGATAAAGTTCAATCCAATAACTAGTTTTATTGTCTTAGTAGGTTATATAAAATTTTGCTAGGCCTACTGAAATCAAAACTCAACCCGTTATGGAATAGATTTCAATGAATTGATCTATTAACAACCCAATAAAAATCAACTCAAATTAACAGTGCAACTGCCCCAGACATGCCCTTAATCGTGTGAATTCATATCGTGTTAACAAGCCAACTGCCCCAAACATAACCTTAATTCTTGTGGATTCTTATTGTGACGATAAGTCATATGAAATTTTGCCAAGGCCTAGGACTCGTCGTTGAATTTGAGTTTCACTGAGAGACCTATCAAACCTGTCAAAATGATAAGGTCTTGACATGCTGAGGAGGAACTACACCCACCCACAACCTCGCACAGAAGTCCTTTCATAAAGGCTCTTTCAAGGAATTTTCTGATTTCCAGCAAGTAAAGAAACGTATTTCCATCTCATTCTGATACGTCAGGATGACAAAATCTTGCTTTTGCGTTCCTAATATTTCATCTAAACTATTTTTGGTTCAAGAAACAACATAGACGACGAATGAGTAAAGGGGAGAAAAAGGTTACCACCGGACGGATAACTGCTTCAATCACAATTACAATTGCAAAAATATTATTTGCAGTAATATATACCGGTTGAATCAAATTGTATGGAATGTAGACATGCACAACATTGAAGAAACACTAATTCTTCTAATTTTTTCCTTTAACATGAAGCACGGCATTGCCTGAACACTGAAAAAGATTGGACTTCCTGAAACTTATTTCATAATGGGTTTCTGTACAAACAACTGCTTCATAACATCTTGTTGAGGGGAAAGTGGTTCAGCAGGCACGTGCCTCCGGAAGCCATCCTGTAACCGGTCCACAAACACCAGAAACTTTCAAAGAAGCAAAGAGGCATGACAGCCTGGCCATCATGGGCCTCGTACTCACAATTCTGGGTACAACTGCCAGTGCCTTACTAGTAGTATCATCACAGGTGCCGTGATATCCTTCAAGATCTGCTTTTGTTATTAGCACTGCATCAACCGACGGACAATGAAGAGCTGTAATAGCCAATTTTCTCCGGCTGAATTCCTGAACTGCCTGGTTATCATAATCACATTTTTCAAACAGTAAAATAATCTTTGATTTTAAGGGAATAGAAGCTTATGAACTTCTTGACTGACTTCGAGATGGACATATCAGCTTGCTCCACAGGAAAAAATAAGTATCAAGTACTAACATTAATATTGCTAAAATGAATTGCTTATTATTTTTAAAACCACAGAATGTGAATATTTCTCAGCCGGAAGTGCAGAGGTGTGAAATCAAAGAGAAACTGCAACACTTAATAGTACCAAAAATGAATGTTATGTGTCTGGGAAGAGGTACCCTACACTTGTATCTACGTTTCATCTAGTGAGAAAGCAAACGTAAGACAATAAGGATGGTAAAATGTGAAAGGTTGCACTTCACATTTTACATTAAAATAATTTTGAGAGTAAATAAAGAGCCTAAACTACTATAATAAGTGTTAGCCATCCAAGAAGATGATATATTTCTGACAATAAACTCACATCTCCCTTTCATTGAAGTGGTAAAGGGTACAAAATGCAATCATAAAATGATTTTGAGAAAACCTGTTTCTTACCTTCCACTGTGAGGGAGCGAGCAACACTCGAGGTCTTCTACACCTCACATATTCCAGGGCCGCAGCCGGTGTCATGTGCTTATACTCTACCTGCACAAGGTAAAATCAACCGATCCAACAATAAACAAATGAGCCAGCTTGAATTTAATTGTCAGATCACTTATCATCCACTAAACACAAAAAAATTAATACCCAAAATAGTTTAATAACATTACCAAATAGCATAGCACAATGGTTGTGCTCCTTCCACGGCCAGCTTTACAGTGAACATAAGTCGTTTTACCAGCACATGAATTTCCTTTGGCCAAAACATGTAACAAATTTCAAACTACGATCAACCAGAATACATAAGAGTTCCAAAGGACCAGAGAACTAATAGATATACTCACTATGAATGAAGCCCACAGCTCTGCTAATATCTACAAAAGAAGGAGCAAAGAGATAATCTCTTGTGGGAATCACTAAGTGGTCAATCCCATGGGCCTGTAAAACCATAAAATAGAAATCGAAATCAAAACAGCTACAAGCATATGACAATTACTAATCCGATAAGTTGTATATTTTGAATTATTAATAAAGCATCAAACAAAGACTGCATAAAAGAAAAACGAAAATAAAAAATATAAAAAATTTACCCACATGATATAAGGAAGATGGAACCAGAGTTTCATAGGGCTCGTTGAGAGTGATGACTCCACCAACGCCAAGTTGCTTCAACCGTGGAACGTCCTTCGGAAACGGCACCGCACCAAGTAAAAGAAACTGGGTAACCAAATGAAAGGGAAAATTTTTTTTTTGACTACTGGGTTATATAATAGATCAAAAACTGGCAAAAAAAAAAAGCCCAGAAAAATAAAAATGAAAGTAAAATAAACCTGATCGACTTCGTCCCACCATCTAAACTCAGCTTGAATTTTGTTACGAAAGACATTATACAAAAGGGTCGGGTAAAAGAGGATCCGAGCACCCGCCCCGACCAACGCTCTCTTAGCGTCAACCTTCACTATCTGCTTCGTGTGGCAACCGTCGTCGTTTCGATCATGCTCCGCGTCGTCCAGCTCCTCGATCTTCATCTCACCAACACAAATTAAGCGTAAATTTTACGAAATAGAAAAAATTCTGCCAAATTAGGAGATGTGGTTTCGGATAAAAAAGAGAAATTGTTGGGACTAAAAATGGAAATTTGGATAAATTGTGGGGGAGAGTGAGAGAGTAGAATTTTTCTAAGGGTCGGAGTCTCTGAGAGAAAGAGTGTGTCTGTGAGATTGAAAGGGTACAGATTGCGGAGAATTTTGGGAAATGAATAGTCAAAACTTTAAAATAATACTAATTTTCACTGGGGGTGATTGGCTAGTGGTGAGGCCCACGGTTACTTATGAATCTCCATTACCCATAATTATTATATTTTTATAAGCCTCATTATTCTTCACTGTTTTTCTATACGGATATTACCATGAAACGATTAATGGGGATTAATGGGTTTGATATTTATAATAAATTTTATAAATTAATGTACAAATTTTTTATCCTCACTAATATAAATAATTTTAAATTAATATTTATAATTAAATAATTACTAAAATTAATTTATATTAAATTTTATAAAATACTATTTAAATTTTTAACTTTCATCAATATGAGTAAAATTGCCTGATTGATATTCACAATAAGATATTATTGAGAGTAATTTATATTAAAATAATATGAGTAATATATCAATCAAATGATTATTATGATTAATTTATATTAAATGTTATGAAATACTGTTTAAATTTTCTACCTTCATCAATTTGAGAAATGCCTACTCTCTTACAAAATCAACAATATAAAAAATATTTATTCAATATATATTTTATAAAAAATATATATCTATACTCAATTATTTTTTAATTAATAGGAGAATTGAGTGTGAGAGCAGCAGTTCACTCTGGCAGAGTGGCTACTCATTATTCTTACTTAATTCGTAGAAAATAAGAACAAAATTTCACCATGTATTCATTAGCTGTACTTCAATATTTTGATTATATCTCATAATATGAGTATTTTTAGATAATAATGTCTAAATTTTGAGAATTCAGAAATAGCATGGTTAAATTTATATTGAGATCCAATATTTATTGGGATGAACATTTGACATAATGCATTTTCCAATTTCCATTCAATTGATTACAATATATATATATATATATATATATATATATATATATATATATATATTGCCAAAAGCTAGTTCAAGAATCTAAATCAGATTTTGCTAAAGCTATTCGTGAACAACTTGATAGGATAGAAGTTTCTTCTTCCTCAAGTAAAGTACAAATTGCTCCTGACAGTGCACAATCTAGTAAGATTAGTGTGCTAGAATATGATCAGTCTTCTATTGTCTCTTTTGAAATAGAAGCATTTAAAGAAGAACCCCTTCCTAAAACAAACAAGATTCATTGGGAATTAGCTCTTCCCAGGGTCAGATTTCAACCAGATTTGGCTATTGATAACAGATCAATGCTTTAAATCAATCCAGGTTTAATGCATCTTCTGTCTATGAATGGAACATAGATGGAATGTCTGAATATAACATTCTTGGGTTGTTGCAACAGATGACCATGGCAGCCAATGCCTATAAAACCCAATCAGGGACTTCTGACAAAGCCATTGCAGAAATCCTGATAGCTGGATTTACAGGTCAACTTAAAGGTTGGTGGGATCATCTTCTCACCAAACAGCAACAATCTGATATTCTCAATGCAATTCAAACAAATGAGTATGGAGCACCCATCTGTGATGAACTAAATGAGCATATTCAAGATGCTGTAGCTACCTTGATAGTTACAGTTTCCCTTCATTTTATAAGTGATCCTTCTCATCTAAGGGATAAAAATGCTGAGTTATTGCATAACCTGAGATGCAAGAAACTTAGTGATTTTCAAGATTATAAATCTACCTTCTTCACTAGACTCTTTCTGAGAGATGATGCAAATCATGTAACTTGGAAAGAAAAGTTCCTTGCAGGGTTGCCAACCCTCCTGGGTGAAAAGGTCAGAAATTCTATTAAAGCTTTATATGACAACCAAATTCCTTATGACAATCTCACCTATGGTGAACTCGTCAGTTTTGTCAATAAGGAAGGTCTAAAGATTTGTCAAGATTTAAAACTTCAGAAAAGATTAAAATGGGAGCTTAAAAGATCTAAACAAGAATTGGGCGGCTTCTGTAAGCAGTTCAATTATGATCCTTTTAAGCCTTCCACTTCTAAAGACTGTAATGGTAAGTGTTCTTCCAAACCTTACAAAAAATATTACAAGTCGAGCAGAAGTAAAAGACATTTCAAAGACTCTAGAGAACCTTATTATAAGAAGCCCTCGAGGCCTTATAAGAAGAAGAGGTCCCCTAAAGATAAATCAAAACCTAAAGCCCCTTTTAATTACAAAGAAGCTACTTGCTTCAAGTGTAATAAAAAAGGCCATACGGCACAATACTGTCGTATGAGCAGAAAACTCCACGAGCTCGACCTCGAGGAGGAAGTGTTAGCAAAGTTATCTCCTTTGCTAATTGAGTCATCCAGCTCGAAGTCTTCCATGACAGGAGACAATGATCCCCTTTAAATTGATGAACTAGTAGACTCTGACTTTGAAACAGAATACAGTAGCTCTACTAGTACTGACTCCTATTTAAAGAAAGTCAACGTCTTGACTAAAGAACAAGAAACTTTTCTTGAATTAGTCAAACACATCTCTGATCTTGCTCTCCAGATAGAGTATTTGGATAAACTTCTAAAGACTTTAGAAGTAAGAGATAAAGCTGAAACTTCTAAAGCCCATGTTCTAAAAAAGAACACATATGATCTTACTGAAATCTTGGGTAAGAAGAAGACAAAAGGGTCAACTTCTAATATTCAAGATCTTCAGAAGGAAATCAATGACATTAAAGCTGAAATAAAAGAGTTGAAAGAAAAACAGAAGAGTGATTCTGAAACAATTCAACTCCTTTTACAAAGACATTTGCAGGAGGATTCTGATAAAGAACCAGAATCTGATGATGGCAATAAAAATGATCAAAGCCTAGAAAATATCGAGTCTGTACCCGATGATTTTCTATCTGTTTTAAAGCAAATTACAACAAGAAAATATCTAGTTAAATCACTTTAATTTTCCCTGAAAACTTTGAGATTGACACCATTGCCCTCTTTGACACTGGTGCTGATTTGAATTGTATTAGAGAAGATATTGTCTCAAGACGTTTTCATAAGAAAACAACTGAAAGACTATCTGCAGCAAACAATTCAAAATTGAAAATTAAATCCAAAGTTGATGCCTCAGTTTATAATGGTAGTTTTAAATTTAAAACTTCATTCCTACTGACAAATGATATACATCATGTTGTCATTTTAGGAACATCATTTATAAACCTCATTACTCCCTATACTGTCAATTATGATAGTATATCATTTAAAGCCAAAGAAAAAGAACTTGTTTTCCCTTTCATTGAAAAGCCAAAGACAAGAAATTTGAACATTATTAAAGCATGTTCTGTTTACCAGAACCACATTAGTACCCTTCTTAAAACAAAACATGAAAATTTGATTTGTTTGAAAAAAGATTTGAATCTACAAAGGATTGAAAGCCAACTTCAAAGTAATTTTGTAAAACAAAAAATTTCTAATTTCAAAACCCTCATTGAAAGAGAAATATGTGCTGATTTACCTACTGCCTTCTGGAATAGAAAGCAACATATGGTAGATCTGCCTTATGAAACTTCTTTTAGTGAGAAAAATATTCCTACCAAAGCCGGTCCAATCCAAATGAATATGGATTTGAAACAACATTGTAGGAATGAAATCAAAGACTTGGAGTCTAAAGGACTTATTGTCAAGTCCAGATCTCCATGGTCTTGTGCTGCTTTCTATGTGAATAAAAATTCAGAAATAGAAAGAGGCACACCGAGACTTGTTATCAACTACAAGCCTCTGAACAAAGCTTTAAAATGGATTAGGTACCCAATACCTAATAAAAAAGATCTTTTACAAAAACTGCATTCTGCATTCATATTTTTAAAGTTTGACATGAAGTCTGGATTTTGGCAAATTCAGATTCATCCTAAAGACAGGTATAAAACTGCATTCACTGTCCCATTTGGACAGTATGAATGGACAGTTATGCCTTTTGGTTTAAAGAACACCCCCTCAGAATTCCAGAGAATTATGAATAATATTTATAATCCTTACTTTGAATTCTGCATTGTTTATATTGATGATGTGTTGATATTTTCTCACACAATTGATCAGCATTTCAAACATTTAAAGACTTTTTATTATGCCACTAAAAAAGCTGGACTTGCTATTTCAAGTTCTAAAGTCTCTTTGTTCCAAACTAAAGTCAGATTCCTTGGACATTATATATCCAAAGGAACAATTATGCCTATTGAGAGATCTCTTTCATTTGCAGACAAATTTCCTGATAGGATTCTCGATAAAACTCAACTGCAAAGATTTCTTGGTAGCTTAAATTATGTTCTTGAATTTTGTCCTAATATAAACAGGATATCTAAGCCTTTGTATGATAGACTTAAGAAAACCCCTGTTGCATGGACTGATGAGCATACTAAAGTTGTGAAAATAATAAAAAATGTTGTTAAAGAAATTCCATGTTTATATCTTGCTAATCCTGCTTTACCTAAGGTTGTAGAGACTGATGCATCAGACCTAGGTTATGGTGGAATTTTAAAACAGGTTGAACATGATAAAGAACAAATTGTAAGATATGTTTCTGCTCACTGGAATGATTGCCAAAGAAACTATTTTACAATTAAAAAGGAAATTTTATCTATTGTTTTATGCATTACAAAATTTCAAAGTGATCTTTTAAATCAAAAATTTTTACTTAGAATTGATTGCAAAGCTGCAAAACATGTTTTAGAAAAGGATGTCCAGAACATTGCATCAAAACAGATTTTTGCACGATGGCAAGCTATTTTGAGTGTTTTTGATTTTGAAATTGAATTTATTAAAGGTGATTTAAATTATATTCCAGATTTTCTAACACGAGAATTTTTGCAGAATAGATAATGCCTCCAAAGAAGAAAGATAAGGGCAAAGCCCTTCTTAAAGAGTCCTTTAAAGATGTCACCTCGACACCTTCTAAAGAGAAGCACATTTCTTCTGCTATGCCAATCAAGTCATGGATTGACATGGTCGAGGAGCAAGAAGCTCAGTCTAAAGCCACCTCTTCCGAGGAACAAGTAAAAGAATGAATGCAATCCATTTCTAAATCCCCCGAGCTCCTGCTCGCTTTACAAAGTCAAGCTTTACAAAACCTTTCTCAATCTAAAGCCCTTTCTCAATTTCCTGAGAAAGAAAAATCTATTTCTAAAGAAATTGTAAAATCTTCTTCTTCTTCTAAAGCTATTGTTTCCCAAGAAAGCTCTTCTTCAAAGATTGTTGTTTCACAACAAAAGCTTTCTCAAAGGTCGGATTGGTTTAGTAAAACTTACCATCAAAATGTTTTAACAATAGAAGATGGGTTTTATCATACTCGATCCATTTCAAGCTCTTTCAAAGTTTTTCCCCAAAGTTGGTTTTTCAAACCATGGATTTAACAAAACCCAGACCTTATTATCAATCTATACTTGAGTACATCGAGTCCATCAAGTTTAAACACTTCTTTCTTAGTGAGTCTCATTCCGAGCTAAGCATACTCTACTGCCACAATTTTAAAAGTCTTGAGTCCTAAGCAGTGGGGTGATCTACTCCACAATTACAAATTTTTCCCCGCAAATTTTGAAACCTGTTTAAACCATTCTCGGTCTTTCTTATACTGGGATTACCAACAGGCTTGGTTTAATACATTTTTCTTACAAAACCCTAAAAAGACCCATTCTTGGTTATTTTTCTTTAATCCAAAAATAACCGTCCAAAGCCTTCCAAATTGGTTTCAACAATGGTGGAACTATTTTGGACCTTGTCCACAAATCTTAACACCTAATGCCAAAACTTGTTTGGACCTTTTTAAAACTCATTATATTCCTTCTGAGTCTGAGAAGAGGTTTCCTCCTTTTCTCTGTTTCTGTACAAATTTCTTTCTTCCTTGGGTTTGGATGTGGAACCTTCAGTACCACACTCAAGATGCCCAGCTCATTTTACAAAGAACCTTTAAAGTCAAATGGTGGTCGAAATTTGATGAGAAGACAAAGCTTTTTGAGCACATAGTTCAGAATTGGCTATTGTCAAAAGGCCTCCTAAAGCCAAGTATCGAGCAGTCCAAAGTTCAGGCTACCTTTCATACCCAGAAGTCTCGAGCTCAATCTCTGCTCGCCTCGGCCAAATCCGAGGATGACTATTTCAAAATAATGCAGCAGCTGTTGGAATCAAGATCCCAGCATTCTGTTGCGAGCTCACTAGACGAATCCAGCTCGTTAGGTGACGAAGACCGTTTATTTCCCTTGGGGATGATAACGAAGATGACTGCTTCGGTGCTCCATCTCCAATAAAGCCCCAAAAGTAAATATTAGTTTGTTGTAAAAAAAAAAAGGAAGAGAAAAATTTTAGTTTGTTTTCAGTTCATGTAATTTATTACATGTTAATGTTCCATATATATATATATTTAATTTCTTTTGTACTTGTAAAATTCTCAGCATTTATGTTAAAGATTGTAAAGATGTATCTGTAATAAATAATTTCAGTTGTAATTGCCTCTTGATCAAGATAAAAGTTTGCTCCTGCTCGAGCTCGAAGTTCCTATTCATGCTCAAGCCAAAAGCCTGCTTGTGCATCCTGCTCGTGCTCGAAGATTTAAAGCTTGCTCGAGCTCGAAGTCCTTGCTCATGCTCGAGGTTCAAAAGTCTGCTCGAGTTCGATGATTCAATAGGTGCTCGAACTTCCAGCAATAAAGCTACAGGACGCGCCACAATATACAATGCACTGCTACATGACGCGCTACAGTTTAAAATGAATAGTTTAAAAATTTTATGTATAAATTCTAGGGGAAGACTGTAGACTCCTCAGAATTTCCCTTTCCACATTTTGTAATCTCTCTCTCTCTCTCGGGAAGAAAGAAAAGAAGACTTTGAGGAAACTATTCCTGTCTTTTGATTTTCCCTTTCTTCTCCTACTGTAATTCTCTTTAAAGCTATCAAGCTTCCATTTCTAAATGTAAGCATTCAATTCAATAAATACAAAGCATTTAAAGCAATTAAAGCCCTCTGTAATTCATTTATTTAAAGTTGTATGTGTAATTTAAAGCATTTATTTATTTATTTTAAAGTTTATGCATGATCTGCAGACTGATCTATATCAGATCTGCCATAAAACCTGTTACTTAGCCTCAGAGGCATAGAGACCGGATCTCTCCCCTCTGTTGTATTCTCTTCTCCCTCCTTCCACTCAGAGCACCAGATCTGGGATCCAGATTTTGGTACTGTGTTTGAGCCTGTGTTGCCTAGGGTTGCATAGGTTTATGTTTTAAAGTCTTTATTTTATTTTAAAGATTTTATTTCCGAAACCCCAAACGGTATATCGGCTGGACACCCGATGTGCAGGATCTAGATCTGTTCTAAATCAGATCTGGTCTCAAGGGTAGAGTAAGGTCTACTGTCATCTGGTTTAATAACGCCATGTACCTAACTTTCTAAAGACTTTATTAAAATTGACTTTTATTTATTTATTTTGTTTTTACTATCATCCTTCAGTCCTATTTCTCAATATATATATATATATTTATTTATTTAAAAAAAAGCCATACTTGGCTTTTTTTATAATTTTTTAATTAAAAAATAAGATAACCAATTGTTTAAATTGAGTGATGAATAGTTAGAGAGTAGTTTTCATTTGTAAGCGGCTTGATTGTTATAACGCAGCAATCTCAATTGGGGTTTTAATTTAATTGATCAACGTCTCTTTTGTGGATGATTCAAGTTCCCCATAGTTATTGACCGTAAGATTAATTAAAAAATTAAATATGTTCAATATTGTTATGTTTAAAATGTTTGATGCATTGACTATTTTATCTGCATTTCAGAATTATTCACTCGACCCGTGGCCGAGTGGTAGAATAACTATTCGTCTTTATTGGAGAACAAATATTCGATTTTCTATAAAAATATTATGAAAAAATTTAATTTTTTCTTCAATTGTTATATAACCAAGGCGAATGTTATCTTCTCCACTCACCTGGGTCTATTATTATTATTATTATTATTATCACCATCTTACAAAATGCTCTGATAACTAAGAGAAACCAAGCACGTGTAAGGCTGAGTAGCCAAAACCCGACCCTCACAGTTAGTCATTCGAGGCTTTATAAAAGGATTGTAAGACTTAATTTTTTTCTTAATTATAAAAAATAATAATAATTAAGTTTTGTTTACAATTCATTGTAATATCTCTGTTAAAAATAATAATAATAATAAACACGTCCTACTAATAATAAGAAAAGAAAGTATAACTGTCAACCAACTCAACTGACATATTATTAATAAATTTTAGTCGCTTACTATCGTGTAAATAGAATTAAGAATGTGTCCACAAATTACAATATTGTCTCGTATGTGCCCAAATTATCAAATTAATCGTTTAAAATTTCATCCACCTGGTTTCATCCAGTCTAGGTCTTCATCTTTGTATTCTTAGAATGTTATTAAATAGGGTTCCCCTACGTTGCCACCGTTGTACCTTACCTAACCTCGCTTTTTGTCATTTTCTAGCAAAATCGTAGGATGCTTTCAAAAATTTAATCGAACGGCTGAAATTAATTATTGGATAATGTGAGCAACCACTGGCAACCTTTACAACCAGTTATATTCTCTCTTCACATTTCTTGGCTGCCAAACAATCCCTAAGAAAATGACGAAGTAACTAAAAAACTCACCGTAGATAAAGATGACGGGAGAAGAGATGATAGCGGTCCCCATAAGCACAAAGGTTCTTCGATTTCTCCATTTAGTCGGCGCCGGATTTATCTGTACAGCTGCAATCAACAAGTGGTGGGAACTCAAGTGAAAGGCTATGCAGAAGAAACAGCAAGAGAGCGATCTATGCACTGATGATAACTCGGCAACTGCGGTGCAGAAAGCCGTCAAATGATCTTTTCATTTGACTTTTGATGGATTTTCAAAAGTTTTGGTAATAAAATTTCTCTTAATTTTTCATTTCAATGGCCTATTGTTTGAGTTATTATTATGCATAATTGTTGGAAGAATTAGGGTTTTAGTACTGGATTCTGGAATTTGTTTTTTGGCTTTGATATGTCATTGTTGTGATGTCGATTAAGAAATTTATGACAACACTCTCCTCGAGTTTGATACTATAGCTATTGAATTTTTATGGCAGATATAGATATTTCTTTAAAAAAGAAGAAAAAACTGTACAACCGGTTCTATGCTCATTTAGGAACTGTTAACTGGGTGTGAGTTCCTGAATTTTCCAACCATTGACTAGGGTTTCACAGAAAAATCTCGACATTGATCTTTAAGACTGAAATTGATTGTAGAGGATCGGATTTGGGGAATTAAAAATTTCCGATCATTAGTACATGAAAATAGCCTCTCACTTGTAGGCAATCATTAGATGTAATGCATCTGGTTTCTAAATTCGAAAGCAGGGTGAGTTCTTAGGTTAGATGTACTTATATGCATTAAAGTTCGAAGGTGTAGGATAGGCCAATTGTTTGATGTCCGCCCTGCTGCACATGTTCTGAAATTGATCTTTCATGATGCATTGGAAGCATTCCGTGATATGACTGAGAAGATTCAATGATGTATTAAATATGTTAAAAAACCACAATTAACACAAGGAAAATTCAATGAGATCACCCGACAAGTTGAAATCAGCAGTCAAAAGAGCCTAAAATGTGATTTTTTTTTTCTCTTGGATTGTTTTTTTATTTTTTGTTTCAAAGCTGATAGTGTAAATATTTTGTTTACAAAAGTTTCTAAAAAGTACTTCAGTCAAGATGGTTAGTATTTTTAACTTCCTTTTTACTCTTAACTGGATTCATACAGAGTTATAACATTAACAATAAATTTTTCTTTCAAAAGTGATCAACTAAACACTAATGAGATATCTCACTTTTGAATCGTTCAGCTCTCTGTAATTTCATTACTATTATATGCCATGAGGAATCGTTGAATTATATATATCTTGGCATTTCTTCATTGACTGAACTATCTTTCATAATATTCCAGCTTCAAATGGGTACACTGCAGAGCGGTTGGATGTAGAATTTCTTCGGGCTCATATGTGCTCTGTAAAATTCAAAGAGTGAATAGTAGTTCTGGCAACTCTTTTGAGACGATCTAAGGTATGATGCCCACGTTATTGCTTTTGCTTTATCAATTCTACCTTACAGCATTTTGGAATTTATGAGAAGCTCAAAATAATTTAGTCAGAATTAAGGATCTGAACTTTTGTAAAATATTCATATTTTTAAATCATAAAGTATTGCATCTGATGTTTTAGGTGTAACTTAGTTCTCTCTATGGAAAGAAAAATTATGTTGGATGCATAACCAGATCTTTTCAAGAGATAATTTCACTGATAGTTTTGTAAGGATTTTTGCTTGGCCATTTGATTTAAAGCTGCTTGAATTTTTTTTCTTTATATCTTCTTGGTTGTGATAACTATAACTCGTTGAACTTGCTAGCACTTTTGCTAGTTGTTTATTTTATATGAGATTATAGTGGTAAAGTTTGGAAGCTCAAACAGTAATGGAACTTAGGAAGTGTATGATATAGAATGCTGGATAGAATCAAAATAATCGTTCTTCAGGCATCTTTGATCCAAAGATGATTGTATTCAAAATAGCTAGTTTTGACTTTTAAGGCAGCAAATAACTAATATCTTATATAGTACATCATGATAGATAGGTAGGCACTAGTTTAATCATTCCATTACCTGATTTATTGTGACAGTGTGCATCACGATAAGTATCCTTGCATGGTAAGATTTTCCGTCTAACTCTATGCAGGTACTTTTGATCTTATCTGGTATAATATGCGATTATGGGAAGCATGTACTATCACCTTACAAGTATTCTCTTAATGTTTTATTTAGGGCTCAAGATGACATTCAAATTGGTTGTTATTGGGTGCAAAATTTACCATGCTCTTGTTTTGCTTTTTCGGTGTTAGCCCACATATGCTGAATACCGTGATCTGCTTGAAGCCTTGGATGAAAAACTTTCATCTGTTGTGGATTCTGTAAAGAGATGAGGGTAGTTTTTCTGATGTTGTTTGGCAACAGATTGAGACTAACTAAAGTAATTTTCTTAATGGCATGTCCACTTCTCAGATGAATGAGTAGACTGTTTCGAGAGTTTTTTTTTGGTCATTTTCCCTTCTTTTGAAATTCTATATAGTGGTTATATTGTCTCTTTTGTTACGGATTTATTATGGAAGTATCCTTAGTTTATGGAAATTGTAAATAAGAACTTTAGAGTTTTAGTTGAAAGCAGTAAGTATTTATTATACTTTATTCGATTATATCCAAATTACAAAGGTTGGTGGCCTTATTTATAGTGAAGTTCTCACAGGCCATTTGCACGCAAAACATTCGACATATACAAACATATTGACATATAAACATACAAAAATTAATATTCTGAATCTTTTTTAAGTAATGCATTATGATATAATAAAAGTGAAGTTGAGGGTAGACAATCTTTACAAAATGTATTAATAGAAATGAAAGCAATTATTCCCAAATAAAGTCACTTGGTTCAAAGCCGGGCTTGAATTAGCCATTTTTTGTTGTTACTTCATGATTGTAGTGAGCTGTTGGCAATGGATCATGTCCCCCTATAAAAGACAAACAGAAGCAAAAGTTTCTCATAATTAGGAATTCTTTGCTGAACAGCATCAATGATCAGTGTGTTTTGTCCCCTAACCTGATAAAATTAGAAACAGTAAAATTAATCTCGTAACCTGATAAAATTAGAAATAGTAAAATTAATCTCTAGTACCAAGGACAAACCTATCAATTTCACATGAAATTTGGCACTCCCAACCTAAAAAAATTCTTGAACATCAAAATTTATTATTTGAAAACAAATTATAATAATTCCAGCAAATCAAGATGGAAATTAAATTGCAAAAAGAAATCATCTCCTACATGCTTTCCCACTAACCTCTCACCTTATTAACCAGAATAATAAACAGGTAAAAAAATGCATATTGAGGCATCACAGAATAATAAACAGGTAAAAAAATGCATATTGAGCCTTGATGCCTGCTTAGGCTGACAGCATTGTGAAATAATCCCAAGTTCCTTTTCACAAACTCGCTTAATTCTCCCTGCAAGCGAAAGCCGATAATGTTAAACAAAATCAATGCTGATGTAAAAGTTTAATAATGGATTAAATTTATCACTCACCATATGATCTGCTAACATCATGTAAAATAATTATCAACAGCTGAAACTGTTTTCCTTGCTATACTCTCTATAGTTCGATTGTTAACATCTACAAGTTCTTCTCAATTTGATTTAGGTTGGATGAACTTATAAGAATGACAGGCTGCGGGTTAAATACATGGCATAATAAACACACACCCCCAAAAGAAAAAAGAAAAATTTACATAAATAACCAGCCTCAATTTCTAAATTTCACAAATAATCATTCACATTATATTCTATCAAATATAGCCAATCAAAACTTATATTTCCTTAATTACCCTCCATATTTAATTTTTATTACAGAACTATAAATTTAAAACATCGTTCCTGCAAACTGCCAATCCGTTCCCTAGCCAATCAAAACACCGTTCCTGCAAACTACAAACACCGTTCAATAACTGAAGATCAGAGCTTCTTTACCTAATTGCGTGTAAGGTAATATAATTGTATTAAATATTTATATAAGTGTTATGAATTTATGTGCTGTATCGTTTGCGAGCTAGGATTTATATTTTGGTGATTGTCTGACAGTTGGTGAGACAGGCTGCCTGTCTCACCAACCTGTCGCACCCAGCCTGGTGAGACACGTTGCCTGTCGCACCAATACAGGCTGCACTTTGGTGAGACAGCGGAAGCAGCTTGTCGTACACTTATTACTTTTAATATATTTTATTTTTTAGTGATTATATTTTTAACAGTATAATAAAATTATTTTCTTCAATCATGTCAGGATTAATGGACTTAGTTGTACTTGAACTCTGTTATAATGGTTGGTAGGAGACATCGGCAGATGGTCGGATGGATTATGTGAATGCTAAGAATACAACATTTTTTGTTGGAAAAGATTGTTTGTTTGTTCAGTTTTTATCAAGAATATACGAGGTTTTACAGATAAATCCTAATGAATATAATATCACGTTAAATACAACATTGAAGTCTAATAACTTAACCCATCGTGCATGTTCACTACCTATGGACATATGTAATGACGAAATGGTTAAGGTTGTATTACATTTAGCCTCTGATGTGGCCAACATTAGATGTATTCCTATATTTGTTACCACATCTCCTAGAGTTCCAACCCAAGATGTTGAAGATGTTGAGGCACTTGTAGAATCAGTCTCTGTCCCAGATGTTGAAGAAGAGGTATTACCAAGGACAACATCGTTGCAGCAATATTACTCTCCAGTCCACGACAATAATAACACTATTGATGATAATGGTATTGCATTGCTCGATGTTAGAGAAGAGATGTTACCAAGTAGAAACATCTTTAGAGCAACATGGTGAACCTATTAATAACATGGGCAATCATGTATGTGATGATGTTCATGTTAATGATAGAGGTGTTGATCTTATTGATATTCCTTCTAACAATGAGAACGAGCGTGATATTGTCGCTAATAGTCGAACAGTCGATCTATCGCTCCAATGGACCGCTCGATGATGACGCTTGTTGACCCTCTTATAAGTCTTGCTCCGATTATGCCATCAAACTTGCTTGCTCCGGACTTTATTAGAAGTTGTAATTGGGATAATATTAGTGTGGGTAAGTTGTTCTCTAAGAAGAATGAGTTAATATTGGAGCTGCGCAAATTTGCCCTTCGGAATAAGTTTGATTTTAAGATTGCAAGGTCCACAACTACACGCTTTGAGGCCCATCGTTCTTCTGAATCATGTAAATGGCGTATTCGAGCAACGAGACCTTCGAACGAGGAAAATGTTTATTAGGTAGTTAGGAAAATTGATAATGTACATACATGTCATAATGAGGTATTATCTGACGGCCGTCACCAAGTAAGGAGCAGGGTTGTTGGTCATATTATTGCTGAAAAATATATTCAGGAAAAAAGGATATACACGCCAAATGATATCAGAGTAGACATGCAGCAGGAATATGGTGTCCAGTTAACATATCAGCAAGTATATCAGGCCAGAGAAGTTGGTCTGGAAATTATTCGAGGGAATCCTGCAGAGTCATATAACTTACTACCCAAATATTCTCATGTTTCAAGGTCGTAAATGAAGGTACGATTACTCACCTCGAACGAGATGCAGATGGTAATTTCTTATACTACTTTGTAGCTCTTGGATCTTCCATCAAGGGTTTTAAACAGTATATTAGACCGGTGATTGCGGTAGATGGTACTCATCTAAAGGGTCTATATCGGGGAAGTATGTTTGTTGCAACCTGCTTAGATGGAAACAATCAATTGTATTCGTTAGCCATTGGAGTTTTGGATTCAGAGAATAATGATGCTTGGGAATGGTTTATGATGAAGTTACATGGAGTGATTGGTGATATGTCAGACTTAGTATTTATCTCTGATCGATGCACTTCCATCAAGAGAACCGTTCTTAAAGTATTCCGTTATGCTGCTCATGGCATTTGTTTTTACTATGTGAAAGGTAATATCAAAGCAAAATTCAAGATGTCCCAAGCTGTTTGGGATGATTTCGAGCTGATCTTTATAAAAGCCGCAAAAGCATATGGGCACGAAGAATTTAGAAAACAACTTGAGGAAAGTGTAGCTGATTATTTAGAGAATAATGTGGGGATATGTAATTGGGCAAGGTCTGAGTTCGAAGGCAGGAGATATAGTATTCTTACCACGAACATCGCGGAAAGTGTGAACTCTTTTACGAGGGAACCGCGAACATTTCAGATTACTCATCTTATTGATCATTTTAGGAAAACAATGCAAGCAATGGTTTTATGATAGAAAACTTGTGGTCGAATCGATGAGTACTCGGCTAACAACTCAGGCGGATGAAATTTTCATCGAGAGGAGATCTCGGTCGAAATGATGATGGTCCAGTCATGTGTCTCCACATCGATTTCATGTTTTGGGTGGTGGTGTGAATGAGGATTAATTGACATAGAAAAAAACTTGCACATGTAGAGTATTCGATTTATATCAGCTCGTCTGCAGCGCATGCAATCGTCGCTTGTTTAACCGTCTCGAGTGGATTACGTAAGCCTTTGTTCGAATTTTACACCAAGGAATCATTGGTAAAGGCTTATGCACAACCAGATGGAGCCAGTTAGTGACGTAATCGATCGGGAAGTGCTGGATGAAATTCAAGAGATGCAAGTTTATCCACCGATAGAAGCACCACCACCTGGTCGTTGTAAAGAGCTGAGAATACCCTTTGCCAGTGAGGATGTAAATCGAAGAACTGTGAAATGTGGCCGGTGCAACGAATCGGATCATAACCGTAAACGATGTAAAAATCTTATTGTATCAAACCAAAATTAATTGCATTATTCCAAGTAATATTGTATTGAGGATTTAATTTTTTTTTATATTGCATAATATATATATTGGTAAAACAATTTATTCAATGTTATTTTTTATATTGAATACAATAGTTTATAACATAATATCACCATTAAATATGTCTACAGCAATCTTTTTCCTAAAATACATCCCATGACTGCTGTTGAAATTGAGCCTAAGTCCAAACATTAAATACATAGTAAATATCAATAAAAAAACAACACAATCACCACTACCAGGCTCTTGTTGTGGGATACCTTTAACTGCAACGACTTTCCAGTATTCAGCACGCTGTAGATCATATCGAATAGTGTAGAATCCAACATGGTCTAGCCATCGAGGGAATATGACTTCGAATGCTCTAAATTAATCCTTATATGTTTTATCGTCGCGGAATGTAAGCAATGAGTCATAAATCCATACTTTGTTATTACGAAAGTCTACTCTGACTAGTACCCAATGATCGCCGCTAAGGTTAACTGGAATGAAAACCTACACATAAAAATATTGTTCTTTTTCAGTATTTCTTACACCCAAATTAACACAGTAAAAAAATAAAAATTTTATATTCACATACCATATCCACATCTGTCAGCTGCTTTGACATTATGAACTCTCGTCCACGAATATAGCTATTAAAATTATCACTATATTGTAATGTTTCGATCGTATAATTTCCGTTGTTCCATAATTGCTTAAGGAACACCTGTAATATCATATGCACAAGAATTCAGAAATACACAACATATAATTTTAAAAACAACGAATATATATTCAGTAAACCACTATACCCAAAAATGTGTGTCTATATGCGTGACCCGCTGAGACAATGCATTTGGATACTGCCGTTGCTTCTCGCTGATCAAGCGAAAATACTCATGAATATGCTGTACATAAGAAATAAGAATAGCAAACCACTGGTCAATTTAGAAAACAATCCTACCACACAAACACAACCAATGGTTTGATATTAAAAAAAAATTACCTCGTCACCTAACCATGCCAGTGAAGTATGACCTAAAAGTATTTGAAAAAACAAGTGCGAGTATGGGACTGAACGATCCATTGTAATGTTACCAGCAAACCACTCGTCAAACTCATTGCATACACATGGATCTTGTAATCCTCGAAGTGGATTTATATCTACACTCGTTCGTTCATCGATCTGGCGATCCACTAGTTGGAGTGTAGGGACATGATTGATGTTCCTCCCTCGTTTGAATGACATAATTAAATATGGACTATTAAAGACATAAGATATTCTATATGGACAGCCGAACTTACTAATATATGGCGGCACCTCCTTAAGAATCTGCCCGCTCTGTCCACTGGCATCTCCATAAAAAGTATATAATGACATAGGACTGGAAATCATCTGATTATCTACGTCAGTATACACTCCACAATCATCTGGTACCTATCCGTTTATCAGGATAAATAAATTTAATAAAAAACGGATTAAAAGCTAAAAGAACGCACTAATGACATATTAAATTTGCTCACCGCGATACAAATGTGTAGTCGGAGAAGGTCGTGTGAGCGTTCAAGATATCTGAACTAATAAATCCCATCACCGCTTCTCTAAATTCTTTGTGTTCTTTACGCTCGCCTCAAAGGTCGACTTCAATTCACATATAGAACGATCAATCTTGTCCATCCGTCGAATGATATAATCGTTATTAAATTTTGTCCTTGATCATTATGAATTTAAAAATTATAAGTTTAAATAAATATATATAACCTTTTAATGACATATATATATACGTGAAAATAAATGATTTATAACCTCCGAATCATATGTGTCATTGGATTCGTGTGTTTGCTCACGATGGTCTTTCTTGAAGCTCCTCCTCCACGAGACCTTGCAGCTCCAGAGTGTTGGGCTAGCAGACTTGCGATGTTTTGATTCTCCTCCTGTTTCAGCCATAATATGAGGTGCGTTGATGGATGGTTGATGCTGCACAAAGTAACATTACTTATAAATACATAAATAATTCTTTACAAAGTAACATTACTTATAAGATACTCACATTACAAACCCAACTTGGGATATATGGAACATAATCCTTTACAGTTTACAATATTTTTGTGCTTTTCTTAGAGTTCATCTCGATGGTTTGTAGGACATTTTCCTACGATAATTCAACCCAAATTTTAGGTTAGTAGAATCATAGTATTATTTACTAATATGAAAAACAATAACATACAACTGCACAAAGTAATATTACTTACAAGACGAGAGTTATAATTAAATAATGAATTCACAACAGTAAAGTTGATTTTGGAGGAAGTGATGGGCTTCCATTGTACAATGCGTGGAATCTTTTTTTTTGTTTTCACGACCCACTGTGATAGCAGCCCTTCAATAACTTCGAACATCTATGCCTACAATAAGTAAAATGACAATATTAAAAAAGTATTAAATATTTAATATTAACAAACAATTATCGAAGAATATAATTTTAATGTAGCACGATTTTAACGTACCTGAACTCCAGATGTAAAGCCGTAAACATTGTACTTTTCAATATTATGATTTGGCTTTTCCAAGGGAGTCTTCTTAAATTTCTCCATTTTACCATACAATGCATTGTCAAGACTGTCGTATATCATTTCCCATGACAAACGACCCAATGGACGGTTTCGAAAGTGATCAATGTCATCCACCTCGTTAAGCAATGAAATGTTTATCTGACTATGAACTTTTCTTCCATTTAAAACTCTGTCTGCAAAATAAAATAGTGCAATTTTTACTACATCAATGTCATCCATAGCGGCGAAGTCTAAGTTACCAAACCTTTCGTCGAACTCGCCGAGATTTAAATTGCGAAACAGATAATCAAAATACGTATTAAGCAGCCTATGATACTTTTTTATCATTTTCGGTACACTGTCTTCACCCCAACAAAGTCCCGTAACTAAACACCACTCCCCAATTGATAAGCGCATCAAATGCTCACCAATTTCAAACCACAATTGATCTGTCTCATTACAGACCACTTGTTTTAGCAACAAATTATGCAATAACACCACTGAATGGAAAGCTTCGACACTCCAAGAAATGGCCAAATATATACTTTTTGAATAATTGCAACTGTCGTTTTGTTAACTTACCCTCAATAGCTTTTACGACTGTATCTAACTTACACATACTTGTAATACGCCTGAGAAAATGAGCGACAGTAAAGTATCTGCATCATGCCTGGTACATACGCAGAATCTGCCATATTTCTGTTACAAATATAACATTATTAAATTACAATTATATAATTTAAAAATTAAAAAAAAAAATTCTATCATAAAATTTCAGAAAATATTTTGTGCGACGGGCTGCATGTCGCACCAAATTCCAGAATCTGAAACTGGTACCGTCACACCAAACCTGGTGCAACGGTTTGGGTTCCAGAATCTCAGATTCTGGAATTTGGTACCGTCGCACCAGATTTGGTGCGATGGTCGGCCATCGCGTGGTGCCGGCAGCACCGCGCCAATGGCAGCCCGAAATTCATTAAAAAAAAAAACTTACAGATTACGCTTGTCTCCGATGTCTCTGATCGTCGTCTCAGAACTCGAGGAACTGTTGCAAGAATTTTGGCTAGTGACGAAACAGGGGTATCTTTGTCCGAAAAATTGGTGTTTGGCTAATTATGATAGGAAAAACGTAGAAAGGTTATTTGTGAAAAATACAAAATGAGACTGGTTAATTATATAAATTTTCCAAAGAAAAAAGTAGGTTCAGAATGGCCATTAACCTGAATTGCAAAATGAATAATATTGCCATACCATTTCCTTGCTATTACACATGTCTACCAACCCCTGACAGAACTGGAATGGCACAACCCAATTCAAATAAAAAAAAAAAATTCACACAAGCTAAAACTTCCACTCTCCCACAATTGAACATTTTCTATAAAACCAAAATTACACAATAATTTAGTGTGAATAAATAAAAGCTTCCCATTCAGAAGGCAAAGTGGATTCAGCTGAACACCAAGCACATACATTCCAAAACCCTAATTGCATATCAAACACAATGCTCTTCAAAGATGAAAAAATATATAACTACATACAAATTACAGCATGCAAAAATGATAAAAAAAAAAAATCAGAAGTTACGGTTGCAAATCAAAAGTTACCACGGTCATCTCTCACAGCGCTTTGAAGCTCTTCAACCGGCTTGATATTATAAGCAAAATCATATAGACTCAATTAGGCAACCTCCCCTCACACACCTATTGTTTCTGCCTTGATCAAGAACTACACAATCAACACAATGCAGTCAAGATTAATTGTAGTATGCATAACATATACACTTACATACTAAAAATTCATACCCAATGCTTTAATAAGGATATTCCGCTTCAATTCTTTCAACTTTCGCACCGTTTGAGCAAAATGACCACTTCACTAATCAACTAAATCATCTCTATCAACACTAATAATCACCAGATAATCTAAATCCCACCTCGCAATTTCCTCAGCAACATTCGTGGGCTCCCAAAAGGTTAGTTGGTGGGGGTGCCAACGACTTCTTTAGATTGCAAATCCTAAAATTTCCAATCAATCCAACCTAATTAATAAACATTCCAAATTCCTAATAACAGATGTGCCATTTAATAAATCCAAATAATTACCTACAACCGCAAGTACGAGTATCGTCCAGGATCATCATTGTGTACGTGAAAAGTGCCCGTCTCGCCGGCAGACCAGTACTCCCCTAAATTAGCGCACTTGCCCTCTTCACAAAATGTGTGAAGCATCGACTCGACCAATTTTTTTCTTCCTCTGATTGTATTTATCGCCTCTGGGAATCAATTCCTTCATCCATATGTCCTTCGCCAGGGGCTTCTTTCAATTATCACCGCTTCATAAATTCATCAAATTTCCATTGACATAAAAGTCACCGTGCGATTTCAGATGTGAGTTAACGATTTTGTCATATTCAAATTCACCTTTTCTTAACCGACTTCCCCAGTATTCTTTAACACAAACGTGGCCATCTCTGAAGCATTTGATATGTTGCTTTCAAATCCAATGGTTATATTTCATAAGGACAAAAACTGTGGTATGATACCTAAGTTGTAACGTAAGTGAGTCCTATTAAATAATAATATTAAAAATTTTAATATTTAATTCTCAATCTTAACTAAATTTATAATTAATATATGTTATTCATTTATTGAATAAAGAATTTTATATTTTATAAAATTATTAAATTTATTATTTAATAAATAAATGTGTGGGGTTATATATATTTTAAAAATTAATCTAAACAGTTATTTTTTTATAAAAAAATTATTACAAAAATATTTATAATATTTATAAAAAAAATTAATCTAAACAGTTATATTTATTACAAAAAAATTATTACAAAAATATTTATAAAAAAAATTATAACAAAAATTAATCTAAACAGTTATATTTATTACAAAAAAATTATTAATGCTTTATACCAAACCTTTATTATTTCCAATGATATTAAACAAGTTTATATCGGTTGATTGTACGAGAATTAAGAAGCTTTCAAATCAATAGGTGCTACTCCAGGGACATGAACGGAAAACTCACGTGAATATCATCAATCCAAGGATTGATAGTGGTCAATACCTGCCACACAACACTCTGTTACACTTGAATCCTGACCCAAGTGCAGTCTATCATGTTCTGTCACACCTTTTCTCATTTTCTCCATAACCTCAAAGTAAAGCCAATTCACATCACAAAGAGCTGCTATAACTGTTACCTAATCTGATATTAAACAAGTTTATATTAAGGACACTCCTTTATCATTCTTCATTTATTGCAATTTTTTTTATATATAACTAAATAATTAATTTTTAAAAATAAAAGAGTGTTTAAAGAATTTTTTAAGTGTGTATAGCATATTTTGAATTGTAGAATAGATAAAAATAATAAATTTAAAAATGATTAAGTGATGGTATTTTTTGTATTTTAAATAGTATACAAAATATAATTTATTTTTAAAAAATTAATAGATAATTGTACATAGTAATAGAGTGTGGAGAATAATTTTTAGGGTACATATAGCCCACTCTAAATAAATACGCTATATTAATTAAGATACAAAAATTATGAACCCTATCAGTACTTTGTGTTAATAATGTAATTATGTCTTTATATTCTATAATATTATGAGTCTTGATATTTAAGTCCTAACTTAAATCATAATAATATGTGTCACTTATATATTGAATGATAGATTTCATAACTTATAAAATTACTTAACTACCGTCCAATAGATAAATACCGCATCAGTTAGGATTCAACTTAAGACTTAAATATTGAGATAACTAACAATACTATTATCTAGAAATGTCAACAAAATCAGTAAAGAACTGCAAAGGTCTAGAAGATCCGAATCTGAATGTTAAAACTTATAATTTGTGCAAAACCAAATCTGAATACAAATGCTTTTGAAAAATTGGATATTTGAATTCGCATTTTTTTAATTCAATCATTCATTAAATTAAAATATATTAAAGCTAAATGAAAAAAACAAAACCTAATCCTAAAACTAATAACACACATACACCGTGCGATAAACTTATATTTATTTAAGAATTTATGTAAATGTTAAACTTAAATTTATGTTATTTTTTATGTCTGATTTATGTTATGATATTTTTATCTGTGGATTTATAGTTTTGTTATATGTTATTCTAAGTTTGAATTGTTAATTGTTAAATTATGATTGAATTCTATTTGATTTTAAGATAAATTTATTGAATTTTAAATTATATTTTAAAAATTTGAATTTAATATTATGTGAAATCAGATATCAAAAAAATCTATCCGTAATCCACACGAATATTACTCATATCCAAATCTACATATATATATATATATATATATATATATATATATATATATATATATATATATATATTTATTTTTTTTTTTTTCAGATTCAGATCACAAAATATTAATATGGTTCTAAATCCAAATGCATCGACATCCGATCGCCATTTCTACTATTTCTTTCCCAACTTCAAAAAGTGGCCCACTCTTAAGACAACGATTAACTTAAGCGATGCGTCGTTTCCGCTACACAAGCGCATTGGGTTGGCTCTTGCCTCTTGTCTTTTCACACCTACCCTCCATAAGCCAGAAGAAACTAATTAAAATGTGTCACGTGCATTTGCTTAGTTGACAAGTTTTGTTATTGACAAAATAGGCAAATAGCTATCAGCCCCACACAGCGCATCATTGAATGTGCTTCTTACACTATTTCATGAATTTATCACTTTGATTGCCCAAAATACCGACAACATTTTAGAAAAGATAATGATTTGACATGAAATTTTGCCCTTTTCTCGGTAGATTTTCTTTAAGTTCACTTTTTTTTGTTTTTAGGTTATAGCTCTCCCAAATTTGTTATTTGCATGTTATAGCTCTCCTCGAGCCAAAATTCTAATTTCACGACTTTTAATAGTGGCATTAATCCTAGCCAAAGAGAGAAAAAAAGTATTGTGACATTATCAATATGATTTGATAATCGTTATTCGATGTTTACATGGTAGAAAAAAGAATCATTATTATATAAGGACTTTAACATACAAACGAAAAATGCAATGGCAACTTAATATTTCCTCCACCAATTGTATAATTGGGTATAGGTAGATTTTTTCTCTGGGCAGAATATATATATTTTAAATATTAATAGGGATGAAAATTTAGATTATATTTTATAAATTTTATTTAAAATCTTCTCAATAAATGTCTGATTATAAATATCAGTAATTTTCTTATAGTAACAATGCGCATTAGTATATTTTTTTAACATTATATGAAATATAATCAAAGTATAATACAACTCCCAATAAAATACACAATCAACCCAACATATATATTGAAGTCCAATACAACTAAAGCCGGCATAAAAATAAACTGTTACTGTTATTAAAAATACTCGAATCATTCACCTTAAAATTAATGGAAATTTTTCAAAAATAGCCAAAAAAAATTATCCAAAATAACCAACTAAATTTTTTCTGTCTTCTTTAGCCATTTACCCTTTTTTTTTTTGTTATAATACCCTTATCTCTCCCAAACTAAAACTCAGCAATATCCTCACTTTGGTAACAATCACTAGCTCCATTTTACATTTTCCGGTAACAATCAACGGCGGTTGGGCAGGCTTTTGAGAGAGAGCTCATCTCCGGCGGTATTTTAGAGGTGTTTTTCTCCTTAATTTCCGGTAATTTTCACTTCGTAAATTTTAATTTTTTTCTATTTTGATAAGTTTGATTAGTGAAAATTCAATGTATAGATGCATATAGATGAGGTTATGATTGATTGTCCATAAATATAGGAGATTGTTAAGTGAAACTTAGGTTTAAAAAGTGGTACGCGAGGTGTTCAATAAAATGTCCCTTAGATTAAATTAAATAATTGATTGTGTATATAAGATTAAGGTGTTGATGGTGTGATTGTAAGATGGAGTGTAGGTGTAATAGAAGTGGAAATCACATGCGCAACAGGTACAAATCACCAGTGCGGGGGCAGGCCCCTGTTGCATGCATGTCGCGCACGCCAGGAGCCTATCCCGCGTGCGCTAGGCGCCCATCGTGCGCGTGACAGTCACCCATCATGCAATATTACATATTTTATTTTTACTAATTAATTATTGAATTATTTTTAATTTTTTTAATTATCAGATTAATTAATTAAAAATTTAATTTTTTTATAGACGTAATGGCCACAAAATCAGGCACGATGAAAATTCTGGAAACGAAACACTTCCCCGGGCGTATTACAAATACCTCAGAATTTAGAAATGTGATGGAAGCTATCAAGAGGAAGTTAACAAAACAATAATTAATTCATATTTAGAGTTTAGACATAAGTCGGACAACCATGCGACAGGCACCTGCCGCACGTTTTCTGGGTTCGTTTCTAAGCTCGTTTTTACTCAAAATAACTGATAAATTTTGATTAATCGAAAAATAAAACTATACATTGTGTAAAATAAATACTAACTTCAACTTTTTGCTTTCTAGTTAATGAGTTGATGATTAGTGAGTGAGTTTTAGGGATTAGAATGTGCTGGATTTTGAAAAGTGTTGATTGTGAATGTGTGAGAATTATTGGTTTTATTTATAGATCTAATGGTATTTAAGTTTATATAAGAAATATATGACTACATACAATAGAAAATGTTTAATTAATTATTTTAGATATTTACTAAATTTTTTTTTACTATTTTTATAAATTTTCCAAAATTAATATCGGTGTTAAAAGAAAAACTAAAACACTAAAATATTATGGTGCATACGCGTGTTCTCAAAATATTACGGGACCCAGCGTGTTCTCAATATATTTTACTTTCACCAATTCTGGAAAAGTAATTGAAAAGGATATTAGAAACTTCGGGTGGCTCGCCTATCGTACGGCGTATGCTTGCGAAGGATCCCGATTGGAAAAATGGAGAGAAATAACACCAACACAGTCCGATAATTCTCTTTTCCATAAATGACTTATTTTATCATAAATATTTCCAGCAAATTTTAATTTTTCTAAATTTAAAAATTTCATAAATTAGTATCCGTGAATATTAATTTTTCAAAATTTCTTTTTTTTTTGTTTTATTATTTTGAGTAAGACTATTTAAACATACCAATTTCTTTTCTGCACCTTCATTTTAGTTAATAGTTTTATTATAGAAATAAATTTTGAAAAAATCACTTAATTAACTATTTCTTTTTTTTTTTCAATTTCAATAATTCTAATCAATTCATTTAGATATATTCTTTTGACTGTAAATAATTGGCATCACTAATTAAAATGAAAAGAACCATTTAAAAATAAACATTAATAAGTTTTTATGAGCCATGAAATTTAATGAATATTATGAAATTATTTTTTACCAAACATAAAAGTTAATGAATATCAAAGAAAAAAATTATATATAGAAAATATGAAATAGAGGTCATGATATTCTAAAAAAACCAAAAAAATAAATTTAAAAGATAATGAAATTGAATATATAATTTACAAACTATGAGAGTACAGAGAATATGCAATTAGGCGTAGCATAAAAACTTGAGCTTCAAACCTAGCTTGCATGATAAATTTAATGGTATGTGCTTAAAAATTTAAAGCCCATACATAGGGGGTTTAGTTATGGGTTTGATGTAAAAAGTCTGGGCTTGGCTCGGACTTTATATTATTTCAAATAAAATAATTCAAAAAAAAGAAAAATAAAATTTTAATTTTTGAATTAATTTGAATGTATAGATATATATATATATATATACATATTAATATGATTGTTACAATTCTTCATTTCACTTTTTCTTGTTTATTTATTTTGGGCAAAATTACAATTTGCAATAATATTTTCTCATATTTGATTAGGAAGCATTGGTATTGTTGATTTTTTAATTGCATTACATGTTTATGCATTTTGATTTTCAACAAATTTGAAATTTTAATATTTATAATTTAACGAAATAAAATTTTTTTTACTAACATCATTTTTCTAACCAAATTCTGAAAGCATTCCATAAATTAGATAATTTATTATCCAAGTAGCTAGTTAGATCAATTTCTACCTCTAATTTAGAATAATTTTTGTTTTCGATATTAATATTTATGATTTATTATGTTGTATTGTAAATATTTTGTATGTTGCATAATCATATATAATTTAAGTATTTATTTTAGTTCATAATTTTATTAAAAATTTAATAAAAACCCAAGCTCGACTCAAATCTGCTCAGGCTCGACCCGTATTGGATGGGCTTTTAGAGGGTTTGAATTTGCTTACGAATACATGAGCATAGGCTTAGGCTTACAAAAGCCAAGCCCAAGTCCGGTAATTGTCAACTTTATATGCATTTGTAAAGTAGAGAGAGAAAGAGATTAGTGAAGGGTCATTTTCAGTTTTTAAAATTTTAATATTATATTAATTTTTAAAAATGAGTGTAAAAAAAAATTTAGTAGGTTCAAATAACTCTACCTTAAAATTATTATTATTAATTATTAGGAAAAATGAAATTTATACTCCCAAGATATGAGAAAATTGCCATTAAGATGACTCTTAAAATTTCAATAAGGGCCATCAAAAACTCTTTTGATTATAATACCCTTTATAAATAGTAACTTAAATAATTGACTTTAAAATTTTTCAATAAATACAAATATAATTTAAATATTTTTATTTATCTAATAGACTAATAATATTAGAACTTTTTTAATATATAAAATAATTTTTTAAATAAGATGTTTGTATTTATTTTAAACATTTTAAATAAATATTTAGGTTAAATAGATTTTATAATTAATAAGATATATATCATGTGTTAGTAATATTAAAAATTATTTTAATTAATATTAAAAATAATTTAAACTATTCTATATTTATTTTAATGTTACATTTCTATTTATTATAAAATTTAGTTTAATAAAATATAAGATTGTAAAGTTTTAAAATATTTTTTTCAAATATTAAATTATTTCAAAATATATATTATTATATTATTTTAATATTATATTTCAAATATTAAAATCAATTTTTTGTAAGTTAATAAAGTCTAAAGATATCATAATTGAAAAAAAATTGATGTTTCTTATTAAAAATTTGAAATCTACATTATTATTTATTCAAACTTTAACAACATAAATGTTCTTTTCAATTATTGTTATTATTATTATTTTGGGTAAAGGAGGATGGATAAGTGATCATGACTACACATGTAAGCTAATTGACCTTGCAGTCCAAGAAAATTTAGCAGGTAACTTCACTAATACTTAAAATCTCTTGTTGAAATTGAATAATAATATTAAATCCTCACCCGATTCAGACAGGCTAGTTTAACTTTCGTTATAGTCAGTAGTGGGACATTATAATTTCATGTGGCCAAGCTTTAAAATTGCGACCACTTACGACAGCCCAGCAATCGGCAGCCACTTATAGTGTGGCAGCTGTATCCGATTACAGGAATCAATATATATTTAATTCTGTCTTCTTTTTTACATTATTATGATTCAGTTGTGCATCTTTTTGCATAAATAAGGTATAAAGCAACGGTAGTTGCCATCCATATGTTCGAACGAGCATGCGTTCGCCTTTATTTGTTACCGTTTTCACACGAGCTTCCTCTTTCGCAAATGATGGACTGTTTCCGTGACATCCATTTTCTCATCATCATTGAGTCCAGGAAACATGGCATCTTATTCTTCTGTTTCAGGAGGTAAGATTCTAGAATGAAATTCTAGAATATCTTAAAAGGTATCGTATCGGCCGTAGATAAAATTATGATATGGACACATTTATTTTAAAGAATCAATATAAAAATTAGTATTAGAATAATAAATTTTTAATAAAAATTATCACTTATAATTCAGGAATATTTATGTTTTATAACTAAGAATTAATAATAAAATATACAGAAATGTGCTTAAATTCATAATACTTAATTGTTCTCTAGAATTATGTGGTTAGCTTTCCAGATCAACATATTTTCTTATAAAATTCTTTAAGTTTTTTTTTGTGCATTCTCTTTAATGATAAAATGTCAGAAAAAAAAAATGTTACATGTGATCTGAAGAACATAACCACTTATATAGATTACTTTCCTACTATTATTAGATATTTCTATTTCAACCCAACGTAGAAAAGTAGAAATTACTATTAAATTTCTACACATTAAATGCCCACACTCTATTAGATATAATAAATCTTAAATTACTGAAAATTTTAATAAATCACTTTTAATAAGGCTCAACCTTATATGATAGTCTGCAATATATAATTATTCACATATAAGTCCAACATTAAATTATGGGTTTAATAATCTCTCACTTAAACTATATATGTAATTTTATAATTATACTTTGCAAAAGCAACTGCGTGAATTTAATTTTATTGTCATTACCAAATTATATTTACAATCAATCTGGTCCATTAATTATACCAATATAAAGCGGTCTTCGTTATAATTGTTATAACTTAACCTATCAATGGTCATTATGTCAATATAATTAAATAACATATGTGGATGTGTAATATGAAAATTTCATGTAATGTAATTTTAACATGTTTTTTTCTAAGAGTTTCACCTTAATTAAAGTGTAAATAAACTAAAACTTAATTACTGCAGAAAATAACCTTAAATATTCATAAATTGAAATAACTGAAAAGTGTTAATACTATAAAAGCATCTAAAAATTACAAACTTCCACTAAAAATAAATATCTTGTAATGATACGACAAATATATAAGTATTGCGTTCATGAAATATTTTGGATGACAATCCCTTAGTAAACAGATCCGTAACTATAGAGTTTGTGGCAATGTGCTCTATAGACAATTGTTCACTCTAAAACTCTTTTTTTAATATTTAAGAACTTGATGTCTATATATTTCGACTTCATCAAGCTTCTATTGTTATTGAAATATAGCACTGTTGACTTATTGTCACAAAATAACTTAAGTGGTCTGTTAATATCATTTGTTATGCACAATCTTGCGACAAAAATTTGCAGCCATATTCCATGATTAGATGTCTCATAAAATATTATGAACCTTATTCCCATCGTAGAAGAGGCTATAAGAGACTGTTTAACACTCTTTCAAGAGACAACTCTCATAGATAGCAGATAGATCTAGCAGACATATGTAGTCCGTCGTGGACTTTATATTATATTGACATCTAGTAAAATCAGAGTCAGTACACCCAATAATCTCAAATTGATCTAACCTTCGATATGTTAGCATATAGTCTTTTATTGTTTGTAAACACCCCAAGACTCTTTTAGCTATTTTTCAATAGTCTATTATTAGATTGCTTATATATTTGCTCAACATCCCAGTTAGGCACGCAATAGCTGGTCGCATATAAACCTGAGCATATATCAGACATCCTAGTACTGACACATAAGAAATCATCCGCATTTCATTTTCCCTAAAATCATTCATATGGCACTAATTGAGACTAAATTTTTCTCTCTTAGCCATAAGAGTATCACTTCGTTAACAGTCTTGCATATCATATCTCTTGAAAATCTTTTCAATATAACTCTTTTATGATAATTCAAGAATACTCCAAGAGCAATCTCAGTGTATTTATACGCCTAATACAAACGATGTGTCACCAAGATCTTTCGTATTAAAATTCTTAGTTAGAAATCTATTAGTTTCATGCAACAAGGCTATATCGTTGCTGGCAAGTAAAATATCATCAATATATAAAACTAAAAAAATATATTTGCTCTCATAAAACTTATGGTATATATAATCATTGGCCAAATTCATTTAAAAACCGAATGAGATGATCACTTAATGAAATTCGAAATACCATTGTCAAGATTCTCACTTAAGCCCATAAATATATGTCTTAAGTTTACAAATCATATTCTTTGAGTCTCTTGATACAAAGTTTTCTAGCTATATTATATAGATCGTATCATCAATGTCACAATTGACAAACGCTATCTTCACATACATCTGATGTAATTTAAGATTAAAATGCACTGCTAATGCCATTATAATCCTGAAAGTGTCTTTCGAAGATATCAAAGAGAAAGTCTCTTTATAGTCGATACCTTATTTCTATATAAAATTCTTTGCGACATATCTCTCTACATCATCTTTTGAATCCATTTTGATTTTAAATTATTATTATTCTTTATTTAGCCACCGTTGCTCTTGCTTAGGTTGTTATGACCTAGTGGTCACTGTTTTCTTATTAGTGCGGCTCAACAACTACGTATGGCTAAACACACATGACCTTAGTAAAGCAATTTGAAACCTCACCCGCCGACCACGTTTAAGGGGAAGAAACCAATTTCAACTATTCTGAATTTCCTAAAACAAAAACTTACTTTGAATTTCTTAAATTTTGTAATCTTGAAGACAACTAATGATTGTTCTTAATAATTTAACATGAAGAGTATCTTATAAAACTCGTTAGACAATAAACCTTTGGTGAAAACTATCTTCTATAATTTAGGAACATTTATGCTGTATCACCAAAATTAATAACATAATATGCTGAACGTACTTAAATTCATAATACTTAATTATTTTTAGAGTTATGTGGTTAGCCTTCTAGATCAACACGTTTTCCTAGATAATTCTTTAAGTTTCTCTGTTCACTCTCTCTTATCATAGGATGTCAAAAAAAAATTAGAATACTACGTGTAATCTAGAGACCATAACCATTTATACAGATTATTTTCATGTTATCATTAGTTATTTCTACTTCAATCCATCATAGAAATAGAGCCCTTAAATCTCCACATATTAAAGGCACACATCCTATTAGATATATTAAACCCCAAATTACTGAAAACCTTAACAAATCATTTTTAATTAGGCTCAACCTTATATAACAGTTCACAATACGTAATTATTCATATATAACCCAATATTGGACTAAGTATCCAACAATGTTGGATTAAAGATCTAACAATTAATGGTTATATAAAACTCAACTATACATATCATACATGCATTAATTAGTTGTATTACCTCTTATATATTCTAAAATTTCTTATATCTACATATGTTATCATTGGACTTTCTATAATGTTGGATTCAGGCATTGAGCCAAATTCAATTGGATTTGCTAGAACGCTACTAGAACACATTTATCTATCCGTTCAATATTTTCTTTGAAAAATAAAGTTTTATATAATTTATATTACAATTTACTGGCATTATAATAAAAGGTTTGCTTAATATACATATATGTGGAGACCACGATGATGGTGGAGGGTTCAGTAGGACCCCTACCTAAAATATAGATCATCAGATAAAAATATATATGGAGGAGGTATAAACCAAAATCTCCAAGTCTAAGAGAAATACAAGAAAGTATAAAAACTAAATAATAAATATAAAAAAAAAATTAGCAAATAGTAAAAGAAAAGAAAAAAAAATAGAAAAGAGTAAAAGAATAGTACAAATAACTCCTAAAATTAGGATCTTGCGCACTTAGAAAAATGAAAACTAAAGAACAAATATAAAAAACAAATTAGCAAAGAGTAAAAGCAAAGAAAAAATTAGTAAAGAGTAAAAGAATAGTAAAACTAACTCCTAAAATTAGGATCTTGCACACCTAAAAGAATGAAAATAAAATAACAGGCAAACCCCAAGACTAAAGAACAATTGACTAACCCAATGAAAACAAGCCTAATTAACCATAAAAAATTAGTTGCAAAAGCAACCTCACAAAAAATATGTCTTATTATGATAGAAGGAGAAGAAGCCATGATTCGGACTTAACAATAAATATAGACATAAACCCACTGCATAAAGCCATAAGAAGTAATCCAATAAACCACTGAGTAACCAAGCTTAGTAGCAAGCCCCAAATCCTCACAAAAATCGACTATGCCTAATAAAATAGTGAAAAGATGCTAGAACTACACGTCGAAGATTACATAAATACCACCAGCAATGGATAGCTCAGGACTACCTTGAGAGCACCCATCCACGGAACGCTTCACCACCACCCCAAACGGCGGTTGCAACAGGGAGACGAACCTAATCGACCTTTGAGTTGGCTCAATAACTCTCAACCTCTCTACAAACTGAGAGCCAAAGACACCCAACACTGAGATGGTTTAAAATCAAAGGTAAAACTAGTAAGTATAAGGTCTAAAATCACCTTGTGAACAACAACATCCATAGAAAATGACACTGAATTAAACTTGGAACCATTATGAGCCTTTCAAACATGTCATAAAATAAAGTATGGTTTAAAAATTTAAACAAGACGTGCTCAAAGTTTAAATTCATATATTTATTATATACATCTAAAGCATGGTTAGAAAATTTTTGCCAATAAAGAAAAAATGTACTCGCAAATTCTCGTATTTTCACTTATAAGTGATTGAATTAAACCTAACTCAAGTGGTGGGAGAGTCCAATTAATGATGAGTTTATGTTAAAGAATGAATGGGAATTAGGGATGACAATAATATCCAAAATTCACAAATTTGCCTAAACTTGCCTGCCACCTTTCGCTGAGGGTAATTTTGTAGGTTACGGACTGATTTGGTATTAGAAATTGAAACTAGCACTAAGTTGCGGGTAGATTTGGTATTAACTAAATATCTGATGGATATCTGCATGGACATCAACCAAATCCGCATTTTTTTTTCAAAATTTTTAATTTAATTTTAATTGAAAAATAAAATTAAATCTAAAAATATATAAATTAAATAAATATAAAGTGTTGTAAACATGAGGTAAGGAACTAAATTTCTTTAACTTAATACATGAATTATTATATACTTATTATAATTTTGTATGAATTATTAATATTTAACTTAATACATGAATTATTTCATTATTATAATTTGTTGTTTGAATTAATATTTTTAATTTTGTTCATTATTGTAGTAATAGTGTTTGATGGGTGCAAATGGTAGTAAATAAAATAAAAATTTCACTCTTGTAGCTTGTGTTGAATAAAGAATATGAAACAATAATTGTTGTTTAACTTAATGCATAGATTATTTGTGGTTTTTTTATACTTAAATTTAAGAATTTGTGTTGGATTGCTGTTGAAATTTTAATTTTTTATTTATATTGATTAAATTTAGAAATTAGTATGTTATGTGAAATTTTAGGTTATTAATATAAATTAACATATTGAATATTTATGATTTTAAATATGAAAATCCATAAAAAAAAAATTATCAAATATCATGGTGTGTTTAGTAATTATCAAAATCTGTAGCGGATAATTATTCTTAAAAAATTAAAATATGCAGCGAACGGTGCAAATTTAATAATTTAAATTTTATACAAATACAAATTTAATAATAATAAATCTGCTGCCGCCCGCTATGTCCATTATCATGTATAATTTGGGAATCAACTTTCCTAAAGAAACGACATAGGCGGTTACATGAAACAAATGCACCATGTTGTTATCCGTTCAGAAACAATATGTCGATTGGCTTGGAAAAAGTCGCGAACGGCGAACAGCTCATAATTTGGAAGCAATAAGCTCTGAAAGATTTTACATACGTGATAATTACTGATGGTGTATAATTAAAATAACTAGCAACTGATCACAATTCACAAATTACCCAAATAAATTTTGCTCAAAAAAGGCTCAGTTAAAAAAAAAAAAATCATTATCCTCTACTCTAGTACTTCAATTGCAAGATTTTCGCTTAAAAGTAAATGCATATTCTCAACCGATTCTAACCAATAATGGGCAATTGTAAGTCTTACAGTGTGATCAATATGATAAAAGTTGATATGAAAATCTATGTTTACACCATGTGATATAGGTTCAGGTATCGTATTTATTGGACGTAGTTTCTAAAATTTATGCAAATTATAGGCTTTGATTTCACTAAAATCATGTCACAATCGAACCCCAATTGCCGGTCAACTATTAGAAAAGTTTCACTCTCTGCTTGCTTAAAATGAACCTTAAATCCATTGCTTTGAGCCTTCGAGTATTTTTTCGTTTGTCTGCAGTTACACGGCAACGAGTTGTTTGTGAGCTTCCTCTTTAACATCATGTTTTACTCTACCAGTGAATCTTTTATCTTCCAAATGAATTTAACAATATTAACTTTCTTTTTTAATCGTGAAACTCCTCCTGAGCTTTGGATCAGGGACTCATGGTACATTTAATTTATACTCCATTAGTGTTTTTAAAGAAATTAGATGCTGTAATTAAAAATCCTGGATAAATTTTAAATATGTATAACATTTTTAGGTTAGGTATCATTTTCTGGTGCATTTCTTTGATCTGGTAAGTAATAAATTATCAACTCACCAACCTGTTGGAGTGTTGTTTCCAGCGTGAACACTCGATAATGCATTAACATGTAGAAGTCAAAATTTTGTACAGTAAAAGCAGAGTGGAATAATATATTATATAAAACATAAATAAAAAATGAAAATCGAAGAAGCAGAGCACACTCGATTACTGTCACTGAGAGACCAAATAAAGCCTATCATTTTTGCAGCATTGAATGCCTGAAGCCTCATTTGGCAACATTACAAGAAGTCCCATCAAATAATCATCTGGTTAACTTCATCAAAGAAATGGGGAAGAGCCGGCTTCTAGCTCTTGCTGCGTTTGTCCTCTATCAGTTTATTATTCCAACAGAAGCTGCTTCTTTTGGTGTCGGTGGCGGTGTTGGTATTGGCATTGGCGGCGGTGGTGGAGGAGGAGGAGGTGTTTGGATTGGTGGAGGTATCAACAGTGGCCCTGCTCAAACCCCAAGTGGGTCATCTTCAGGTTCAGGTTCAAGTCTCAACGCATCTTACACTGCTCTCCAGGCTTGGAAATCAGCAATAACTGATGATCCTTTGAGAATTTTAGACACTTGGGTTGGAGAAAATGTGTGTTCTTACAAAGGAATCTTTTGTTCAGATCTTCAAGGTCGAGGCCCTGTTGTTGCAGGCATAGATCTCAACCATGCAAATCTTCAGGGCAATCTTGTCAAAGAACTGTCTTTGCTCACTGATATCACTCTACTTCATCTCAACACCAACAGATTTTCAGGCACAATTCCTGAAACTTTCAAAGACCTGACCGGCCTCCAAGAATTAGACCTCAGTAACAACCAATTTTCAGGCTCTTTTCCTCTTGTCACACTCTACATTCCAAATCTTGTTTACTTAGACCTCAGATTCAACAGCTTCTCAGGACCCCTCCCTCGGGATCTCTTCAACAAGAAACTCGATGCAATCTTTGTCAACAACAACCAATTCAGTGGGGAGCTTCCACAAAGTTTGGGTAACTCCCCAGCTTCTGTCATCAATTTGGCTAATAACAGGTTGAGTGGAAGTATTCCAGCTAGTTTTGGGATCACGAATTCCAAGTTAAAGGAGATTTTGTTCCTGAATAACCAGTTAACAGGTTGCATTCCGGAGGGAGTTGGGTTGTTTTCTGAGATGCAAGTGTTTGATGTGAGTTTCAACTCACTGATGGGTCATTTGCCAGATACAATATCTTGTTTGAGTGACATAGAGGTTCTGAATTTGGCTCACAACCAGCTATCTGGGGAACTGCCGGACCTGGTTTGTTCACTGAGGACACTAATGAATCTAACTGTGGCTTACAATTTCTTCTCAGGTTTTAGCCAGGAATGTGCCAGGTTGTTCATCAGGAATGTGGGATTTGATTTCTCAGCAAACTGCATTCCTGGAAGAGATATGCAGAGGCCTCAACCAGACTGCTCTCAGATCCCTGGAGGAGGATTGAGTTGTCTCAGAATCCCTGTTGTACAGCCTCTTGTATGTGGGTCATTAGTAGGGAATTCAGAAGCTAAATCATCTCCATGAAAGTCCATGAGAGAGGGAAATTGCTCTTTTTTCTTTTTCTTTTTTTTTTTACCAGTATTGTAAAACAGGATGCTGGTGGTGGCTGCCTTTAATTAATATAGCAAATTAGCAATTATGATTTATAGCTTCCAAATTTATTTCTTCATGGCGTCAGTACAATATTTGTAGGTTATATCAATTTTCATTATCTGTCTTGACTAGATAAAACAAGCCTGTGAGCTTAACGAGAGAGATTTATATGAATAATTCATTTTAGTAGGCGTCGATATTTATGTTATTGTGAGTGATATTTTTACAATCTAAGTACATCTTAATCAATATGTTGTGTTGATCATTTTCCTTTCATGTAATACTTGTTAAGCAATAAAGTGTATCTTAATCAATATGTTGACTAGCGGCCACAAAAAAACATACTTGGATAATCTAGAAAAGGACTTGCTGCTTGTGTCACATGACTTCTGTGCATCATGTGGTCGAAAATCTGTGCTGGTGTCCTTGTATATTGAAAGACCTACCGCAACCCCTCAACTCATTTTGTCTTGTTTAGACATTCCTTAGCTCTAAAATCTGACATCCCCATGATTTACTTTACGTTTAATTGATTATTCCTTTACATTAATTCCCTTCTTTTTAGATTTTTCAATCTGGGTTATTGCAAAAGAAAAAGTTCTTCTGGATTTAATCGATCATAGAGCAGCATCTGGGTTGAGCACACCCGTGTGTTGAGAGCATTGGACAGCCCACCTCTCAAACTAAGTTTAATACTCAAAATATGTTAGTCAACTGACAAAGCTCACCATTAAAACAAACGCCACACGCCTTGTAAGTAGCACCCATATGAAATGGCTGAAAACGTTAGGCGTTGGCTTTTATTCTCACTAGTGATACATCATACATGCAGTTGGTTTTGTACCTCTGCTTCGGATTGGGTAAAAAATATCTTGTTTAATTCCAATGAAGTCGTAGTAAATTAATAACCAAAACGTTCAACAAAAAATTTAAGTGTTGTGAAATATAAGTAGAGTAATTATATTATTTTAGTATTTGTGAAAATTATTTGTCTGAACAAATACTTCATAAAATTTAATGTGATATTATAGTCTTAGTGTATTCGTCTGCTGAATAACAGTTATAGATATTATCAATAATCTGATGTGTAATCAATATTAAAAAAAAAAAATCGTAATATTGAACAGATGAAATGTAAATGATAATTAAGCAGACAAGAAAAACCATCCAAGCATAGGATTTTCTAAATTAGTGAGTACACACTTCACACGTCCCTGAGGTACCTTTTTTAACATGCTCTCGCCTAATATGGTGAGTCTATATCCTGAAATCCAGAAGTCAAAATCTACTCACGCAGGCATGTCTGCAGGCCCCAAATACACTACCATGTAGAGACAATAAATATTGCTTGGCCATGATAAAAATGTCAAAATATGAAGCAAAAAGTCATCTTCAACCAGCATGAAGCAGAGAAATCCAACAATGTGAACATATCAACAATTTCCCGATGATTCGTATATCGGGTTAGGCAATGTAGTACATCGGATTGGGAAGTTTGAAGGACCTCTCAGCTTTTGCAAATCCCAATAAGTCACTCCACTGATCTCCAGAGCTCCCATGCACCCTGTATCCCTCATTCACCAACTCTAATCTCTTCTCTGATTTGTATACTGTGGCTGGTTTTCCTTGATCTGAAGAACCCCTGTGTCATTAAACATTGGCATTTTAAACCCGTAATGTTCACTCAAAGGCCAGTTATCTAATAAATTAATCATTATTTACCAAATAGAAGCATATAATAGATGTCAATTTTGAAATTTTGAATATCACATCATGAATAACAAGAACAAAGAGATCAATCACAAAATTTCATATTGTTCAAAGTACCTCAAGAAAAGCTTTTCCCAATCACTGTATCCAGCAAACAGAAGATTTTTCTCTGTGGCATTTCTCTGAAATTCACTCCTCCCAGTTAGCAGAAATATCTTGAATCCCAGCTGCTTCAGCTCCTTGTAAAATTTCAAACTTGCTGGTAAAGCAGGTCCCTTAGCCAAATCCACCCACTCATTAAAAGCATCTTCATTGAAGATTTCTGATCTAAACTCAAAGCAAGATAGGCTCAGTAACTATGGTTTCGAAAAAAAAAGGAAAATTTATAAAAAATCATCAATGGAAAGGACGTAGACGAGTGGCACACAGGATGTAAACAAGCCAGCTACCCAGAAATGAAAATGACTAACACGAGTATAACTTATGAACTTTAAAGGAGTAAACGTTTATATGTCTAATCACGATACGCACCAGTGAAAATTATCGCATGAAACAGACTGTTGGGGTCATGTCATGGTTATAAATAAGGCAAGATATGCTAATACAAGATTCATTTTTGTGTTAATGGGGTGCTATGAAAAACCTCAAGCAATCACAACTCGAAAGTGATTAATGTCAATCTTTTCCTAGATGCAACAGTTTAATCAATGTTTTTCTTCTAAATGCACTGAAAATTCTTAAACATGTGACCTAAAATCACTTTCTAATTTATCATGCTTAGGCGATTTTAGCTGTACATGTTTTGACTGTGTCCCTAACGGGCCATCTAGACAAGTAATCTTCGTTCTCTAAATGAAATTTCGTCATTTTTTGTTTTTTTTGGGAGGGGGAATTTTACCATGCCTGAAGATCCTAGTACAAGGATGTAAGACTTCTGATAATCATCCTAATTCAATGGTACATCACAGGCCATTATCTTCAATCCGTTAGTAGACTAACTTGTAACTTTGATTGTATAATATTAAATTCAATACAACATAAGCATAATATCCTGCCCCTTTGTGGATGCATCAGTTACCAAGTCTGATGGACTCATCTATCATGCTGTATATTAAAGCAAATATATCTAGGTTCCAACCTTGCCACTCATACACATGCTCCGACATCCAAGTCCTTAGAATACACTCATGCATCCATTAAGTATTATGCAGAATCATTGTCAATGATAAACAAGGATCAAACACTAACATGTTGGACTAAACAAAAAAAGAAATCCAGGCTCACTTTGCTACTGTTTTCTAGCAGTTGTACCGTCAAAAGCAATGTTGACAATGGGTGTGACAAACACCTTTGCAAGTTAAAATCATGAATTATGTCATGATTAATTATTTAACATAACTTTGAAATTAAAATTTACCATACACATGTCGACTTTGATGCACGGGATAAGGCTTTGGTGCTCCCCAACCTATGTTGGACAGCTCCTGCCAGCTGATTTGGAGCGCTGCACAAACTCTGCTGTGCACCAAATCCTGGCCCTGACGCTAGAGCTTCTATTTCACAGAGGGCCACGCACCACATTAGCAAACAAAGAAGCTTGCGTAATACTAGGTGCCCGCTCAAGCTACTTATGAAAACTCATTGAATCACATTGATGAGATAAAATGAAGCTATAGTAAGTGTCCCCTTAGTCCTACTCTATGGCATTAGCCTAACAACATGCACACCTAGCAGATCATGACATGTGGTAACATTACACACCATAGGAACCAACAACAATATAATCCAATCCAACGGCTTAGAAAACAAAACGACATACCCGAAACCATGAACTTCATAGTAGGGCAAGTTGGAAAGAAGGGTCTCATCGATATCAAAAACCCAAGCGTCCTTTCCGTCACCTGCCGAAACGTTGACGCTCTTTGCGTGATTCAGCGAGTAGCCGGAGACAACTTCGGAGTCGGACAGGTAATGGTCGCCGGTCATGTATTTCTGAACGAACTCGACGCACCGTGACGGAATAGAATCCCATTCTCCGGCGTCGTTGGTCTCCACGGAGAAACGCCAGCTGTCGCAGTACAACTCATCGTCCGCGCGGATTTTTCTGTCCCCGGCGAATTCGGTTCTGCCGGGAAAGATTTGGATGACGGATTGTGAAAAAGCGTGAGAGATTAAGAACGAGTGGAGTGAGATGGAGAGGAGGAATTTGCGGCAATCCATTTCCTCCCCCTGTCTCTGCTATTATTGGTTGATGCCTGATTGTCCAAAATAACAACAAATTGCATTTCATTTCTCAGTTTAAAGCTATAATAAAACGACATTCACGTGGATTGTTAGCTAAAACGACGCTCCGCTTTTTGACATTTTCGCTTTTGACCTCTTATTAACTGGAATCTAATCTAATAAATCTATGTATAATCATCAATCTACCGACAGTAGGTGCAGTAACCATTTCTCATATTAAGTATTGAATTATTTTAATTTTTAACTTATAATTATTATAAATAAAAATTAATAGTATAATAAATATAATTTTTAAATAATAATTTTGATAAAATAAATTTTTTTATATAAATTATGGATCAAATCAACTTAAGTAATATTTGAGATTGAGGTACCGTGACTTTTAATCTACAATTATTATTAAAAAATATTATAAATATAAAATAAAATTTAATAGTATATAGTAAATATAAGTTTTGATATAATAAATTTTCATCATTCAAATAAAAAATTATATCAACATAATTTTTAATATACAATAATAAATATTTATCAAATATTTTAGTGTAGTAAGTTTAAAAGTATAACTATCCAACCTCAATCTTAAATATACCCTAACGTCAATTAATATTTTTGTAGCTTAAAAAGTTTCAATAGTCCAAACTTAAATATTAAATAGGACTATAGAGGGGTCATTTGTAATCTTGTTTACAGCAAATGTGCTTTAGAATTGAAAGTTAAAATTGAAATAAGTTAGGAGATTTGTTTATCCAATCTTTGATAAAAATAAAGTGCATTTCATGCTACAAAATTTAGGAAGTTACTGCAACACACACTCAATGATTGCAGGCGTGTTGGTAAATGCTAATAACACAAATAATAATGTAATCTGTAGTAAAGTTAAGGAAGCTAATGGTACCACACTATAGGTTTATCATTATCAAATTTACATCCACAAAAAATTTAAATTATTAAATCCACTCATAATTCGCATTGGATTTTTGTATCAATTCTCACATTTAATCTCACAAATTTTTTAAAAAATATTTTTAATAATACATAAAAATTTAAATTATATAACTCAAGTTATAAGTTTATAACAATAGCTTAAAATCTACATAAAATACTAAGTTCTAGATTTTAATAATGTAAATGAGAAATTAAAAATTGAACATTAAAATAAATACACATAATATATAAATGTAACACAAAATATTTCTATTGTAGGCAAATCATCATGACTAAGATCAATGCCTAAACTCCTCAATTCACTTTTTTTAAAATTAAAATTTTTATTATAATTAATTAGTTTGATTAATTACTTAGTGAAAATTGTTCGGAAATTAATAAATTTAGTCCTATTGTAATCTTAACAAAATGAAATGAATCAATACCCATCATGTAAAAATAAAAAAAATAACAGTTTTTATACTATTTTGAATATATTAGAATTTTTTTGTCAAATCTCAAAAACAAAAACTCTGAATAATAATAATAATAAGTGAAAACTAATAATTTTGTAGTAAAATCTAAGAACTAATTAAAATTTTTACCACCGTTACGATAGAGAGATAAAGTAGTTAATAAGGGTATTTTTTTATTTAGAAAATTTAATAAATTAAAATATTAAATTATAATTTAATAATTATTTTAATTTTAAAAAATAAATATAAAAAAAATTAATAAATTCAAATAAACGGAGCGGCACAATGTCCAACTCATTTCCATCAAAGGGAAGTCCAAGGATGGTGTATACCTGTCATAGTAGTGGCCCCCACAAGTTGCAAATACTTCATTGTGTACGATTAAGGACCATATTAAAATTGTAGATTCAAGGGTCTACATGCGGTATCATTCATTAATTATAAAAATGGAAAATGAAGCTGCACTTTATTCATACGGAGAGATACGTATTGAACATTGAATCAATCAAACAAACTTTATAAATATATTGATAAATTTTAAATGAACAGAGGTGAGAAAAGAAACAAGAAAATGAATAAATAGATACGATACGAACAAGCAATTGTTCTATCTTTGTCTGTACAGTTTCAATCAATCTGTAAGTAGTAAACTCAGAGAACAAATGAACAATTATGTGATATGAGGAAAAATCCTTCTTCTTGTGTATAAACTTTTGACAAAACCCAAAAATTAAAACCAGCAATTCAGAAACTCTTAACTTTTAAGACCAAAATCACAGGAATCAATAGCCACGCAACACACTCCTGAAAAAGGGGAAAAATATTTCAGATTTTGTGTTGACAAAATCAAGGCGCACGGAAGAATTAGGGTTGCAAAAAGTGCAAAATATTTTCTTTTGCTCAAACCATCATTGTGCTTGCTTTGCTAGGTTATCACTGCACTAGAAGCTGTGCCCAAATAAAAAAAAGATTAATTAATTAATTTAAGAGAATGAATAATCTTGTTCATCATGGCAAAGCTCTTTCCTCAGTTTATGTGAAAATAATCTGCAAGCATCCATGCTTAGATCAATGGCCGCTGAGAGTGCTACAAACAATGCAGCATCGGCCATGCAAGTCACGTGCTGCACCCCAACTTCTACCACAGGCTTGCTTACTTTTCCTTCACCTTCAACAGTTGAGCCCATCACAAACCCTTTAACCGGTGACCTTGAGTTCAACAAAGATTCTCTCGTAATTCTGCTATCGATGCAAAATTTGCCGCCCCTTTTGACGCTCAACGTGGCTTCGGCAATTGAGATTCTGCTGTTGGGGCCGGTGCTGTCGGTAACAAGCTCAAACTTGTAGCCTAAGCCATCGACGGAGCCTCTCTCTCGCCATGCCTCGAGACGGCCCCACGGTTTCCAGCTGCTTACGGAGAAACCGTTGGGCCGGAGGATTAGCCATGCACCGGGGTTCGATCGGGAGACCCGGTCTGACCCTGGTGAGGGAACAAACGGAGTGATCATAGAGGCGGCTGCAACGGGTGAGCCCGAGAGATCGTATATCATTATCATCCATCCTTTACGTTCTCTTCCATGTCGTTCTTTATCACCTGAAAATGTTGTCATCCAGCCTCTAGTGTTGCTGTTATTGTTGTTGGTGAAATCTGATGGCAGAGACCTGTTTAGTTGACACGTGGCAAGATCAATTGATTAATAAAATGAGTAATAAGCAGAAGAGCAAGCTAAGTGAATTATAAAAGAGCAGCCAAATATCTCTGCACATGGATATGGAACCAGAGGTAGGTAATTGGTTGGCGCACGGTTAAGGAGATTCAAATTCTAATTGTCTGTTTGACCAAACTATAAGTATGCAATGAAAGTGGTGTGATAATTATTTGCCTTCATATTTTGTTTATTGGGAAAGCATTTTTTGATTTTTTTTTTTTTTCCATATGTAACTACCGAAGATCGTGATCAGTCATGGTTTGTAATATTGCAGATTTTTCGCATGCAACTCAAGCTGATATTCTCGTCAGGGTATCAGAGAATAATAATAATAGTAATACAAGCAACAAACGACAGGAAAATTACAATTTGTAATTTTTGCAAATTAAAGATATAAACAAGAAATTCGATTTTGCTGACTCTGTTCATAAGAACGAAAATTTGAAACACAAGACTACAATATCAATTAAGGATTCAATATGTATGTAAATTTTGATGTTTTAGTCAAAGCGCCAAATATGGGATGCCAGCCTACTGACGAACACATGCGAAATTGTTGTTTGATGGGGCCAAGATTAGGTGACTAATCAATTAAAGTAAAGGCATTACTAGCTGTAATTAAGATCTTGTTACCTACTATATACATGATCCAAAATTTTTCACGTTAATTAAGCTCTTGTTACTAAGAAAGATACAGAGGCTTACATCATGAGGGTGAGGTGAACAAAAATGGAAACTAGATAGTGGTGAGCCCAACTTTGGTTATTGTGGCATGTGTGGGGTTAGTTCACAGCTAAGAAGGGAAGTTGACAACCCACATGCCTTACTTTATCAGAAAATAAATATACGGAATACTCCCCGAATTATTCAATGCGATAAATAATAATAATAATAATAATTTCTTTTGAAAAGTATTTACCAAACCAATCATGAGTAGCAACAATTAAATTTACAAAAAAAAATAAATAAATAAATATGAAAAATGAAAAATTACCTTGATCTTGAGTTTCGGTCAGCGCTGAACTTGCAACTGAAAACGGGTTGTCTGATATTTCCCTGGATTTGGAAAACCACGGGACTACACTCCGGTTCACCACCGAACTGGAAAACGAACCGGGGATCCGGTTCAGAACGGACCGTCAAGTGAATCCGAGCGGAGGGTTTTTCCGGCTCGCTCCCGAGTTTCAGCCACCCGTTGCGGAAGACAATGGGCTTAGAGTCAGCCCCAGCGAGGTCCATTATGACATTGAGCCGGCCAAGCAACTTGCCAGAGCTGACCCCGCACGTGCTGCCCATGCGGCCCGCGAAGACGGACACTCGGAGGGTGATGGGCTTGTTCGAAAGGCGACGGAGAGATGTGGCGTCGAGGTGGAAGCCCAACGCTGACGTGGAGGACTCCGGTGGAGCGTCGTTTTGAGACGTACAAAGAGGCATAAGGGCTGTCTGTGAGGGGAAGTTCTTGATCTTGAGCTTGCAGAAGCACGGGGTTGATGAAGGGTGGACGCCGGGGCCGGCAGGTCGGGTGGCTGCGACCGGCAGTTTGAGAGCCAAAGATTCGACGATCAAGCGAACAAATGGGCATGGATCCATGCTTGTGAATGAATGTTGAATTTAATTTTGTTTGTTGGGGAGTGTTGAAGAAGAAGAAGAGGGAGAAGAGTGAGCAGTGAAGCTCGTAATGTACGTCAGTTTGAAGAGATGGGAAGATAAAGAGATAGAGAGAGAGAGAGAGAGAGAGAGAGCTTAAGGAACATCTATCTGACTATTGTATGTCGGCTCATCTCATCTCACCTGTCTTAACCTCTTTTTTCTCTTCCCCTTTTTTTTTTATCTCTATATAGTAACTGTTTGTTTCCTTTGCCAAGATTTCACTTTCCTCGTGGCTTTTCCTTCTCGCGGGAAAATGGGGCTAAAACGATGACTATGCTATTTAAAATATTATTTCTAAAATATTATTAATTCAAAAAACACGCGATGTTTCTAATGTTAAGAAAATTTTTAACATTATTTATTTATTTAATTAAGAATGAATTTGATATGGCCGAACTGTAAGATAGAAGAATTTCTTGTTTTTCATAGATGTAATTTTCGCTAATTTGGAGCTTGGTTGCTATAATGCAACATTCTCAAACATAGTCTAAATCATTATTAGTATTTTTCTTTGTACAAATTTTTTAAAATGGTATAAAAAAATATGTATTTTGCAACAAAGTATTACTATTATAATAAGAATGTATAGCATGCATGCGCGCGCCCACATATATTGCTGACATATATTTCTAACATGCGAAGTAATATTAATGTAACTACATTAAATTATATTGTTTGAATATTCATTTAGTTTTTATATTTTGATTTAGTATTTGTTTACTTACTCTTTATATTTTAAAAAGTACCTCAAACTCTTACAATTAAATATATTACATTTTTAATTTTGCAATAATATTCTTGACACTAATTAATTTTTATATAAAAAATTTTAATTAACACATTAATTAATAGTTATTTATTAACAAATTAATCAATAAATATCTATGTGAAAGAACTAATATTTTTAAAATTAATTAGTAATTATTCACATAAATATTTAGTTACTAAAATATAAAAAATTAAATAATTCTCATCGTGTTAAAAAAAAAAAGTAAAATTTGTATCTTTATGTTCATCTATATTTTTAATATAAACATTCGCATTAAATAATTATTAGCCTTTTATTAATATAAGACTTATAAAAAAAATATAAGTACAAAATACACACTACACAAAGTCATTATATGTTTATCTAAGACAGTTTTGACGTACATAATGACTCCGAAAATTAAATCAACTATTCCTAACCATAACAAACAAATGTTGAAAAGACTTGGTATGAATTCACATACTATTGGTACATTTTACGTAAGTTTTTCTGCTTACCTAATCGATTTGGTTGTAATCAAAATTCAAAGAGAGTTAAAAAAAAAAAAAAAAAATCAGCAAACGATAAATTGGCGATAAAATGGTGGTGTTTTATCGGCAACATACATCTGGACCCACAGTAGGGTCACGACAGCTGGGTTAAGGTTGTCACCACGCTGTTATGGAAGCATTAGAAAAGCTGAAGTTTGATTGGGCATGAATTTTTCCGAATCCAAAAATCAGCATCTAATATCAGAGGAAGAGAAACTGTTGACGTGTCATTCATTGGCGCCTTTTCAACTCGAATCGCAGTTTTGGACAGCTTTACTTGACTGCGCTTACAGGATTTTTGCCTTTTTCTTTAAAAAAAATAAAATAAAATATTTTTTAATTAAGAGCTTAATAAATAGGACAGACAGAGGCATTTATCCACATTCCATAATCATAAATCATAATCTTATCTTCTCGTACCGACTTCTTAATTTCTTAAGCAATTCTAGGATAATGTTTCGAGTATTATTAACATTTTCTCCACAAAAGTTTTAGAATATGTATAGCAAATTATCTAAGAGTGTTCGATATATGATAACTCGAAATGGAATTTTGAATTTTTAATATGAAAAATTACATCACAGAAAAAATAATTAAACTCTGTACATTTTAAAAGTGTTCGAAAATGTAATAAACTACAATTATCTAATAAAACATCAAATTTCTTAGAACATACAAACATATCAAGAAGTATGAGTGAATAAAAATAGTTCAGCTTGATTGTCAGAATTATTTCAGTGACTGATTGGTTCTTAATAAAAAAATTAATCAAAAATAAAAAAAAAATGTAAAGAAAACTAATCCAAATTTTTTTTTCAGTTCAAGCTTCAAGTTTGAGTTCAATTTCTAGCAATGTCAAGTTCAAAATCCCTGCCCATTTGCATGTATCCCTTAAGACTAACAAGAAATAAAAAAGAAGAAACTTTGTGGTTGAATTTCGCAGGCTACAGAAATCAACCAGAGTACACACCTAAGATAAGAAGCATCTAGAACTGAAAGAAGACTCTTAACAAACAATTGACAAAAGGAGGGAAAAATTGTTGTGGTTGTGGTGCTAGCTAGCTGGAGATGAGCTGTGCAATTGATACTAATTGGTCCATGTCATCAATCTTGACGCCAAGTCATCGGGAGGCGCTTAATTAGCTCATGCCTTTTCGCTTGTATTTTCAAACCTTATCCTAATTTGATAATATTTCTAAGATTATTTACATATACTTTATTTTGAGCGAGACCAAAGCAAGGGCAAAATCTTCTTTGGGCAGGGGACCCCTTCTTAATTTGGATGCAATATTGATTTTACCAACACAGTGATCGGAGCGTGGGGAGGGTGGGGGCAAGCGTGTTGGCACACCATCCCGTCTGCTTGGCAAATCCCAATCAAAAACATGATGCTTGTTTCGTTTCTACGCTACCAAACCAAAACAGTGCTAAATGCAAGTGCTTGTCGCAGTTCATGCACTGTTCCCGTGGTCCGTGGGATACTCAAAACGGGACATTCATTAATTGCCCCAGTTCAGTAAAGTTCATCCGGTCAAGTCAAGTTCAAGCCTCGCCGTGAATTAATTAGTAGCTTAATGATTGCTTTTTTAACTACTGGGTTACATTTTTCTCTTTTACTATTACGTTGCCATTGCATGGTCCACATGTGGGATCCTCATGTCTGCATGCACCAAACGTGAGGTGGCTGAATTTAATTGGCTGTCCCTCTTCTTTATTGTGGGTTGCTGCTCCTTGCTGGCACTGGTTTGGTAAGAATAATGAAAGAGATACGCTAATTAAGACTGTGTACACTGTATTTTTTAGATATGTCGATTGCTTTTACTTTATCCAAGACAATTATTCAATATTCAAACTTTGAGTGCGCCCTCAGCTGTGTTATTTGGAAGACTGCTGGCAGAAACGTATGAGTTAGCTTGTAAGTCAACTAGCTTCCCTCCTTAAAAGTGAAAAAGGGTTCATATGCTTTGGCTAGGAAAACAAATATTAAGTAGACCTCAGGATACAATAGAATCTCGTATGATAATTGAGGTGTAAAGTCTTGTACAAATTGATGTATCATCATATTAGTAGTAGTTGGATTAAATATAAAATTTAATGACTCAATATAATTATTGAAGCTCGTGATTAAAGTATTTTAAATTTTAAAGAATTATTTGACATATGTATATGTATATATTACAAGATTTAATTATTTATTATATTTTTATTTATCAGCTATCAAGTTTGTACCTGCTAAGAGAAGAGATCAAATTATAATAGAATAATAATGATAGAGACACAAGTTCTTGTTTACTTACCTATAAAATTTGAGTAAGTTAAATTTTAAAACAATAACTTAAATTTTCAAATTAGTTAGCTTGGGCAAACAAGCATCACTAAACTTTTAATATACTAATTAAACTGATGCATCAATATATTTTTAATTAAACAAAAATATAAAATTTAATGGATTAATTGAGTGAGTTCATGTGAAAATAATCCAATCAATACCGTATTGGTACATCAGTTTATATTAAAGAATTTGTGCAAGAGTTTCGAAAAAAAAAAACAAAAACAAAAACAAAAGGTTTGTATCTGTGTCGCTTATTACCTTGAAAAAGGGTTACAAAAAGTTATAATTATCTGTTTTTTTTTTAATCAAAATAATTGATCAGATAATTACCGAAAGAGCCTTTTTACTCGCCATCTATTGCGTTGTGGATCTTGATTCCTGACCTTGACATCATTAACTAATTTGACCTGAAAGACGTTAAGATGAAGTAAGCATGGCTTCATCAAGAACCAGTGACAGCGATCACCCCTCTGGCCCACTCTTTATGTTGGGAACCCAGCGTTTTAGAAATCAGGCATGCATACATCAATGTCCGTTAACGTTATCAACACCGCATGACTACACTTCAAAATCTCTTGTTTTAATTTGTAAGAACAACAACCCCCTGGACCCCACAAGCCGAGAGTATTCCTCACGTGCATCGTCCTATCTGTAATTCTGTATATATGAATATCACGATATGTGCACAATAATTTATTATTTTATTTACAATAATAATTGAAGCATAAATTATTTTGTATAAATTAGCATAAATAAATTAATGTAATATAAATAAATTTATTAAATAATAATAATAATAATTTTTTAAAATTATGTAAATTTATAATAATTTTATATAAAAAATCTTCTCGTATCACATAAATTTATACAAAATAGTTGTACTTTTATCATTATTTTTTTTAACCTTGTCAAGTTACATAATATTGTAACTGTATCTGATAATCTAAAAATATTTTATAAGTAAACTACACTTTATTTAATTGGTTCAACTATTTAGTTGTTGTAACTTATAATATTACAAAACTTAACCACACATTTCTTTAAATTACAATTACAATACTGCACATATTTTATTATAATCAATAATTTATTGAGACAAATCCACGTTATTTCTATTATAACACAACTTAAAATAATAGTCCTATATTAAAAATGAATTTACACCTATTTTAAAGAGAAAACTATTCTCATATTATGGAGAAATTAGGTTTACAAGGACTTGAGGTTCTTTGTTCTTGGCTTTATAGCCCAATGGCACCATATATGCCCATTTTTTGTACTCCATAGTTGTACAATTTTTTTTTTCTTTTAAGTTGGTAACAATTGCCCTCTATATAGGGTTTTGCTAAGTTATAACCGATGTTTACTTCATTTTACATACATATGTTTATAATATAATTCATAAATATATAAAGACTATTCCAAAAATTTACTTCCACTAATAATATTGGAATGAGTCCTAATAATAATATGATTGTAAATATCAGTAATAGTCTCATGGCAAAAAATTGTGTCCAATAGGATTTGAACTTGTACAAAAGGTTTACAAGACCTCTATCCTATCTATTAGATAATGAACACCTTTAGAAATGACAATTTTCAGTCCGAGTCTAGGTTTTGGATCCAGATACTAAATTTCTATACCGGACCCAGATTTAAATTCGAATTTCTTAAAAATTATTTTTGACTAAAATATAAAAAAAACTATTTATATTTATATTAAATACTTTAAAAAACTAATATATCTAGGACCACCCAAACCTAGAACCAGAACTCGGATATGTCTGGATTCCCATTTTTGAATCTGGATTTCGGAAAAAATTTTAAACTGGTGCGAGTTGAACCTGATTCATCTTGGTCTAGGTTTAATTGCCATCTTTAGAGGCCTTTCATTATCATTCCTATTTTTTTTTTCACATTTTTATTTCCTATCTCTTCTTCAGAAAGCATAAAGAATATCTGATATAATTTTAGGATTTTCATATTCAATTTGGTGATGCATTAAGGAAACTTTAATTAATGCATCGCTGAGTTGATATACTAATTTGATATAATTATCATATGGAGCGGGTAGCAGGAATCGAATAGAAGGCTAGGGGTTATAGCCAACATCGATTCATGTTTTTTAACGCTACTAATTCAAAACCGAACATGAAACTTTGGGGTCATTTGGCTCATTTGTAGAAGATTGATATATTTCTAGAGAGAAGCCGGGAGCAAAATAACAAAAGTCGACCCATAACATCTATGTCAGTTTTTTTTTTTTTTTGTCTGAATGAATTCAAAACAATTCGTGTTCTAAACGATCCCTCTAGAAGAGTGGGATTATAAAAATATTAATCTTTCCAGTTACTTCGTTCTCTAATCTATTTGAGAGAATCCTTGGGAAAGGTTTTTTTTTTTTCCTCGAGCTAAACTAAAAAAATAGAATATAAATGTGTTGATGTTTCTAGTAAACTAGAGTGATTATTTAATAGATATTTTGCTTCAATCTAACCTATAAAAAACCAAAATTAAAGATTTAGTTACGATTCGAACTAGACTTTTCTATCTTTATTCATAGATCCTTTACTTATATTTAAAAAATTGGAAGTATTGATCTAATTCAAAAAAAAATTTATATTTTACAATTTCATAATCCAAATTGGCAATTTCGAATTGACTATTTAATACAAATCACGAGAACGAATATTTTTTCCTGAATATTTTATTTTAAAGTGAAAGGATTCAAATTAAATCATTTTAAGAAATAAAGTTTTTGATTGGAATATCAATTAAACTAAAGGACCCGTTAACTATTAAATGGATTAATTGAATGAATCACAGCTTTACCACTAAACTATACCAGCTACAATGCAATTATTCTATCATCTATATCTTCTATGAGCTATATCAATTTACTTTCTATATTCTCTTCTAAAGAGTATAGAAAGTAAAGATAGAAAATTAAGTAAAGACTTGCTTTTTCCAAGCATTATTTTTTGTGTAATATAACATAGTAATTTTTTTTTTCAAATTTTTAGGAGAGATGATTAAGTGGATTAAAGCATCAAATTGCTAATTCAGTGTAGGAGTTATTTGTACTAAGGATTTGAATATATCTCTTTTTGTTTTGTCGATAGCTTGATATATTTCAAATTTAACTTTAGCGAATATTTTTACTTTTTTTTTAATCATAACACAGGGAATTGAAAATTTAGTAGTAGCACAGGGAATCGAAAAATTCGTAAGAATATTTATACAAATAAAGTAAGTAACTATTTCCTTTTTTTATTCTTCGTATTTGGGATTATGCCCTTGATCATTAGACAAGAATTCAATGATGAAGAGCAAAATAAAGAATGTTACCACAGTGTAAAAAAAGAGTTTGAGAGTAAACATGATACAATCTCTAAAACAGGCTTTTGGGAAAAAGGAAAAAGAGAATAGATTCTCTATTTTTATACTATATATTCAATTTTGATATTAAAAAATGAAGTTCTTTTAAGAATTTGATTTTCAGAAATGAAATTCACACAATTAGAATTCAACATTTTGATTAGCTATAATATAAGATAGTTTTAGTAAAAATATCATAATCAACAAATAACAAATAGAAGGATTAAAATGGATCGTGGTTCCCTAAGAATTTCATTGTTTGAATTAAGGCGGGGGGTTCGTTCATATTGTAAGACTCATCTGCTCTTATTTATTGATTGTTAGAATTTTTTTTAACTTGAATAAATCATGAATTTGTTTAGCACAATATTAAAGATCTTATCAAAAACTTACAGCAGCTTGCCAAACAAAGGCCAAGAGAAAAAATAGAACAATTATTACTGGCATAACATCTACAATTGGATTAAAAAAAGCGTAGGCATTGGGTAATTTGACGAATAAAAAATTAATCGAACAAAGGACAGAATTAAGATACATATACATTAAACTAAAGATATTAAACATACCAAACATTTTGATGGAGTTATTAATATCTTATTGATATAAGATAAATACAAAGAAAAAAAAGTAAGGTAGATTAAAAAAACTTCTTGGAAGCGATCCAATCAAAACAAAAATAATTCTATTCTCATGTAAGAATTAAAAAAAATCATACTTTCATATTATATTTTAATTGAATTCTATGTAATGATTAATAAATTTAGTTGTATTTTACACTTACAAGTGTCAAAATCCTAACACTAAAACTAGAATCAAATTTTAAGGATTTGGACTAGAATTGACGAACAACCAATTCCAATGGCACTCTTTATTAGTACCAAATCGAAATTGAAATAGGGCATCACTAAGTGGTAAGGCAACGAGTTTTTGTTCCAGTATTCGGAGGTTTGAATCCTTCTATCCCCGGTTGGGAAAATTTTCAATTCCTTTTTTTAGCAACCCATTTAAGTATAATTATTGATAAAATATACGTATACATCTTTTGGCTAATTAAAAGAATTATTTTCTTAACTAATTCTTTTTTCACAAATTGAATTGAATTAAAATATATGAACTGAATGCTTTTGTGGTCTCGGCAAGCAGGAAACATCAATCACAAAGAGTTTGAATTAAAAAACGTTGAATGAGCATTTTTGTGTATGTCTCCCTCTTTCATTCACTTTCATATTTAAGTGAGTTTTGTAGAAAAGTCATATGTTCTTAGATTAAAATGCGAAAGCTTCTCTATTCCTATCTTTTCACAATCTCAATTATTCTCTTTTCATTTCAACATTCTAAACAAGAGGGTATTGTATTCCTAATATTGATTGAATTCAAGATTAAGTTTAGATAGTACTCCGTAAGATTTAAACGAGTCCCAATAATAGTCTGATTATAAATATTAATAATAGTTTCATGTAATATGAGTTAAGTTTTATTGTAATATTAATGTTAAAAAAATACTTATTTAATTTCATAAGTTATTTTCAAAATTTTTATTTTTTTAATAGAGATTTTGAAGGCTAAATACATTATTTTGTCTCTTCTAGCAAATTTCAATTTGGAGCTTTTGGAACTAGAGGTTGAATTGTTTTAAATATTAAAATATCTAAAATATCATTTACTAATTTTACAATATTTTTTCATTTATTTCATAACATAACTTTAAAAAACTTATCTATTGAAGTAATTTTACAATTCTAATAAAAGCTTTCATTAACAATCAAACAACTAAAACCTTTTTTTTTATAAAAATTCTACTTAAATAAGCTCTATTTGAAATGCTATGTTAAATGGAGCCTAAGACTTTCTTGTATCCACATTCTATTCAACTAGAGCCTTAGTTTGCAAGAGATACAGCCATAGATACAGGTAGCAAATGAGTAAATCATAACAATGCATGATTTACCGCTATTAAAGAAGGAGATTTTGTTAAGTGCACTAAGTCTATTATGGATGTTCCCGCAAAAAAGCTCCAACAACACGTTTTCACGATCATGCCTTTTCCTTTGCGCTCTCCTAACCAAGGGCGATCAACTAAATGAAAAGAAGTTAGAGGTGGCAAAATAGATCACGGCAAGATTACACGATATGAATATTACACGATTTATTTGTATTCATATTAGACAAATCTTGATATGATTAATAAATAAATTTACACAACACGATAAATAATCATGTCATCCATGCTGAACTAGCTTAATAAGATTATATATTTATGACACAAATATCAATTAATAATATGTTGTAATATTATTAAAAAATTAAATAATGTATATATTAAACACTAAATTAATTATTTTTTTTCTTATCTATATTGTCTTATAAATTTATTCATATCAAATTTATGTCATGTTAGCTTATTTATAACCTATTTTAAAAAATAATATAAATATATTTATTAATTTTTAAATTAATTTTTATTAAATATGTTAAAAATCGTACATATTTTTTAATATTTTAACATAATTAATAAATAAATTATATATATTTACTTAAATTTAATATGGCATAATTATACGAAATAACATCCGTACACGAAATCATGAAAACGTTGATTTGATTCGATCCATTTGGGTAAGGTGGATTGGGACTCGTCTATTCTTATCACACCACTCATTATGATCATGATTAACTGGCGCATATTTCGATGCAAGATAATCATAAATTTATGTTTCTTAACATATGATTTATAATCAAAGGTTAGGACCACCAAGACCACGCCGTATATTGTCATCGACTAGGTCCGGTAGATGTGCTTAATGGTTATTAATTAATTTAATTTAGACAATATTTGCAACTAATAATATCAATGTATTCGAATGTTTCATAGGTAGAGGGCTAAAAAATCATTTTAAAAATTGCTCACCCTTATTTTTATCCTCCAACTTAGTGTGTGATTATAAGTATTAAAAAAATAGTGTGCTCTACATAAAATTTGCAATGAAATTTCAAGATAAAATTTACGATGTAGCATTACTCGAAATCTCTAATCACATTCACAAAAATCAAATAATATGGGAGAGTTATCAATTGAAAATTCATTAATTGAGGTATCAGGCACGGTTATACAGATTAGGGGTTTCAAAGGAAAATTAAAGGGTGTGATATAGCAAAACTCTCCACAAAACGGAGGTCGTGAACAGGTTCAGATGGGGTGTACTTAAAATTTTAAATCCCAAGGTGTTCTTGCAGAACCGAGCCAGTGGCCCAATACTTCATTAGCATGCTCTCAGGCCACACGTCGCACGTGCGAGAAAGACGAACTTTCTGGGTCGCACTTGTGAGCCGTTCTTGTTTCGTAATGAAGTTATTGACGGCGGGGTCTGGGAGTTAAAATGAAATTGAAGCAGCAGAAACAGCTCTAAAGACCAAAAGGTTTTAAATTTTCTGCTTCTTATTGTTTCTTCGGAGCGTACTATCGACAAGGGGAAAAGCGAAGATCTAAAGCTGCTTGTTTCAGTTGAATTAGCAATCTGAGTCTGCAATGTCTTCACCCGCTGAGTATGTTTCTAATCTGCAGTATTATTTTTATTCAATGCCGTGGCTCGAACTTGGTTTATGGATTTTGAATTTGTTTAATCGACGGATCAGAAGAATTAGAGTCGGTAAACTATTATGTAGTTAATGAATTGGCACATAATTAATCTTTTTGCTTAGAAAGAGAAAAGGGGGAATTATAGCAAAACCCCAATTAAGTGCTTATTATTGATCACAGACACATTAGTGTAGTATTAGGTACTTTTTAACAACAAGCAGAAGACATACGACAGGCTCCCATTTTTGTGTAACTTTTCAACATCGAAACCAACCAGCAAGGCCATGCCATGACTATGTTTTCACAGCAAATTTTGCGTAGCTACAAGGCTGTCTGGCTGTATGTGGCAATGAATTAGCAGTGGCTCTGTCATATTTAAATTATTATGAAAAATTGTTTATTATTATGCTTACTAAGAAAGATAATACGCTCTGATGTAGAATATTCAAAATTATGGCTGAACTGATCTTATGATGTCTTTCACTATCACCCATACTATTTTACAATTTACCAACCAGACGGTAGAGAAATAGATAGCTTTGGTGGTAATACAAATATTTTAGGCTGCTCAGTCCCAGTCTTTGCTTTCTTCTCTGGTTTTATCTCTCTCTCTCTCTCTCTCTCTCTTTTAATATTTATATATTTTTATTTAATATAATAAAGAGAGTATAAATAATTTCTGTAACATAATGCTGATTATTGAAAGTTTCATTCTTCTTCCTATTTCAGGTACTATCACTCACTTCCACCAATAAGCAAGGCTTATGGTACCTTGTGTGTTGCGGTCACTACAGCTTGTTCATTACGATTATTGAATCCTTCTATTCTTGCACTAGAATACGAGCTTGTATTTTCGTATTTTGAGGTATGGGTTCGGCTTATGTGATTACAAGAAAATGACTCCAGATTATGCTGCTGACAGCTTTAGAAAAATGCTGCATTCGTTGTTAAATATATATTTTTTTAACATTTTCAGCTGAATATGCTTGTACTTCTCAAAATTGTGACATATATACATTCGGCTTTAATGTGATGGAAAACCTATATATATGCATATAAATATGCTGCCAATAAATAGAATGCTTGATTGTGCTTGGTATTCATTCTACAAATTTAACAGATGTTAACAGTTGCAAAACTTTTTAGAGATCTTCCTTCCTTCATGAGTGATGCTACAGCATTTGTGTGCTGGATATGTAGGTTGAAATAACATTTATCAATCTGACAGCTCTAACAAAATTTTAGCCTCTCCAAAATTGTTTTGTAAGAAGATGGAGGTCTGTAAAACCCTTAATTCCTTTATAGTGGGCTGTTCTAAAACTTCTAAATTCTAATCTTTTGGAATTTGAAACAGCACAATTATGTTTGTTTTTCAATTTGATAGTTGGTCCCCAACTTTATGGTTAGGCTAAAGATGTGGTTTCCATGGTATTATCACAACTTCCTAAGAGTTTGTCTAGATGGAAACCTTATGGATGGATGTTAGATGTTAAAATTGTGCCAGATAGAGTTTGTCAGAGATGGAAACCTGGTGGTTGGATGTTAAAAATTTGCTATTCGAATATGTCTCATGCTAACAAGAAGGTGCTTACAACGTTGCTAGCAAGAAGACTGAAAATACCAAGCGGACCTGGTTTTTCTGATTTTTCAATGAGCTGAATGTATTCCGTATCAATCTCTGTCATTTACTTAACATACACAAACAGTGATGTATAGATTCCCTTGTGTCTTGTGAAATTTTACATTTATGGGAAATTGATTTGGTTAATATTCCCTTTTAAGTGTGGTAGAAAAGCCTTATCAAAACAAAAAAAAAAAAAAGGTGGTACAAAATCTCATTGTATTCTTGGATGGTTAAGTTTCTTTCTCAACTACTTGATTTAACTTTTTAGTAACTTGACTTGCTTTTGTAGGTATGGAGGTTGATAACGAATTTCTTTTTCCTTGGAACTTTTTCAATCAATTTTGGGATTCGCCTTTTGATGATGTAAGTGTTATGCCATGGAAACTTTCAATCTAATGCATCATATGAGTTGATTTCATTTAATGACACCCATTCTTTTTCAACATCAAAACCATGTGGTCATTGCCAAAATGCTTGCTTAATAGTATCCCTGGCAGTAACACTTGTGTAACAACTCTTTATGAATGTACAGAGCAAGATATGGAGTTAACCTGGAGAAGGGACCCTTTGAAAGGCGTACAGCAGATTTTTTATGGATGATAATTTTTGGAGCCTTATCTCTGTTGGTGGGTGATAATGTCTTCATATTTATTTATTTGAACATTCAGATTTCTTTCAAGGATGATTTATTATGCTGTAGAAATGATTAATTGGCTGGCAGAAATTGTCATTCATACTGCTTTGGTAAAAATTAACTTTGGAAAGGAAAAATGTTATTACCTTTTCTGACCTTTCCTGCTAGCTTCAGAAATCTGAACATCTTTGATTGTTTTGCATTACTAACATAATTTCATTTTGTTATGATTTTTTCTCCTGTGGATTGTATAGGTGTTGTCAGCCATCCCCATATTTCGATATGGTTTCCTAGGGATATCACTTGTTTTTATGCTTGTCTATGTCTGGAGTAGAGAATTCCCAAATGCTCAAATCAATATATATGGCCTTGTGACACTTAAGGTACACACAAATCCTTATGGCGAATTTAACCGGGCAGTTTCATGTTTTTGTTTCTTTTGAGCTATCTTGGGCTGGGTCCTAAAATATCTGAAGAAGCATATCATCTATGTAATTATTTTTTGTCTTTTGATTTGTAGGCATTTTATCTACCATGGGCTATGCTTGCTTTGGACGTCATTTTTGGTTCACCTCTTGTACCAGACCTGCTAGGAATCATAGCAGGACATCTGTATTACTTTTTGACCGTCTTACATCCACTTGCAACTGGAAAGAACTTGTTGAAGACTCCAAAATGGGTGTATCCTTACTTTTATTGGTTCCTTAGGGTGAAAAATTATGCAGCCCGAAGTAATCCTTCAGCACATTCTGCAGGATGTGTGAAACCATCTTTAGAGAGATTCTCCCTCTCAAAACACACACACACACACAAAAGACACATGTCCACACCGACTTGTCTGTTTCTTGCTCTTCTTTTCTGGAGCAACAGGAAATCATTTAAGTCATTAACTGATTAGTTCGCCACTTGCATTTGTTTTCTGGCAATCATTTTCCTTTCATAGATTTAAAGACTCTTTCCAGCAAATGAAGATGCGAGAGTGAACCCCGTAGTTTTTTAACCCTTTGTTGACCTCTTTTACTCTTTTAATCATGGTTATTAACTGATTATCTGCTACTAGTAATTTTGAAAAAGAAAAGATCTATCTCTCTAATTTTGTTTTCCATTTAATATATATTGCTACAATGTTTCTTAACTTTCAATAGACAAAAATTGGTGGCGAGGTGGAGAATCGGAGCTCCAGATATCAATCGTGCTCAGCCGGAGAGGACAACTGGTGTGGCTTTCAGAGGAAGATCATATCGTTTAAGCAATTGATTGTAGTATGGCAGCGTTCTTCAAATTCTTTCAGATGATGCACCTAGCAGAGGCAGCAAAGCCTTCAACACACGAGCTGACAGTTCAAGAAGTTTCATTTTCACATTTTCACATTAACAGATTGTTGGACAATATTGCTTCTCCAAGAATTGATTTGTAGAAGAAAATGTGTCAAGTTTTTGTACGATTGTGGATACGAATATTCTGGGTTAATCAAGAGTAATTGAGTGGTTATATGTATGTGGTAATCAATTTTTTTAAGGTTTATTAAGAGTAATAATAATAAATAATAAATTGGTAGTAGCCTAGTAAAATTTGGACAGAAAATGGATGAAAGAACAAAAATGGTGGGGTGGAAAATGGACACGTGCCGGGCGTAAGAAAAAAGCAAGAAAAGAAAATCGGTCCGACAATAAAGGGCGGACTTGAATGGTGAAAGCAAAACGGACGGCTAAGAAAGCAGGATGTTGATCAAATTAAGAATCACGGAAATCATACGTTTGAAAGCTTAAGCTGCCCCGTCTCTCCTTAATCGTCGCGCTCTATTTATTTATTAACCAAATTCAAACAAGCATATGCCATAAGCTACGTAGTGGTAAGCGTAACCAAAACAAAACTAATTACTCAAATCAAAATTTGAAAAAAAAAAAAAGGCAAAAGAAAGAAAGCAGCGATTAAGAGTTGAGAAAAAAAGGAATAGAAAGAATGTCGTGGCAAACATACGTAGATGATCATTTGATGTGCGACATCGACGGGCAAGGCCAGCATCTCAGTGCTTCTGCGATCGTCGGTCACGACGGCAGCGTTTGGGCCCAAAGCGCTAATTTCCCCAAGGTCTCGTCTCTTCTTTCTGCTTTCATGATCTCATTGTTTGTTGCGTTAATGTGGCTTTGATTGATTTTTGTTTCAGATTGCGTTGGTTATGGCTACAGTGTTTGTGTGAAAAAATTATGATTGTTGTTTTATATACATGATTCTAAAATTTGCGTTGATAAATTAAATTAGGCTTTCGATCTGTATGTTCGTACGCTTGCAAAATGTGTGAAATCGCTTTCGTAACATTTACTGATAATGTAAATTAATGTTTGTATTTCAGTCAGCATTGGATGATTGATAATACCACGAATTGGGCTTAAATTACTTTTTGAATGTCCTTCCCGATACGTGGAATTCAAATAAATGTTGCCCCCGAGACTGTGATTTGAGTTATATTTTTTAATGTTATTCTAAATTCTAATACTAGTGCTTAAGTGCTTCATGTTGTGGGCTGCTTCTTTTTTATTCTTCTGTATTTCTTGAGTTTATAGTGTGGTCTGGACAAAATAGAAACTGCATGGTGGTATTTTGACCTTCTGTATATATGCTGGTGTTGTTTGGCAAGAAAAAAGTTCAGCTTTAAAGGATTTAATGCGCTTTTCTGGTTTTCTTGTCGGGTGTTTCCAGTTCAAGCCTGACGAGATTGCTGGTATTATGAAAGATTTTGAGCAGCCGGGTCATCTTGCTCCCACCGGCTTGCATCTTGGAGGCACAAAATACATGGTAATTCAGGGAGAGGCAGGAGCTGTCATCCGTGGAAAGAAGGTGATCTATATGCATTCAGCCTTGGAATGAAATTTTTAGCATTGTCGAATCTTTCCATTGATGCTATAGAGGAGGGGATATAAAACTGTTAGAGAAAAAAGGGCTGTTGAAACCAATTGATTCAGTATAGAATTTTTTTTTAACGTTTTCTTTTTTCCTTTTTCAGTTTTTCCTCAAAAAGAAGGTTATGCATTTCTAAAGGTTTATATGCAGCAAGGCAGTTTTTTCTAAATGTTTTTTTTTTCTTTTAAAGAAAAATCATGCTCATAACAGCTGAACAAGCTCAAAGCTTTCTGAAATAACCTTATTGATGACATGTAACTTACTCAGTTGCCCATGTATTTGGAATGACAGGGATCTGGAGGAGTCACAGTAAAGAAGACAGGTCAAGCTCTTGTTTTCGGCATCTATGAAGAACCCGTGACTCCAGGGCAGTGCAACATGATTGTTGAGAGGCTGGGTGATTACCTCATTGATCAGGGCCTGTAGGCCTAGGTCTATCACGATTCCAGTATTTCTTTTTCAGGTTTATTTTTTTTCTTTTTCTCTTTCATATTTCCTTTTGGATTCTGGTTCCAAGTTTGCCATCTTCTTCCTCTAGAGCCTTGAATTGGCGGTGAAGATGAGGCAGACAATAACCATTAGAGAAACTAAATGGTTGTTTGGTGTTTGATCGTTTTGTTTTGACCTGAATTACATTTTTTATATATGTTTTTGATCTTTTATTCCTTGTATAGCTCGTTTCCTCGCTGCTGTCTGCTCTATCTTTGATGCTCGGATGAATTATGCCTTGTTGAGTTCAATTTTGTGCGGCAATAACCACCTGTATTTCTGTGGATCATTATAGAGCTAGAGAATCTTAGCTTATAGCTTTGACTTTGAGACATATCAGCATTACAAGTACTGAAAAATCCAATAACACCAATTCACCTCCAACAAAATAATTATTAAAAAAAATTACTATTTCAAGTATTTATAATTGGGGATTTTTTGGGTTCGGCAACCTTTAAGTATTTATTTATAATTATATAATTAAAATTATAATATATTTTTTGATATTTATTACTTTACGGATACGATTATAATTCGTGTTCTTAGGACAATTCTAAAATAACCATGACTTTCGATAACTCCAGTATGTGGAATCATCCCATGGATGTTTTCGAAGACGTGTTGTAAGGCCATTTTGATATTTGACAAAGGGCTCCAAACGTTTTGTGGCATCTGGCATGGACCCAAAAAGAAGAAAGGTAAAAAAAAATACACACACACATATATATATATATATATATATATATATATATATATATATATATATATATATATATATATAGATTTGTGGAGATTTGTGGACACAGCATTTCAATTTGAGATTGGGCCATATTTTTATAAAGAAAAGTATATCCGTCAAATCTCATATCTACCCCTTCTTAAATTTACGCATTAAAAAAAAAAAAAGGAAGGCCATGGCTAAAAAGATAAAGGTTATCTTTTACCCATGACTAATAACAATGATACTAAAAAAAAGAAGGCCATTTTGATACTAAAAAGAAGGCCATGACTAATAACAATGATATCAACGAATATTTATTTATAACGGTAAAAAAAGAAGACGAGAGAGGAAACAAAAAATTAATGGTAACATTGGATCCCTGGTTTTTTTATAATTGATGAAATGACCACACTACCATGACAATCCGAATTTTAAACACTGTTCAACGTAAGGATTAGTTTATCATTTCAATGGAATTAGGAGTCCATTGTTTAGCTTACTATTTAAAGCTTGTACGTTTTTTTATTGGAAGTTTTAATTGAGTTTAATTTAAGATATTAAAATTAATTTATTTAATTTTATATTTAAAATTTTATTGTAAGATATTTTTATCTGAATATAAAAAATAACATTTTATGATTTTTATCTAAATGATAAAATGTCTTAATAAAAAAAATTATATTTTTTCTTTTAAATATTTTTATTAAATATATTTATTTTCTAAATAATTATTTAGTTGATGGTTATTACAATCTCTAAGGGTACATGAAAGAAAAACAGGTTAACTTTTATGAGTTATGGTATAATTTTAGCTTAGATATGAAATTTGCTTTCAAATTATCATCAGAAGTTCATTATTATTATCTTTTCAAACAATCTTAGGACTTATGAGGGAACTTGAACGATTATAAAAGTGCTTTATCGCACTATTAATGTCTGTGCTATTCAATATCTCATGTTATATTTGTAATGTTATTAAATTTACAATTTTAGAATCAAGTCTTTTTAATTTTTCGGTTGTATGTTAAAAAAATACAAAAATTTGCATTAGCACCAAAACCTAATAACCCTTTGATTTTTTTTTTCCCTTTAATCAAATAGAATTTTTTAATTAACTATAACATTATTTAGATGTTATATTAGAATTCCTCATCTTTTATTTTGTATTAAATACTTAACATACATTCAATTTGAATTTTAGCCAAATTCTTTTATAATTAGATAATAAATTTTTATATATAAATATTATGTTAAATTTCAAAAAATAATTTATCAAAATTATGCTTCATAAATTATATATCAAATGCTATCTTATAAATATTTATAACATCGTAAATACATATATCTATTTAAACTATCAAGTGTATATATAACACTTTAATATCATAAGTCAAAAAATATTATATTTAAAATGTTTTAAATTTATAAAAATAAATAACTTACCACTTACATTTAGATATTAAAAAAAATTATTCAAATATATATATTCAGATCTATTTAAATTTCAATAATATTTAGACTCATTTAAATTTAAGACAAAAAAATAAATACTACCTTATATAATAGTAATTCCAAAATTAAAAAAAAAGGGATGTATTATTGGGGTCAATTTAATATAAATGGATAGACCACGTACTTACTTGAGACAACATAAAAATTAGGGATTCATATATTATTACAATAAGATTTTTTTTTTAAAAGAGGGTATTGATTAATTATTAAGAATAATTGTGCAGCAGATCTCGTTGTTTCAACGCTATATCTCTGTCTCAAGTGTCTCTTGTAGTCTAGCTCTTAATAAAATCTCTTCTCAACAAAACTATTAAGTCTAAAAGCACACTCATTGTAAAAGCTTCTGAAAAAAAAAAAAACAGAGAGAAATCAGAGATACCTTCAAAGCGGAAAAAGATGTCGTGGCAAGCTTACGTCGATGATCATCTGATGTGCGAAATTGAGGGTAACCATCTCTCAGCTGCCGCTATCATGGGCCATGACGGCAGCGTTTGGGCTCAAAGCGAGAACTTCCCTCAGGTTTTTTTATTTTTATTTTTAACTTCTTTCATTTCTAAATCTATTTGTGTTTGGTTTTATTTCATCTTATTTTTGCTTGCGACTGGTGATAGTTGATCTGTTTTTTCTTGGGTACTTTGTTCAAATAGGGTTTTCTGAGATATGATCTGCTTGGATCATTATTGATTTATTAGCTGTGCTAGGGTTAGTAAAGTTAATTTTGGATTTGGGTTCTTGAATGATTTGATTTATAACATTTGTTCCTTGAGATCAACTTGGAATGATTTTTTGTTGATTCTATTAGCATGGTTCTTGTGTGATCGCAGTGAAGTGAGTGCTGCATGTTTGTTTGTGCTTAAAATGGTGCCGCAGATAGATTTGATTCTGGATAATATATTTTGGGATGCAAGACATTAAGCATGGCCTAAAAGTAAATTAGCGGATCTGTTAACAACGATCTTATATATTGCACATAAGAGAAATGGGAATAGAGAGATTTGAATTTTGAAACTATTGAGGGCAAAGCCCTTTCATCTTTTAGATTTGTAAAAGTGATGCAAGGTCATTGAATTTCTGTTTTTCCTCGGGTATCTTTGATTTAAGTTTTTATAGCTTTGTTTATGTCAGTGGATGGGCATATACAAGATGAACTTACTCTTAGGTTGTTGAAATGTTGGTTCTTTTTGTATCAGATACTCATTGCTTTTGCGTTTATATTGTTTTAGTTAAAACCAGAGGAAATCACTGGTATCATGAATGACTTCAATGAACCTGGAACACTTGCACCAACTGGGCTGTATCTTGGTGGCACAAAATATATGGTGATCCAGGGCGAGCCAGGAGCTGTCATTCGAGGGAAGAAGGTGGGATCGAATATCTGATCTTGTTTAGACTTTGTTCATTATGCTACTAACAGCCTGTGTGTGCATTTCGAATGATTTATGAAAATTTCATGAATTTGCACAATTGAACTGTGAAGCTTCATCAGAAAGAGCAATCATTCGGGGAACATTTGGGGCGGAAAACCAAACCCCAATCCTCAACCCACCCCCCCTTTTTGGCAGTTCTTAATTGAAAACATTAAGCAGTTGCCTCATCCATTTGGTATCATTTTATCTCTTATTTTGTATATGGTTCACTTTAATTTCAGGGCCCTGGTGGTGTTACTGTTAAGAAGACCAGTGCGGCCTTAATCATTGGAATCTATGATGAGCCAATGACCCCTGGGCAGTGCAACATGATTGTTGAAAGGCTTGGTGATTATCTCATTGATCAGGGTCTTTAGGTGGTTTGCATGTCCTCTAATTTGTTTCATTTCTTGGCTTCCCTAAAAAGCTCGCTCTGTTGAACTTCAGTGTAATAATATCACAGTATTCAAAGTTATGGGAACTGTGTGTGGAATGGAAAGGTTTGGTGCATGTGGAAGTGATTGATATCATCTATTGTAGTATTGTTATGATTGTCATTGTACTTTACCTATCACTATTACAGTGGATCGTATCTAATGGACGTGTCAATTTGATTTTGTGGTGAAACTTGTAAGATTCTTGTTTCTCGATGTATTTTGCATTGCTTGTTGAATTTATTTTTTCCCTTGGGAAGTTTTAAGGGATGCTCAATTTTTGGTAAAAGATTGATTACAAAGCGGACGGTGGGCTGGCTATCATCGAAAACAAAATTGATTACAAATTAATATTACAAAATAAATGCTTAAATAGAGAAATCGATCCCATTCAGATTTTCAGAATCATAAACAGAGAAATCAGATCTCTTCTAATTTCTCAGAATCATAAACGAGAATAGCAAAAGCCGAAGTTATGTACAAAGCATATATAATTTAATTTCAACTCCGAATATGGAGTAGTCTTCTTTCCCATTAATATCATACAAAAAACTCCGCGCGCAATTGCTCCACATCAGTTACGTTGGGATGTTATTTTTCAAGAATATTTCATAAGTGTACTTTCTACCCCATTTCCTTCATAGGCTCTTCAGTGTCAAAAGCATTGGTAGCAAAGTCATTAAAAAGAAACTTGGCACCCAAGCAATGGCTTCATTTCGTGTTGAAGACGAAGGAGTTGATGAGATTGCTGTTGTATTGCTTGCTGCAGTTTTGTTTGCACTGCATGATTAATGGAAAAACATGAGTTACAGTAGAATATGGATAAAAATCAATAGATAAAATTAGAGATGTTGGGTGTATTGTACTTACCCAGCAGTCATGTACAAGCAATTATCATAGCCTGCACAAATAGATACAAATCAGTTGTCTGAAAGGATTCAAAACACAGTTTAAGCAACAAATACTTGTTGAACTTCAGACACTAGAGTAAATCATCAGATCAAATAAGCTGTTCTCAGCCACAAGCAAAAAGATAATAAGGTTGGACACAATGGAGCAATTAATTCTGTGGTAGGCACTGCTTACTATCACAAAATAGATTTGAAAATATCCATTAAAAATTAAAAGGTTGGATACTAATTTACTTGGATTTTTGTCAACTTTGACACCATTTCCACCAAAACTGCATGCTATGTCAGTAGCTCCGTTCTGCTGGTAGTAACAGTTAATTGCAAAAGAGGCATGAGAGAGTAGAGTGTCTGGTTCATAACAAGGTTGGCTAGGCTGAATAGCAGAACAGTCCACATTCCCAGGACCGCATGCCCAATCTAAGGCATTCTGCAAATCGGCTTCAGAAGCCTTGGTGGAGGCTATGCACCATGTTGTAGTTGTTCCATTCAAGCTGGTGACATTTGAGTCTGTTGTATCAACAACACCTTTTCCACTGAAATCGAGGTTATACACACTTGTCTGATCTGGATAAAACAACCCCCAATTCCTCTCTGACTCCAACCCAGGTTTCCGGTTCTCATTAAATAACGAGAAAATATATACATCTAGCTCTTCTCCTGGCTTTGCAGGAGTACCAGAGTCATTGATGACGTGTCGGATCAGATTAGTATTATAAATCTGGGCGTTATCAGGAGTTGCAGCCTTCTCTTTTGGTGAACCTTTTGAGGGCCAGCCAGTCTCAGTTACCATAATCTTGATTGTTCTGAAATTTAGTGCCATAAGTGCGAAGTAAATGGAATCAATCTGGGCATCAAACATGTTTGTGTAAAGCAAACCAGTGTTTGGATCTATAACTTCTGAGGATGACTGAAAGAGAGCATAGTCCAGAGACACATTGTTGGGGGAATCTCTATATGCATAGTATGGATATATATCTATCATAAAAGGTGACTGGTTCTCAGCAAGGAACTCCAACAAGGGTTTTAGAAAATGTGCATGGCTGCTATTAAAGGCCCCTGCAGACGGCGGGAACGATCGGGACAAAACCCCAAGGGAATGGGTACTAGAGACTTTAATCCTTTTATGCAGGCCAGCTTTCTTTAATGCCGTAAAGACATTTTGCATAGCAGGTACAACTTGTGAAGAGGAATTATCGGTGCTTTCGGTGACTTCAGCACCAACAGTTATATATGTGATTTTTGCAGCCGGGTAGTAAGGAAGGATGCTGTTCTTCAGCCAGGTATCTGCATTGGATTGGAACTGAGCAAATGGCAATAAATCTGAATTCGGAATTCCAATCATGAGTTCAACTCCAGAATTTGCAAATGCCTTGAGGACCTGGATGTTAGAGTCATAGATCCTCAGATATTTGATGTTACGTTGCTTAACCAGCTGTGCAACTTTATCTTGCGTTGGGAGGTCATCAGCATTTCTTCCATAGCAGACACCGACAGTACTTCCTCTGCACAAACCTGAGACAAATATGAAAAGATTTAGAATTTCTCAGTTAAGGAGCTGATGCACTGAAAAAACTGCACAACACATACTGAGAGAGTGGATAGAGGGCAACACAAGTTCTCGTGCATGCAGCTAAAAGTAATAATTTGAACTTTTAAACATGTAAAATGGACATAACCTTCTGCATTTTCCATAAACTATCACAAGTTCATACATACAGTGACTAAATGTTGACTTGTACAAACAAACTGACATTTTTATATATAACATTTTAAAGAGATTGTTTCAAAAAGATGTTCAATATGAATAATCTTATGCATTGGTTTTGTCTACATAAATAATTGGCAGAGATGGTTTTCCTTTTTCATAATCACATGAGACTGTTAGATAACCTTTTCCATCAACTATCAGAGCTCAAAGATAAAATCTACAGATAGAATCTGCGCCGGACAATACACACACTTTTTAAAAAGTTGAAAACAATGTATCATTACTCAGAGTTTCATAAAAGTAATTAGAAACTTGGGTCAGATAGCAATCCAATTTAACAATTCTTCTTCAATATGTATTAATCCTAGCTATTTCAGCTAATTTGGTAAAATGAACACATACACTTTTACAAACTAGAGGACAATGTTTGTGAATGTACCACTGTCAGACTTTTGTAAATTGCTAGCTTGGATCAGAGAGCCATCAAATTTTACAATTTCTCTTCAATATGTATCAAGAAAGGCAGAATCTGAAAAATTTTTGATTTCGTGAATAAATACTTCTTGATGACCAATCCAACTCAAATAATTGCCAATAGACTACTAAACAAAAAAAAAAAAAAATCAAATGGAGGCAAAGTAAGGCATTCTACAAACATGGCCTATCCAGCAAAATCACAATGGATCCACAAGTTCCATTCACTGGAATCTTTTAGAGATATGAGAGGACTCATACTAATAAATGTGAAGTTCATGACATTGTTGTCGAATAAAACAGATGTATCAAACAAAATCACAATGGGTCCACAAGCTTTAATGTTGCAATCTAGCTGTCCAGTTAATTGAAAGCCTACCTACCTATAGTAAAGCTATAAATCCAAGTGCACTACTAGTTAGAGAGCCGTAAACAACTCAAGGAATGCAATTACCAATAGCAATATTTCTTTCCATTTTCTACCCTTTTTTGCAGAAAAAGCCTAGTAGCATTACCGGCAAGTTGAAGATTTGGAAAAAAAAAAATTGGAATAGATAATCAGCAGAAGTCCACCACAAATACAAAAAAATTATACATATAATAAAGAAGTACCAACCACTAGTTTTATGTTTCATCATCAAAACAGCTTAAATAACAGTATAAGGTAAGTAGGAAAATGAAAACAAGAAAATATAAAAGAACCAATTTGCAAAGAGTGAAATGTAAACACACAGTGATACAGTACAAGCACAACACAAGAAAAGGACATAGATAACAAATGAGCAAAGATACTTGAAGCTGACTACAGGTTACAAAGTCATTATTTTTTTGCTTCACAAAAAAAAAAAAAAACAACCCAAATACCCAAATCTCCAAATCAAACTTCCCCAGAGATAACAAAGATCTAGCAAGACAGAGAAACTGAAAACCAAAACACCATTGAAAACACCTCAAAGAAAGAAAAGAAGTTACAGAACTACAGAAGCAACAAAAAAGAAGGCATACCCAGAAGCACAAGCAACAATGAAATGGCTAAAAAGAGCTTGAATCCTCTCGCCATTGCTCAAAAACTGAACTTTCTCTCCTCTCTCACTCTCTCTCTCTCTCTCAAGTAAGCCCACTTACTGTATGGTGACTGCTGTTGTGTGTGCTGCCTTCAACTTTACCCCTTTTTTTTTTTGAACTTCCGTTACAAGCTTAATTTGTAACGTTACACTCGGCCCTGCTTACACAGACAGTAACGTCTCTCTGTCGATGCCTTTTTAGCTCAACTTGTTTTGAGAAGCTCGAGATAGGGAGAGACAGAGAGCTTGGCTAATAGCTACTTGGCTAGCTTTGGCTTCGAGCTTCGATGTACGGTTTCATTTAGTATCAGAGTGGACAGTGGAGTGAGTGGGAGACTGAGACCGGATTTCAGAATTGTTTAATTAAATCCAGTTAAGAGAAGCGTCTCGATTCCGATGAACTTATTTAGCATGTCTGTCCTGTACTACTCCCTGTTCTGGTCTCCACTATTTAACGATCTATTGTTGTTGGAAAAAAAATAAAATTATTTGCTGCTTTCTATACTCCCTATTTGTCGGTCAACGTGAACAACTTTTCCTACTTCGGCGGTGAAGTATCTAAAAGGTAAAGCAATAATTTAACCCTTTATTGCAAAATGATAATCCATGATTCGAGAAAATTAGACTATTAAATATATGAAGGCCATTAATATTATTTGCTAATATTATTGTTTCAATCGATATAAAATAACAGATAGTGTAAGATATTTTATTTGTCATTTATTGATAAATAATGTTAAAATTACATTAAAAATAGAAAATAAAAAATCAACTCGCACTGAATAATTGATGTTGTCATGATCTGGTAAAATCTTTGTATGGGCCCAGCCAACCACCAAATCATTCCAACAAGGCCTTTTTACCTCTTATTTAAAATGAGGAAAAGGAAAAAATTATATATAAAATAATAATTTATATTTTAATATATGTATATATTATTTTATTAATAATAATATAAATATAAATTATTTTATATAAATTAATTTAATATGAATAAATTAGTTAAAAAGTTATAATAATAATTTTTTAAAATTATGTGGGTTCATGTTAATTTTATATAAATAAATTTTTTTATATGATATCAATTTATATAAATGGTTGTAACTTTATTATTATTTTTATTTTATTATAAAATTATTATTTTAGTTAAAATAATTGACGAGTTAAAAGTCTAAAAAATAAAGCTAGTGGTTCTGTCATTAAGGTGCATTAAATTTAAAATCTTACTAATAATATAAATAAATAAGATAGAGACATTAAAAATTGATTCTATAAATATTATGCCAATTATATTTATTATCAACTCTAAACTAAAATAATAATAATAATCTAACTAAAAATAATAATAATTTAATAAAAACTCTAATTAAAAGAGAAAAATAATAATAAAAAAAACTTTGGTCAAAACATCATTTACTATTATTAAATATACATATAATATATATAAATTTTATTATCAATTTGTATTGAAACAATCAACTATAAATAATAATAAGCTCTGTTAATCTCTATCTTTCCTTAATATGTCGTTAGACAAAATAAATTATTCACTTAATCTCTAACCATTAAATAATTTAAAATAAACTCTTTAAATTTAAAATAACATAAGCATTAAGTAGAGAAAGATATTAAGTTGATCTAAGTAATAAACACACAAGCTTGGATTTAATCTAGATTATATTCTCCAATTGAAATCATTGATTCTAATTTACTACTAATAATTAAAATATCAAGACAATTACAAATTAAATATTTTTAATCTAATAATGAAATTTATTCAAATCCTATCTAATTGGTCATTTAAATAAGTTAAGAATAAAATTATAAACATTAATTATAGAAGAAGATAAACAATCTCAATTAAATAAATTAAATAATAAAAATTAAATATTAATTATATATCATGTTTTAAGTTTTGAATTCACCCTCAACTAAATAAAAAATCTAATCTAACATAATTGAATAGAGAGTAAAGAACAAATAAAATCAATTATGAAAATTAATCCGAGCTGCCGACTCTGCCCCAATTTAATTTGTTTCAACTTCTCTTCCTGTGGCCGCCTCTACCTCTCGGTTTTTATTTTTCTCTTGGTCGCGTGCGGCTGCACCCTTTGCTCAATTCAGTCTTTGCCCTTTTCGATGGTGTGCCGCTCCTCTCACAAAGGCCTTTATACAGTGGTCACTTGACCGACTCAAACAAGGCAAGTTTTATGCATGCAATCTTTTAAATTTGTCACGTAAATATTGCATGCAACTTATAAAGCTGTGCACATTTTTTTTTTAAAAATGCACATTTAAAAAAAATGCACATTTTTTTTTTTTTAAAAAAAGGAGACAAGCAAGTTCAAATATAATTTTTTAATCTCATTCCCATCCCCAAGAATCGAACCTAAATTTTTACGAGCTTTACAGTAAACATAATGACCAACCCGACCACATCTTTGGAGCTATAAAGCTGTGCACATTAATTGTCATCAATTCATAAGGTATGAATAATGCCTAGGCTTGACAAAAGTACTAGGCTTAGAGGTAAAGTGTAAGGGCTGGGCCATTGCGGGCTTGGGCTAAGTTCGGGCTGAGCTTAGATTTTTATTAAATTTTTAATTATTATAAATTTAAAATAAATTAATAATTAATAAATTGAATATGAATATTTTAAAATAAAATAATAAATAAAGAAAATAGATAAATAAAAATTTATAGATTTAATATTTTAATAATAAATTCTGTAATTCAAGTATCCTCTTAATTAATTAACATTTAAAAAATAATTTAATATTATAATTTTACATTTTTTGAATCATGTATGAATTAGAGATTTAAATTTTATTTTTTTATTATTCTTTTAAATTTTAATTTATTATTATAATTTATAAATTAATTTTTTAAAATATTAGAGGACTTGGGCCTGACCGATTTTTTTATTTTTATCCAAGCCTTCATATACAAGATTGAGCCAAAGCCCGTGAGTTTGGACCAGATCGACCCAAGCTTGACCCAGCCCATACATTTTTGTCTACCCTAATAATGCCCATAAGTCATGCATGCATATTGGCCGAATCCTTATAGGATCTTAATTCTAACTCTTGGCTAAATAATTTCTTTCCAAAATATAATGCCAAAAGTGTCGCATGTGCCCTCCACTTAAGCTAAAGCCACCGGTTTTAATGCTTAAATTCTTCTTCTCCACGTGATGGCCAAAAACATCTCCATGTGCATGAATTAGTTTTATTGGCTTCGGTTTTATTTGAAATTTCATATCCTATGCTAATGCGCTGCTTGCTTGCATTTTGTTGCAATGTGCATTTCTTCTCATTGTAAATAAGATGTATGAATTATGATGTTACGTTACTGTTAGATAATTAACTCATGGTATTATGGTTCAGTTTCTTCAAGTCCTGATTTTTGTTATGATTTGTAATTGTATTGTAAAGTTTCCTTGCTAATTGCATACTAATGGTCTCGTGATGACAGATTTGGAATGACTATCTCGGGAAATCATAGATAATGAGATTATTTGTTTCAAACTGATCAATGTACGTAACAAGAAATTGTATAGTCAATAATTTACTTTAGTCAAGAGATAATTAAGAGATAAAAGGATTGGCAAAAAAATTTGGATCTGACAAACTTGAATGATTTGGTTTGCGTTTAATCTAAGTCATATGTATCAAATGTGCAGTTCGGTATTGTATTTCAAAACTTGAATTGTTTTTGGGGTTCGGTCGTGGGTTTAGTGAAATCTAAATATGAAACCTCATACCTGAACATTTTATCTGATTTATTAAATAAATAATTAAAATTTTTTATTTGTTAGTATGATAGAAAAGAAAAAAATTTATTAACATTTCATTACTCCAAATATGGTGGAATAATAAATTACTACAAGAATTATTGAGTTAACACTTTAATATTATAATTATAAAAAATGGAAAATTTTAGATTACTACTCCTCTCATGAATTGACTGTTTTCAAATGGCCCATTTACTTTTGAAAACCTTAAATTATCCTATTATTTGGTTAAAAAATAAGGGAAAAATGAGGGAGAGTTAATGAATTTTGTTGGTCTTCATAACAATAGGGAATAAATTAAAATTTTCAAAAGTAAGTGAGCAATTTGAAGATAGTCAATTCATGAGGAGAGTAATATAAATTAACTGTAAAACATAATTTTTTTTTTTTTTAGTTTTTTGTTAATTCTGTTAGTTAAATGCAATGTTATGATAGATGTCATAGGTTCTAACTTAAAATTATGAACTAGCCTAAAAATTTGAAAGTATGACAAATAACCACTAATGTTGATTAAAGTACTATGATATCCCTAATTAATTTTAATAGCCTAATTTGTAATAATTAATAACATTTGAACAAAATAATGAAATTAAACTTAAGAAAATAAAAAGTGTAATTATGTTTAAGGGTTATTTTGTTATATTTTCAAACTATTGGGGCTGTTTTAGAAATGATAAAAAATCTTTACACATTTTATTATTTTTGGAATTATTGATAAGGGCAATTTTGATATTTTATGAGTCAACATTTTTGGTAGTTTATGAGCCAGCTAACAGCAGTATCGAAAAAAGTAGTAATTAGCAAAGTTTTTTTTTTCAGTTAATGTAATAAAATGTTGCACTTCAATAATTCTTATAATAATTTTTTTAACAATAATATTACAATAAGACTATAATTAATATTAAACTAAATTATTATTGATATTTATAAATTAGACTACTAATGAAACTAAAAATATTGTTAAGATTTTTCTCTTATGTTAATTTTTTAGAGATGTCTTACTTCACTCATATCTTTTAAGAGAGAAAATTATTTTCACTCAATTGAATTAAGTTTCTATTGCAATAGGAGGACTCAAACTCATGATCTTAAGTTTTGACTATACAATAGTTTGATATTTCACTATAATTAAAGTAGTAAAAGTATAATAACTAGAAAAGAAAACTCATAAAATAAAAAATGCGCAGACGAACACTATCCATCGCCCGCCTACCGATCCTTCGAGCTTCTGTTTGAAGATGAGAAACTGACAATTACAAAATTTGGGTTTTGCATTGCACTTTTGCTTCACTGTTTTGTATATTCTTTAATCAATTTTTTACCACTTAGTTTGAATATGCAGAACAATCCTTTAAAATGTTTTTAAAAGATATTTTTAAATTTTAGTCAATAGTAATTATAATTGGATTATTGTTAAGTTTAATTTTAATTAGTGTATCACTAAATAGAGATACTAAATCTATTTATATTAGAGAAAAATACTAAATCTTTAAATAGTCGACTTTTGGTATTCCTTGAAAGTTGAAACTCAAGTAAGTTATTGATGTTTCCGTTCAAGGTTTTAATTTTTACTTTAATATTTATTTGGTTTGGTTGTTAATTTTAAATTTTAAAATATTAAAAAAATAAATAATTAATAGTTAAATAAGTTTAATGAGCCGGTACTCTAACATAATGAGCCCCTATGCCTATGTACGGAGATTTTTTGTCATCCCTACTTACCTCTCTTTTACTAATCTAAATCGGGTCTGAAAATAGTGCTTATTTGAGTGCAAAATCCGAAATCTATGCTAGAAACTATTTGTATTTAAATCCGGATTCGATATGCTGTAATGTTGTTTGGATCTAGTTGCGGAACGCCAAGCCCAGACCAGATTTTGCAATCCTAGATGAAACTCTTAGCAATAATATTGATATAATTTTTATTTTTTCTGATCGATAGACAATTTTAAAATTGATTAATGATCTACATAGATGAAAATGTCTTACATCTTTTATAATTTATAGTAATGTTTAATAATAAAAGAATGAATGATTTACGACGTGAATCTGATCATTTGCCATGATTTTCTTTGTGGTAGAAAATTTACAACAATTGATGAAAATTAGTACTTAGTTACATTATTAATGACAAAATAAAAATTTATAGTCATTAATTGTATATTAGAGACAAAAATAACTGTTATCTTTTAGAATTTCTTGAGACAAAATTTTCTATTTGTCTCAATTTATAATTAAACTTAATTTTTTTTTGCTATAATTAAGTTTTAGTTAGAAATAAAGGATTGAGACATGTAATAATATGTCACTGTTACTTTTAGTGAAAACAAGCAAATGCCACCGATAAATCATGACACAGAATGACATATGTACCATCTATAAAGACATAATTTTGTAAATGTTGAACTGTTTTATTTTTTCTTGCTAGTTCTTTTTCTTTAATTAAACCTTATACAACTTATTTAATCATTATTCATATGAAGCATACATCAGATAAAGTCATTTACCACACTTAAATTTAAGAACCATTTATTTGGATACACACAGGTTTATGGTGAATCAGTTCTGTCTCTGCAGCAACATCTACTGATGAGGGCAACCAGGTCCAGCACTCGGGGTTACAGGACACGTGGCGGGACTTTCATAATTAAGGTTCATCTCTACAGCTTCCTTTGCTTCTGTGGCTGCTCCAACTGCACGTATATGTGTAGCAGCATGTTAAATCTTATTATTTATTTTTTCAAAAGAAAAAAAAATTATTCAACCTCAATGTAATGAGAGAAATCTATTAAAAGGAAAACATAAAACATTAGGTGCTAGGGGTACTGATATATATACCCATCAGTTTAAGGAAAGGAAAAAACAAAAAAAAAAAACAATCATATTTGTACAAGAACTTATTGTTCATTTATACACTTGTCTTCTTCCGACATTCTAGGGCAATCAGTTTTCATTTGATTTTTATGGCCGATGCATCTTGTAATCAGCCTGTTTTCCTTCTACTCTTTCTTCTAAGTCATTTGCTTAGGTCGTCGGCAATGGAAAAAATGTTTTAAGGTTATGGTTATCCGAATCCCTTATTTTTAGAGTATAAAGAATAAAATGCATAATAATTACCCCATAATGTTATATGTATTAGAGAGTACTCATTTAATTTGCGATATTGTTCATGTTATGATGAATGATGATGTCATTTAATTCTTTAACATTATGCACAATGAATAATTTTACAATAAGAAGAGAATTAAGTCTTAGATACTCATAAAATATTGCTTCTTATGTTATTTCATAGTACGACATTTTATAAGCGGTGGGTCACCATATAACGAACAACACAGCTCACAAAATTGAATTTGTTGAAATAAATTAATCTAATTTTTATGTTATATACATGAAGGCCCATATAAATTCAGAAACTAAGAAGCTCACCTTTCCGTGTGACAGTGGAAGCTTCAGCCAGGTTTCTAGCTGCCACCCCCGTAGAAGTAAGAAGAACAACAATAGTCATTACAAGACCTAAAAGAAGGAAAATCTTAGAGCCCATTTTCGATAAACTAGAGGAAATTATTAATATCTAAAAGAAGGAAGAACAGGAAATTAATATCAATAAAGCAATATTAATTGAAGATGGAAAGGATGATAAATTAGTATTGTCTTGTATCTTTTATTTATAGTGGTAGGGATTCGGGAGCCAGCGGATCGAGTAAGGCACTGCTTGTCCGAGACGCTTGAGCAGCAAGCACATGTTTTTCCCTTCTTTGCGGGGTCCTCCAATGCTCTTGTCACTAGCAAATAATTTTCTTCGTTCGCTGATATCATTGATTTTTAAAGTAAACGTTAAATCGAAGCCGTTGATCGCGTTCCAAAAGCATGATGAAGACGCTCGATCAGACTTCTGTTATGTCAATTTTTTAAATGAAAAAAAATTAGAGCGTATGGTTTTTAATTATTTATTTTTAAAATAAACAGTTATTGTCATTTTTACCGCTTAATATTTTCTAACATAACTCTTTACCACTAAAATTGTATGACAATTACTTTTTTTTTTTTCACTTAAAGATTGATACAAATATTATTTCTTTAAATATAATTAATTTTATATTTTTTAATTTAGAGAATTAAATTACACTTACATAATTTTGGGACAAAATAGACTTTTACTATAGGTTTTGCTGAAAATTGTGGTTTGGAAGTAAAATAATAAAAACTAAAACATTAAGTGTGAAAAAGTAATTTTCAAAAATTTAAAAATAAAGTGATATATCAGAAATATCAGGTGGTAAAATAATAATACCTTTAAAATAAAAATCAAAACAGTTGGCTCTTGTCACCGTTTAGTTAGTATAATTTTATTGATTATTCTACAACTGTCTTGAAAATATATTTTTCCATATTTTCTTAATTTTTCTCAATAAACTATCTGCGAGTTATTCTACCATAGGAAAACTATTAAAACTAGCTCTCCTCCTTGGATGATAAATTAATCTATTTCTCAAAAGAATATATATATATAATATTTATTGAAGAAGGAAAAAACGATGAATTAGTATTCTCTTGTATCTCATTGAATAATTTTTTATGTTTAATATATCACATACTAGTTAAAATAGATTATTGAATAAAATTTTGATATTAGCAGCAAATTTAGATTATAAGATGTCTAGTCTTACATCATCTTCAGGATGAATTATGGCTCCACAAAATCCATGCAATTATTCTTCGTAATACTTCACAGAAGTTGAGAGGGAGGTTGAATACACTTATAGCATATGTCAGGATAGCTTGAGCAAATAGCCTTAATCAATATCTCCTTGCCTCCACTTGAGAAGAATTTGGCTTTCCAAATCTTTAATTGATATCGGAGAGGTTTTGTACGAATCCCATAACTTTTTTAAATACCCATAATCCATCCATCCCCACTAATTTCATCATTAAAAAAAAAAAAAAATTCTCAAATTTGAACCCTAGCCATCGCCCCCAACCACTACAGCCTACCACGTAACCACCTTTTCCCACCGCAACTCTAGCCACTGCCATTGTCATTTAGCCAGCTATTACAACTACCAAACTCGCCGTCTTCCACTGACCAAAACAAGACCAGCCAACCCCTCCCTCAAGCCATGTAGCCATCGCAAGAACCACCCAAGGCCGTGGCTTTCCACCACAAAAATCACCACCATCGGACCTTTTTACCGTCGATCACCACTACCACACAAATCCCTAACCTACATCGACCAAAACCCAACCATCCTCACCACTAAACACCAGCTAAAGCTGCCACAAACCACTGTAAATAGTCGCCCCTTCAAGCCAATTTTTCGGCCAAACTACTGTGAATCCGACCAATTCACGACCACCATCGTGTTCCTTACCATAACTCTTTCATATCCGACCAACCCCACACTAAATCACAGCCGCGAGGCCGCCGGCCACACAAACCCGAGAGTTTAGAGTATTATTTATAGTTTACTAAATTCTCATATGCCAAACTTATCTATACAACCATCTCGAATACGATAATCAAGGGATGCAGGCAATGTCTATAGAGACTTTCAAGCAGATAGTGAAAAAACCAATATTGCAAGTGTTTGAGAAAGTTTGTAACCCGTGATTGGTAGCGATGGAGCAAGCACTCGTGAATCTTACACTTTCTGTGAACAATATCATCAAGAGAAAACATAAGTAGAGAGTTAATTATAAAGACATAGTTGAAAAAGACTCACTTGAGATGTCGGAAGAAAAGGTACAATTTGTTATTGATTTAAAGTTTCAATCTGATAATTTGTGTGAGAAAGTGCATGGTGTTTGTTTAAAGAATAAGACAAGTGTTGAAGATGATGAACAAAATAAAGTTGAAAATTTTGAAATGATTGAAATGGTTCTACCTATTCATATTGAAGACAAAAAGATTGTGCTTGAAGAAGATTTGATTGAAAATGTGAAATTTATTGGAGAGCTCATTAAGCTTCAATTAGGGAAAGGTAAGAGTTATTTGATTGTTGTTCATTCTTAAAAGTCTTCATCGCCTAGAAGAATGTATAAGAGAATTAAATTGTTTAAGTATGGATTCTTCAAAGTTTTAAGAAAGATTAATGAGAAAGATAACAAGTTAGAATTAGAAGATAATTTGCTCATACATTACAAGTTTCATCATCTAGATTGTATTCAAACTCAAGGACGAGTTTCTTTTAAGAGGGATAGACTGATGTAGGATATTATTTTAGTTATTTTAGGATTCTAAAATTTTATTTTCAATTTTAATTAGAGTCTATTAAGGAATGTATCTTAGTATTTCATTTCTATTATAATTGTGATTTATTTTTTTTTTAAGTTAACTTAGGGAAGTAGATTTACTCTATTATAAATAGAGAGATCTTATAATTATTATCATAACTTCAAAGTTCAATTATTCAATAATTTTTTTATAATTCCTCAAGAATTATTTATTAAAGTTCTCGCTTGTAGAGTTGTTTGAATTAGATTGTTATTTAATCTCACTTTATGCGTTATTAAAAATCTCATTGAGTCGTTTGGATTAGAACGAATTTAATCACGCTTCGATTAGAGCGTAAGCTAATCGCGTTAGTTTGGTCTAGTTTTCAAACAATATCTAGTTTTTCTTATTATGTTAATTCCGCTTCCGCGACGTTGCACCATCAGAAGAAGTCTTCACTAGTTGCTATGGCAGAAACTTTACCTTTCAATGAAAAATAAGGGCCTTAGTTTTAGAGATATGAGCTCTTTTAATAAAGCTCTTATAGTAAAACAATGATGGAGATTTATTTATTTTCCAAACTCTCTAGTCTCTAAAATTATTAAAGCCAAATATTATTTGAGAGGTGGCTTCATGGAAAGTAACCTAGGTAACAATCCTCCATATATATGGAGAAGCATTTTGTGGGGGTAAACTATCATTGAAGCTGGCTCGAGATGCAGAATCGGAGATGTGTCAATTTATCATAAAAAATGGCTTTTCCATCCAAGCACATTTAAGTTATTCTCACCTCCAACTTTTTCCTTCTTAATCTTAAGTAGCAATTTTGATCGATGAAGAAGGATGCTAGAAAAAACAGACGATAAGGGATCACTTTTTTGAGGTGGATGCAAATCATATATTGAAAATTCCACTTCTTAAAAATCAGTTGGAAGATCAACTGGTATGGGCATACGATAAGCGAGGTCAGTATAAAGTGAAGAGTAGTTATTATATGGTACTTCATATGAAGCTTAACAACATGCCTTCCAGTTTTGATGATAATGCAGGGGATGGAAGTATTTTTGGAATTTTTCTCAACCAAAAAAGATTAAAATATTCTATTAGAGAGCTTTTTCCAACATTCTACTCACCTATTCAAATTTGCATAAAAGGAAAATTCTAGTTGCTTCTTCATGCCCTTGTTGTGGTTTTACTTATGAGGATAGTTAATTATCATGCTTTGGTGGGTGTAAACAAGTGAAGAAGGTATGGAAGTTAATGAGTTTTTATTCCAGTATAAAGCTTAAAATGCTAGTGGAGTTTTCCAACTTTTCTATTCATATAGCATATATTTTAATAAAAGATTAATTTGAGGAATGGGTGATTTTATGTTGGTTAATTTGGCTAGTTAAGAATCATCAGATTCATATTAATGTGCCTTATGGTTTTCCACCTTTAAATTCTCCACCGTCGAACCTTATCACTGCCGTTCACCACCATTACAAGATTCCTAAGCCTTCACCGATCAAAACCCAACCATCATTGTGCCCAATCATCACCGAAATCTCCACCGAAAAATCGATACAAACCACAATAACCCGCGCCACTTCAATTCGGTTCTCTATTCCTTACCAACAAATCTTTTAAATTGACCATCTTCTGTCCTAATTATGGCCACTAGCCACCGGCCACACCAAACTCGAGAATTGAACATTATTTATAGTTTTCCCATTGTGTGAAACTTGAGAATAAGTGGTAAATTGTCACCCTTGCCCTCTTATTATTTATCATGTGCCACAATTATTTGTATACACTCATCTATAGAAATTTCTTGATTGGTTGTATTGGTTTATAGCTTGGCACACTTTTAAAGAAGAGCAAGTATTGTTTGTTGATAGTAGATTGAGTATAAGTATTTCAGAATGGTGGGAAGCGTTGCAAGATTCTCGACTTGACCAAGGCAAATGTCAAGTTCGATCATAGAACCGTATGAAGCGTATTTTACGATATAAGTTTATTTCTCTTGGTTATTGTTTAGTAAATAATTTTTGATTATGCTTATAAGTTTGAAAAATTTTATGGATGCAAATATTATTATGAACCTGAAGAGGATATAGTTACAAGATTTATAAAGGTGCTCGGTTTATATATTAAAGACAAGATGCCTACATGCACTATATATACCTTGCAGCATACAATTCATTTAGCAATGCAAATTGACTGCAAATTATATCACAAATCAGAAGAGAAAGAAGCCAAGCATTGAAGTAGTTAAGTCGACCTCATCCACAACTCCAATTCGAGATCCTTAATATTATTACAAGTCAACATCCTAAAGTGAAAGACATCCAGATGAAAGAAGTTTGTACCTCTCCACATGTTGCAGATGCGCCTAATGTTGTAGAAGAAAATGTATAATTTATTATTGATTTAAAGTTTAAATTTGACAATTTGTGCCAGAATGTGCATGATGTTTCCTTGGAGTACAAGATAAGTGTTGAAGATGATGAGCAAAATAAATTTGAAGAAGCTGAAATGATCAAAATAGTTATACCTATTCATATTGAAGACAATAAGGTTGTGCTTGAAGAAGATTTTATTGAGAGGGTGAAATTTATTGGAAAGTGCATTGGGCGATACTTAAGGAAAAGCAAGAGTTAGCTGATTGTTGTTCGTTCTTGGAAGTCTTCATCACCTAGAAGAATTTATAAGCAAAAAGAAATTGATAAAGTATGGATTCTTTAAAGTTTCAAGAAAGATTGATGGGAAAGACAATAAGTTCGAATTACAAGATAATTTACTCCCGCACTACAAGTTTTATCCTCTAGATTGTATTCAAACTCGAGGACTGAGTTTCTTTTAAGATGGAAAATATGATGTAGAACGTCATAATTCTTATAATTCTAAGAATTAATATTTTAATTAATGTATGTTTCTTAGTCTTTTATTTCAATTATAATTATGATTTAGTTTCCCTTTTTAAGTTAATTTAGGAAAATAGGTTTACTCTATTATAAATAGAGAGGTCTTGTTATTGTTTTCATAACTTTAATTATTCAACAAAATCATCTTTTATAATTTTCTTTGAAATTATCTATCAAAATCTTTCTTGTAGAATCATTTGAATTAAATCGTCATATAATTTCACTTTACGCGTTTGGATTAAAACATATATAATTACGCTTAGGTGTTGGCTTGGTCTTATATTAAAGCGATATCTAATTTTTTCATATCTTATCAATTCTGCTTCTGCTATGCCGCTCTTTCATGAAGGACATTGGGCTGGCTCTAGCCATAATTAAGTTAAATTCTCTCAATATAATTAATCTCAGTAGTAACAAAATTGCAAGTAGGTGTGAAGCTGGGTGGTTAACTTCTGAAATTCAAGAAATCTTGTCTTCTTCTTAAAACTATTTTAAAGTGATTTTTGATCCAAGATCTTACAATGAATCTACCCATCATCTAGCTAAATTGGCCATATATAATCATTTTGAGAAAGTTTAGATAGAAGAAGCTCCAAATGAGATCCATCCTTTTGTATACGAGGACAAATGCATGTAATAATTTTATTTAATGAAGTTTCAGTTAAAATATAAGAAGATGTTTTTGATTGATTAATAATATTAAAATAAAATATTCATAATATATTGAAAAATATATATTACTTTACTATTATATTTATATTTAGTATAAATTTTAAAGTTAATTTACCGGTTCATGGATTTTAGTAGTAATAAAATCTATTGAAATTAACATAAAAAAATTTAATATTCGAAATAATTTGTAAAATATAAATGTTATTTTACTTTTCATATTTCTTGTTACTAGCTAAGAATTTTCTTTTTGGGAAATTATCAGCCATATACCCTTAAATGTCACCAATATTATTTGTGCTACAATACTTTTAATCTATATCACTTGGATATCCGAAATTGGTAAAACGCTTCTCTCGTCTACCCTATCGTTTGCTACCGTTAAAAAGTTAACAGAATTTTGACAAAATAACGATTTTTCCCTTGAAACAAGTAAAGGAGAAACTATGATAAAAAACAACATGTTGTTTCCTTTAAGTGAAATGTATTGTTTTCTAACAACATGTAATTTTACTGAATATAATCATATGACATGTCATTTTACTAGAATATAACTCGTATGACAAGTCGTTTTAGTAAAATATAATTGTATGGCATGTGGTCTTATTTGAGTGAAATGAAAACGTTTTAAAAATGACATATCAGTTTATTGGAATGCTGAATGATGACATGTCGTTTGATTAAAAAAAAATTGTGACATAAAAACAAATACGCACAATACACATGACCAGATCTATTCTTCTCTTCTTTTTTTATTCTCTTCATGCACACACATAACAAAAATGCAAAGGGGAAGCTGGTAGTACACTAACGTGTACAATGATTTTTCTTAAAGCGATTCTTACTCATATAAGTAAGAGACTGTCTCTATGTTTTTCGTGATGTCTTTGATCATAAGTGTTGTCGCTATGATAGTGTGCTATTGACTTCCCCTTTACTTTTGTGTAGGGTATTTGTAAAGAAAATAAAAGAAGGAAGAGATACAGCCGTGTGTGCTGTGCGTATTTCTTTTTGTTACACTAATTTTTTTTAGTAATAAAACTACATGTCGTCTAATGACTTTCAATGTAAACAAAATGTCATCCATTAATATTCAATATAAACGACCTACCGTCTGAAAACCGTTGTCATTTCCCTTATATAAGATGACATATCATGCAATTTTATTACAGTAAAATAATATGTCATATTGCTATATTTAAGTAATACGACATATTGTCCGTAAAGTAAAATATTTCACTTAAAAAAGACGACATATCATTTTTTTTTATCATAGTTTCTCCTATTTTCAAAAGATCATACTACCCTATGACATCAGAATATTCTAACGGTTGATAACAGATTGGTGGATGGCAGAAGCGTTTTACCACTTAGGATATACGAGTGATACATGTTAAAAGTATTGTAGCACAAATGATATTAATGACATTTAAGGGTATATGGCTGATAATTTTCCTTTCTTTTTTTCCCTGTGACCAAGTTGAATTTTACAGTAAATGAAAAGTCGAAACCATTTATTATTCTTTGGAAGTAGGGGTGGGCATTTGGTTTGGTTCATGCTTAATCGAGTTGAACCGAACTGTATTATGGTAGTTCGGTTCGGTTTGGTTCGGAGTATAAAAACCAAATGGTTCAGAAATTCTGAACTATTTAGTTTTTTATTGGTTCGGTTCAAAACCGAACTAAATGGTTTATCAAACAAAATAAAATTAAAAAAATAAATTGATATTTAGGTAATGAAGTTGATATTTTTATTGATTAGATAATAAATGTGATTATATATGTCATAGCATGCAATTTAATTTATCTATTATTTAATTGTTGGGACTTGACTAATGACACACTTTGACTTAGAAAGATAATATAAGTATTGTGGATGTAGTAATTAAAGGATATAGAAGTGGTGATTGGGAGAGTTGTCATTGCTAATAGAATATTGAAGTTTCTTTTGTAATATATAGTGAATTTCTAAATTAATGTTGGACTTTGTTATGTTAATTTACTATTATTAGATTTTATTATATTGTTTATTGTTTGTGTATTTCTAGATTAGTATTGAACTTTATTATGTCAATATTATTGTTAAATTTTATTATGTTGTTTATTATTTGTGGATTTATAGACTCAAAATTATTATTATATCATTTTTTTATTAAATGAATATGCAAGATGAAACTAAACTAAACCAAATCATCGGTCCGAACCAAACCACCAAACCGAACTGAGTTCGGTCCGATTATATAGTTTGGTTCGTATTTGGTTCAAAAATTCATCAACAATTTAGTTTTAATTTTGTTCGGTTTAGGTCTTAAACCGAACTAAACTGAATAATGCCCACCTCTATCTGGAAGCATAGTAAAAGCATGGTGAGGCATTCGAGGAGTACTCAGTTAGACTTCTCTTAGATCAATTTAAAAATAAAATAAAAAATTAGAATTACAGCGGGCAGTTGTATTTACGTATTGAAAACAAGTTGTACGATTTGACATCTTTTTATTAATCTCATAAAATTAATATTAAATTATGGTTGTATTTAAAGACAAATACAAATAGAATTAAATCATTTATATTTTCTTTCTCCCTAATTTATTTTACTTGCACAATATAATTATTTTTTATTATCATTAAAAGAATCAGAATTCAAGAATTAATTCTCTAATCCAAAATAAAACTTTTGTAATAAATATAGGAAACAAATTAGGATGCAACATAGTGTAAAACAAACTAAAAAAATTTTATCCCATTGCAAACAATTTATGTAAGAATTCTCAAACTAATTTTTCACCCAAAGTTTATAGGTATAATAAACTGGTATTGCACCCATAAAATATTTATTATTTTCTAAGTATAAGGTTTTTCTTTCCTTTTCTTTTAGATTTTTTCCTTAGAAATAAATAATAAAGAAATTTGAAGCAAAGAATTCAGATTTTAAGAATTTAAGAGTGAGAAAGTTATTAGAACTTGAAAAAAGAATATATTTAGTATTAAACAAAATATAATTAAAAAAGATGGTTATGGAGGATTTTGGAGAAGTGCTGATAGTCTGACTCATCGAAAAATGATATTTATGCTCAAAATTCAATAAAACAGAATTTACTACATTTTCTTTTTTATCTAGGAGATGGCCTATCTCCCAAAGACAAATGGTAGGCCATCAGTCATCTCTTAATTTTGGTTTGATTTTTAAAAAAGAAAATATTATTTTTTATTGTTTTGATTGAAATATCAATGTTGTTCTTTGTTTACATGAAAGGAGGAATAGTTTTTTTTTTTTTTCATATGACTTTTGGCGTTGTAAAGAGGACCAGAAGTCATCCTTTTGTCTAGCGGCAAGGAAGCAATGACTATTGCGGTAAATATGTTTTTGTCGTAAATTGTAATTTCAATATTTGAGATGGTGTGAAAAATTCGACTCTTTCTATTTGTCCAAATTACCCTTTTTTTCCTTTAGTAGGAGATCTGCAATACTTTTGTGAGTTGACACTATCTAAGAATTAATGTTAGTTTTAATTGTTTCAATTGATGGAATTTCGAATCAAATATTAGAATTATTATTTTATTACACGAATTATTATTATTATTATTTTATATGAATTTTGGTTGCAAAGGATACTGGAAGTCATCCTTGTGCAGCAACAAAGAAGTCGATGACTATCGCAACAAATATGTCTTTGCCTTAAATTGTAATTTTCATATTTGAGAGGGTGTGAAAAGCTTGACTATTTCTACTTATCTAATAGCTCATTTAAGGCAATGCTCATGTCTGTTGTCACTGGCTAATAATTGTGATCGAAGCCGTGGATTGCACTCAAAAGCAAGAGGAAGAACTCGGCGACTTGGACTTCTCTTAATTTTATCAATTTGAAAAAAGTATTAAAGAAAACTAACGTCAGAGCAAAAAATTTATTTTAAGGAAGGGAAAAGTCTAAATTAAAATTGATAACTATGTCTAAATTAAAATGGATAACTATCAACTATTTTTAAGGTTGAAATTAAGTTAAAGTGGCAGGCACAAGTAGAGACATAATAGAGGCAAGTCAAATAAAGCCTTAGTTTTGTGTTTATTATGACTTTCTTTTTGGCTTATCTCTATCGATCGGTTGGATTTAATGCTCATTTGATTTTTGTGCTATCCTTTTAAAAAGGTGTGATTTATATTTATTAAATAAAAATACATTGTTTTGTAAATTTTAACTATACAATAATATAAATACACACTTTACAAAAAAATATGAATATACAAAAAAAAATCAGCATTATATACAAATTCTTATTAATTTCTTGATAGTGATACAACACCATCAAATTAAAACAAAAAATCTTTAACTTAATTTTGTACCTTAAAATAAGAGAATCTTCTATTGTGCGTTCGACCAATCAAGACTTGTCATTTGGTAAGTCTGATAAATCTTATCATAAGATCATAAATTTTAACATTATGACCTTATTTAATTTAAAATAAAAATTTTTAGTTTGTGTCACAAACCTGCCATACCAAATTTGAGAAATGGCAGATCCTAATTAGATTATGATTTTTTTTTTGTTCAAAATTTATAATCATTCATGTAAATTAGTAACTAGTTACATTATTAATGACAAAATAAAAATTTATAGACAACAGTTATAGTCATTATTTGTATATTAGGGACAAAATCAACGGTCGCCTTTTAGTATTTCCTGAGCTAGAATTTTCCATTTGTCTCAATTTATCATTAAAATTAAAATTTTTGCTATAATTAAGTCTTAGTTAGATATAAATGATTGTGACAGTGAATAATCTGTTATTGTAACTTTTAGTGAAACCAACAACTCTCATTGTTTTTCTTAGGAGATTGACAGATACTCCAACTAAAATAACTTACCTCTTTAATATTTTCATAATAACCAACAACTCTCATAGTAGCATAATTTATAATATTATTCTTATTTATAAATATATTTTTATTCATATTTATTATAAATTAAATAAATCATATAAATTAAAATTTAAATAAAAATTTAAGTGTTAAAAAATAAGAAATATGCATTAGTGTGGATAAAATACTAATAATAAGAATTTTTTATAGTAGTTTTTGTTATATTTAAATATTTTTCTTATAATAATTATATATTTTATATTTTCAAAATAATTAATCAATTAAATGACCTATTTACCCTTCTTTTCTTTTAATTTTTTTTTTTTTGTGTTAGTGGAGTTTTTGAAAACCATGGAAATAGTAGAAAGTAAGTGATATATATTGAGTTCAATAAGGAAAGAAATTAACAATCTTTCAATTTTCTTCCAACATGATTTATAAAGTTGGATGATTGTAAATGTTAAATTATTTTATTTTTTCTTACTAGTTCTTTTTTTTTTTTTCTGTAATTAAACCTTACACAACATATCTAATCATTATTCATATGAAGCATGCATAGATAAAGTCTCTTGTAACACATAAATTTAAGAACCATTTATTTGGACACACACACGTTTATGGTGAATCAATTTTGTCTTTGCAGCAACATCTACTGATCACGGGCAACCAGAACTGCTATTAGTAGTCCTAGCAATATTGGTCATAGCATGGCCCAAAATATTCACCGGATGGACAACCGCCCTCATCTATACCATCCTTTGCTTCTGTGGTTGCCAAAGTTGCAGGTATATGTGTAGCAACATGTTATATTAAAGTAGAAAATTATTCAACTAATGAGAAAATTCTATAAAAAAGGAAAAATAAAACATAGATGCTAGAGGTAATGATATATATACCTTTAGTTTAAGGTGGGGAAAACAAAATCATATGGTATCGTTTGCTGCCAATAGATTGAGCATAAATGTTTCATAATGGTGGGAAGAGTTGCAAGATTCTACCAAGGCAAATGCAAAGTTTGATCATAGAACCATATGAAGCGTATTTTGCAATCTAAGTTTATCCCTCTTGATTATTATTTGATACATCAAGGTACGAGATCAATTTCTAATTATGTTTCTAAGTTTGAACAAATTTATGGATGCAAATATTATTATAAACCTAAAGAGAATACAGTCACAAGATTTGTGAAGGGGCTCAGTTTATATATTAAAGACAAAAGGCCTACATACACTATGTATACACTGCAAATCAAAAGAGAAAGAAGCCAAGCATTGAAGCAGTTACGTCAACCTCATCTATAACACCAATTTGAGATCCTTAGTCCTATCATAAGTTAGTAGCCTAAAGTGAAGGAAATATAGATGAAAGAAGTTTGTGCCTCTCTACAAGTTGAAGATGTGCCTAATGCTGCAGAAGAAAATATACAATTTATTATTGATTTAAAGTTTCAATCTGATAATTTGTGTGAAAGTGTGCACTATATTTTCTTGGAGAACAAAATAAGTATTAAAGATGATGAGCAGAATAAAGTTAAAGAGGCTGAAATGATCGAAATGGTTCTACCTATTCACATTAAAGATAAGAAGATTGTGCTTGAAGAAGATTTGATTGAAAAGATGAAATTTGTTGGAGAGCCCATTGAGCGACAATTAAGGAAAGAAAAAAAAATTTATCATTATTCGTTCTTGGAAGACTTCATTGCCTAGAAGAGTGTATAAGTGAAAGAAATTGATGAAGTATGGATTCTTCAAAATTTTAAGAAAGATTGATAAGAAAGAAAACAAGCTTAAATTATAAGATGATTTGCTCCTACACTACAAGTTTTATTTCCTAGACTGTATTCAAAATCGAGGATAAGTTTCTTTTAAGAGAAGGAGTATTATGTCGAACGTTATAATTTTTATTATTTTATGAATTAATATTTTTAATTAGAGTCAATTTATTATTTTAATTAAAGTCTATTTTGGTATGTGTTTAGTTTTTCATTCTATTATAATTGTGATTTAGTTTTCTTTTTTTAAGTTAACTTAGGGAAGTAAGATTACTCTATTATAAATAGAGATGTCTTATTATTATTTTCATAACTTTAACTTCAATTATTCAATAAAATTCTCTTATAATTCCATCAAGATTATATATCAAAAGTCGTTTAGATTAAAGTGTCATTTAATCTCACTTTACAAGTTATTGAAAATCTCAATGAATCTTTTATATTATAACAAATTTAATCACACTTCGATTAGAGTGTAAGCTAATCTCATTGGCTTGGTTCTATACTAGAATGTTATCTCGTTTTTCCTATCCTATCAATTCTGCTTCCACTACGTCACTCCATTCAAACGTAAACTAATCGCTTCTTATCCTACTCACGATATCTAATTTTCGCCTCGCACTTCGCTCGCCTCCGTCTTCAAAAATTTGGAGCCATCGACTTCTCTCACCGCTCGGTCAATATATTTTTATTGATCGTTCTACAATTATCTTGAAAATATATTTCTCCATATTTTCTTAAGTTTTCTCAATAAACTCTCTGCACTTTATTCTACCATAGCAAATCTAATGCAACTAGCTCTCCTCCTTGGATGATAAATTACTCTATTTCTAAAAAGAAAAGGAAATTAATATTCATTGAAGAAGGAAAAAATGATAAATTTTCTATTGTATATATTATTATTAGTAGGATTTGGGAGCCAATGGTTCGAGTAGCCCATTTATAAAATTGTTATAGTACTATCTTTTGTTCAATATGGTGTCGACAAAACTATTTTAAATTTTATTTAATGAAGTTAAAATAACTATTTAAATATTACATTATTTTTTAAATTATATCTCTATTTGCTCAATATAATATTTATATTTCAATATTAGTGTAAATAAATAATTGAATAATTTTTATATTTAATATAATACATACTAGTTAAAATAAATTATTGAATTAAAATTTTGATTTAATCTTAAATTTTAAAAAATTTAAAATAATTATGAATAAAATTTTGACATTAGTAACAAATTTACATTAAAAGATATCTAGTCCCACGTAAGCCCATGTGAAAATGGAGATTAACAATTTCATGAATGTTAAACTAATTTATTAGTCTTCATGGCCAAATATGACTCTAAGGACCCGTTTAGTATTGATTTTGAGAAACTTAAAAGTGATTTTGAAAATCTAAAAGTTAATTTTAGTGTTTAGTAAAAAAAATTTAAAATTACTTTTGTCAAAATCAATCCTTCGTACAACTGATTTGAAAAGCAGGGAATGAGTAACTTTTAGATTTTGATTTTGAGAATCAATTTTACCTTTTAATACAATTTCATAAATATTCTTATAACTATTACCTAAACCCAAAACTATCGTTATTCAAACTGGAAACAAAATCAATATTTCAATAAATTTTTGTTATAAAAAATAAAAGAAATAAAATCAATATAGTATAAATTTTATTTTAATTAAATTATTATAATGCACAATTAAAAATATTGTATATACATATTTTTATATGTGTAATAAATTTCATCACATATTATGTCTATTTTAGTAATTTACTTTTTATGCAGTTTAGTAGTAAGATTTACCAAACACCCACAACTACTTTCAAAACTCACAGTTCTTCTGAAAATACAATTTACCAAACACTTAACTAATTATCTCTACAGCTGATTATTTTTATAATACAATTAATAACAATTATTTTAAAAATTACAGCATTACCAAACTGGTCTTAAATTGAACAATTTTTTTAATCCTTCAAATTAGTCTAATCTCATCGTTTATCCAATAGCCAAATATAGCCTTGATGGATAAAAAGAAAAATATATTCTTCGACCTAGTGAAATGATTTTGTTATGCATTTTCACGTTTTATATATGGAGTTCTATAAAATCTCCATGCACCAAGAAAAAATATTTCAGTAATATTATTCAAATAGAGTATTTAATAACTAATTTTATATATCAAGTTTCTCTAACATGAGTATGTGATCATACAAACTGAAATTTAAAATTTTGAGTTAACAAATTTTAATATTAGAAAAATGTTTTTGACTGATTAATAATATTAAAATAAAATATTCATAATATATTAAAAATATATATTACTTTATCTATTATATTTATATTTAATAAGAAATTTAAAGTTAATTTAACGGTTCATGAATTTTAGTAGTAATAAGTCTGATGAAATTAGCATAAAATAGTCTAATATTCGAAATAATTTGTAAAATATAAATGTTATTTTATTTATTATATTTCTTGTCACTAGCAAAGAATTTTCTTTGTTCCCAGAGACCAAGTTGAACTTTACAGTAAATGTTAAATCAAAGCCGTTCATTGCTCTCCCAAAGCACGATGAGATACTACGGACTTGGCCGGACTTCTCTTCTATCAATTTAAAAACTAAAAGGAAAAAAGGAAAATTACAACAGACAATTGTATTTATGTATTGAAAAAGAGTTTCACTATTTGGCACCCTTTTATTAATCTCATAAAATTTATATTACGTTACAATTATATCTAAGTACAAATACAAATAGAATTCAGCTGTTGATTTTGATTGTCTTGTAGCTGATGAAGCTTGAATTTAAAGCCTAGAACTGTAGTGTGGTGTGTGGGAATCGTGTAAGTAGTAGTAGCTAGACTCCGTATGCCAGCTTCGCTCCCCCCACATTTGTAAACCAATATCCCGTGGTAGGATGACGGTTATCTAGGTCTCATGCTAAAAAGCATAAGAAAAGTCTTATCTTAGTAAGTAAACAAGGTTCCATTCCACCCCGGAAGGACTAAACAGAACTCTAAATGGATACACGGGGTGAAGTGATTACTCAATCACTAACACTGACGATAAGTGTTAAGGATATTTAAAAATCCTTCCCTTTGTGCCCGTTGTCTAATTAACCCAGTTATATTTTCTCTCCCTCTAATTTCTTTTACTTGAACAATATAATTATTTTTGTATTTGTACTCAAAACATGTATTATCTAAAATGTGTTAAGCATTGCAGAATTGAAGTGTTAAAGTGAAGTGAAGTGTCATGTTTAACACTTTTCAATTCTACAATTCAACTTCTCCTTTAAGAATCCCCGATGCTAAAGTTGACCGATACTTGCTCTATACGGAGGAAACAGAGGATTGGAAGTGTCATGCTTAGCACTTTTCAATTCTGCAATTCTCTTATCATTAGGATCTTAATGGTCAAGGCACCAATTTTGAATTTTATTTTTTATTAACATTAAAACAATCTGAAGTTAAGTAGTAATTCTCCAACTCAAAATAAAATTCTTGTAAGAAAAATAGGAACCAAATTAGGATACAATACTATGAGAAAATAAATTAAATAAAATTTTAACCCACTGCAAACAATTTTTAAAGGATTCTCAAATTATTTCCACACCCAAAGATTATAAGTGTTATAAAATTATATTACACCCATAAAATATTTAATATTTTCTAAGTATATGAGGTTTTTCTTGCCTTTTCTTTTAGATTTTTTTTCTTCAGAAAAATTAATAAAGAAAGTCTGAAGAAAATTATATAGATATTAAGACCATAAGAGTGAGAAAGTTGTTAGAAATTGAAAAGATTTATAAACGAAAAAAATGTTTATTTCAAAACAAGGTATTTTTGGTATTCAATAGAATATAATTGAAAAAGAGAGTCAAGAAAATTGCCAATAGTCTAATTCATTGAAAAGTGATATTTGCCCTAAAATTATGTTGAACTGAATATACTGATATTTTTGTTTAACTAAGCGATGGCCTATCTCCCAAAGACAGTTGGCGAGCGACAAGCCATCTCCTAATTTTGATTAGATTTTACTCCCAAAAAATGTTAGTTTTAATTATTTTGATTGATGGAATTTTGAATCAAAGATCAGTTTATTATTTATTCACACGAAAGGATGGACAATTGTATTTATTATTACTTTTTACTTTTATATGACTATGGTTACCAAGAAGACCATAATTCATCCTTATATTACAACAACTGATGATTATTACAACCTGTCTTCGTCTTAAATTGTAATTTTGATATTTAAGAGGGTTTGAAAAGCTCGACTTTGTCTACTTGTCCAAGTTGCCCTTTTTTCTCCTTTACGCGGCCCTACAATGCTATTGTCAAAAGTGTCAGTAGCTAAGAATTAATGTTAGTTTTAATTGACAAAATTTTGAATCAAATATCAATATTGTCATTTGTTTACACGAAAGGATGAACATTCGTATTTTTTTTTCATATGACTTTTGGCTGCAAATAATATTAGAAGTCATCATTGTATGGCGACAAGGAAGTGATGACTATTGCAACAAACATGTCTTTCCTTTAAATTAGAATTTCTATATTTGAGAGTGCCAAAAGCTTGATCCTATCTACTTGTCCAAGTTGCCCGGCCCTACAATGCCCTTATCAGTCGTCACTAGCTAAGAATTAATGTTAGTTTTAATTTTTTTGATTGACAAAATTTTAAATCAACTATCAATGTCGTATTTTGTTTAAACGAAATGATAGACAATCATATTTATTATTATTTTTTCATAATCCTTTTGGTTATAAAGAGGACCAAAAGTCACCCTTTATACTGACAGGGAAGTGATGTCCATTGCAACAAACATACCTTTGTAATTTCCATATTTGAAAGGGTTTGAAAAGCTCGTCTCTATTTCCTTTACGTGGCCCTGCAATGCTCTTGTTAGTAGTGTCACTAGCTAAGAGGGAAAGTTAGTTTTAATTGTTTTAATTTGACGAAATTTTGAATTAAAGATCAGTGTTATTATCACCAAAATTTCACACATTGATATTATCAGTTGGAAAATGTAGATTTCAAGGATGTTTTTATTGCAATAAGGCATCTAATCACTTGAACTAATGTGTTTTATCTGTAAACTATGAAAATCGTGAGGATGTCGGTGTTGTTACCAACAAAAACCTCTTATACTTAAGTCCAAGACCATGGATTGCAGCAATAATAACTTAAAGAGAAAAAGAGGAAAAGACTACTATCTTTTTGAACTCATAAAACCAAAATACCTACATAATGAGCGGGTTGGTCTTTTATAAAAGGCCATTATTGAGTTTGTGTCGTATTTGATTATTTTAAGGAGATGACATGTATGTAAATTTATACATAGTTTTAGTCAAAAAATGAAATCTCAAATTTAGTCATATTAAGTTTAACCTCACAATATTTATGGTCAGGAAAATATGTTGATGAAATTTTGAATAAAATATCAATGATTGTAATTTGCTCACATGAAAGGATGAACAATTGTATATATTTATTATTTTTAATCACTTTTAGTTGCAAAGAATATTAGAAATAATCCTTGTATAGCAATAAGGAAGTGATGACTATTGCAACAAACATGTCTTTATCTTAAATTGTAATTTCAATATTTGAGAGGGTGTGAAAAGCTCGACTATATCTACTTGTCAAAAGTTACACCTTTTTTTTCCTTTATGCGGCCATGTAATACTATTGTCATTGGTATCACTAGCTAAGAGTTAACGTTAGTTTTAATCGTTTTGGTCGATGAAATTTTAAATCAATATCAACATTGTTATTTGTCTAGAGGAAAGGATGGACAATCTTTGTTATTATTATTTTTTTTCATATGACTTTTGGTGGTAAAGGATACCAAAAGTCATTCTTGCACAGCGACAATGAAGCGATGACTATTGCAGCAAACATGCCTTTATTTAAATTGTAATTTCCATATTTATTTATTTATTTCATGACTTTTGGCTGCGAACTACAAACTAGACGGGAAGTCATCCTTGTAAAACGATAAGGAAGCGATGATTATTGCAACAAACATGCCTTTATCTTAAACTATAACTTCCATATTTGAGAAAATGTGTATGAAAAACTCAACTCTAATTACTTGTCCAAGTTGTCCATTTTTTGTCTTTACGCAGCTTGCAATGCTCTTGTCAACTGTCATTAGCTAAGAATTTATGTTAGTTTTAATTGCTTTGATTGATGAAATTTTGGATCAAATTTAAGTGTTATTATTTATTTAAACGAAAGGATGGACAATCATATTTATTATTATTTTTATTCATATGACTCTTGGTTGTTAGGAAGACCATAATTCATCCTTGTATTGCAATAAGGAAGTGAAGATTATCACAACCTGTCTTCGCTCTTTAATTGTAATTTCGATATTTGAAAGGGCGTGAAAAGCTCGACTCTTTCTACTTGTCCAAGTTGTCCATTTGTTTCCTTTACGCGACCCTACATTGCTATTGTTAGAAGTGTCACTAGCTACGAATTAATGTTAGTTTTAATTGATGAAATTTTGAATCAAATATCAATATTGTCATTTGTTTACACCAAATGATGAACATTCATATTTATTATTTTTTCTCAGATGACTTTTGGCTGCAAATAATATTAGAAGTCATCCTTGTAAGGCAACAAGGAAGTGATGACTATTGCAACAAACATGTCTTTCTCTTAACTTGTAATTTCCATATTTGAGAGTACCAAAAGCATGATCCTATCTATTTGTCCAAGTTTCCTGGCCCTGCAATGCTCCTATCAGTAGTCACTAGCTAAGAATTAATGTTAGTTTTAATTATTTTGATTGACAAAATTTTAAATCAAATATCAATGTTGTTATTTATTTATACGAAAGGATGGACAATCATATCTATTATTATTTTTTCATATTACTTTTGGTTATAAAGAAGACAAGAAGTCACCCTTTGTAGTAACAAGGAAGTGATGACCATTGCAACAAACATACCTTTGTAATTTCCATATTTGAAAGAGTGTGAAAAGCTTGTCTCTATCTACTTGTCCAAGTTGCCCTTTTTTTTCCTTTACATGGCCCTGCAATGCTCTTGTTAGTAGTGTCACTAGCTAAGAATTAATGTTAGTTTTAATTATTTTGATTTGACAAAATTTTGAATCAAATATCAATGTTGTTATCACCAAAATTTCACACATTGATATTATCAGGTTGGTAAAATGTAGACTTCAAGGATGTAGACGGTGTGAAAAGGTCTACTCCATTTGTCCAAATAATCTTTTTCTTTTTTCTTTTTTTCTTTACGGGGCATTGCAATACCTTTTTTGTCACTGGCTAAGAATTATGATCATTGATATTTAAAGTAAATGTTAAATCAAAGCCGTTGATTGCACTCAAAAGCAGGACGAAGACAATCGGAGACTTAGACTTCTCTTAATTATATCAATTTCAAAAAAATCAAAGAAAACTAAAATTAGAGCGAAAGATTTTATTTTATTTTATAATGAATGACAAAGTCTAAATAAAATTGATAACTTCCTTTAAAATTTTCTATAATTTTTAAGGTTGAAATTCAAGTCACTAACTAAAAAATTGAAGTCACTCGACCACACTTGTGGAGAGGATGAAGACACGGTTTTATTGAAATTGTTTAGTACAAAAATTGTCACATAGATATATTTTGAATTTTTGTAGTATTTGTATTTAATAACTGTATCATAGGCCTCCACAGCCGGGTATGCCTTGCATAATCTATTTTCCCATTCCACAGCCAGGTATGCCTCACATAATCTATTTTCCCGTCTATTTCATTTTGTTTTGTTTGAAAAAAACATGAGAGGAGAAAAGAGTAAAATAAGGGAGATGAAAAAAATAAGGGAAAAAAATGAATTTTATTTTTAATAAAACAATGAAAATGAGATTTAATATCTTTTTCACTCATTTTCTCTTTCTTTTGTTTCTTTCTATTCCTATCATTTCTTATCATTTTTTCCAAGCATACATGGACTTTTAAGTATTGGTTACAGGAGAACAATAAATTTTGAAATATTAGGAGGGTACATGATAAAATATGATTTAAATAGGGAGAAAGTGACAATTTTCTTAAATATTATGATGTTATCATGACTTGTTTTACTTTTTTTTTTTAAACTAGGAATATAGAATTGAGAAAATTAAATACAATCACTAAAAAACTAAAACATGAAAAAAAAACTTATTATATGGTACTAAAAATGTAAATTAAATCCTAGCTCTTGGATGACATGTAGCTTAATTTTCTTCCTATTTACAGAAAAATTAAGTTTGGAGAGAATTCGCATCATTTCATATCCTTGTGTATTAGTTGAATTCAAGAGAATTGCATGCAGTACAAGGATTATTTTTCCCCTGATTTTATATCTCCAGAGAGTATTTCCCGTAAAAACAAATCTCGTTTAGAGGTCAATTCACAATTGACATGATTGATATTCTATAAATTTGCTCTCAGTGTGCTTCTTTTCTCCATCACCGTTTGGCTTCCTTAATTCATCTTCCGTTTTCATCTCTGTTTTCTATTGCTACCCAACGAGATAATCAATGGATTCACCAACCTTGAAAGATAATAAAGTAATTACATCACTCGTTTTTCCCCTGATCTTGTTTCTTGTTTTAGATTTTTCACTTGTTGTTTCTTCTAATTCTACAAAAGAAGCCCATGCTCTTGTGAAATGGAAAACCAGCCTTGAAATGCATGGCCGTTCTCTCTTGTCTTCATGGACTCTTTCTTCTGTTAATGCCACCAAAATAAACCAGTGTGCTTGGTCAGGAATTCATTGCAACCATGCTGGAAGAGTCGTCAGTATTAACCTGACAAGTGTAAGTCTAAATGGTACTCTTCTTCAATTCTCATTCTCTTCATTTCCTCATCTTAAGTATCTTGATTTATATAATAATGAGCTCTTTGGTATCATCCCTCCTCAAATCAGCAACCTCTCGAACCTAGAGTACCTTGATTTTTCAGCTAATAAGTTGTCTGGTGAGATACCATCAGAAATTGGCCTTCTGTCTCATTTGACGGTCCTTTACATTTCTAGGAATCAGTTGAATGGTTCAATTCCCCACGAAGTGGGCCAGTTGACTTTTCTTAAACACCTTTCTTTATGCAATAATTTTTTGGATGGTTTAATCCCTCGTACACTTGGCAATTTAACCAACTTGTCTATTTTGTATCTTTAGAATAATTCATTTTCTGGTCTCATTCCTCAAGAAATAGGAAACTTAAGGTCACTTGTTGATCTAGAGCTGTGCATGAATCAACTTAGTGGTGTTATCCCTCTTTCAATTAGTAATTTGACCAATTTGAGATTCTTATTTCTCTATCATAATGAGCTTTCAGGTTTCATCCCTCAGGAAATCGGAAATCTAAAGAAGTTGAGTTCTTTACTGCTAACTAATAATCATTTTCGAGGTCCAATCCCCAAAAGCTTTAGAAATTTCAGAGACTTAGTCAGAGTACGTCTTAACCAGAACTACTTAACAGGAAATATATCTGAAACTTTTGGTATTTATCCAAACCTCACTTTCATTGATCTCAGCAATAATTATTTTTTTGGTGAAATTTCATCCGATTGGGGAAGATGCCCACAATTAAATGTCTTAGATGTTTCAATAAATAATATTACTGGAAGCATACCGCTTGAGATTGGAGAATCAACTCAATTACAATATCTTGATGTTTCTTCAAATCATATTGTTGGTGAGATTCCAAAACAACTTGGAAGTATAAGCTATCTCAACAGGCTTAATTTGAGTGGGAATAAACTCTCTGGACGTATACCTAGAGAGCTTGGGTCACTCGTTAACCTCGAGTACCTTGATTTGTCTGCAAATATATTGAGCAACTCTGTGCCAGAAAGTCTTGGCAACTTGGTTAAATTGTATTACTTGAATTTGAGCAACAACAAGTTGAGTCAACAAATTCCAGTTGAACTAGATAATTTGATTTCACCTTTCAGAGTTAGATTTGAGTCATAACTTTTTGGAAGAAGAGATATCATCTCAAATCTGCAGAATGAAAAGCTTGGAGAAGCTCAATCTATCCTACAACAACCTCTCTGGTTTCATTCCAATATGTTTCGAGGAGATGCATGGCCTTTTACATATTGACATATCCTACAATAAGTTAGAGGGACGGATTCCTAACAGTACAACATTCAGAGATGCTCCATTGGAGGCATTGCAAGGAAACAAAGGATTGTGCGGAGATATCAAAGGATTTCCATCGTGCATGTCACGCAAAAATGTTTCTCAACAGATTTGGATTGTTATTGTGTTCCCTCTTCTAGGTACGGTTGCTCTCTTTAGTGCATTGATTGGATTGTTCTTTATTTTCCGTCGAAGGAAATCAAGGAATAATGACTCACAAACACAACAGAGTCGCTCTAGAAATACTACTCCAGGGTTGCTTTCAGTGTTAACCTTTGAAGGGAAAATCTTGTATGAAGAAATCATCAGAGCGACAAATGATTTTGATGCTAAGCAATGCATTGGAAAAGGTGGACATGGAAGTGTTTACATAGCGACGGTACCATCTGGAGAAATCTTTGCAGTTAAGAAATTTCATTCCCCGCTTCCAAGTGCGATGTCATTTCACCAAGAAGAATTCCTGAATGAAATTCACGCACTGACAGAGATACGACATCGAAATATTGTGAAATTTCATGGCTTCTGTTCACATCCCAGACACTCGTTTATAGTTTATGAGTATCTAGAAAGAGGTAGCTTGGACGTGATCCTGAGCAATGATGCATCAGCAAAAGAATTGGGTTGGACTCAAAGATCGAAAGTGATAAAAGGTGTAGCTGATGCATTATGTTACTTGCATAATAATTGCTTCCCACCAATTGTTCATAGAGACATATCGAGCAAGAACGTGCTGTTGGATTTGGATAATGAAGCCCATGTTTCGGATTTTGGAATTGCCAAGTTTCTCAATCCGGACTCGTCTAATTGGTCTAAGCTTGCTGGTACACGCGGATATGTTGCACCAGGTATCACAACTTTGAATTAATAATTCTCTGTTAATTCTTAAATCTTCACATCATCGTGATCTTTATTTATTTATTCTTTCTTATATATGTTACATTGAACAAAAAAATTGGTGTTACATAGATGATTAAATTTTATGGTTCAATTTGCAGAGCTAGCCTACACAATGAAGGTTACTAAAAAATGCGATGTGTACAGTTTTGGAGTGTTAGCATTAGAAGTGATTAAAGGGAAGCATCCAAGAGATTTTCTTTTTGAAATGTCATCTTCATCTTCCTATAACAACATAGCATTTAATGAAACATTGGACTCTCGACTGCCATATCCATCACTCGATGTTCAGAACAAATTGATGTCGATCATGAAGGTTGCCTTTACATGCTTAGATCAGAATCCTGAGTCTAGACCAACGATGCAGAGAGTTAGCCAATTATTATGTGAAAAAATTTTGGAAGTCTAGTCCATTAACGGTTTTTTATTATCTTGTCTTTACTTTCACTGATAAATAATTTACCTTGCGATCCTTTGTAGCAAGGCCTCTGTGTTTTTAATACCATTGTAGTTTGAAGTTCAATCTGATCAATTTCACCATCACTGTGATCACAACGTGGGTTAATGCTTGAATCATAAGATAATCAATTTTTTAACGGGAATTACATTACCATTTACCCTAATTGAAACCAGGGATAGATAAAATTTAAAAATTCTGCGAGGGCCACAAAACTCATAGGAGTAAAATTTCGGAAGCCAAAGTAAAAACTGTTAAAATTGTAGAGGCAAAATCACGGAAATCTCTATTTTGTCCCTATCTTATTGTTTCAAAGTTTTAATTTCAGCATATAAGTCTTCATTTTTTTTCAAGCCCCTACGGCGCCCTACTCTTACTTGATAGCAAAATGCAGAGGTCAATTGGCCCATTAATATTGCTTGCAAAACTAATTAAGCTCTTTTGAAAAATACACAGGGAGACTAAAATCTTTGTGGAAAAACTTTGGAGAATCACTTAATTGTTCATTTGAAAATCCAATCATTTTAACATTCTCTGGATTACCAATTGAAGACGCAATTTCCATTTTTATTTTTCTTTTTGATTTTGCAGACTTAAGCATCAAAAGGTTAAAAAAAAAAAAAAAAAGAAAAATCGTCCGTCACAAATTTCAAGTCAATAAATTATTGATTATATTTTTTCAAGTAAAAAATTTTACTTTTAATTTTTTTTATTTTTTTATTTAATATTCCGTTTGGCTATCCACTAGAAAATCATTTGGTACCTGCTAATTGAACGTGGTTATTAAATTTAGTGTTTCATTCAAGAGAAAATCTAAAAAAATCAAATAAACAAAACGTGATTGTATTACTCATTCAAGAATCTGTTTAATCTCCCCTTTCACTTAAGCCTAAATGAGAGCGAGAATAATTAACTAAGTTTTTTTCCTGCATAGTTGTTATTAACTGAAAAAAAATTCAATTGTTAATTAATTATCTTGGACTACTTTAGGATGGCAACAATTCCCCAATTGCTATTAGGACAGTCGGTGAAGTAGCCAGGCTTTAAACCCAGTGAGGGTACATTTAATAATCTTCTTAGACTGACCATAGCTTTCCTAATTTTGTTATTGGATGATCTCCTTGTAACAAATCAAACGTTTTGAGGAACGATTACAGATAAATTAAATCTTCATAATAAATGAATATAGTTTCTTTTTTTTTTAATTTATGTAATATACATATGCAACCAAATCCAAGGCTTTCACCTTTACGTATAGGCTGTAAAATAAATTGATTTGTTCAAGAAATAATTTTATAACATTACACGTGAATTTTAGTCTAACGGAAATTGAAATGGGCATGGATGCAAAGAATAGTTTGCAATCTAGACTTGCATGTTACGGGTTGTTGCATTCGACAATGTGCTGGTTGTTAACAATTTCTAACCAGTTAGTTGTAATTTTGTACGAGAAAATTGTAAAAATTTTGGTGACCGGCTCCTAACTTGTCTGTCAGGTTACTCTCAGTTGTCTGCGTATATCTTTTCCATCAGTTGGATAACATCCAACTCTGAGTTTGAAAAAGACAAAAATGGGAATAAGTAATCACGGATGCAAAGTACTCATGATCATATATTATACTGTTTTATTATGAAATTATTGTTTCAGTTAAAACATTTCACAAGTTAAAGGTCTAAAACATCAAGCTAGCTAGTCATCAATGTAGACGGCTATAAAGTGCAAATTAATTTTAAGCTTCTTATTTTTCGTAAGATTAAACTCTTGTGATTAATTAAATAAAATTGTTTGAAAATTATTCGGTTAAATCTCTTACGACAAATTATGTAAGACTGTAACCAACAATACTACCATAGTTTATGTATACATTTTATAAAATGTGGGATTTAAACATACCATACAGATAATGATGATCAAGTTACTCAAATCTTAGCAAAACTTTGGATTTAACAATTATTTAAACTAATGAATTTAAATCACATCAGTTTGTATAAAAGTTTTTAGTTCTTTTCTTTTTTAACTTAATTGTAGTATAAATTAATTTAAGAGGAAATAATAAACCTATGCATATATAAAATTTTTGCAAAGATAATTTGTATCGCTGACATATGTGATTACTTTAATAAACTTTTAAATATATATATTATATTGAATGGACATATACATAACATTTACTCATATTTAAGACTTTCTAAGACATAAAACAGAAAATAATCACTTTGATGAAGAGTATAACTTTATTTTAGAATTTATGAGATAATTAACATTAACTAGCAATGTCACACTAAAATGAAATGAAGCAAGAAAATATCCATATTCTTAAACACTCATAAAATAAATAACCAAATAAAAGCAATTATTAAACTATATATTTATACATACAATATCCCATCCACTTATAAGTATAGCATAGAGATGGTGAAGATCGAGATCAAGCATCAGACCAGTAAATATCCAAACCACCCCAATCACTTTCAGGGACTCCTAATGCTTTCCACACAGCTTTTGATGCATCAACAATATTGTTAGGGCATGGAGGCTGATAGTCATGATCTGCATCACACCCCATAGTGGAATCACACTCATCAACAACCTTAGCCTTAACACTATTTCCATTACCATAGATGTTAATATAGTTCAAGCATCTGCTGCCTTTGTTGTACCACCCAGTAGACAATGCCACCACCGGTTCATCATCCGAATGGTACTGATTGTCGCACTCAGACGGGGCGCCGCCGTCCCCGTTTTTCTCAAAGCTGTTGAGTGTTAAGGTTGCCTTGGTGTGTCCTGTCACTGGGGGTGAGCACTTGTAAATGTTGTAAAGCTGGCCTTGCTTGCAGCAATCAGAGTCATTTTCTTTATTGCACTGCCCTGGTGGAGGCTTTTTGCCTCTTATCTTGCCGCTGATCCGGCATGTCGTAGCTTCAACAGTACTGCTACTCAATGTAACAAGAAAAATAATGCATACGAGAAGGAATGCACGACCATAAACTTGCTTCTTCATCTTTAATGTTTGTCAATTGTTGTGCAAAACTCCAATGGGATGATATAGCATTTATAGGATATATTGACTAAAGCCAACAATTTTGAGGTCTTGTGCCTTTTCGAAACAACGTTACAATTAAGTAAAGCTAGCGTTTAGAAAAGCTTTGATTATTATTTTCACCTAAGACAAGCCTTAGTTTTGTATTTATTATGAGTTTCTTTTTGGCTTATATCTACTTCGATCGGTTTCCTACGGCCCGCCGTTCGATTTTATGCTCATTTTGAATCTTATTCTATCTTTTTAAAAGTTGTGATTTGTATTTATTAGATAAATATTTATAGCTTAGTAAAATTTAACTATACAATGATATAAATACACTTTATAAAAAAAATTATGAACATACAAAAAAAAACATTAGCACTACATACAAATTCTTATTAATTTCATGATTGTAAAACAAGTTACAATACTATTAAATTAAAAAAAAAACATTTAACTTAATTTTCTATCTTGAATTAAAATGAGTGAATCTTCTGTGGTTCCTCCAACTAATCAAGATTTATCATTTGATAGGTCTGGTAATTCATATGATAGGATTATAAATTTCAAGGTTATGAGTTCATAAAATTTAAAATTAAAATAGTTAAGTCGTATCACAACCACCATAACAAATCTGCAAAATGACAGAATATGATCAGTTGGACTCACCATCTCAATAACCCACAAACATATTATCCTTTGCGAGAGGTCATGTTTCTTAACTTGATTATATGTTAGAAATGGAAGAGCTCCATTCGTCTTCCATGCAGTAATAGATCAAAATAACATAGACAAGGACAGGACATTAGCTATTTTGGCTAGACATTAATGAGATATTGAGGTTACGTTGAAGATAGTGTAATAAAAAGAATGTTTGCATGATTCTGAAAATGCTATTCAAGATTGCACGTAGTAAAGTGTCCTCTGGTGGTCCAATGCAATGATTGATCTTATTTTTAGTACTCTTATGTTTGGGTTTTGAGATAAGCCAATTAACTAAAAAATATTCTGAATAATAATATCATGGTTATATTATAGTCTCGATCTAATCAGAATTTTGGACTTTATTAAAATTCGAAAAAATTATTAAATTTTGTAGTTTAATAATATTATGCTAGTATATTATTAAATCACATAACTTATTAAATTTCACATATATTATACTCTTAAATCATACCGCTTAATATTTTTTTCAGATTTTAATAAAATATAAAATCTTGAATTAAAATATTTTTAAATTACAATATTCTATAAACATTGTCCTCGATAACTTGAATACCGTCATAGAATTAAGGCACTGTAGTAAATACATTCATTTTATTTATAGACTTTTAAATAATATTTTAACAAGTCAAAAATTCAAAAACTCAAGGGCAGTAGCGTACAATTTTATTGGGTGAGGCACATCAACTGACTCAGTGGCACACCAGCACCAGATTTTTAACCCAAGCGGGACCCATAAAGTAGTCAAAGTCTTACTGACATCAACAAAAGCATTTCACAATAGAATGATAGATGTAGACACATTTGATTACAACTCTTCGCTTAAATAATTAATTCATAATTTTATGGGCGATGGTGATTTTTGGGCGGCCATTCATTTGAATTTATGTTCCGTTAGGAAAAGCAGAATAATCAGCACTGAAAGAGAATCTCCGTAGGCCACCATTTAAACCCTAGAAAGAAAGCAAAGAAAAGAAGTTACTGTAAGTTTTTTCGGAAGAAATGAGGACCAAGAACCCACTGAAACAACTCAAGCTCTCTGTTCCAGTTCAAGAAACCCCTATCACTTCCTTCTTGTAAGTATCTTTCTTTAATTGTTGCTCATAGCTTGTTTGAAGTTATTAAAGACTAAAGAAAGGGAAATTTTTAGCCTTTTCATTCTTTGTTTCGTTGGGTGATTTAATCGCCATTGTTATAAGTAAAGAAGGGGGAAATTTTGAATCTTGATGAAATAAATATAATGGGTTAGTCATAATGGATAAGCTTTGTCAGGACTGCGAGTGGCACATTTCATGATGGTGATTTGCTTTTGAATCAGAAGGGTTTGCGTCTAATTTCCGAAGAAAATGAATCCCGTGTAAGATTTTCACTGTTTCAATTTCATGTATAGTTTGGTTTGTTTTCAATTTCTAATTTGCTTTGGATTAAAAAAATCTTTTACCATTTTCTGGATTTGGCATTGTACTAGCACTTTATTATGTGATAATATTGATAGATTTAGAGTCAGTTATGTTGAGCTAAGAAATCAATGTGTGTACTGGATTTTGAGATATCTCTGCTTTTGTGTATGATTTTGACGTATTTACTGAGGTTTCTTCTGTGATGGTTAGTGGACAAAAAGATTTTGATAACAACAAAAAGATTTTGATAACAATTGTGCTAGAAGTTAGGATCTTTCTAAAACATTCCCTCTGTGGGCAATTTGAATTTTGATTCTCAATTTGTTCATTCTGGAGTTATCTTGCTTCTTTCATTGGTTAGATGTCTGTCTTCACTTTTCAGAATGCTTAATTAAAGACAATTGGAAGCTTAAGAAAATGTCCAAGCTGCTACATTGGTTTCCTTAACTCATCTACCAAAGTACTGGACCATTTGTATGCATACTGCATGCCTCTGATGAATTGATCTTCTTCTCATCTTTTAGCCTGTGAATTTAATGTCTTAAACTCTTGTTCATTTGAAATTTCATATCCTATGCTTATGCGCTGTTCACTTGCATTTCATTACAATATGCATTGCTTCGCATTGTAAATCAGAGGTTTATCATCATTTCTAAGATGATTCCCTCAATTTTGTGCTTGTAAGCTCATAATTTTGTTTTCTTGTAATCTGAACAGCCTTCTGATTATAAGGAGTTTGATTTTGAATTCTCATTGGAAGACCTTGAGACAATCAAAGTAATAGGAAAGGGAAGTGGGGGAGTAGTACAACTTGTTCGCCACAAATGGGTTGGAAGATTATTTGCATTGAAGGTAATTATAACGTATAGAAATTTCTATTAGCCTCTCTCACCTTTTATTTTAACTTCTGTTCTTCAAACTTTTTCTGATAAAAGAGAAGATTTTCATTTTTTAATTTTTGGATTGATAATTATTTCATTAATGGAAGAATCAAGTAATATTAAGCATCATCTCCACATGAGTATCTGGGTATGCAAAAAGTGGAGCCTGTACACGTAGCTTTACAGCAACTAAACACACGAACATGAAGATGTTTAACTGTCATTTATGGTCTTCAATGGTGGTATTATTTTGTAATCAATTTTCCATAATGGATTAATTAGTGGAGATACTGATGAGACTTCGAGAATAGAACTCATTTTTTTCCCTTTTTTATGTTTTTGTTTCTAATTTACATGTAGTAGCAAAGCAAAATCCCCTCCATATCATAGTATTTATTAGCATACAGCAGTATATGACTTATGCTACTTTTTCCTTATGATGCAAATATGCTGATTTTGTATCTATTTTCGGAACCATTATCTATTACACTATTCTGTTTTTCCTAATTTCCTTCATACAATGGATGAATTTGGAAACAGACTTTCATCCAAACACAATATTTCTCCTCAAAATAAATATTATCGTTGCTCCTATTCTTGTGCTTTGTACTACCATTACAAGAACTATTAAAGTAAAAAGATGTCAAATGATTAAGGAATTGCGACTAACTCTATTAGTCTGATTTCTTATAGTTCAGAAGCTCATTCAGTTTTGTATTACAGGTCATCCAGATGAACATACAAGAGGAAATCCGTAAACAAATTGTGCAGGAGCTGAAAATAAATCAGGCATCACAATGTTCCCATGTAGTTGTTTGCTACCACTCTTTCTACCACAATGGAGTCATTTCTCTTGTGTTAGAATACATGGATCGTGGTTCTCTGGCAGATATCATCAGACAAGTCAAAACAATTCTTGAACCATATCTTGCAGTTGTGTGTAAGCAGGTCTCTAAGCTTCCTTCTTCTTGGCTTAACATGTTTTTCTGCAACGCAAAAGTCATTGCAACATTTTCTCTCTCTAAACTAGATGCTCATAAATTCTTTTGTAAACCTTCCAGGTTTTACAAGGTCTCGTGTACTTGCATCATGAGAGACATGTAATACACAGGGACATAAAGCCATCCAATCTGCTGGTAAACCATAAAGGGGAAGTAAAAATTACAGACTTTGGTGTGAGTGCAATGCTAGCTAGCTCTATGGGTCAAAGGGATACATTTGTTGGAACTTACAACTATATGTCGGTATGTGTATATTTTACTAAAATGTGATTACTTATCACTTTGAACTCAGTTGGTCTTATTCTTTTCTTACCTTTTGTTTGAGAGCTTTTAACCATATTTGGAAATTCAAAGCACATAGAGACAGTAGGTTTACTGCAGAAGAGTAACTATAAATTTTTATTTTACTTTTCTAGCCTGAAAGAATTAGTGGGAGCACTTACGACTATAGCAGTGATATATGGAGTCTGGGCATGGTAGTACTTGAGTGTGCTATTGGGCGTTTCCCTTATATGAAATCTGAAGACCAGCAAAGCTGGCCAAGCTTTTATGAGCTTTTGGAGGCCATTGTGGAAAGCCCACCACCAACTGCTCCACCAGATCAGTTCTCCCCAGAATTCTGTTCATTTGTATCAGCCTGGTAATTCCTAGACCTTCAGTTTGCACTTATATCATTGTCTCAAGGCATTATCTTTTTCTTTATAGTGTGTATGTTCTAATTTTCTTATGGTATTATCTATGCTGAGAGTTTTAGCCATCAGTCCATTGTAATACAACTTTTTTTTTTTTCATTTACCAGAGCCTATATCAAGAAAATCTTATGAGTAAGCTTTTGTTGATAGATCACATGATTTTCTTAGTTTTTTTGTATGAGAAGATCGGTGGTTATTCATCAATTAACATTACCGCAACAATATGAGAGCTTTTGTTGATTCATGGCAGTTGCTGATCTCAAAATTTATTTCTCCCATGTTATAATTATTATAATCATCTGTATTTGTGTTAGTAGATATGTTTCCTTTTCAACAAGGATTTTTTGTATTCTAATTTTAACAGGTTTTTTAGGGAATTAATCCTAATTTTAACATGTTTCGTTGGCTATTTCTTTTTGTAGTTATTTTATGGGATTGGGTGGATTCCTGTCTAGTGGTTTTCTTGTTTTAGAAGTGTTCCTGTTTAGGAAATAGGTAGTTTCTTATACATAGATATTACTACTAAGAAATAGGTTATTTTTTAAACAATAAACAATAACGATAATCTTTGCAAATGAAGTATATCAAGCGAGAGGGAAACAATAAGTTTATTGAGAGATCCAGTGCCATTAGGTTTACTCCAAACAATTTGTTGTCATTTATTTACTAAACTCGGAATTATAGTTATTTTGATCTCTTGTTTCTTTTGCATTTGCAGCATACAGAAGGATCCTCGAGATAGGTCATCATCTTTGGACCTCTTGGTAAGTAATCAAAGTGTGCTGATGCATTTCTATATTTTTAACAAGTCAGGATCTTTTCACTTAAGAAATGACTTAAAAGAGTCTTAATTGCTATAACTCTTTTATGCTTTCAGAGTCACCCTTTCATCAAAAAGTTTGAAGACAAAGACATTGATCTTGGTATTTTGGTTGGCAGCTTGGAACCACCTATCAATTGCTCAAGGTAGTAGTTTTATCTTGTAATAGAATGATATATGTTGAGTGTAATATCATTTTACCTGTGTATCAGCTATCAGTCTTCATCAAACATTAAATCAATTTTCATGTTTTATATCGTTCTTACAGCTTGAAGTTTTAGTGTTTCATCTCTGCCTTGAGACACTCGAAAAGCAAAGATTATCTCAAGAATGAATTGATAACTCAAAATGAGTAATGAGGGTGTTTAGATTTTATTTTAAAATAGAAAGGCTGTCGTAATCAAACAGAGTGCAGACAGTTTAAAAGATGCACTTTGTTAAGTTATATAATTATCTAATATATATTAATTCAACAGTTACTATTAATAACATATATATATAATTTTTTTTAATTATATTTTTATTTATTAATAGCAACGGTTGTATTAATATATGTTATATAATGATGTAACTTAACAATCACCATCAAAGACTTAAAAGATTCTTAAAAGAGAAATTTGGCTAATACAGCATAGAAGTAAGAGGAATTAGGTGTATATGACGTATCAAACATTTGAACCATCAACAAATAAATAGGTATGGGTACAATCTGTGGGCAGATTTTATGGATAAGATTTGCTTGTATCAACAAAATAGGTAAGGTCGACCTGCAATAGCATGGGGTCATGTGGTGGCAATTTTAATTGCCGATTTAATTAATAATACCAGATCCTGTCCTTTAATCTTACCAAACTTTGGTCCCAAAAGGATTTTGTTGACAACAAAAATTAATTATTTTTTTAAGAAATAACATAAACTAAGAGTCTGAATTTAGCTAAAGTCTGAATAGGTCTGAACACATATATATGAATGATATATTTATTTTTCTTTTTTAAATATTGAATATAAATATTAATTTATTTGTTTTCATGAGAAAATATCTTAAATATAATAATTTTACATATATAAACTTATAAGTATTAAAAGTACTTAAATTTATTGATTAAACACATGAAAGGTTATAAATAAATTATTTGATTAGTAAAAAAAAATGATTATATTTACTTTAATAAACATGAAAAATAAAATATTATATCTAATACTTGTACTTTTTTACATTATTATATGATATTTATAATATTATTTTTAGTGTATTGTATTGATAATTTTTCTTGTTAATTACACAATCCAATCAAGAATTGTTTAACCATTTCAATTAAAATTAATATATTAAATAAAATTCAAAATCTATAATAAAAATAGTAAATATAAATACAAAGATATGGACATATTATAAAATATAGATCTATTATATTTAAAATTCTCATTAAAAAATAATAATAGTTAAATATACACATCTAATAAAAAAAAGGGATAAATAAAAAATAATAAAATAGTATTTTGCATAATATGAAATAAATTTATTTAATAAGGGTATTAATGAGATAAAATATTAAATTTTAATTCGATATTTTATTATTCTGATAAAAGTCAGATTATTTAACTTTTTTTATTTAAACTTAAACATCTTATAATCAGATATAAGTGATAAAAAATAAATAAATTAAAAGCTACAAATGTCTGAAAATAAGTCAAATTCAAACTTCAGACAAAAATAAATAACCCCTAAATTTAAAATAGATATAATGGCAGGTATTCCAAGTCTAGTAGCTATTATCTAAGTCTCAAAATCAGGTTATTAATATTTATTACTAAGAGGTGAAGTTATAATTCATAAAAAATTAAATACTCAATTAGGAGTTAAAATATAAGTTGAGAGACTCATCATAAAATTGAAATATAAGTTGAGAGATTCTTCATAATTTTTGAATAATTTGGAATTGAAACTAATATTGTAAATGACCTGTTATATCAATTAATACTCAAATACGAATGCTAGGATAATTAGAATCCCAGCACCGTTGTATAACAAAGATTTATTCTAAGAGGTGGTACTCATGGGACAATTAAATCAAAGGCAAATAAAATTTGTTCGGATTTGCAATAAAACAAAGAACAGGGGAAATTGAAATTCTTGGACATTGTAAATTTTTTATGCAAAATAAACAAGAATTGGTGGAAGTATTATCCAAATATACACCCTCTCCTCGCACACACAACTTTTGCTTAAGTTATATAAATTTTATTCAAATTCTAAGACGTTGAAAAGTGTAGATATTGTCATAGCTTTATGGGGCAAAAGTTGCTAAAGATGGTGACCTCAGTTTGAGCCAAATAAAAAAAGATTGGTGACTCAGATATGGATGCCTTCAAATTTAGGCCTTATCTTCTTTCCTAGTAGCATGTTGGGATATGTAATGAATTTAGACCATACAATCTCTTTGCTGATAATGACAAACCTCAGCACAAAGTCGTAGCGCAAGAAAAGAATATTTCATAAATAAAAATTATATTTACTTATATATATCCAATGTGTGCGGGCCACCAAGTAAACTAGAAGCCATATATATATAACATTTCTTCAATCGAAGATCTTCTTCATTCTTATTCTCACTCTGAAAGTTATTAATTGATTGAAACCATAAATTGGATATACATGATCATCATGGAAAAATGTAACTGGGAGCAAATATTTCAAGAGCTGAATTTGAAGAAAATTGATGGTATTGAAGATCCAACATTTTCCATTGATTCTTCGTTAGAAGAAGATTCAATAAACTCTGTATCTTCTTCAATGTCTTCATCAGACTTGGTGGAGGATGCATCCTCTTCAACATCAAGTTCAAGTTCTTCTTCGTCGTCGTCGTCAAATGGTGGACCTCTCTATGAATTCTCAGAGCTCATGGCTCAGCTTCCCATTAAGTAAGTATTACTTAACTCATTGGGAGGATAATTGTTGTTTAATTTCAAAGTTGGTCTAATTGATCAATAATTAGTGTCAATATATTTTGGCCTTGCAGGAGAGGCTTGTCAAAGTTTTATCAAGGGAAGTCTCAATCATTTACATCATTAGCAAGTGTGAAGAGCATAGAAGATCTTGCAAAAAAGAATATTAAAGGGAGTCATTATTGCAGAATGAAAATGAAGTCATGCAAGAGCTATGGAGGTGGATTGGACGTTGGTCACAGCAAGTCATACTGTCCAAAGGCTAAGGCTGCTATCTCAAAGAAATCTTCAATTGCAAGAGGATCTTTTTTGTCTTCACTGGCTAAATCAACCAATCAAGTAGTTTAGTTAGTGGGTTGTAGTCCTGCCATGCCTGTAGCAAAACTAAATTTCATAACTTGCATGTTTTTATATCTATAGCAATTGGCAATCTTGCTGGTTACTGCATGATAATGTTAATATGTGTTACAATTTGAGGCTTTTATCATTTCAATTACTGCAATTTCGTGGGATGATGTTGTTTTTACTTAGATGATTATTGCAGGGTGTCAACTAATTTAATTGGTAAAATTTCTTATATGAAAATAAGAGATATGGCATCTTTAATTAAGCTAAAATATTTATTCAAATTCTACATGTGATATTATTAAAATCATTGTAAGATTCAAACTATAGTTACTAATCGCAATTGTTTATATATTATATTTTTTAGGATGTTTAATTATAAATACAATTCAAACTATAGTTACTAATCGCAATTGTTTATATATTATATTTTTTAGGATGTTTAATTATAAATACAATTGCCCTAAATTTAAGCGAAAATTTGATTTAGATTTTATCCATCTTTCTAAAAAATTAAAAAGATTATCAATAATATCCTTGTATATTTATGCTAACCATATAATTGTATCTAAAGGGTTAAATTTAAAGTCAATAATTAAAATCGCATTATGGAATATAAATCTTTCATAAATCTTAAAATTATAATTTTATTTATATGGTAATTGGCAATTGGGGTTGATGAGTGTTAACATGAATTTGCATAGAGTTGGGTCTTCCATTTGGAAGCGCTTGCCAATTAAGCCTGACAGGCAAGCTGGGCTTCAAGGCTGCATTAGGAATCTACCATTAGATTGAACTAAAATATTAAGATCAAACTAAATAAAATTGAATTGTATTAGATTAAATTGTACAGTATTATCTTATTTTTTTGTACAATATTGAATTACACAGTGTTAAATTATATTTAAATTAAAAAAAACTATTTATGAATATTTATAGCAATAATTAAAATTAACTTCAAAGTAATTAATAAGAAAATTAAATATATAATAAACAAATATAAATTAATAAAACTAATTTAATTATTTAATTAATTTTTTACCAAATATTTTAGACATATTTTGTTTTATCCAAAAGTTTGCAACTAAGATATATACAATCAATTAATTACTAGTGGTGGGAAAGAATTAGCAAACTATATAATGACATGCCGAATGTCGATATACGAAGCTTTATAATGGTAGAAAAGTCTATCAAGACAATGTTGGCTCAGGTCGAGTACCCCAAGTGTTACCATGGGTACTCAGGGTACACGATGTAATGGTAAAAAAATTATCAAGAGGATGTTGGCTCATGTCAGGTACCCTAAGTGTTGTCATGGGTACTAGGGATATACTATGCAAATGTAGAAAGGTCAAGAAAATATCTAGAAAAGATGTCAAGTGATGAAAGAGGCATTGTCCCAAAAAGATTAGTTAATTATCTCACAAAAATAAAGAATCAACAAGAGAACATTGTGCTTAAAGAAAGGAGACAGCGGCATTCCACACCTACAGATAGGCTAAAATGGTAGTTAATAGGACAGTCAGGACCACCTATTATCTCTTACCATACTTATAAATCCCAAATGGCCTAAGCAGAGGTACATGGGACCATCCCTCTACGCCCAACACGTGTACGTGCCTCTAACTTGTTCTCTACATATATCCTAATACACACAAATGGTCACACGAGTGAGGGCAAAAATATATTTGCCACGACAGTAAGAAACATCAATGTTGATGTTCTCTTTAACTTTCAGCCACCATTATTGAGAGCTTGCAAGCTCTCGAACATGAGATAATCCAACTCTGACTTGAGCATCGAAGTGTGGTCGTTAGCCATCCCCGGTTCCACTTATGACTTCCTTTTGTTGTTTTACAGGCCCAAAGTGTCTTTCCAAGCTCTCTAAGTCCATATCAAAATCTCTAATCATCTTCACCACTTTCTCATTCTTTCTTCATCACCATAAAGATCAAACAGTTTGTACAGCCCAACTAAGCGAGGCAACCTACATCCCAACAAAATAAACTCATTGTTCTTAGTAGGTTTTATACCTTTAATTTATACACCCCAAAATCTACTAAAAACAATTAGCGTCATCTGTGAGGAATTTTGTTTCTACCCCCATAATGAATTATCAAGCTCTTAGCTTGGTTTTGTCTGTGGTGGGTCTCTCATAAGGAGGGTAGTCAGTTGGAACTACATGGAAATAATAAAGTATATGCCGTCATCTGTAGAGAATTTCACTTATGTCCCCATGAGGAATGATCCAACTCTTGGCTTGGTTTTGTCCACAATGGGGCCCTCATGAGGAATTGTCCAAATGACTTTGTAGACTGGCAGACTAAAGTACACAAGGTACCGTATAAAGAACAGACGAAGGGCAATTTTTTACTTGGAAAAATATACAATCAACCCAATTGAGGATAGACAAAGTACCTCTTTTATACAAGCCAACAAAAAAATAGGTTGAATAACCACCACGTGTCATTCACCATTCTTTTGTGAGTTTCTTTTGCCTCAACTACTTTCGTCATAAAGAAACTAGGGGTATATTATTTGGGGAAGAAATAGAAAGCTTGTAATAAGCGTAATGTGTTGAGTGTAAAATTTTATTATCATAGGTAGTCACCGAGAATACCTGAGGTACCTAACTTATTCCAAATAAATATGATTACAAGCGGGTACACGGGGTATTCAGAGTATACCAAATACATCTAGCACTTTGAGAGGGTACGCGAGGTATTCCATATAAAGACTGAGGTGGCCAAAGTATCTCCAAATATATATGCCATGTGTGCTGTCTCTATCGCCAAAAAGAGAATATTTAATTTGACAAAATCAAATAAAGAATATCTTGCTGAAAAAAATGGAACAAGATTGTTGTCGTAGCTGCCAAGAAGGCAAAAGTAGCATGCCAAGGACAGTGATCCTTGGCTGCTATGCCTACAACTGTCAAGACAACCTTTGCAGGAATATTTTGTACTATGCTGCAATGTATGTGAGTGTACAAACGATGACTCCACTGCTTTCCACACATGATTCTAACAGCCCAAAAGATATAATGGAGATAAAAGGATGAGGAATATGCTGGAAATGACAACAGAATCGCCATTAGAAGTGTGTTACGTGGCAGAATACCTAGGGTACACTATATAAGAACATCTACATTCTTTCTTTCACGTATCATTACACAACCAAACACACATATTAAACAAAAAGCTGAGGTCTTCTTCAACCTCCAGCCTCCATTCTAGAGACGTTGCAAGCTGTCTACCCCATAAAAGTTCAAGTAGCTAACTTGAGCGTCGGAGTGTCGTTGCGAGCCACCCCGACTCCATGTCTAAGGAGCTTCTTCAACTCTTCTCAGAAATACAAACTATGCAACCAAGAGGCAGATAAATTAGATATTTAAAAACTTATGTTATTAACAACACAAATCAATTCAAGATCATTTCCTAAGCAATGATAAATATAAATTTAAACAACAAATAAATAAATAAATGAGGGATAAAGAGAACAAACACAAGGATTTTTACGTGATTTGGTTAATCATACCTACGTCCACACCTCCAAGCTCACCGGACTTGAGGATTTCACTAAACAAATCTCCAAGGCCTCAACAACACTTACACTTGACTTCTAATGTGTTAATGAATCTTTACAATAAAAGATTATACACGATTTCTTAACCTAAGTTATTCTCAATACTTACAATCACTTAACTATGATTTTACAATAAGGATTACAAAAGATTTCATCACACACATAATATGTGTTTACAATTGAAAGCCTAATATGTGTTTTAATAAAATGATTAAAATTTTAAAGTTCAGAAAAAATTATATACTCGATAGCAAGCTCAAATATAACTCATTTTATTGTTAAGATTTGAATTTGATTGAGCTTTTTTATAATTGAAGCTGAAAACTAGCTGTCTTTGACTTTCTAGTGATAACCGGCTTACCGTTTATGATAACAGGCATGCTGCTTCAAGTTACCGTTAAAGTCAAAATTTGAATTTTTATATAACCGGCTTACCGCTTCTTAAAATTAAGTATGCAGTTTTCATTTTAGAGAGCTATTACCTTAAAACTGGTTTACCATTTTCTGAATCTGATCAGTTATTTATTACAGTTTTGACAATGAAATGTTTTTGTAATTATAATTTTGGCCCAACCTTTTAGAAACTGTATTATAGCCTAAATATTTTATAAAATCATTCAAATATGTCTATTTTTAGGATTTCAAAGTTTTCAAATTCTTTTCAATTTGGTCCATAAACTTGAAAACAACTAACTTAATAAAATTATTTTTTTTAAAATATAAAACCTTTATATTAAGAATATGTCATAAAAATAACTTAAGCTTTTAAATGTCTAATCATGCATACATTTAATCATACTGCTTTACATGAAATATAAAAAAAAAAAAGATTATCTAAACTAGTAAGATAGTAAAATATATACTTTTTTATTTTACCTATGGTACGTAATTTGTATCATTAAAATCAAATACCGTGTGACCATATAAGTCAACATTCTCACCTTAAATCTAAACCTCTCACATTACCATCCATCTTCCATCCTTCCTTTTCCCCCAAAAAAAAGCTTAAAAACAGCCCACACTCCACAACCCAGCGAGTTACCTCACACCCCAAAACTAAATTTATTGTTAGTAGATAAGTTTTGCCTATCACTCTCTCCCACCTCCCAAAATCTACCTAAAAAAACTAGTATTATTAAATTTAATCATTATTTCTAATTTTACATTAGTGATTATTAAATTTAATGCAATCAATTATTGTAATAAATTATTAAATAGTTAATTTTATTGAAGTAAAAGTATCAATTTAATTAGACTATAAAAACAAAATAAAAAAATTCAAGTAAATCATGATTAATTTAAATAATAATTAAATTTAAAGTAATAAATAAAAAAAGGGTATCATATTTAAAAGAAATATTACAAATGGACAATTTTTTTTCTCTTAATCTAATCTCATACAAACCCACTTATAAATTGGGATTGCTAATTCCATGATTTACGGATTAGATTTGAACTTAATACCCCTTATCCAGTCCAAAGAAAGTTGTTAAATATGGGATAGATATTTAATCTCAATATTAGTCTAGTCCCACACTTGGTCTTAGCTTCCAAACATAGCCTAAAAGTCCAAATGATTTTTTTTTATAATTTTATTCAATTTATTTTGAATTGAATGTATTAAAATTATTAACATATTTTAACAAAAAATTTATCAAATTCTGATAATTATATTTACAAATATGATCAACTTTTATCTTTAGTGATTTACTGAACATACACAAGATTTGTAATTTTTTTTGGAGTAGTTATAATTCACACTTTAATACCAAACGGACCATTGACAAGTCCAAATAGCAACTATTTCTTTGTTAACAATTTACAAGAGATTCATGGTAATAAACAAAAAAGGTGAACAATATATAAAATCCAGTAAAATATGTAGTCGGTTTATTGAAGGTATAAAGGCATAAACTAAAAGTTAAAATGATTAAACTATATTATTATTTTTATCATGGTAAATTTATTTTAATATTAATAACAATATTGTACTTTTTTTTTTTTTGGTTTCATATAAGTCTCGTGTTAATTTGATTATTTGTCTTATAATTTTTATCTTTTCCAAAATGAATTTTGTGTGACTTCTTTTTTCTACCTACCTACAATTATATGCATGAATGAAACAATAAATTAAATTTGTATAAAGTCTTTTTTAATTCTTTTTCTTTTATTTATAACTCTTACTTGGTTATGCCTTCAAACTTCCAAAATTAATTAAACATCTAAACAAACAACATTGAAATATTAGAGAAAATTAAATTTACGGTTGAATTCAGTACCCAAAAACATATTCTTTGTTGAAGATTTGATTTTAAGAAATTTGTGTAGTTTGGTATTAATAAAACCCCTCAAATTTAACATAGTCTTCGAAAATACAAGATATTAGCAAACTCACCTTCTGAATTCTCTCAAGAGTCAAGACCCTCCCAGTTCTCCTTTACAAAGAATGATTTACCGCCCAACTATAAAAAACTTTGGCTTTATGGTTTGAAATTGACAATGAAATCATCACACTTGAAGATGGCGGCCAGGCAGCTTCCAACTTAAATTTTAAAGTACGTAAAGAAGATACCCAGGCAAAATCATTAGCCATTAAATTGATGTCCATTAGTATCTCGATTTACAACTCCATGCAATCTTTAAAACTTAATTCTTTAACATAATACAAATTACAAAACTAACTCATTTTTTTCAATTCATTTGCCAAATTTTCTCATAAAAAATTGCCTGCTCTTTGTATATCTTTAAATTGTTGTGGCTAAATAAGCACGTTACAACCCTATATCTTATAAACGGGTACAATTCCCAGGAGATAAAAGCATTTCCGCATAACTGTTGCTGTTGCTTCACAGAGTAACAGTCTGCTAGTCTCCTCAGCTGACCCAACAACCTGCACCGTTTTATTGATTAGATTCCACAGCATAACATTCATATATACTGAACTTTTCAGTACAAATTGCTACAATACCAACATTTCCTTGCCATGCAAACAAAACAGATATGTTAAGAGGCAATCGACTTTTGTGACTTCTTTTTCATTTTTCAAGATATAATTGAAACTGTGTATTTATCAGTTCAAAGGTAGTTTTTATATTTTTCATTCTTTCCTTGATAAATTTGATTGTATCATTGACCATACCTGACAATTGGAATAAAATCTGGTGAAGTACTCAGATAAATTGTACAGGTATTCACACACAACATTCGGCAACAGATTCGTAAGGGCCTCCTCAATAACCTGAGAAGAGAGAGCACAAATACATATCAATCATAAATACATATTCTACACCCAAGCTAATTACTTAACGTTGCAACTAAACTTCAAGAATGAAAGTGAGATAGTCTTACCTCAGAAAATTGTAACAAATGAAGCCCAAGAGCACGTTCATCCGCATGATCCAACACTAGTGATCCCGTCTACAATAATTCAATTTTTTCAGTTTTTTTTATGGGGTCACAGAAATTATACTTACAAGAACAAAAATTCAAGACTGCTTACATCAGAATAAGATGATAGCTGGCTTAATAGAAAAAGTTGACAGCTAGAGGCATGTAACTTTTGACATGCCTACAGCATTTTCCTAAAAATGGCCAGTACTAGATATGGTCCATATGGAAGCAGCAAAGATGAAATCCAGCTGCCGCCATATAAATAACAAATCATTCAAAACTGCAAAATATTTGAGATTTTAAACACTGCAGGCTTTAAAGGAGCAAGGCACAGTCCTAGTTTACTTGGGTCTAGGTGCAAAATCATATGGACCAGCTGATGTAGAAGAATTAGTTTTCTGCAAAACTTCCACAGATACATTTAGAACATTTTACAAAATGTTGGAAATCAACTAAAAGTAGTTACTACCCCCTTGATACCCATGTTACCACAACAATGCAGATTCTAGTGACAATTCAGTCATGCCGACCAGTGCAGGTGAAGACACGTGCCAAAAGTTAAAATCAGGAATTTATGGAGAAATGCAATCGCTGAAACATCATAAGAGCTTCTACTTCAAAAACCAAACCTACCTTCTTCAGTTCTTCTATATCTTTACCAGATTTCCTGATGATGGAACAGATCCTTGCATGAGCATACAGCAAATAAACAGCAGTATTGCCCTGCTCGTAAAATTTTAGTAGGTAAGAATATAAGCTAATAGAAGTAGTGGCAATCATAGAGTTGGCCAAAATGAAAAAACAAGTCAAAATATCAACAGACAGAAAATCTCATAAACTTCTGACACGTTTACACAAAGCGAAAGCAAGAAAAGAGAGAAGACAACATATTAAAATTTGAATAAAATCTGAAAAAAAAAAAGCATCAAGTAGCAGATGCACCTTATCATTAAGCATCTGATCAAAACTAAATGTGTAATTGGTCAATCTGTTGTTCTTAAGGTCAAAATACCTGGCATGACAAAAATGCAACATAAGTACACGTATAAAAATTGGATTGACAGTAAAATTAAAAAGGTATGCTCCTCTCTGGGAAATAAAGCTGAAATAGTCAATGTTGTATGACAAAATGTTCTAAAGACTGTCTTCAAATGCAGCAGCATTTTCGTAATGAACTAATTCATACAGTACTTTTCATTCATTTTTCTAGCCACAGACCGTCCATAATCTATTGGATGCGGCAGACTGTCACAAAATTTAGAATATCTAAAAGTAACAATCCACATTCATGGGGGATGATAAACGTGTTCATTACAATAATTTTTGAACTATAGAGTTATACATTTAAAATTGTTGTTCATTTTCCTTGGAGTTGTATAAATATTTCCAACAATACAGGAGTTACTTGGCTATTGCAAGTGATGTATCCCCTTCTGCTTTAATCTTTTTCTTGTGCACATGTGACTCATGTCAAGAGCTTCAGCTAAAGATGTTGCTGATAAAATTATTATTAAAGTAAAGGCCATGAGAAAAAACTTACTTAGCAGCACCATAACCCACTGCCTCAGAGGTTTGCTCAAGCTCCTCATCAGTCCACTCTTTATCCTTACCTAATAAGGATGGTTACAAAATTAGATAGATTTCTCATAACTGAAACTAAATAAGCTCAACAAATCCAGGTGATACATATAATCAGATCACATTCTAACATCTGGAGATTAAAAAAAAAAAAAAAAAAACTAGATCGGTAAATATATACCACGCTCAATAAGCACCGCTTTACTGCGATTCTTGGCTTCATCAAGTAAATCAACCAACCGAACCACTTCAGAAAGGCGAGTCCGAAGTCGCTTGCCATCTTCTCCGAGAACAAGTCCAAAACCAACATGGCTGGCCTTAGGGTATGTACTATCATCAGCTGAAAGCCAGCCAGCACGCTTGGCAGCCTGTAATTAAGAGAGGGAAAAAAATAGAGGTAAGGACATCTGATTCCAATTGCAAACTAACACTCGAATCATTGTACAGCACATAAAACGCATAAACATTAAGATTCTCGATTTAGCTGACCAAAAAAGTGAATGAACAACAAAAAAGATGCCAAAAGCCAAAAAAAAGAAGAAAAGTATGATCAAAAGGACGAAAAAGAATGTTGACAACATGCAAGAAAATCTACAAAAACAGAACACAGGAGATGGTTATGGATACATACACTGAACACCATATCAAAGTGCAGCTGCTGACCAACATCAGTGACATAGATAATCCACTCAGCTTTCTCTTCATTGAGGCGGTACCTATGCATTTAAAGCATTGCAGTGAATACAATAAGTTTTCTATTTCCAACCTTTGTACCAAACATCTATCATCAACTACTAAGCCAGATCAAATACCATACAAAAAGGATAGAAGAAAAATGAAGAAAAGAAGGATTGCTATAAAATAAATAAATAAAAGTTAAATAAAAATGCAAACATAACTCCGGGGGTGTGGGTGTGGTGAACTAACCATAGAGCAGCAAGATCTGTTGAAGCATAGTTGAAACCACCATCACTCTTCACAACAATGAGAGGTATGTTAACTCCTTCAATAAAAATCACACGAGCACCCTGACTTTCTTCAACTAAACCTTGCTTAGTCAGTGCATCAATAACTCCAGGAATATATGGATTATAAAAACTCTCCCCCTGTCAGCAAGGCAAAAAATCAAATAAATCATAAGAATGACAATAATATGGCAGCTAAAATATTTGGTGATTAATTATGACAGAAAAAAGTTAAAAAGTTCTATGAAGTATACATAGAATCTCTGAGGCAAAAGTTAACTTGCATTCCACTCAGAACTTTGATACAACATATTCAAGTCCCTTGCTTTTCAGCTTTCCAAGTACTAAATACATTTGTATGTGGGCGTGTGTGCACAAAATTATGATTCAATCACCAAACAGATTCACAAAATGCATTTGAAATAAGATATTACAAACTAAAAATCCGATTTCTTCACATTGTTAAAACAAGGTTACTTCAAACTCCTTCCTACCCAACCCCATAAACATATGTGCATGCAAGCACATGTCAGTCAACATGAAACTAATTGTTATCCTTTTCAATTAGCTATTCCAAATGACATTCAGGCAACACTTTACCAAAGCCACACTCAAATTTTACTTGTAAAAGTTGTAAATATATAAATCACTGAAATAATACTGAAAGTAACCTGGATAACAAAGCTTGTAAGAAAAAACAACTTACTACTCAAGCTAGAATAATTCAAAATGTTAATAGCAAAACCATATCATGAAAACAGACATTCAGTAACAACCTTCGTGCTTGTACAAAAACTCTCTCTCTCACACACACACACAAAAATCCTTTCTATATTGCACAATGCAGAGGGAAACACAGCGAACAATCTTAAGCTGTATAGCCTAGTTAGAATGACAGATAAATTGCTACCTTTTCCTCCAGCTCAACTCGAAGGCGTTTGTAGACCTTATCAAACTCTTTCCGGCTGATCTCACAGATCTGTGCCCATGCCTGGTGATACTTGGGTTCCCCACTCTGCAAAAAATGTTGCATAACAAGATGAATAGGTTTTTTCAAACTTGATTTAATAGAAAACAACCCTTAAAATTCAAAAAGTCCTTTCTATGATCTCGCACGAGCACAGAGATATTCAAAACTTCACCTGAAGTCGAACCACTGCCTGTTGTGCCCTCTCCTTAAAAGTCGGATCAGAATCAAATCTATTTTTTGATCGCCTATAGAATTCCTAACAATATATTTTTCAAGTTAGAATTACAATAACCAATATATGAAAATTAACGTATGGTTGCATCATGATATTTTATGGGGAAGAAGATTTTGTTGAAAAAAAATTATTCATGAATTCCAAATCATAATATTTCAATAACAAAGAAGACCATAACAACCAACACATTCCACTACTGCCCAACTGGAAGATCTTGTTTTCAAGATAACTAGTTAATCAGAAATAATTCCAGAAAGCTTCTTTACATTGAGATATATTATTAAATTTAGAAATTAATACTGGTCAATGTTAATATCACTTCACACACAAGGACCAAATTTTTCGCTTCTGGGGCATGAAGTTGCTCCAATTAACACAGAAACCAAAGTGCAAACCTTCTTGTTCTTGTTTGGTCCAATATACAAAGTGCTATTTTTGGTCAGTATTATCTGGTGGAAGAAAGGTCTAAATTCTGTAAAATTAAAAATTCAAGAATAAAAAAATTAGAAGTTTTCACTCACTTGTAATTCTCCAATGACTGTTTCATTTACGTCTTCTGAGTTTGGAATTTTTTCAAAAAGGTATTCAATCAACATGCCGAACTGTACAAGAAATAAGAAATCTTTAAGCAAGATGGGACTGATAACAGAAAATATCAGAGGATCTCAATAGAATTTAGAGATACAATCAAGAGCCAAAAATATTTATTAACTCCATTAACTTCAAAATGATAAAGAACACAAACTTTAGAATATTACAAATAGTACAAATCATCGAAATGTGTCTCTCAAAAAAAGAGTGCCACACAACCGGAATTTCATCTTTGACACAGCAACAAATAGTCTCTGCAGGCGCATCAAAGTAAATGACAACAGCAGACAAGAGCAGACAAATTTTGTCTGCATCCTAATTAGAGAACTCATTCCCATTCATGTGAAAGACTATACACTAAATCAAAAAGTTTACTCTTGAAAGGAATGATGCTAAAAGACTACATTGAGTACTCCAACTAAGGCTGGCAATGGCTTAAGCCCTTGACAAACACGAAAGTACTCATGGAAGATACAAATTTTAAGAAAGCACAAGCACCTGTGTACCCCAGTCACCGACATGATTCCGCCGGAGAACTTCAACATTTGAAAACTCAAGCATTCGGGCCAGAGAGTCCCCAATAATAGTTGATCTCAAGTGGCCAACATGCATTTCTTTCGCTATATTGGGTGAGGAAAAGTCAACCACAGCTTTTTTAACCCTAAGCTTCGGTGCCCATGTTTCAATACCATCAACAAGCATCTTCTGAATGTTCTGTATAAACAAGTGACCATTTAAGTACAATAAAATAATTATTAGAACTAAGTACCCTCCAACATGCATCTCCTTGCTGGGGCTAAACAAGATAAAACAAATATACATTATAAATAAAATCAAGAATAGCTGAGAAAAAAAACCTTAGCCATCCAATTCTTTGATAACACGACATTCACAAATCCCGGTCCAGCTACAGAGCATGATTCTATCATTTCAGTTAGAGGAAGATTTTTCATGATGGCCTGCCCATGAAAAGAAACAACAGTCATTTTGAAGCTGTCAAGAGAGTACAAAATCTAGACCATCCATGATCAAAAGAACCATACAAACAAATTAAGGGGTACGAGCCATAAAGGAATGCCAAAGACAATACCTGTCCGACAGGTTGGGGACCCTTAAATTCAGTACCCTTTCCTTTAATTTTAGACCACAGACCCATAGCATTGTTACTGCATTCGAGAAGCATTGTTCATCAATAATCACAAAGGCACTTGAAATATACCTATAGTTCAATGCTAAAGATACAAGATGCTTCTAAACAAAATTCCATTAACCATAAACCAGAAGTATTCATTCTCCTATACGACTAATGCATCATACCATTGGTAATCGCCAAATTTAGCAGTGCATGCAGCAATCAGCGGCTTCACATCCTTTTCATTAGGAACTGTTGCTTTAAGTGCTAAATCAAAAACTTTCTCTAATTCTCGCTTTAGGTTCCCCATATTTTCCTCCTCCTGAACAAAACACAAAATTGTTCTGCTTCAGAAAATATTTTTCATCTTAACAATACATGAGGTAATGAGGCACACTCACAGAAATAAATAAATAAATAAGCAGAGCTTACAGTTGCCATGCTTGTTATCGCACGCGTCTTTGTAGCCGCCAATGCAAGCCTTCTAGTTGTTGCCCTCAATATATCTGTCTAGTTTTGCAATAAACACTTCAAATTACTACGAATAATAATATAAAAATTATTAAAAAAATAATAAGCAGATTTTTTTGTTTTTTCCTCAAATTTTAAATTAAAACAAAAAAGGACTACTGAAGTCTTTTAAATTTTGAATCAGCTACTTCTTCAAAGAGAAAAGATGAAATTGAAATGAAGACTCACCGGAAGGATAGGAGTGGAAGCAAGAGAGGCGATGCAAGGAGAGAAATGGAGAAGACGAAGAGGAAGAAACCGGCGCCAGTAAGAAAGTTAAGGACCCTATCATAATAACTTTGCTTTATATAAATGCTCTTTCTTTTTCCTTTTTTTCCCTTTCTATTTTGTTAGGCCGCGAGATTGAGAAGGAAACCCTCGCTTGCTCGGCTTGCTTCAGCCTAACCCTCCTCTCCGCTGTTTTAAGTTTATTGGGCTTTTAGCGAATCCAATTCTCTCTTTTAGCCTTTAGGCTCAATTCTTGTCCGGTTCGTTTTGTCTTGCAATAGCATATCGACACGTCAGCTGATGGACGTAGTGACAATTTGGTTTAAGAATAAATTCAATTTTTGGCGTAAATGAAGTTTCTTTTCTATAATATTCAAATTTACCATTTTTTTTTATAATTACACTAACGTCAATTTGACGATTTAAAGAGTTACGTGAATTCGTAATATTAAACGTCAATTAACATCACTTAACTAGCTATTAATAAATGTTTGAAAACTAATAATCTAACTTTACTAACTTTTTCAAGAAAAATGCATATAAATTATTTTTTAAAAAATTTGAATCGTGTCTCGTAACTGTAGCCTTCTAGTACCCAGGTTTTGGGTTCAATCTTTAATGGTGCATGAGTTAATAATAATAATAAAGGAAAATTATTGTATTTATTGATTTTATGAAGGCCGGCGAATTTCAATGAATGTGTGAGTTAATAATAATAATAATAATAAATTATTGTATTTGTTGATTTTATAGGACCGGTCTTTTAAGATTATAGGAAAATAAAGTTAAATGTTTTAATATTTATTCTCTAATCATCAATTGATTTAATGAGAAATATAATAACTTTTAACTCAGTAATTTAACGTGCTGAAGTATTTACAAGTAGATCGAATATCATCTTCTTCTTTTTCTTTGTTGCAATGCCCTGCTATTTCGTAGATGGTCATACGATCCCTAACGCCCAGATCCCCCAAATCTGTAAGGACTGTAACGCCGTCGCTGTCTGCCTCCCCTGAGCACGCTGCACGCGTTGCTGTCGTCGAAGCCTCGCCTGATTGGATCTTTCTTACTTGCCTGTAATTTTCTCTTTTGTTTTCTGTTTTCTAGTAGTATTAATTAAATGGCATCATTTTTTCCTGGTTAATGATCTGGTTGATTGTTTGATTGTATTTAATGAGTTGAATCTATTGTAAAACTGTTTAAACTTCAAAATTTTACTGGCTCAATTTAATTTTGAATAATTTTCTTTGTTTCGTGTTGAAATATCTAGCGCTTCCTGTCAAGCCTTTAGATAAAAGCAGCTTCAATACGTCAACCCTTCTTGTAAAGCAGTCTCAATCTAGTCAAGCAGACCATAGAACACTATTATGCAGTGGAAATTAATGGCCTGGTAATTAGTCAACAGAAAGCATAAGTTCATGGAGATATGTACCCATATGTTGTGAAAAATATTTATCTTTGAAATAAATTAACTAAAAAAAAGGCCCTGTTTGCTATTTGACAGATAGAAGAGATGCAGCTAATAAATTTGAAGAAAGAGTAAAGTAAAAAATTCAAGGTGACATTCAGAAAAATTTTGTTAGCTGAAGATCCAATAAACATTTAAGTCAAATAGAAGATCCAAAGTTGACGTATCCATTGTCTCTTTGCTTGGAAACAGCAAATAGTTGTTTCAGAAACTACAATGCAGCATACTGAGTGTTCGGGGCAATTCTCACTCCGAATCTCACTTCAACCAAAAGCGTAAAAAGGTTTGGTAAAGGTTTTGAGTGGTTTAGCCTCATATACATTTGAGAAAAAGATAATGATCAAATTCTAATGCTTAAGGTGAGTACAATATGTGCTTAGATTTAGTAGGTATTTCATATGTTTCCCCAAGCTAGAAATTCATTTTCAAAATATACTAACAGAGACTTTATAACAAAACCAGGAATATATATTACAGATTGAGAACTTCAGTAGTAAAGTAAATATACAAGCCATGTAATTCATAAAGACATAAACCTTGTTTCTGTCATCCAACTAAGAAAGTATCCTAATAATAATATAGGGAACCTTCAAAATGACAACTGAACATAGATCTGTAAAACTCATTTAATCAGTTATTTTTCATAAGTAATTTATTAAATAAGTTATTATTTTTTTAAAGTTTCTATTATAATTTTTACTTTTTAAAAAATATTATGTCTTATTTTTTCACACACCCTAATATATAAGTTATTAAATATCATATTAATACCACAATTAAATTAGTGTCACTACTACAGTACATTCTCTTCAATATCAAAGTTTTAATCCAATAAATTCATATTTTTTATATTTTTCTTTTATTTATATTATAAGATTTAATGAGACTTGCATATGATTACATAAATTTTGTTGAACTATGAACAATCTCATATGAAAGTTAACCATGACTTTTGAAATCAATTTCATAACCATAACTTTTAATGTTCAAATCTATTTATATTTTTTATGATAATCTTTATTGCAAAAAATTTAATATGAATGTAACGTATACTACTTTTTTATTTTATTTAGATTATGTATTAATATAAATTGTTATCATATTTTATGTATCATTAAATTTTATTTAATTGAGTTTTTTTTTCACTTTATGTAATTTGTGTTTTAAAAATAAAAATGTATGTTTAAACATTATTCAATATACTCAAAAAATAAAAAAGTAATTTAAACTTATGTTTATTTTGATCATTATATAATAAAATAATACGTTCATAATAAAATTCACTAAATGAATGTACATTATATGCTCATTTGGATTGGACTAGTGGAGTAAATTCAAATTTTAATAATTAGTAATCTCAATTTTTATGTGGGTTTAGTTATGTTTAGAAAATGGAAAGAAAAATATTTGTCTATTTATGATATCTTCTATAATTTATTACATCATTTTTATTTATAACTTAAAATTTATTTATTTATTTATTTTTATTCATGATTTACTTAAAAATTATTAACTAATTTATCATTTGAGTAGTTTTATTTATTTTATTTAAGGAAATGATATATCTCATATGCAATAACCTATAATTTAAATAATTTATATTTCTTTATTATAATTATGACTATACAATGACTAATTTTACGTATATATATACACATTATCCTTATTAGTTTTATTTTAATTAATTATAATATTTCTTATTAAATATTTATAAATAGTTTATATTTAAATTCAAATATTAACTTAAATATTATTTAATTTCATTTAAATTTAATTTAATATAATTCAATCTGAAACTTACCAAACATATGTAAGCATTATATATAATCTAATTTAATTTAATCTTAATAATTAATTCAAAGCCAAATATATAGCCCAAATTACTATCTAATTAGGAACTAAAAAATCCATCTTGAGCCCGAATTTTGTCACCCCTAAATCACAACTCGGGAAGGAATGCAGTAATAAGCGGCGGTAGTCAAGTCGCTGACTGCTTGTCCCTCAAGCAAATAGTCCAACAAACTTTGATACGCTATTTTTTTCTTTTTAGGTTTCAACATGCTCTGTTTTTTAAGTGGTTACACTTTACAAATATGAGAAAAAAAGAAAAATCTTAATAATAAAACAATGAATTAAAAAAATATACTTCAATGAAAGATATATTTAAAATTAAAATTACATAATTATAATTTTTAAATTATAATATTAAAATATTTAATAAATATTAATAATTATAATTTAAAAATTATATTAATATAATTTTTATTTATATAATAAAAATATATTATATTTTTATTAATTTTATTAAAATTATTTTTTATAAATTATTTTTATTATATATTATTAATAAGAGTGACTCTTAAAATAAAAAAAAGGCATGAAATGGCTCGTCCTTATCCACTCTCCTCGATTCACATGATTACGGACAGGATTGTTATTACGCGCCATCGATATATAAAGAGACCCTACGAACTCAAAGCCCAGTCGCAGCTTCGCGAGAGAGAAAAATATCGATCATCAAGGTTCCCAAGAATGAAGAAGCTTGCAAAGAGCCACAGCCACGGTGCAAGAAGCAAATCAACATCAGATCTGCGGAGTGACAAGAAATCGGCAACGGGCATGAACGGATCGCCCAAAAAGAAAGGCCACGGAGGCAAGTACACGTGGTCCGGCGACGGCTACTCGCAGGCTGAGATCGGCTTCGGCGAAGCCGTCGATGCTAACGATCCTAACTTTGAAGATCCTGAAGATGAGAAAGAGACCGTCACCGTTTGATTTTGATTTTGATGAGTTTAATGGTTTATGATCATCGTTGTTTATTGTTTTATTTAATCTTCGCTTTTTTAACGAATTAGATGTAAATACCTCGTGATTTCGTATTTCAATAAAATCCATCCGTATTTTCCATTAAAAAAATGAAAACATCTACGAACTGATTGATTTTAGATTAATTCAATAATGTGTTTTGACTTAAAATGTAAATAAATGAATTGTTTATATAATTTTGGATGAGCTGTTAAATTTAACATTGCATGTTAAGTGAATTTATTTATAATTTGTCTATTTTCTATAGGATTAAAAACTTTTAGTTATTTATTTAATTTTTTTTATAGAAAAAGCTATATCACTTAAATTTAAATGAAAAATCGCATCTGAATTCATACAGAGCACATTTATTTTGAAAGGAGGAACACATTATTTACGATATAAATTATTTTAATATTGTTTAAATTCACTTGATTAATATAAATTCAATAAATTACATGAAATTTTATAAATTATATGAAATATGAAGATAAAATAAATTAATTAATATAAGGTTATTAATTATTAAAATAATTAACATAATTTTTTAAGAATTTTAGTGACAAGTAGTTTGTTCATTTACCTTAATTAAATAAAGAAAAAGATTACCATCAATAAAATTGTATAGTAATAAATAGAATAAATTTTATTGATTTGTTTAATTATAAATTTTATATTTATTTTAAGATATTTATAAATTTTTATTTTTTATATAAACATTTATATAATATATAAGTTAATAAAGTAAAATTATTTACCTTTATATAGATTAAGCCAAAACAATATAAGAAAATATTTTTATATAATTATATCTAGTTTTAAGTTTTAAGTATATTTCTTATAATTTTAAATTTTACTCATTATTTGTACTTAAACGATTATTTAGGCTTATTGTTAAAGATGTGTAGAAGAGTATAAAATAATCTTATTTTATAACAGTTTAGAAAAACATTAAGAGAATCATTTTATAAAATATGATTTTGAGAATAATTTATTTTTGTTAATAAAGTATCACATGTATTATATAAAGTAAAAATTATCATTATTCAATTTAAATATATAAGGCAATTAATATTATAATGAATTTTTATTTTATATTTGTAAGTTTTTAATAATTTGTTTATTTATTTATTTTATATTTTATTTACAAGTTATGTTTATTTTTTAAATTTTAAATTTTATTTTATAATTAATATTAATTTACTAATTTATATTATATTTATAAATTTTAGTTTACTTATTAATAGTATATCAATATACTAATTTTATATTAATTTACTTGATAAAAAAAGCTATATTCCCAAGATTTAAAAAAAATAAAAAAGTCATGTAGACCCCTTAATTTCTAGTAAGGAGCACTAAAATCTATTTTTGACTACATTCCCCTTTGTAGATAATAAGTGTTAAAAAAAAATTGACTTATTTTTTAATAAATACATATAATTTAAATAGTTTAATCTATCTAGTATGTTAATAATATTATAATATTTTTAATATATAAAATAAGTTGTATATTTAAAAAAATTATATTTCTTAATAATATATTTGTATTTATTAAAAGAATTTAAATATTAAAATTATTTTATATAATATAAAAAATAATATGAATTTTTATATACTAATGTTAATTGTATGTTTCTATATACTAAAATTTAGTTTAATATAATATACGATTTAAATTATTAAAATTTTTTTAAATATTGAAATTATTTTGAAATATATATTGTTATATTTATTTTAATATTATATTTATATTTAATATAAAATATTAAAATTAATTTTTTTGAGTTAATAGAACTAAATAATATTATAGTCAAAATAAAATTTTAATATCCTTTATTGAAAACTTAAGGGTTTATATAATCATTTCTCCGAATCTTAAAGATGGAAACATCAATTTCCTTAATTTACTTATTTTACATAATTTATAATCTATTAATATAATCCATTCTTTTAAATCTATATTTTATTTTCAGTTAATATTAATGAAAATTTATATTAAATTTATAAATCTTTAAAATTTTATTTATATAATTTATAATTAAAGAAAATTCTATGATATCGTTATTAAAATTACCTTATCATTGACGTGTTAAACATAAATACTGTAAATTATACATAAGATTAATAAATAAAAATTAAAATAAGTAAATTAATATAAGAGTAGTAAATTATTATTTTAAAATTGTAAACAAAACAAACACTTGTAAAAATAACATTAAACTTGTAAATTATCATTAAACTTTATTTAAAAAAAAAATAGTTTATTTGTTTAAACAAAGAAAAAAATCACTCATTAATTTTTTTATACTAAAAGTTTATATTAAAAATAATTGAATTAAGATTTATTAAATTAGTTCAACCATAAATTTTATGTTGATGTTAAGACATTTATAAACTTTTTTTTTTATTTTTTTCATTTTCTACATATTATTTATTTACTATATAAGTTAAATAAGTAAAATTATTTTTTTGGATGTAGATCCAAACAAAACAAAAAAGAAATGTATTTCTATATTGCTAGATACATATAAAATATCAATAAAATTTGATCTAATTTTTAATTTTATAGAGAAAAATAGTAAATATATATAATAAGTTTTTCTTGTACATTTATAAGTTTTTATTTGTCCTAATAACTCTTATAATAGTTTCGTATTTTACATTTAATTTATAAGTTTTTTTTAATTTCATTTACATAAGTTATGTTTTATTTTACCTGTCATTCTATAACATTATGATTAAAAACTTATACATGAAATGTAAATCAAGGAAATATTATAAGAGTTACTAAAAAATATAAAAACTTACAAATTAAAAATAAAAATTTATTATAATAATAATTATTTTATATATTTATTATGTTTGTTTCTAAATTAAATAATGATAATTTTGAGTTTATGTCATACATGCGACAGTATATGAGAAATTTTATTAAGGATTAAATTTATACTGAAAATAAAATTTTAAAAAAATTCATATTTTTCAAATTTATTTATAAGATAAGTGATCATGCACCCTTATAATTTATTAACCTTCTCAACAATAACTCCAAATAATTTTTTAGTATAAGTAAGAGATAAAATTTAAGATTATGAATATATTATAGAATAACCATAATAAAATCGTGACATTGATTGTTTGAATTTATGTTTATATTAAGATTAATGAGGAAAATTATTATTATGCTATTTTTTTTATATATGTACATCTAATCATTATAAAATTTTAACATATTCTCTGTATCACATTTATTTCTAAAATTGTGAAAATCAACAACTTTGATGATAGAAAATGATTATTTTATCCCTAAATAAATTAAAAGAATTTTATTCTACAAAATTGAAAAAATAAAATAACTATAAATAAAATAATATCCCTAAATTTAATAAAACGAATAAATTTCTAAATTCAATATGTTATTTTTTTTATAATTAATTTCATTTAAAAATATTCAAGATGCTAATTTTTTTAATTATAATTTCAATTAATTTGTATAGAGTGATTTATCCAGAAATGAATTAAAGACATTTATTCTATAAAATTAAAAAACAAAGTAACTATAAATACAAGAATACCTCTAAATTTAATAAAACAAATAAATCTCAAAATTTAAAATATTAATTTTTTAGAGTTAATTTTATTTAAAAATTATCATATTAATTTTTTATAATTATAATTTAATTTAATTTGTATAGAGAAGTTTCTTAATTTAATTATATAAAAGCTTATAATAATTATACAGAGTTTTTATTTTCATGTTTATTTTTGTCAACTTCCCTATATTTAATTTAATTATAAGAAATATATAAAATAATAATTAAAAAAATTAACATGATAAGTTTTAAATGAAATTATAATTATAAAAATTAATATCTTAAATTTTGAGATTTGTTTATTTTATTAAATTTAGGGGTATTATTATAATTATATTTTTTATTTTTAAATTTTTATAGAATAAAATAATCTTTAATTCATTTAAAGGTAACATGTTCACTTTTTAGTATCAAAATAATTAATTGATATAAATTTTAAAATAAAAATAATATAAAAATATATCAAAATTTTACAATAATTAAATATAAATATAATAAACAAAAGTGATTAATTTTAAGACAACATCCCATATTTACAGTATATAACAGATAACAACTAGTTAAAAAAAAAAAAAGAAAAAAAAAGAGAACCTCAATAATCCAAATTTACAATGCTACCCGTTTCGAAACTTTTGAAATCCAATCACTGTTTAGAACTCAGGAAAAGACAAAAAACAAAAACAACGTTGCTTCTGACGGAAGACGAAGAAGAAATTCAAACACTAACTACAGATGTAAATCGAAAGAGACGGGCGTACTACCGATATCAATGGGCAACAAGATTGCGAAGACGACGCAAGCATCGGCGACGGAGTACTACCTCCACGACTTGCCGTCTTCTTACAATCTCGTCCTCAAGGAGGTCTTAGGAGGCAGCCGATTCTTCAAGTCCATTCTTTGCAAACACGACGAAGGCTTGGTCCTGGTCAAGGTCTATTTCAAGCGCGGCGACTACATCGATCTTCGAGAGTACGAGCGCCGCCTCTTTCACATCAAGGAAACCTTCCGCAGCATCGACCATCCGCACGTGTGGGCCTTCCAGGTTCGAATTCCCTGATTTTATGTGCTCATTGTTTATTGCGTTTGTTAAATTATAAGTTATGCGAATTCTTGAATGAGTTATTTGAATTTAGTTGAATTGTAGTGTTAATGTAGACTGTGCTTTTAAAGAGAGAATTGGGGAATGCAAGTCCCCACATCCCTAATGCTTGTAAGCACGAGGGCTCCCTCTCCTTACAAGCCAGTTTTTAGGGATTTCATGAGAATTAGTATTAGAGCTGGTTCTTTCCTTAGGGACAACCCTTGCTGCGGCTGGTCCTGGCCTCGTGACCCTGGTCTGTCACCTAGCAGGGGTATGAACTGCCATAGTTGTTGCCTTTGAAAGAGAGGTGGATTGTAATGAATCTAATTGTGTCCCCACATAGCTTAGTTGAGGCTTGCCATGTGGGCTCATAAGCACTTGGGCTCCCTCTCTACAAGTTGCAGACTGGTTTTCAAGGATGAGTTATACTTAATGTGTGCATCACAAGGCATTTGCTTTATTTTTAATTTTGGTTTCACTTTGTATTTGGTGATTTATACATAGATTCATTGTTTGAATTCTCCTAATTTATAGTGTGTTATTGTAGTTTTGGCAAGAAACAGATAAAGCAGCTTATCTTTTGAGGCAATACTTCTTTAATAGTCTTCGTGATCGTTTGAGTACTCCACCTTTTCTTAGCCTTGTTGAGAAGAAGTGGCTGGCTTTTCAGGTCTCTATCAACTGTGATCTTTATGTAACTCCTCTTTTATGAATCATGATTATTTACTTGTACATTTCCTTTTAATATTCTGCATTGTTGTGGTTGTGCAGTTACTGCTTGCAGTAAAGCAATGCCATGAGAAGGGCATTTGTCATGGTGAGTTCAGTTGAGGAAACGTAGTTATGTTGTTATTGTGATTAATATTACCTGTCTGATTTATAATATAGTGTATCTTTTTTGTAGGTGATATTAAGTGTGAGAATGTGCTAGTCACTTCCTGGAATTGGCTTTATCTTTCTGACTTTGCGTCATTCAAGCCCACATACATTCCATATGATGATCCTTCAGATTTTTCATTCTTCTTTGACACTGGAGGAAAAAGGCTTTGCTATCTTGCACCTGAGGTTAGTTCTGCTTTTCCATTTACCTCACTGTGTTATCCAACAAACCTTATTATTTGTTATCTGTTATCAATGGAGGCTTTTTATGAGACATCATTGTGTTTTAATGATACGTGGTCCTGTTTAACATCTTTATACGAGGCTGCTCTTGGTAGCTTTCTTCTGCTGTTGTAAATCATGGTTTCAAGTTTTCACACATTTGTTGTTCTTGATTCCTTGAATCATTTAGAAGTTCACAAAGAGTTATTTAGAAATTTTAAGTAGCTTATAAATGATCTGTTCTAGAGTAGAAACACCAATTGAAACCCTTGCACCAAGTCAAAGTCTGGAAGGCTTATTTAGTGGAAAAGCATCAGCATGTGTCCCCAGTCCTATTCCTTAATTCTTAAAAATGTATGGGCTCTGTCAATTACTCAAGTTTAGATTTATTACCTTGGTTGAAGAATGTCAAAAATCATCTTGAACTTACTCTCTGTCAAAAATTTGTTAGATTATTGTAAATCTTTTTGGCATGTCAATCAAGCACCTGTTGCAGTTGATGAATGTACGTTTTATAACTGGTATTGTCACAGTGAAGGTGTGCTGGATAATATAATGTGTGGGTGACAAGTTTATGATCGCATGCATGCTTTCTATAGTAAGTAGTGAGGAAGGATATTAGTGTTTCCAATATTCATTTTCTGTTGTCTTTTGTAATGGTAACTAGTTATCATATCTTTTGTTCTCTTTATACACTGGTGTATGTCATATTATCTATTGTTAGTGTAGTTAAATTGTTCCATAATTTTTCAGAGATTTTATGAGCATGGAGGTGAAATGCAAGTCGCACAAGATGCACCTTTAAAGCCATCTATGGACATCTTTGCTGTAGGGTGAGTATTAGTTTATTAGCATCTTTGTTTTGGCCTGCATATTGCATTTAAGTTAAGATTTCTAATGATACATTGATATTCCAAAAGTGGAAGCTCATTGTTGTCCTAGTTTTTTTAGAATTTTAGTCCCTCCTTTTTGTACATTTTCTGTTTGTGATGTATCCTTCTTCTGATTCCAGCCAAAAAAAAAAAAATGTCTGTGGACATGCCTGGCTTTCTTGAAAAATAATTGGTGGAACATTGCTTATAGAATGAGGATTTTGCTTATGAAAATTGGGATCTTTGTTTACTTATGCACTGAAGGTGACTACTAGGAAGTGTTATAGTATGGTCATGAGCCAAAACCACTTACCTTCTCTTCTTCTTCTTTTTCTTTTCTCTTCCTTTTCTTTCTATTAGTCATCTTTTAACAATTTCTGTGGAATGAATTTTGAAGAAATTGCTGCATACATGATTCTGTCTTCCAGTCTTTTCTTTAAATTATTTTATCAAATTGTAATTATTTTAGGGGTGTGCATTTGTCAATTCTGTTCATTTTTTACCAGAACACTAACAAAAAGCCGATCCTTTTAATCACAAGTGAACTGATTAATGAGTATTACATCGAAACCAAAACAGATCAGTCTATCGGTTCACATTAAGTCAGAAAATAGTGCAAAACCCAGAAAATGTAACTGAGTAATGATACAGATTTCCCTCTGAATACTTACTGATGTTGCAGATTTTCAATAGAATCGTGATTATTAGAAGATATCTCATAGTCCAGATCTATTTAGTCATAAAATGTGTATAGTGAAAAGCCATTAAAAGAATGTGAAAGTTTAAATAACCATTATTAAAATGCTCAAATAGGCAGCTTCATTACAAAATTCATGATACAATAATACATGACAATAATATAAACATCTTTTAAAATGTAGAGAGATTGTATGAGAAGTTTAGAAATTTAACAAGTAAATACCATCAATCATTTTCATTCTGGATTCCGATTTCCCAATCCTAAACGCACCATTAGGGTTTTGATTCAGATAAGAGTTGATTTGGAGACAGGGAGAGAGAGAGAGAGAGATAGAAGAAGAAAGCTTAGAATGGCTTGGTGATGACCTGAATGAGCTATCTTTGTGGCATTTAAACTGTGAGAAGGGCAGCGATTTGAGAAGAGAGAGAAGTGGCTGTTTAAGAATTGAGTTTGGGAGTTTAGGATTCGTGTGTTTAAATTAGTTAGGATATGATTACTTGTAGGTGACTGTTATGTAAATGTAGACATCCATAAATAAAGGCCATGTGTCTAAGTAGTTAGAAAAATCAGTTTGGGCAATCTTTTCTGTTCAAAATTTGAAATCAAAGCCAAACTGAACACATAGTTTGAAACTGATTGTAGATGTGAACTTGAATAAAATTGCTTCAATTAGTTCGGGTCGGTTATGGTTTCTTTTACCCACCTCAAAAGTATTTGATCTTTCTTTTATCTCAGAATTTAGACAATCGCAAAGAACCTTACAGAATTCTGGAATATGAATTTTTTGATATATATTATAACTATCTTAAAAATTGGGAGGAGGGCATGGGAAAAGTTCTGTCTAAAGACAGATTGTTAAATACTGATTTTATGATAAATATCATGTGATAGTCCAGGGGGCTGTGAAATAAGTAATACTGCATCTTGATTAAGTCTTCAGCCCTGAGTCTTCGTCACATCTTTCCCACACATTATTTATGATGCCCCCGGTATCACTGTTAAAATTTTTTGTATGGTCATTGAGAATGTCCATCAACTTATAGGCATCATTGTCTTTGCTATTTCTATCATGCCATTGGCATCATTTCCATCCTAGTTCAATTGAAGTTCATTTATTTCATCATCTTGACATTAAAATCTCCAATTATCAGAATATAGTCAATGCAAGTCTTTCTCTGATGAATTAATCCCTTAGTGTCATTCTTCTAGAAGCTAGAATCTAAAATATCCCTTAGTGTCATTTTTCTAGAAGCTAGAATCTAAAATAGTCATGCAATAGAGAGCCTGAAATTTACTGACTCTTTGTTATTCTTAACATTCTCAACTTATCAGCATCATTGTCTTTGCTATTTCTATCATATCACTGGCATCATTTGCATCCTAGTTATCTCAAATTATCATAATATATAGTTCCATGCAAGTCTTTCTCTGATGAATTATTCCTTTAGTGACAATCTTCTAGAAAGCTGGAATCTAAAATAGTCATGCAATAGAGAACCTGAAATTCATTGGCTCTTTGTTATTCTTCAATAAAGTGGAGTCTTGTTCTTTTTAAAAAAATATTGGCACATGATGGTTTTATTGGCCCTTTTTTTTTTTTTTTTGGTAAATGTGAAAAGTTATGTCTCTTTTCAAATTCCTGTTTTAGCTTGGAAGCATGTATTATGCAATTTATTTATCAGAGCAAGTTACCAGAAGCCATTTCTGTTCAAGTATTTCTATGTTTAGTGTTATTTCATGATGGTTATCTGTGTTGATCTTGATGCTACTTTAGGTGTGTAATTGCGGAGCTTTTTCTTGAAGTTCCTTTCTTTGAGCTCTCCCACCTCCTTGCTTATCGGAGAGGGCAATATGATCCTAGCCAGCATCTTGAAAAGGTATGCACTTTCTCCTCTTCTCCTTGTCTGCTTCCCCTTCTTCTCCAGACTATTTTCCTTTTATTTTATCCCACTTCATATGTACTCTTAGTTTTGTTTAATTCACATGCAAGTAAATTCCGAAAGTCTTTACTTTTACTTGAACTGTACATTTCCATTTGGTCACCCAGCACTGCTGGTTTCAATTGAAAACATATTTACTTACATATTATCATTTGTTTTGTACCAAAAATCACGAAGTATGGTGTGTGCATCAGGGTTTTCTCATGATCTGATCTTGTATTGAGCAAAATTAAGTGGTGATTGGTGGTTAGTAAAAAAAGAAAAAAAAAAAAGAGGTTAAATCATACCCATACACAACCACTAATCGACACGACATAAGATCCTTAAAAGATCAGGAGAGGATCTTAATCTGTGTGTATGACTTTACAATTGAGTGTTATAAACCTAAGTTTTGAAAGTTCCACTAAAATTTTTCTTTTGCTTTTATGTTGACTTTCATTTGTGCTCGATAACCGTTTCTTCCATTCACATACCCTGTGGTTGCAGATCCCAGATTCAGGAATCCGCAAGATGATAGTTCATATGATTCAGTTGGAACCGGAGTTGCGATTTTCTGCTGAAAGCTACTTGCAGAATTATGCAGCAGTTGTATTTCCAACCTATTTTTCACCATTCTTGCATAATTTCTACTGCTGCTGGAATCCTCTCCATTCTGATATGAGGGTAACAACTTTGTAAATTAATGCTTCAATCTTGGTGTTCCCAGGAACTCACATCAGGCTTTTTGCTGTTCACTTCTTACTACAGGTTGCAATGTGCCGTAGTGTTTTCCCTGAGATACTTAAGCAGATGATGGGCAATAAGTCAAGTGAGGATATTGGTAGCGGACATGCAATACCATCGACTGCCGTAAGTGTTAAAGAGTTGCAAAAGAGAGTTACAAAACAAAACTTGAACTTGGACTTGACAAAGGACCTATTGGAAAAGAGGGAAGAGATGGAGAAAGGTATGGTTCAGAATAAGTTCAGACTTCTAGGTGATATTAGCACCATGATTGGGGATGGAAAAGAAAGCAATCAGTGTTCCAGTGTCAAATCGATACTGGAGGATGTGCCAAATTCTGCATTTTCTCAAGATCTCAGAAACGGCAATGTGGAATCTTCTGGTGAACTTCTTCAAAGCATCTCTGATGCATTTAGGAAAAATGGTCATCCCTTCCTGAAAAAGATTACAATGAACAATTTGAGTTCATTGATGTCTGAATATGATTGTCAATCAGATACCTTTGGCATGCCTTTTCTACCATTGCCTGAAGATAGTATGAAATGTGAAGGAATGGTTCTTATTGCTTCTCTGCTCTGTTCCTGCATACGTAATGTCAAGTTGCCTCATTATAGAAGGGCGGCCATACTTTTACTAAAGTCTTCTTCACTATTTATTGATGACGAAGATCGCTTGCAGCGTGTGCTTCCACATGTTATTGCAATGCTTTCTGATCCAGCAGCAATCGTACGATGTGCTGCATTGGAAACTTTGTGTGACATTCTGCCTTTAGTCCGGAATTTTCCTCCTAGTGATGCAAAAATTTTTCCGGAGTATATCCTTCCAATGCTTTCCATGCTTCCTGACGATCCGGAGGAAAGTGTGAGAATATGTTACGCCAGCAACATAGCTAAGCTTGCACTAACTGCATATGGATTCCTGGTTCACTCAATAAGGTTAAGTGAAGCAGGTGTTCTTGATAAATTGAGTACACCACATAAGTCGCCGTCATCATCTAATGAGACATCCGTACAGCTGCAGAGACTAAATGCTGATGTGCAACTTTCACAGCTTAGGAAGTCCATAGCTGAGGTTGTTCAAGAACTTGTAATGGGTCCCAAGCAGACTCCAAGTATCCGTAGGGCCCTCCTTCAGGATATTGGCAACCTTTGCAGCTTCTTTGGTCAGAGACAGAGTAATGACTTTCTATTACCCATCCTTCCTGCTTTTCTTAATGATCGAGATGAGCAGCTAAGAGCAGTGTTCTATGGGCAAATTGTGTATGTCTGTTTCTTTGTGGGAGAAAGAAGTGTGGAGGAATATCTTTTACCTTATATTGAGCAGGCTTTAAGTGACGCAACAGAGGCTGTTATTGTCAATGCATTGGATTGTTTAGCAATTTTGTGCAAAAGTGGTTACCTCCGGAAGAGGATACTGCTTGAAATGATAGAGCGTGCCTTTCCGTTGTTTTGTTTTCCTAGTCAATGGGTAAGAAGGTCAGCTGTGACTTTCATTGCAGCTAGCAGTGAGAGCTTGGGTGCAGTAGATTCATATGTTTTCCTTGCTCCTGTCATACGCCCTTTCCTTCGCAGACAACCTGCATCATTAGCTTCTGTAAAAGCTCTCCTGTCATGTTTAAAGCCTCCAGTCTCAAGAGAGATATTTTACCAAGTCTTAGAAAATGCTCGGAGTTCTGACATGTTGGATAGACAGAGAAAGATATGGTACAATACATCTTCACAATCTAAACAGCAGGAAACCGCAGATTTACTTAAGAGAGGGGCAGAAGATTTGAGCTCAATAAATTTCTGGCCTGAAAAACAACAAAGTACTGAGGGTCAGAGACCTGCAGGAGATGCATCAAAACAGCCAGAGTTTGCTCAGTCTGACGACGATGATGGGGCTAAGTTGAGAGCCATGGGAAGCTTGGTTTACAATGCTTCTAGTATGGTTGACATCCGGGATCCTTTATGCCCGGAGAAACCACTGTTCTCAGGCTTTATGTCTCAACAGGTTAGTGGTGTGAATAGCCTCATATGTGATAAATCATCAGAAGGCATACCTTTGTACTCCTTTAGCATGGACAAACGTGCAATGGGAAATTTGCCTGTGGCCTCTGATTCTGTACTGCAAGTCAACTCCCTTGGAATCAGCTCATCAACCATGCCTTGGATGGATACCACAAGTAAATCATTTAGCTTAGCCAGTTCGGTTCCTCCGCCCAACCTTGTTTCAGGCTCATTTAGCATTAATAATGGCTCTAAACAGTTTTATAGAGTGGTACACGAACCAGAGGGCAGGGAAAATGACCAAACATCCTCTGTTAACAGTAAATTTTCCGAGATGGGAATATCTGGTACAGCAAAAGGAAGTTCTATAAATGTGGAAGATGCTTCTACTCCTGCTGAGTTAACAGGATTGCCATCTTTTGGCCGAACATCATCAATTCCAGATTCAGGCTGGAGACCTCGTGGTGTCTTGGTTGCACACCTCCAAGAACATCGTTCTGCTGTCAATGAAATTGCAATTTCACATGATCATAGTTTTTTTGTGAGTGCATCTGATGATTCGACTGTCAAGGTGTGGGATTCAAGAAAGTTGGAAAAGGACATTTCATTTAGATCAAGGCTAACTTATCACCTTGAGGGAAGCCGAGCTTTGTGTACTATGATGCTTCGGAATTCTACTCAGGTTGTTGTTGGAGCATGTGATGGTATTATACACATGTTTTCTGTGGATCACATCTCCAGAGGTCTGGGTAATGTTGTTGAAAAGTATTCTGGTATTGCTGATATAAAAAAGAAGGATAACAAAGAAGGTGCTATAGTTACACTTGTGAACTATAATACTGATAACTGTGCAAGTCATATGTTTATGTACAGTACTCAACATTGTGGGATCCATCTCTGGGATACAAGATCGAATTCAAATACTTGGACATTAAAAGCTATTCCTGAGGAAGGCTATGTGTCTTCTCTGGTGACAGGTCCCTGCGGAAATTGGTTTGTTTCAGGGTCTTCTAGGGGTGTGCTCACTCTTTGGGATCTGAGGTTCCTTGTACCTGTAAACTCATGGCAGTATTCTCGGGTATGCCCTATAGAGAAGATGTGTCTTTTTGTTCCTCCTCCAAATGCGGTTGTATCTACTACTGCCAGGCCTCTTATATATGTTGCTGCGGGTTGCAATGAAGTTTCGCTTTGGAATGCAGAGAATGGAAGCTGTCACCAGGTACATTGCTATTTTTTTCTGTTGTCAAATGTAGGTTGGATGACATTAAATAGTTCTATGAAGTTGTAATGATATTGTCTACTTCATCCATTAGTTTAGCAAAGATTAAACGCAAAGCAAAAATGAGACAGTGGGTTTTCATGGAGAGGGAATTTGAATTGTTGGAGGAGTTTATATTGATGAAATTCAAGGGCATTGCTTCTTGACACTTACGTGAATTCTAAAATCATCCTTCATCTTTTATTCAACTACTAAATGGTGCATGCGGTGAAACTTATGTGTAACTTAAAAAGTATCAAATATCTTTCACCTGGTTTCTTATTTTTATTTTTTTTTAAAATAGATATCCTGAATATTTACAGATGATAAAATGTGGAAAAGATTGAAAAGCTTTTAAAGTGCGTTAGGATAATGAGTTTTTGCCTCCTCTAATAAACTGTTAGTGATATTGGGGGAGGGAAATCGGGTGCTGATTGCCCTAGAGTTGCCTCTTTCCTCTTGAGTAAATGGAGTGGTTTGTTTATTCTTGGTAATTGCTGCTATAATCTTATTCTATTGAGTGCTGATAGCTGGAATCAACCACTTTGTATATCTGTATTCTTATTGTTTACTATTTTTCAGTCTCAACCAAGTGTAGTTAGCATGTTTATTTCATGTTTGAACTTATATTTCCTTCCAGGTGTTGAGGATGGCAAACTATGACGGAGATACCGAAATGTCTGATTTACCTTGGGCCTTTGCAAGGCCATCCAGTAAGTCAAATCCTAAACCAGATCTGCGGCGGAATGTCAATCCGAAGTACAGAGTTGATGAGCTGAATGAACCTCCTCCTCGCCTTCCAGGTATTCGTTCGTTGCTTCCTTTACCTGGGGGTGACTTGTTAACTGGGGGTACAGACTTGAAGATTCGTCGATGGGACCATTGCAGGTTCTGGTTTGAGTTCCTTTCTTGTTTGTTTCCTCATCTTATGACACTTTTGTGATTTAATTGACACCAGAATCTAATATTGCAGCCCTGGTCGAAGTTACTGTATGTGTGGGCCAAATTTGAAAGGGGTTGGAAATGATGAATTCTATGAAACAAGATCTAGTTCTGGGGTGCAAGTTGTGCAGGCATGTTGATTCAATAATTTTCGTTTTACTTATGAACTTTCTACATTTTGGTCTGTTTGTAGATTTCCCATCTTCTGAATGGATAAGGTAAGGTAACTACAATTTACCTGGGTATTTTATCATTCTGAAGAGTGGGGTAGTAAAGGACTAAATGGTCATAATTTGGTATCTTTGGCTAGTCCTTACTGTTTTGGAGAGAAAGCTGGGCCTGTCTTGTTTTTAGATCAACCAAATGGAGAATAAGTTGTCACATACTAGACTCATTTCATGATGCTTTCTCTTAACTTTTATGTTGGTCTCTCTGCAAAATTTTTTTCAATATCTTTATCTCAGGAAGAGCAGAATTAGTTCAATAAATGGAAAATAGGATCATACAATAGAGGGCTTAGTTGGAGGGCATGCCATTTCAAATTTTTTCCCACTTAAACAATTTTGCGTTTCCTCTGATGAACTCCTCAAGTCCCTTTATCAGAATATAAGCTCTATGAATTTATTTTCTCTGATTTTCCACATTTATGTAAGTTGAAAAAGAAAAAGAGGGAAAAAGAGAGTTTCTTTAATTTTCTGTACTCACAGCAGTAGAGTTCTTAATACTAAAATTTCATCATTTTTTCTATAAACAGGAAAGAAAGAGACAGCCTTTAACAAGTAAGTTGACAGCAAAAGCAGTTCTTGCAGCTGCTGCCACTGATTCTGCTGGTTGCCACTGGGATTCTATCTTATCTTTGGCTTCCATCAAGTTGAACCAAAGACTCTTGATATCAAGCAGTAGGGATGGGGCTATCAAGGTTTGGAAGTAAATGTTCTAAGCATAAAAGGCCTTATTGTACATATTAGTCAGTTCTAGTTAAAACTGTTCATAATTTAGACCAAGATAGAATTATCATCCATAACCTGGACCTTGACCATTTACATATATTTTTTTGGTTTGAATTTACCTTGCTTAATTTGTACAGCTTGTAAGCCCCTAGGAACAGATAAGCATTCATATTGTTAAGTGAAATCTTTTATTTTAGTAATGAAATATCTGAACATCTATTCCAATAGAAAATGATGTGAACATGTTTGTTGGTAAGGCAAATGATTTCTTGTAAACAGTGATGTACAAGTAATACTCCTATCTGCAATATTTGATGGCATCAGTGCCTAATTTTTTTTTTTTTCATATTTAAATTTCCTTTACCTTCAATGGGTCTAAATTAACTTTTGGAACCATCTTTATAGCCAGTTCATTTAGGAACCTGTTGCTTTCTACTGTAACTCTTAGCAAGGACAGTGGTTCAAGGAAAGGTTGCAAATGAATTGAGCTTTTATTTAACTCTCTTGAGTTTGGATTGATGTGTGTGTAAATGTGTGAGCTTGAATTGATAGATCGATATGAATGTGAGTTCGACCTCGTCACACTCAAACTGCCTTGATGTTTTATTAAGTCAATTGGTGTTGATATTGACTGTTCTCAAATTCTTTCTAAGTTGGCCTCTACTCTGAATTTTGGAACTTAGCTTGGTTTGAGCTTGAAATCCTTTATCAACTGGCTTGATAAGCTGAGTATATGACTCGACTAGGCACAGTTTGTTTGCACAGCTTAGTGGAGGTATCCCTTTTCATGTTTTTTCTACTGCTTTTAGCATTGAGCTATACCATGAAAAAATAAGAAGTTAGGTGGAAGGGGTTTAATTTTCATTAGATATGTTTCATCTCATGGTTCACTAGCACCTGAAAATTTTTGACTTCTGTGTCAATAAAAATTTGGATCTTAATCATAGAAATACAATTAGGTCTTTGTGAAGTGTGCACTTTCTATGGTGTGGCCCATGGGAGGTTTATGAACTATTTAGTGGCTTGCTAGAAATTGAGTCTACATATGAGTGCTATTAATAAGTTTGCAGTCATAATTCTTTTAAGGATCATTTTTGTTGCAATGTTTTCTTCTATGAGTTATCTGGCCATATGTCAAATCTTCCTATCTACCTTTTGTATCATCATTTAGGAGATTGTATATCTGCAGTGACGGTTAGAGTATCATAGTTTATTCTTGAAAATGTGGCTATTGTAATTGATTCTTGAAAATGAGGAATCTTGTTTGGCTAGTTTCTTTGGGTTTCCTGGTTTGTGTAGGATAATATTTTTATTGAAGCAATCAGAATCCAGTGAGCTTTTAGTAGTGTTGCCCTCTCAATAGCCTAATTGTCAAGCAACCATGTAAATGTTTTCTGTATCTATTTTTTCTCCACAATTTGTGTCATACTCTGTCAGCTGCCAAGTGCTGGTAAAACAAGCATGAAACAAACAATTGTCTTGACATTTGTTAGATGAACACGATGGATTAGGTGTACTATTAACTGAAAGCATTGTGTTAAGAGTCAAGAGTTGCTTAAGATGGTGTTCAATACACAGGGAATGCATTTGCTTAGGTGTTATTTGATAAGTGGAATGGACTGGCAAAGATTAGAGGAAGCTTCACGTTGATTAAGACAGTGGAAAATTACCTTTTTTCAAAAAGAACTAGAAAACAAAAGAATCTTATTCAAAAAATGAACCAGAGGTCCACAGGAAGACAGTGAAAAGTAACTTGAATGTTGTTTTTTTTTTTTTTTAACAAGCTTCAAATTCTAATAAATTTGAGTAATCGTCTTTTTGGTAGGCGTTATTGGCTGTTAGGATGTATAATTGTTAAACTAGTGATGTAGATGGTCCGATTATGGTCAATGGCATAGATTTTGGCTTCTATTATTGAGTGTTGCCAACTCTTACTGTATATGCAAAGCAAATACAGGAAGCTATCGACTTTCTTTTACAGCTCCATTGATAACGCATCAAGAGTGAGACCAATTATGGTGACTGGAAACAGTGGTACTTGGCAACACAGTCTTCGTCGTCAATTTCCTAGCAGATCCAGAATAGAGTGATCTCACGATAGTATGTGCACAGTATGTGCACGTTCACGTTAGTTTTCCATTGAGGACTAGAGAGGCATGTTTGACTGCTCTGGAGACTCTCCAAACTTCGTGTTGTACAGTATGCCATGACTCTGCTGTGTTGAGCTTCTTTGCCTCTTCAATAGCATCATCTATTGCAGGGAAGGATTTAGATCCATAATCATTATGCTTTGAGGGTGCATAAATCTGCAATTGAAAAATGATAGTTAATTTTGGTCCATTTATGTATTAATTACACATGCAAAACTCTGCCTTTTATGTTGTGATGTTTTGTGCTGTTTTTTTATGAACTTGTTTTTTGAAACATTATAAAAGAGGCAAAAAAAAAAAGGACTTAAACTGTTACTTAAAGGATGCATACCAAATGCTTGTACCATGGCCTCCCAGATAGTCCATCTCGGTCAGTAAATGCTCGTTCTGCCATCATTAGTCTGTCATTCAGCTCTCTCACCTTAGATTGATCTTTTTTCCAACCTTTGGCCTTGTTCAGTTCCTAGAGGATCAATTTAAATTATTTGATTGTCATGAAGTTATTTGTATGAATCTTGAGTTTAATGACTAAATTGATACCTTTTTCTCATTATCAATTTTGGCTGCTGCCTTTGCTAGCTCTTCAATAGACTTGAACAAGGGTATCAGGCTTATTCCCTTTCCTGAGATCTCATTCTCCAGGTCCTTTGTGCTTTTCTATTGTTGTGAATTATTGCATTGCATTATCAGTTGTTGCCTCTAGACTTAATAATAGCTTATTTGCATTGCAGACAGCATGTAACAATTAACATATATTAAATTTCAATGTACCTGGAGCTCAAAAGCATATGAGAGATAGCTGAAAGGCAATAACTCCTCATCTGCTAGCCGAAGAGCTACTAAGCCCCACATACTTGCCACTGTTTTTTAGGATAAAAAAAAAGTAGAAACAAACTTGAGGTTATGCGCACTACAATGAAACTCTCATGATTTTAAACTTGTAACATTAACCGTGTAACTTAATAGCCAAGGTTAAATTTATTATAAACTGAGTTATATGTTTGATGTAACATGTTGAGGAATCCCAATCTTTGCTTCTCTTAGTGTAGGATGGGATCTTTTAGCATAAGCTAAATTTATCGGTTTAGATTTTATCTTTTGTTTATGGAACTAATCAATTAGGCTCTGACTAAAATCTTGTGGCAAACCTGCAACATGTCTTTGGAATGTTGGATCCCCAAATTTTTCCATCCAGATGAAATCATCATACATTGAGTGGTATACTGGGTATCCTGTGATTGGTAATCAGTATTGGTAATTCATGAAATGATAAGAAATGCATATATAGATATAATATATCATGCATCTGTATTATGAATGGATATCCTATGATTGGTAATCAGTATTAGTAATTCATGAAATGATAAGAAATGCATATAGGTATAATATATCATGCACCTGTATTATGAATGGTTATATGTATGAGAATTTTTCCAGATAAGCTTGAGTGTAATGGTAATTGGAAGTTTTGTGCAAAACTAGTAAGCACCAAATCATTAATGTAAATTTGAAATTACATGATTGTATTTCTTGAAGGATACCATTGGCTAGTCATGCATGTGTGCAGTTGATGCTATTTTACCCACACTCTGCAGTAGATGCTATCAAGAACTTAAAATATCATGATTACCTTGCTTATCAGGTTCCAAACAGAGCTTTGTTTCGGTTGACAAATATATGATAAATAAATTAAATGGGAGTAGTTGGGAAAACAGTGTCTGGTTGATGGAGTATTTCTGTTTGATGATTTGATGGGTGCTAACATAATGTTAAATTTTGTTTCGTGTTATGAACACTGATGTTCTTCTGAATAGCTGATTGTCAGTATTCACTAATTTGATCTTTATGTTGCTGCTGGATTTTCATTGTAGCCACACACTTGTTTTTAATGTATTCTCATTTCTTTGTGATTCTATATATATATAGATATCTATATATAGATATATAGATATCGCTGTGTGTGTGTGTGTAATGCTTGGCTGCTATGTTCATATTTCCACATTATGGTATAAAAGGAAATAGAAGAGATCGGAAATATAATCTACATTTTTACCTGTTCCAAAAGACATTTCAGCTGCTGGAACACCAATATGCTGAACGAAAGCTGCATAATCTGATCCCCCGCCTCCTAATCTGCCAATCTTCATGTAGAATGCATAGGTTTAAGGGCTTTAACCTTTTTTAATATTTTTGTAGATTTACTTGAAAATTGTGACTAGTATGCAAGATTATCACTGGTGGTTGAATTGGATTGAAATTCATCATATTTCTTGAGAACATTAAGTTACCTGCCCAAAAAGGTATTACATTACACTTACCATGGGAGAATTGCTGGAGCCAGCCCATGAATCATAGATTGTTTGTGACGAGTTATCTGGATCTTTAACCTTCAAAATCCAATTGCAGATGTTATAATGAGTTAAAGAAGTAGCAGTGTGGAAAGATATTGAAATCCATGTACCAGTGTTAGAATCCACCACAATGCAATTTCATTGTTTCTATTTTCATTGTTGCTGCTATTTGTTTTAAACATCAATGTACTCTTTTGATGGCTTTGCATAATTGCTGAATTTGCGTGGGTAATTGTATTGGCTATTGTTGTTGTGCATATTGGTGCTTTTACATTCACCATCATTTTTAAGGTACCTGTTGAGCAGCTTGTTTGAGTAGTTCATCAAGCTGCGGAGTAGCAGAGGCATAGAATCCAGCTCCATTTACTGCAGAGTCAATGTTCAAATAAGCAACAGCTCTTAAGGCTAGCATCTCCCTGTTCTCTTCTACCCATTCAGTTGATCCTATCTGGGAAAACAGATCAAGGGTTGTTTAAGTTTCCGTTCACTCACATATATACAGCATGCATGTACCTGCAAGAGAAAGAGAAAGAGAGAGGGAGAGACCAGGCCATACTCCTCAGCATCCCAATTGCATAAAACAATGGTTCTTCTAGGTTTCCAACCTCTTTTCTGCAATTTATCCAGTCTTTGGGCGACCTATAATATTTCAGATGAAGGATCAATTATTGAAATTCAATACTCTGTTACTTTGTCTTGACTAGAGAAGAAATTAATCTACCTCTAGGAGTGCAGCAGTGCCACTGTTGGGATCCACTGCTCCAAATGTCCATGCATCTCGATGATTGCCCAGAATGACAAATCTAGAAACAGTTGAAGCATTGATGAAATCATATCATAAGGTGGGTAAGTTTCTTTAATCGTCTCATCTTGCATGCCTAGTGAGAGTTCATAATGATGCTTCGTCTATTGTTACCGCTTTTGAAAGTTATGTAACTCACCGATCAGGCTCCTCTGTCCCTGGAATGATACTGATTACATTCTGAATTGTCGCCATCACATATTCTCCCTGGTATTCATGCAAATAGCAAACTTGGTAGTCTTAAGTTGTAGTTATTTGGACTGTTGGACTTGAAGCAAGGTGAATTGTATGTTTTGATCAGTTATTGATCGTTTACAATGAGAAAATGCATTTTCGGACTGTTACAAGCTTACCGTGTAACTGAGATTGACAACCCCTGGTCCCGGTCCAACTCTGTAAATTGGTGCATCTTTATCTCCTTGCCAATCCTCATTCGCCACTTCTCCCTCAATCGACCTCATGATGGTCTCACCATCCTTTGAGGATATAGGCAGTGACGGTATAAGAGGCACGTTTCCTGCCTTTTCCACCTCTTCCTTAGATTGCCTCTCACATCCCTCACTACTAGCCCATCCAGGTGTAGTAGGATCACCAGCCCCATCATAAACGGATCCTACCTGAACCCCACTCGGCGGCATCCACTTGTCTTCGGGAAACCACCTTGCATCACTTCCACCACCACCGTAGTCTTTCCTGTCTGTAAAAATCAGTGCACCTTCAGCACCTGCCTCATATGCATTATGCACAATGTCGCCCCTGAAAATTTGTCCATATCTTGCCAACACCACAACGCCAGTTACATTCACACCCATTTCTTTCAATGTCACGTAGTCTTCAACCCGTCCGTAGTTCACATAAACAACAGGTCCTGTTACAGTACCCGACTTTGCATATCCATGGAAAGTTGGTAGAACTTCGTCAGCCACATCAGCATAGGGATCACCCTCATAAATTTCTTGGCGGAGAGCAAAAGTGATGGGTGGTTCTGGCGGTGAGCGTGTTAGTGATAAAGAACGTGAAACCGGGTAAGTCAGGGACACTCCATAGGAAGCAATATGTGATTCTAAATTGCAGGAAGTGAAAACGGATAGAACATAGGCTGCAGCCTCGGCGTTGGCCTCAGAACCTGCAACATGGGGCCGGCGAGTGAGTGTGTGGAGGTGGTGAGATATTGAGACATTGTCAGAGAGGGAAGTGGACGTGTAGAGGGAGTGATAGAAAGATTTTGGTGGGGGAGAAGATACAAGGAAGGAGAAAGAGGTGGCTATGGCTAGGAAACAAACGATGGCTGTTTTGAACATGGAGTTCAATTTTGGGTAAGCCATTGGCCTTTTTTTTTTTTTTTTTGGAGGTGGTATTTTGATCTTCAGAATGGGGAGATAACAAGAAAGTGTGCTGTTATGAACACTAATTATAAATTGATAATGGTTTATTATTTTGGATTTAAATTGTTAGATAAGGTTTCCATATTTTAAAATCTTATATTCAACTTCTAATTGACAACTTTGATTTCTTTTTCATTGCCACGGAGGCAATATTTGGTGTCTTTATGTCATGCTCTCTTTTTGTTTTTTTTTTAATTGATTTGGACAATTTCCTAACTTTTATTGCTTATCAAGTCGCTTATTTTTGTAAAAAATGGAGAATTTGAAAAAGGAAGAGATATTAGAAAATGATTGAGTTGATATGTTTATTAAATTTTGTCGTAGGGAGCTGTGGTATCTTTTCGTTTGATTTGGAATCTTAAGCATAAAATATAATTAGTCATGCCTAGTATAGTGTATAGTCCCATTATTATTTAGGATAAGTTTGATCTATTATATTATATTATGTTAAATTTTATTATTTTAATGTAAGTATATTGTATTAATAATATATTATAATAATATTGTATTAAACTACTATAATAATATTGTATAATATTTGATGTTACATTATATTGTATAAAATTTTTAATTATACTATATTTAGTGTGCATTATATTGTTGTAATTTTTTTGTAATTAATTTAAATTATATATTTAAAAAAGTAATATTTATTTATACTTAGAAAAATATTAAATATAGAATTCTTAAATTTTAAAAAAATAACATTATTTATAGTATAAATGTTAAAAGATGTCATAATTCTTTATAAAGATCGAAATTTATGACTTTTAAATTTTCAACAGCATAACATTTATTTTTCAGTATTTTTCAAACATACAATATGTGAAATAAAGATTGAAACAAATAATTTAATCAAATAATCTCTAAATAATATCACAATATAAATAAATAGTTAAAACCTACAAGATTAGTTTAAAAGGTATTTTAGGATGATAGATTAAAAGTTTATACATATCACGAGATAATCATAAACAAACAAAATAAATTTTACTAAATAATTCAAGTAAGAGTTTTGTAGTATATGTAATAATACTTTAAATTATTATTTATATTACTATTAATTTTAAATTAACATTATTCAAATATATTCATATTTTAATATTTATTATTAGTTTTATTAAATTATTTAAAAATAATTAATTTTTATATATTAATTATTGTAATATAAATTAAATAATGTGATATTATATTATATTTTTATATATTATTTAAGTATTTATTATTCTTAAATTAAATTATTAAATATTAATCTATTTTATATATTAATTATTATAATATTATTAAATAATACATTATATTTTTAATATCATAAAAACTAAAATATAATATAATATGATTGAATAATAAATAATAAATTTATTAATTTATCTTAATAATTAATATGTAAAAAAACAAAGAAAATAAAAAATAAAATTATATTAAATCAAAAAGTTATATTTATTTATTATCATTAGAACTAAAAAAAATTAATTAATTACCATATTAGCTAAGCACGACTCACCATAACGCAACACTTAGCCAAACATGGGGTTGCATTGTGACTCCATGTTTTGCTAATGCAATGAGACAAAGTTGCTGCTGCTGATCAACTAGTGACGTCGGACCAAACCTTGATAAAATAACAAATCTTCTGTTTAAGCACAGTATTTGGATTGGACAATTTGGTTCATTATTGTTAGACTCAAGACTGAGGTCTGTCATTTGTTGAAATCTCTTGTCTAATTCAAAAGCGTGATGGAACATGAATTCTCTTGTTTCGATCATGGAATTAAGAATGAAATTTTTATTGGAGCAATCCGTACCCAATTCATCATTCGAAACTATATCAGGTCTCAAATATTGATGAATTGAGACAATATTTTGTAAATACATAATTATTATGAATCATACTTTTAAAATTATAATATTAAAATAATTATTAAATATTAATTATTTTAATTTAAAAATTAAATTGAGGAAATTTCATATTTATATAATAAAAAATTAATAATATAATTATTATTTTTGTTAAAATCATATTTATTTTTATTTTATAGTTATAATATATATTTTTTATTATAACCATAAAAAAACTATGATACCTTAATACTAATTAAGACATTTGTTTGTTTCATTTAGGAATCAACGGCTGATTTGCCTTTTATGTTAGGCATCATGTTCCACTTTTACCGCATCAAAGATTGTTGGGCTTTTCTTATCCTGCTCAGATCATAGCAACGGAAAAACTAGTCATTTTACTTTGGAAAATTTTTTGCCTGTCCCAAATCAGTTGACATTTTATACCGCGCATAAACGAATAACAAGTTACACCGCGCTTCTAATTTCATTATTTTCTTAGTTAAATTTAACGGTGCAGAGAAAAAAAATATCAGAAGTTAATATCTTAAATTAATTTTAATAGAAATTCTCTTTATTTTTGTCTTATTTTTTTTCGTCCTTTACTTTTTCTTTTCTGCATCTTTCTATGTCATCTCCTTCGTCTTCTCCATCTCTTTTCCGTCTTCCTCTTCTTTGTTTATTCTACTTCTTCTTCTCCATTTCTTTTTCTTCTTAATCTTCATATTACCAAATGAAGAATCGACTTCGATTGCCACCGCACCTCTCTGGAGCGTCAGCTGCTTTCTTTTGCCGCCACCTCTTAGTTCCTTTTAGGTTTACTATTATGGGTTTAGGGTTTCATTAGTTATTTAGGTTTGTTTTGAATTATGATTAAGGAGTTTCTATTTTGAAATTCTAAATCACTTAATCAAAATTAAACGCGTCAAATAATTGTTGAAAAAATTAAATGAAAGTATATGTTCAAAGTTTGGTTACCAAAAACTTGACTTTCAAAAGTTAGTTAAAATTGTTCAAAGTTAAATTATTTAAAATTTAGCTAAAATTCGGTAATCACCAAATAAACTTTGATAATTTTAAAGGTTTAGTAAAATAATGCTACCATGCATTTCTATAAATAACTATTGTTCTTCATTTGTTATGGCATCCCAAAATTTGAGAGAATTTGAGAAAGTTTTAAATTCAGAGAGAAATAATTAATTAGAGAATTATTGTGATAGTGAGCAATTGGAGAGTATGGACAACTGAGAGTTATTTTTATTTCAAGTATGGGTGTATTTGGGTTACGGGAAATGAATTTCTTTACTCAAATATTGTACTATAAATAATTATTAATAATACAATTATTTTTTCTTACTCTCATTGACGTAGACATAATTACTGAACCACATTAAATTCTTGAGTTATTTAATTTATAATTATTTAATGTGCTTGATTCCGTATTTCGTGTACAACAATAATGATTCCTGAGTTAATTCTTGAGATTGGGTTGAAGACTATGGTGGTGGATAAGGATTATTTGGTGATGAAAATGGTTGTGGAAGGGTCTGAATTTAATTGTGATTCAAATTAGTGAATTACATTGAATGTGTTGTGGTTTTTTATTTTTATTTATTATTTATTGTCTCCAGATTTCTTTGTGAATAACAATATCTTACTCTGTTAATTTTTTTTTTTTTTGGAAGAATAATAATGGTGCAATGTATATATATCGAGAATATTTTTTTGTTGTAATTAAAATAAAATCCTTTACTTGAAAAAAAAAAAATTGAGTTAGAAACAGAGAAGAAGAAAAAATAAAAAAGAAAGGATATTTTTTATTAACTTAAAAGTCAGACAGAATCGTTAAAAATAACTAGAAAAACTAATAAAGTTAAGGGCGCACTGCAACGAGTAAATTTTACTGAGATGTGGTGTGTAAAATATGAATTTCGGAGGTGGGCTCAAAATTACCCTTGTACTCTCCTTTTCATTTTGGGAATCAAAGACATTTTTGTTCTGCTTCTTCTATATAAACATAACCACAAAACAAAATATATATCCTTAAAACTTTCGAAACAGGCGCAAGATTCAACAAAATGTCCAACTTTGAGACTCAGTGCGCCACTCAGGCTAGACGGTCCATAACTTGAAATTGATGGCGGGCTGCTGTCCTCTTTTTTTTTTTTTTTTATCTATCTGGTTTGAGCGGCCAAGTCCTTTTAAAATATCCTTAGCCCATCTGCTTCGTTTTCATTTGGAAGCTTTGTTAAAGTCTCCACAAGTGGCCAATAATATTTTGACAAGTCTAGTTTTGTTTAACGGCAAAGTACCAATTTATTCAGCATTTTTTTTCAACATAAATAACCAAAATTTTGTTTGTCTCACCTAATATTTATGTACATCAAAGCTTTTTTAATAAATAAATAATCCCATTTACCAGAGACAATCAAACTCTTGACCTCAAAGATGAAGTGAAGATGCATCATTAATTTGTATATTGCCCATCTTTAAAAGATTTCTCGGCACATGACGATCTAACAATACGTGGGATCCTTGTTTCTCCTTCTTTCACCCCTATTTTCTCCAATATTGGATTGATCCACAAAATTCGACTCTTTCGTCTCTTCTCACGTTTTTCATTATTTGGACAGCAATCTATTATTCAATTACTTAAGAACAAAAACATTAGCATTAGTAAATAATAAATGTAGAGAACAAGAATTAAAATAATGGAAAAATTGATACCATCAATAAGTTCTTTCGTAATTCATTTTCAATCATTTGGCTAAGCTATACGAACACTTCAAAGAAAACTCCTGTCATTTTATCAAATTATAAAACTTGGGGTAATTTTGAATTACTCACCTCATAAAATTACAATATTTAAAAATATCCTCAAAATTATTATAAATCTCAACTTAATTACACCAAATTTTTGTTAAGAAGACAAAAAAGATTTCATTAATCCCCGCCAATCTTCCCCCCAAATTTAAACTTATTTTTTGAACAAAAATAAAGATAAATTGAGATTTATAAATTATAATGCTTTAGAAGGTGTATTAAATATCGTCATTTCATGATAGAGATAATTTGAAATTTATCCTATAAACAAATGGTTGTGTTAAATAAGTGGTACTCTGAGCATTTTTAACGATGTAAAATATAATATTCAACATTGTTTCGTGAGAGTGGATCTTGATTAGTTTATAAATTTTGAGTTTACTTTACTTAATAGATTCATTTTTTTGTTAAAAAGTATGTGACAAGTTATGTACCAAAAGTGATCAAAATCTACTTAGTTAACAAATCCGTGGTGAATAGTATATCTAAAGTAGACAAAATCGAATCCAATTATTACATAAGTAACTACACCGGAGTGATACAAACAAATCCTATATTGTTTTCTTTATCTAAACTCTAAATTCTCATTAGTTTGCACTTAGATATATATATATATATATATTTTAATTATCAACAGTCATCTTAACTTTTATCTGAAGTTCAAATACACAAAATATTCAAAATTATACCAATCCATATAACTTTTGGAAATTTATCAACAAATCATTTTTTTGTAAACTCCATGAGAATATTCAAAAATATCCATGCACAAAAAATCCTATGCCTTTGGAAGTGTATTATTACATAAAATAAACTTTGATGTTTATTTAAACTTGCAATAAAAGTGAGGTGACCCATGATAATTTTTTTTTGAAAAAAAGAGTTTGACAGATAAATGACCATTCTTCCCTTACGATGTTAGCACACCCTAATTGAGATTAATAAAAAATTATTTTGAAATATACTCAACATATTTTAGGTGAATTATTTTGAAAAATTTTGTGTATTTTCAAACTTTCGTTAAAAGTCAAACGTTCGGTTGATTATTAGGGTCTACCTTTGTTACTACAGTAATAACATATCCTACTCTTTTGTCTTTTTTTGGGTTAGATATACTACAATCCCTGATTTATTATAACATTAAAAAAAATCCGCTAATGCTAAAATATGATTCATTAGTCTTACTTATTTTAATTTTTTGAACTTAAATCAAAGGGTGAGGCTATTTTTTAATCATTAAAATTAAAAAGAATATTTACTCCATACCTATACCTAAATGTCAAATATGTACTTGATAAAACTACTTTTTTTAGTAATGTTCGGTTCTAGAGCTGCTACGGCTCGAGTCCTGGAGTGGGAGTGCAAATTCTTGACTTGCCCACCCTCCCTTTAAAAAAGAAAAAAAAACTACTTTTTTATTTGTACTAAATAAATTAGTTAAAATAATAAAAAATTTATTAATTGGTAAATTAATATATTTTTAATACATATTGAGATTATTGACTGTATATTGAATAAGTATTATAAAAAAAATCAACTACAAATTAAGAACAAGAGATTAAATTCACATTTATATTTATCATAAAATGTGGTTTGTAATTAATACATGGTTTAACTATATATTAAATTAATTAATTAATAAGAAAGAGTATTAATTTAAATATATTAAATCAAATATTAGAATAAGTCATTTTATCAGTTAATTACACTTAAATAAAAAATATTAAAATATTATGGACCTATGTATCAAAATTTTAAACTTTTTAATTTTTTTTCTTTTTATTTTGTACCAAACATTAGGAACTCTTATATAGTGTTAATAACCCAACAGATCATCTTAGCCATTGAACTAGTTTTGGATTAGACCTTAGCGGTGGATTATAAAAAGAGAAAAAATGGGTCATGTTAACACAGTGATAACATAACTTGACCCTGATTATAATTATTATTATAATTTTTAGTTTTAATTTTAAGTTTTGAAACTCTTACTTATTATGAAGAAAAAACAAAGTCTGCGTGTCTGATTAATGATTAGCTTTCGACCCACGGGTGTGCCAAACATCATATCATCTGTATTTTCAGAGAAGCTGCACTTTTCTTTTTGATTGTTAAGAATTTTTAAAACAAGAAGAGAAAAAAAAAAGTGTCCACTACCTCTTCCAAAAAGCCAAAACGAGATCGATGGGACATTCTGGCAATTCCAAATTTTCAAAACAAATGCTCCACGTAATGAAATCAATGTTGTTTTTCCCATTTTCTTTCAGTCTCTTGCATGTGTTCATTTTGTCCAAGCCTGGCTGGTGGGACTCACAGTACATTAATTGCATCGTTATATGCAACCGCAGTTGATCTCAACCATCCAAATTAATCATACATCGACAACAAAGCATAAAACAACCATGTCTAATTTTAGCTTCAATAATTAAACGGCTATTATTAGGAGGTGGGTTATCCACATATAGGAGTATATATATAGTACAAAAAGTTAGTTTTAAAATCAAACCACATGTGAATAATCTAAGGCATCTCTCATTATCTCATTATCCCATTAAGAATATATTCACATTCACACACAAACAGAAAGAGAGAGACTCACGGGCAATACCAATAAGCAGCATCAACAACTACAAAAATGCAAGAACAAATTTTAGAAAAACAAAAAATTAAAATTTATGCAAAAAGTGCAACCTGTCTTGTGGCCTTAATTGATTTGCCTTGCATGGATGTCAGTACTAGAAGGACCCGTGACCCCTCTCACTTCCTGTCATTGTTTTAAGCTTATTCAAACATCACTTTCTACCTAAACTACAGCAGCAGAACTCACTAACTTGTATATATAACCATTGCACAAGCTCAGTTTTCCTTCAACACTACTTCAAATGTTCAGCTCTCACATTAATTATTAATTCTCTCTACATTCTTTTCTTTTCTTTAATTCTTTTCATTTCTCTGAATGGCCAAGTTTGAACATATTTTCTTTGTTGTTCTTGTAACTATTCTTCTTTGCCCAAGCCAAACATTATGCCACACCAAAGGGCTAAGACCAAGAAACTCTGTCGGGAAGCAACAAACAAAGAATATGACCAGAACCCAATTCTCAGAACAACAATTCATGAAGTGGGTCAATTTTGTTGGAAGGTTAAAACACTCGGTCTTTAAGTCGGCGAAGAACAAGCTCTTCCCTTCGTACACATTAACCGTGGCCAAGAACCGGGCTGCTGGAGACTTCACCAAAATTCAAGACGCCATTGATTCTCTTCCTTTCATCAATCTCGTCAGAGTGGTCATCAAAGTCCATGCAGGAGTCTACAAGTAAGTGCCTTCAAAATTTGGCTATGTTATGTTGTTATGCGTTCATGTGATTTATTTTACTTGGACTCTAGAGCTTGTCCATATTCACATGCGAGAATTTTTTTTTTCTTTTTAAGAGTGGTTGATGAACGTGATTCTAGTTTTTGTTTTCTACTGTGTCTTTTTCTTCCTGATCAAAATTCTCTTGAAGTACTTTAGTTGATGAACCGTCGTTTTGTTTCTTCTTGATACCAAACTTTGAAATGTATTTTCTTGAAATTGAATCGTTAGTACTTTTTTTTTTTTTTCCAGAGAGAAGGTTAACATACCACCATTAAAATCATTCATAACCATAGAAGGAGCAGGCGCAGATAAAACAATTGTTCAATGGGGAGACACAGCTCAAACTCGTGGCCCAAAAGGGCAACCAATAGGCACTTGGGCTTCTGCAACTTTTGCTGTCAATTCTCCTTATTTCATTGCCAAGAACATCACTTTCAAGGTAATATCATTTGGTTATCTCTGTCTGTCCAATTGTTCAAGCAAATTAAATGGTGTTTGTTAATGCAGAACACAGCACCGGTTCCGGCACCAGGAGCCGTAGGAAAGCAAGCAGTAGCACTAAGAATATCAGCAGATACAGCAGCATTTTGGGGTTGTAAATTCTTGGGAGCGCAAGACACACTCTATGATCATGTCGGTAGACACTATTACAAAGATTGTTACATTGAAGGCTCTGTTGATTTCATCTTTGGCAATGGCCTTTCCCTATTTGAGGTAAATTAATTTCTCACCTTTAATTCATTAACATTAATTAGGTGTAGACTTTCACATTCTATAAAGTACAGACACTCTCCATTGTATCGGTGTCGTTTCGAGTCTGAAAAGTACGGACATCCACACGTAACATTGCATTTTTAATTATGTGTAATCTATTCTATGTTTTATTAAATTTAAGTTTTGATTGGTTGTAGGGATGTCACGTGCATGCAATTGCACAATACACAGGGGCACTGACAGCACAAGGGAGAAGCAGTCTTCTAGAAGACACGGGGTTCTCTTTTGTGAACTGTAAGGTCACGGGCTCAGGAGCTCTCTATTTAGGAAGGGCTTGGGGTCCCTTCTCTCGTGTTGTCTTTGCTTACACTTACATGGACAACATTATCATTCCCAAAGGATGGTACAATTGGGGTGATCCTAATCGTGAAATGTAAGTATGAATTCACAGAGTGAGTGATTAGATTCTTGGGAAGGGTGGTCTAACATTACTCTACATATTATATCCATGTTGTGAATGATAATAATCGGTGACACATTTTGGGGTAGTGGACATATTATATGCATGGGACGGTGCCATTCCCATTTTGATTTCCAAGTTCCTGCTGTGTAGATGGGTTTAGGTATTTGTCAGCATGCCCTTTTCAGTAGAACCTCAAAGGTCAGCTTTTCTTCTTGGTCTTCCAACTAAATGAAACAAACATACTCAAAAAATGGCATGGGGCAACAAAATGGGGCGGTGAACTCATGGAGTCCTCTTTTTTTCTAATTCTTTATCTACGTGTAGTGCACCTCAACAACTTGTGCATAAAAATTAAATTAAAAAAAAAAAGCCTATCTAGTTTTTTGGCATATTAAAATTTAGCCACCTAATTCTGGTTATTGTGACTCATAGTATTATTGTCCACGGTAGCATGCGTATGAAGCTTTTGTATTCATTTATTTGGCTGGTTCTTTTTGGATGCCCCTGCCGCAGGACTGTGTTTTATGGACAATACAAATGCACAGGGCCAGGGGCTAGCTTCGCTGGAAGAGTATCATGGTCTAGGGAACTCACTGATGAAGAAGCTAAGCCTTTTATTTCTCTTAGCTACATTGATGGATCTGAATGGATTAAATTGTAATCACATAATAACTTCAGTATTACATATCAAAAAGATCATTTTTTTTTTGTTTTCTTTTTCATTTTTACCAATCTTTGTTAAAGCTTCTTTAATTCTTTTGGTGTTACTTTTGCTTTAATATACATGTACATGACGATATACAGCATATGAATTTGGAATCTCACCCGAATTCCTTTTTCAATATGAAACCCAAAGCTTCTCATATATATTACGACAAAGATATTTACTTATTGAACTAATTAACACATAAATATCACATTATTATTTTATTAATAAGGGATGGTTCATAATCCAATGCTGGTTTAAATTAAGGTTGCTCATATTTGAGATTGAATTTGACAAGAATCCGGATTCTCTTCTAGGCATTTTCCCTCATAGGCCTTCTAAGCTTTTAAGGATTCACTGACACGTGTCATTAATGAAATTAAATGGCTAAGATTTTGTTTTAATTAATTTTTATCTAAATAGACATCTAAACTAGTGTTATTGTCAAATTATTTCCCGCAAATTTTTTTCCCTCTCATCTCTTTTGACATTGACGCCGATCTCTAGCAAATTGTTAAAAAACAAGCACAAATTTGGAAAAAAAAAAAAGAAAAGCAATAGACAATAAGGTTTGCAACTTAATTTCAATTTTTTAATTTTTTCTATATGTTTTTTTCTACAATTAATCAAAACAATTGTCTTATGTATTTATCTTTTGTATTGTTACAGGCTTATTGTTATGGCTTTAGAATGCTTGACTGATTTGGATGAAAAGCCTAAGCTTAAGCTTGAAATGGAATTTGAATTTGAGTAATTAGCATATGATTTCTACACTATGTATGTACTGAAAATGGGATTTAGTATTAGAAAAGAGGCATTTTCTAATAATAAGAGAACATGTGAAATGACCTTAAGGATATTTGTTTGTTCTAAAGAGGAATTTCTTAAGAAAGATAAGATATTTTACTTTCAAAAAAACCTAGAGCAAAAACAAAGACGGGTTGTAATGCTCAATTGTGTATTAAGTTGAACAAGAAGAAACAAAATTATTATGTTTATCATTTTGTAGAAATTCATAATCATCCTCTTGTAAGGGAAGAATGTGCCCCTATGTTACCCTCTCAACGAAGAATATCAGCATCTTCAGCAATTGAAATAGACTTGGCTAGAGTGTATGCAATCTACTCAAGTCTACATTTGAGTTAATGGGTAAACAAGTAGGTGAAAGAGATTCTCTTGGGTAAAACAAAACAAGATCAAAACAATAATACGAGACCGACAAGACCCAAAAAAAAAAAAAAAATGGCATATGGAGAAGCAGGATGTGTATTGAAGTATTTTTCTGACTGGAGACTAAAAAATTCATCATTTTTTTTTTCCGGACAGTTGGACAATGTGGAAAAAATTACAAATATATTTTGGGCAAATGCTAGAATAATAATTGGTTATGGTCAATTTGAAGATGTTGTTAGTTTTAACACAACTTATAAGGTTAATAAAGCGGATTGACCATTTGCTATGTTTGTGGGATTTAATCATCATCGGAAAACTACGGTGTTTGCGGCCGCTTTAATGTAAGATGAGACAGTTAACTCATTTGTATGGTTGTTTGAAACATTTTTACAAGTGATGTCTGGAAAAACTCCGAAAACTATCTTTACATATTAAAATACAGTAATGTCTAAGGCTATTTTATAGGTGATACCTAGCACATACCATAGGCTTTATACTTGGTATACGATGAAAACACCTTGAAGCATGTACTCTGTTTTCAAAGGTTCTGGTGGGGTGAAGAGTTTTTTTTATCAATGTCTATGGATTCTATTGAAGAAGAAAATCAATTTTTAACTGCTTGGAATAATTTACTGGATGCACATGATGTGCATGACAATATTTGGCTCAAAAGAATATTTGAGTTGAGAGAGAAATGGGCTTAGCATATGTTAGACAAGCAAGGTCTGCTAGATTGAAAAGTAACCAACTTAGTGAAAGCTTTAACGCTAGTTTGAAAGACTGTCTGAAGTTAGGTCTTAATGTGGATTAATTTTTTATGCATTTTGAAAGAATGGTCAATGATAAATGTGCAAGGAATTGGAAGCAGAATATAATATGTGCAACCGAATGGTCAATCCAAAAGTATATGTTAAAACGTTAACTCAAGTGAGCAAAATTTACAAAAGACGATATTTGAAGATTTCCAAGATCAATTTGTAGAGTTTTTTTTTTTTTTTCTTAAAAGGTGGAATCTCAATAAACCAAAATTGGTAATTAACGTGGTGGTACGGTAAGGAACTAGAAAATATGTGGAATACCACATAAGGGTTTCTTTTTATGAATTATTCATTCAATTAATTTTAAATAAGTCTGATTTTACTCAAACCAATAAATAGAACCAAGGTTATAGTTAAAGCAGCTAGTAAAAAACTAAAATAACTAGTTATAGTAGGCATGACGGAGCTAAAGGAAATATGAAGGAAATATGTTCTTTTTATACATATGTTTATCGATATTTGAATATTTCCAAGATTAATTTGTAGAGTTTTTTTTTTCTTAAAAGAAAATGGGGATGGGTAAGCCAAAATATAATTTTAACTCCCCTTTCCTATCTTTGAGAATCGAACTCGGGCTACCCACGGCTCTACAGCGAGCATGGTGACCAACTCGGAGACAGATCAATTTGTAGAGTTTATTGATTTGTCTATGAAAATATGTGTTCAAGATGGTGAGAATTTTCTTTATAACTATAAAGATCTATATGAAAAGGGAAGGTAACGACACATTATCTTGTGGTTGTAGATTGTTTGAGATGGAAGGATTAATATGTAGTCATATAATCAAAGTTCTTAAAGATACCTTGAATATCAAAGAAATTCTTGACCAAGAATATCTTGAAGAGATGGACAAAGCATGCAAGGGTAGAATGTGCAGGATATGCGTGGCTGTGAAATCCAAGCAGATCCTAAATTGCAACAAACATGTCGATACAAACTTTTATGTTACGCCTTCACCAAAATAGAAAGTAGAGCTTCAGAGAATGAAAGAGCTTATAATCTAGTAAATGAACATGCAAGTAAGTTGTCAAAATTAGTTGAAGACATTATATCTTCAGAAATGGATGGTAATATAAATGAGAAATGTCATGAATTGCCTTTTAAAGAGCATCGAAGTAGTACTAATAAGGAATGTGTGCAAGAAACCAATATTGTTAAAGCAACTGGATTAAAGAAGAAAGAGTCATTTCCTGGAAGACGTAGAATTAAAAGTAGCTTGGAGAAGGCCTTGGCTAGAAAAAAAAAAAAAAAAAAGGTCGAATAATCGTCCATCGATCTCTCATACTTCTCCAGTGATATTGTTAATAAAATTAGTTTATATTTCTAGTTAATTACAAGTTATTGATATCGATAAGTGTTGAAGTTAACTTGCATATCACATCCAAGGACCTACACATTTGTTTCATATGATAACAATACTCCTTGTTCATTAATTAGTTATCGTCCTTATTCAGTAAGCAAATTTAATCTAATTTATTCTTTGTGACAAGAAGTAATATCTATTAAATAATTTAACATAATGAATTGTTAAATTATGTCACAATGACTTTATGCAGTTGGAATTTCAAAGTTGCAATTTATCTAATTCAATGTCCAATCCAATGCCATAGATGCATTATGAAGAATTTCAACGAACAAGTTTTCAAGAATTGCTTCAACAAAATAGCACAAATTTTCGTTCTCAATTGCAATTCAATGAACTAAATTAGTATTATTAATTAAAAAATTGCTGCTAATACGCATATAATTCTGTTCTTTTGATGTAGTTCAGCAATTTTTCTATAGTTGATAGTTGTTGTTTTTTCAGGTTTGCTGCTGCTGCTTGTTTTTCTAGGTTCTATAGTTGCTCCGACTGCTATTTGTTTGTTGTTTTTATGGGTTTTATAGTTGCTGCAACTGCTATTTACTGTTTTTCTAGGTTTTATAGTTGTTGCAGTTGTTGTTTGCTTTTTTTTTTTTACTGTTTGCTATTTTTCAGCTTTTTGTTGTTTTTCTGTTGTTTGCTATTTTTTGGCTTCTATAGTTACTGCAGTTGTTGTTTTATGTTTTTTTCAGTTCTATAGTTGCTCTTTTGAATTCTTTAGCTGTTATATTTTTACTACTCTATTTTGATAAATATGATACCCCGAATAACGACTTTGTAATTAAACAAAATAAAAGTTAAACTTTATTAAAAAGAAGACATAACAATTTATATCAATTGGAAAAGAGGACATTTTCATTTTAAAAGACATCCAAAGCCCCTCTAGAACAATGACAATAATACATTACAACACCTAGAACTAGTCATATCAAAATTTGTAGTGGGAGAATTAGCATCATATATCAAACTACTACAAATGAGTAATAACTCTTATAAACATCTCCAAATGCATTTTCCGCACACTTACATTGGCTGGCTAGCTCTAGCAGCACATTATGCAAATACATTGATAACTTCAGTGCCATAAAAATATTTTCTGACACTATTCAAGCAAGAGTCGTTCTTTAAGATAGCAATAAGTGCAGCAGTTAAGTACTGGAATGGAATGCTTTTAGTGGAGGACATTGCTTTTATAACAAGCATCAAGTAGGGTAGAAAAATCAACAAACAAAAACTATCTTTCAAAAACAAACAAACACAAAACAAATCGAGAAATGATCAAAACTCCTATGTTTTTTTAGATGAACATCGATGGAGTGAGGAAAACTTCATAATTAAATAAAAAAATATTTAATTAGGAGGGACACAATGAATCTTAACCTAATTAAAAGAACCATGCTATAAAAGCAAAAAAGAAAAACAAAGTTAAGCTAGTTAAAATTCTTACTCTCCTTCAGAATCAATATCGGGTAGTGTATGATAAAAACTCCTGTGTTAATTTCAATAAATATTTTTCATATTTTCAAATTTTTGAGGTTGATTTATATTTTTTTTATAAGATTTCATGCAAAGACATTTGCTCTACTAACTACATCATCCTGACGTCAACATTTAACTAACAGAACTAACAAAAACGTAGTAAAGTGTTATTTTTTCATAATCAATATAGTAAATTTTTATGTTTCAATAATTTGTGTAGTAATTTTTTATTTTACCATATTACGAGTGGTGGAAGGATAATGTCAATAAAGGCTGTATCTATTTTGTATTAGGGTTTTGTACTTACTAGCTTGTGAGATCTATGTTAAGTAAAGACAAGAAATATTTTAGTTGAAGTTGGTGTGTATGGCAAAAAGAATATAGTCCTTGGCATGATCTACTCGTAGAGAAGGAAGAAAAAAATGAAAAGGCTGATTCTTTAATAATAGATTTGGTATTTAAAGTTTATGGATTATTTTTAGGAAATAATTCTAGCAAAATACATATTAGGATTGGCATTCAAATCTCTCTATAAAAGCAATAGTTTGAAGTATTGGAGAGTAGAACTATAGAGGTTGACATTCGGTTTGGTTTTTTCTGAATCAAACCAAAATGAATTAAAAAATCGATAAGTTCTCTTATTAATTTAATGTGTGTTTGTGTTTAGTCTTTCTCTAGTGCGAACGCTCTCATTTTTTTTTCATAGAAACACGCTTTTAAACTGCGCGGTTTAAGAGAGTTAGTTTTTAATAAAAAAAAAAAAAGAGATTGAGGTTGATAATTGGCAAGGAACTTGATCCCCCACAAAAGGAGGGCAGCTGCTGTCGAACTCTAATTCTGAAAATAAATCAGGTACCTTTTTCCAAGTTTACCAACTATTAAACTGTACAGTTTTATAGTTCATTCAAACTTAAACCTGTTAAACTTTATAGCTTAAAAGTGTGTTCACATTTAAAAAAAATGAGGGCGTGAACACCTAAGAATGATTAGATATATAGATATTCTTCAAATCTTAAGGTGTTGTGTATATAACACATTATACATTGATTAGTGTGATGCATAACTTGTAGTATGTTTCAAGAGGTGTGATACAAACATATACCACAAATCATATAGCTAATTTTGAAATTCAATTCTTAAAGTTATTAATGTAAAACAAACATTACTTTTATCAAGAGATTGATAGACATATCTTATATCAAAATAGATATTGTAATTAATTTTTTTTTTTTTAGGTGTAAATGTAATAACAAATGCCTATGTTTAAGGATCAAAAAGAAGTGTATGTTCAATTTAATGTGTATAACTCTTAAAAATGTGGATTAGGTGCAAATTGTTTTCTTGATGATTTTTCAGAGTAGATTTTTAAGTTAATGTTCGGCTGATCTTTTGGTTGTATTAAATAGGTGACGATATTGGACAAGGCTCATATTGAACTTTTTAAAATTTGATATATTGAAATAGATATAAACTTTTGAATTTTGATAGGCCTTTAAAATATGTACAGAAAGAATTTTAATGGACCTTTATGATATACTGAAAAAGAAAATGAAACTTATTCACTTGACAATTTTACTTTCAAAGTATAAATTAATATGTTAAAAAAAATGATTTATCCTAATTTAATTTTAGGTGGGGCTCTGGTCATTTGCCCAACTTAGCAATGGTTTGAGCCAATGCTTTTTGTTTTTAAATTTTAAAAAATAAAAAGTAAAAAGTAAAAAAAAAAAAAAGAAATAGGGCAATTTATTTGGTGGGAAAAGAAATGTTAACCCCCTAACATTTGAAAAAATTAACATAAAACACGTTAATATTTTAAAAAGACATATAACCCCCAAATCCTGTTAATTTTAATTTATTTTAATTGATAAAAGGGTAATATTGTATATCGACAAAAAAATATATACTTGTATTTATAAAATATGACATGTAAAATTTCTAAAATCGTCTTCCTCCTTAAAATTGTGGCTACAATTAACAAAATTTAAGAGTTATTTTTTCAAATTTGACCCCCCAAACTTTTTCCTATCATAACTAGTAAAATGCTAATTTTTTGAACTAAATAGTCCTCACCACTTTCAACAAATTTACAAACAATATGTCACTCTTGAAAATTCAAGAAAATCGAACACTCAACACTCTTAACAAATCACCAAATATCATCACTCTCAATAAATTATCAAATTTCATTAAATCAGTATTGCATAACTGAAAATATAATCATCAATTAGAAAGCTTTTTAAGGTGAATGTATGATCTTACACAATATAAATCTTTAATTTATTAAGTCTAGTATTTAGGTTCAAAATTAATATGGTTTTATTGTAAATGTTGTTATTTTTTATTCATAAAATAATGTAATTTCTTAAAACACTTAGTTTAAGTTGTGAAATAATAAAAAAATCATTGAAAATAATACATATTTAAAGTAAAAACGAAACTCATATTTAGTGAGATAGGTGTCTGTTGCACATAATTAGCACTATATTTATATACGACAAGCACCTGACTCACTTTCTATCACACTAAATCAACCTATTGCACATATTTTTTGAATACTTTCTAAGGTCATAATTTAAGCTACACGTGTTTATTTTGGATATTTAAATACTATTTTGAAGCTTGCAGACGAATCAAATTCGAAACCGCCTATGTAGTTTTACCCCATGGTCAAAATGAAAATTTGCCTAAATTTATGTGCAACAAGTTCCTATCTCGCTACCTATTACACTATCGCATATAATCACAGCATGTGTGACATTTACGTAAAATGTGTCATATGTTCACTTTATTATATTTTGTAGTGTATAATCATGTTTGATTTATTTTTTCTTTAATATTTTTCAAGATTAATGAATTCAGTTATACTTCAATTATGTTACAATGGTTGGTGAGAGACGTTGGATGATGGTCGTATGGAGTACATGCATACCAAAGAATACAAGTTTTTTTGTCAAAAAGAATGTTCATTAGATCAATTTTTGGCAAAAGTATATGAGATTTTGTAGATAAATGAGATTTTGTAGATAAATCCTAATAAATATAGTATTATGATGAAGACAACTTTGAGATCTAGTAACACAATCTATCTTGCATAATCACTATATATAGACATATTTAATCATAAATAGTCAAAGTTGTGTCATATATAGTCTCTGATGTGGTCAACTATAAATACATTCTTATATTTGTCATCATATTTCCTCAAATTTCAAACCAAGATCTTGAACCACTTGTAAAAACTCAAACTTCTTTTAGAGCAAATGTCTTTGACCACGATATTTAAGAAAATGTATTACCATAGATTATGCTAGCAAATATTGAAGAAGAGGTGTTACTCTCCACTTCGCAAAAATAATGACAATATTAATTATAACAGCATCATGTTAGTGAATGTTAAATAAAATGTATTATCATTAACGACGTCGTTAAAATAGAGTTACTCTCAATTCCATAACAAGAATGATCATATTAATGACATCAACAACAATGATAATCCTATTGATATTAAAAAAGAGGTGTTACCACAAACGACATTATTAGAGTATCGTTTCAAATAATTATGCATTTTAAACTCTTATTTTTTATGTACTACACAATCATATATAATGAAGTATTTTACTTTATTTATTATTGTAAAATAATTATATTTAAAAAGGTCCATAATTACTTATAACTAAAAATATTAGTGTAATAAAAAAATTGTATCTACTTAAGTACATTCGAAAATATATATATATATATATATTCGTACATCAATATTCGAATGACTATAATAACTTACAATTCAATATTACTATTAAATATATATACAGCAATCTTCCTCTTAAAGTACTGTCTGTGGCTAATACTAAACTCAAGTATAAACACAAATATTAAATACATCGTAAATATCAAAAAAAAATACTATAATTGCTACTACCGGACTCTTGTCGTGGCACACCCTTAACTATTATGACTTTTCAGTGGTCGGCACTCTGTAGCTCATATCAGATGTTATAAAATTCAACTTTTTTTAGCCATTGACGAAAGATGACTTTAAATGACTTGAATTGATTTTTGTGCGTTTTATCATCGCAAAATACCACCAAGTCATTAATCCACATTTTCTTGGTATGAAGGTCCACTCAGACTAGTATTTAATGATCGCCACCCAAATTCACAGTAATCAATACCTGCATATAAAAACTATCGTAATTTATCGACTTTGTTATATCATATGGTGGAACATCAAGGAATTGGCGTTTGTTGAGCCAGTGCACGGAGAGAATGACGAAAAGAATTGCGAGCCAATCGTAAACCCAACGCACCACCCACCCTAGATTTAGTTGATACGGGTTCGACCGCATAAAATTTTTTCAATCACATTATAATACTATGTGGGGCAATTGATAAACATAGTATTATAATACTTTAATACATTGAAGAGTTCTAATACCTTGATTAAACATGCCCTAAAAGTCCCTTTTTCAATCCTGGGCAGCAACATTTTTTAATTCAATTCTATCTTTTAATAGAAAAAATTATTGCTCTACATTTTCGAATGCAAACAGAAAATGTTCATAATTGGTACAAGCCACCAAATCGGCACTGGACAAAGCTGTTCAAGTCAGGGAAAGGGGGAAAAAAAAATTAAAGGCGGAATTACAAAATTGAATTTTGATCAAATCGATACAAATTTTTACAAAAAAAAAAATTTGCCATCAAAATTCTATAAACTTCCATCATTCATATTTCAGTCATATTAAGTTAAATTAAAGATTAAATATACAATGGAGATAACACAACAATTTCCTCCTCTTGCATTTTATACTGTACATCATCCCTCAATGTAGGGATTGGATGACTTTTCGTGGACTTCAACCCCACCTCCGTTTATTTTAGGTAGAAAGAATCTTTGATTTCTTATTTTCCTATCTGGTTTGCAATGAATCTGGAAAATGCCTCTGGTAGCTTCAATGCAGATACGAAACGGGCAAGAACAACTCCAAATTATGACAAACCTACAATGCAATGATCCCAAGGAACACATGGCTTGTCATCCTTTTTATTCAGTAAGTTCTGCATGGCCAAGAAAACATATCATTCTACTTGCTTTGACCCCGAAGGAATTCTCTCATGTGCATGTGAATTTCAGCCTTGACAACCAGCCGCATTTTCTTTGAATCCTCCCATAGCAAACCACTACGATCTCTTGCATAATCACAAGCAGCCTCAAAGACATCCTACAAGATTTATGACAACTTCAAAATGTAATCCCTGAAAGATGTGAGATGAGAAATCAATCCAATTGAAATGCTCAGATTACCCTCGAGGGAAATTCATCATAATAATGTGCAGGGGTCATTTCAACCCTATTCAGATCTGATTCCCACAATCTTATCTGTCAAAGAAACAGAAGAATTTGAAACATTAGAAAATAAATAATCATCTTTGTTAATTGATATGTACTGTGTAGAAAATATCGAGAAATTTGCTATGGAAGGTCAGGAAGCTGATACATGCGATACATCTGAATGCAGGAAAGAATTATGACCTGATCACAGACATTTTCTGGTACAGACGGTATTCTGTCAGCAACCCGAGGATGTGCATTTTGCTGAAGAAAACTAATTATCTGCAAAACAAACAATCAAGGAGTTAAATGAGTCAGAATGACTGCAAAAGTAATTGGAAAAAAAAAACACAACTTTGAAAGAAAAAACTATTTGGGCTACAAAAATATCAGAAACAGAATGTAAGCTTCGCAGGGAAAAAAAAAATCTAGGTTATTGTAAAAGTATGTCAAGATTAGGGTGGCTGGGACCCAAAAAGAGGTGTAAGGGGGCAAATTATTAAGAATGTCAGAAATTACTTGCCTATGCATGCAGGTTAATTGACCACATCAAACATTTTTTTATGGAAAAACAGATCACCAGATCACCTAAATACTGAACTCACCTGCTCAGCTGCAATGCCATTCTCAAAAGCATTATACAAGCTTTCTTTGGTTATTGCTCCGACTATGAGGTTTGGAAGTTGATACTCTATCCTGCACATTAGCAAAATATTAAACAAAAGGTTTTAGGACTGACCATTGTAGTTCAATAACAAAATGTAATTCAGAACTTTAACCTAGAAGAGAAACAATTTATCAAGCAGATGGCTGGCTTACTTTGAGAAAAGACGCAAAATTTCACAGTGTAGCTTAGATGTTGAATAAGCATACATCCTGAAGTTTGTTTCCACTACAACAAATCCCTGAAGAGAAGAAAATATAGAATGAGCTATGTAATTAGAGAATATGAAAATGAGCTCTCATTTTGGTTTCTGACAATAATAATTTGACAAGATTTACCTAAACTAATAGAAAATTAATGCAGTTTGCAAAATAAAATTATAATTTTTAAAAATTTCAATCACACAATCTTCTGCAACATTCGACATTAAGGGAGATTACCATTATTTCACTTATTCTTTCATATCCTTTACTCAGAGCGAGTGTCAATGATTTCTCAAACAGCATACCTCTTTCCGTGCTGATGAATCAGTTAAGCTCATTGAAAGATTGGTAGCTAATTTAGTAGGTATAAACCAACTTTCTTTCCTGCCCTGAATAGGCATGGAAAACATTAGAGATTTCCAGAAAAGTAATACTAAATTAACACAAATAACCAGCATTTTCTGTAGCACAGACTAGTTAAACCTGTTGAAGTTTGACCAGTCCCAAGTCTGCAAAGTCTTTGATCATACTTTTTTGTATTTCACTCACTGTATTTAAATTATATGCCTATAAAATGAAAAAGCAAAGAATATAGCAATAAAGTGAGATCTCAAACCACTTTGAGAATTCCTTGCCATAAAAATTTTAAGGACCTCAAGATGCTGAGAAGTTAAAAGCAATGAGTTAGACATAAGCGGTTACAAAAATGGATAAGAGAACAAAAGACAAAATTCAATGCTACAATGATACCATAAAAATGTTTGAAATTCTGTTAAAACCAAAAGTATTAACCAAACAGAAATCTATCATACTTCTTGAATAAATGGAATAACCGAATAATAATGTGTTTAGCTATAGAACGTTTATGTGCTACCTCACCAGCGACGTGGAAACTAAGCTCCAGAAGAAAAGAAATCAGATCTGCTTGATTTATGCCTCGTTCCTGCAAGAAAATGAGAAAAGCTATATGATATATCGTTCCTGCAAGAAAATGAGAAAAGCTATATGATATATTATTGGTATTGTAGACCATAAGCTAGCATAGAGTCATGCTATCCCACATATAATTAGATCACCGGTGAACTTTTATCTCTATTAAATAGTCCAATGAAATACCAAAGAAGAAAATCTTTTGGTTCCAATTTGCATTAGCAGTTATTATACAGATCTATTGAGAAATAGAATAAAAATCAAAGAAGGCAGTTAATATTCTAAAAGTAAAAGGATATAAATACATCTAAATATGAACTCTTTAATCACATAAACATGTGCATAATATAAAAATCAAAGTTCTATAATGAACAATTGAGTATCGTAATGAGATTTAAAGATAAGTCGATCCATTCTTTTGTCCTTTGGATGGTTCACTCGGTTCAGTTTTTACAAAGAGAGAATATACCAGTGAATCAAAGACAGAGACGCGCAGAAATTTTGATGCAGAGAAATCACTGAAATGAATATCAGAAGCCACACCTGGGAATTGGAGATATATTCTCTAACGATGTACCAGAGCTGTGCATTAGTATCCATCAGCTGCAAATTTAAATATATGAAAAAAAAAGTTCCACTAGCTCAAACAAGAGTAAATCCAATATCTTGTGCTTAACACACATACCAAAAATTGAAAACCACTCTCTGTTAATCTTGGGGCTTCTTTATCCCTGTAAACAAGGCACATAAATAACATGATACCAAATGCAAGCAGCAGGATTCTCAACTGTTTGCAACAAGAAACTGAGGATTACAAATATGAAAGAAAATACTACCTTTGACTCAAAAGACCACGCTGGAAAACCTTCATCATGGAAGAACTGAAATTTGTCGGCCTTTCAGCTTGGGCTGAACTAATAAGTTGCAGCAAGAAACACTGGTTTAACAGAATTGGAAGATTTAAGATAATAGCTTAAAGTGATACACCAATTGTAATTAATTATGTCATCCCATCTCCTAGAGGTTAGCATGATTGGCATGAAAAATCCTTAAACATGAAAGAACAGAACAGGTAAAGTTCATACCTCCCATTGTCCAATGGCATAGGCCTCAAGGTCCTCCAAGGTTGGAAGCCTTGCAGTAATGCCAGAAGGCATTGGTTCCCTTGGCAAAGCTCCACTGCAAGTTTAGAATCAATAATTTTATACATAAAATGTGATCAAAGGTGCTCAGGAACAAACTTGGAAGTAACTGCAAAGCCAATGCAATCTCATATATTCAAGTTTAAGATAATGAAATGTATAACTCAGGTTTCAAAATTTTGGAGGAGGACAGTCAATCAATGAATTATGATCATCAAACCTCTTAATTGCATGACCCTACAGAATAGATACAGAAGGAAATCATCAAAATCTCCTTGCAAAAAAACTCACCCATATATTAAATGCTTCCGGAGGTTAGACTGGAATGTTGAATTTAATCTGTAAGTGGTTTCCTTCTTCCTGTCATTAAAATATGAAGAACATCAGCAATTCAGCATAGGGCAAACCGTACAGAACTAAATTCAAAATCCCTTTCTGAAAAAAAAAAAAAAAAAAAAGAGGTACTAGAGATATTAATTGGAAGACAACATTCAAGCACATAGAGATACATCTGACTATAAACAGATAAAGCTGCAAAACTTAATACTTTTTAAAATAACTTGCCGAACAATTGATAACATATTAACCAGCAGTACACAACCGATGTGTGAAATGATCAACAAATATAACCCAATTCCTAAGTGAGCTTTCTATTTCACATCCTCACAAAAGAATCTCAAGATGAAAAATCAAGATGTCGCAGCAACTCTCTTAAGAGTAAATTAAGCTTAACGTATCTTGTATCATTTAGGCCTGTCTGGTTCTGCCAGTCAATAGACAAAAATGCTTATAGTCACGAAATTTTCAGCGATTTAGCATTCTTCTCATTTTCTAGCAGTCAATATTGGAAAATAAAGTAAAAATATTGCAGTACAATTACATACTTTTCCTCTGAAAATAATCTCAACTGAACCAACCGATCAATGGCTACTTTGTGCTTAGTGAACCCATCTGGAAGCACCCACTCCTCCATCGTCTTAGCCGGTATTGCACCATCAATATACAACATTTGGAATACGTACTTCTTTGCTAGTGGTGGCAGTGATCTGAGAATCAAAAAAAGGAAAAATAACAACAAGCATTACTGTATCATAACTCGAAAGAAAAAATTGGCACTTTATTCTTAAAATACAAACAATCTGACGTTTTGATTACAAGTACATTCATCCAAAAACATGATGGAAATTCACAAAGAAAACACAAAAAATTTTTGCATTGCCTCATAAAAGAATTTGTGACAAGTTATTGTACATAAAAATAAAATTTTCATTTCTTTTTTTTTTTTTTCCTTTTTGCAAATTTCAGTTCAGCAAGCTGTTCTCTCAACAAATAACCTAGTAACAATTTAACAAACAATTGCTTTAGTTACGATAATTAACTCGACAAAAACAAAACAAATGGAATTAGAAAATAATAAATGTGTATTACCTGAGAATGGCTTCGCAAATGAAGGGATTCTCGTAGAGCTTATCGAGGTCTCTGGCGGTCAGTGACGCCACCATGTCCATGAAATTTTTCGCTATGATCTTCACCTGCGGCATTGTTACAGCCAAATTCCTCTTTTTTTGGGGGGATCTGATAACTTGAGGGTTTTGTGAGTGCTTTAGCGATTCAATGAATTTTATATGAATGATAATTTGGAATTTTTCCTTTTCCCCGAGTGAGGAGTGCTAGGGGCAGTTACTAGCAACACTTGCTGCATCAGTCGCTGGCCTCCTCTTGCCACCTCTATGTTTATGCTCTTCACACATCAGCTTTATTTTTGAAAAAAGTGTCCTTAAAGTTAAAATTTATAACCAATTTTGCCACCAATGGCGATTGCCAAGAGTGAGCTTCACTTGTTTGCTCTTCAAAATAATGAAGGAAAAGAAATGATGCAGAGAGCATCACTTGCCTGCTCTTCAATACCTAAGCAAGGAAAATTAGTCAACCATATTACTCATATATATCGGCCACTTGTGTAAGTGTGACTTGATGTTGAATGTATCATGGAAAAATGCTGAAGGTTAAAAATTAGCACATATAGAGATGCCCAGTATATGGTAATCTATATAGCTAACAAGCAATATTCGTAAAGATTAGCAAACATGAAATACTGTGACCTTTTGATCTTTGGGCTGGATTTTTGTTTTGGAGCCAAAAAGATTTGAATCTCTTTATCAAAATATCTCTTACTTTTTCTGGAGCTAGTAGGATTAATTATTGTAACAGCTATAATTCCTAGCTAAGTTCATTAAAGAACTTGAAATTAATTTAAAAAATTCTCTAATCAAATATATAAAAAATGAAAAAAAAAAGAAAGAAAGAAAGAGCAAAGAATTAACTCATGCATGTGTGTCACATACATATTTGTAAGCAGAACATACCCTTCTAACTTAACCCACCTGCCAATGCCAAAATTGTACCTTCTTGTGCTCCTTTCTTTTCTTCCAGGATTGCACACTTGTGCCCCTAACTACAGCCTAATAGCTCCCACAAATTAGCTTCGCATGAGATAGACGTGTCAAGCAATAAGAATCTTCTTTAATTTATAGATTTGTATATTATTGAAGCCTCATAAAATATTACCTAATCATTATAAATTGATTAGTTCAACTGATAAAATCGCTTAATGTGGTATAAATATGTAAGGAAAAGGGATATAGATTGTTTATATTTATAACCATTTAAAGACTAGATGAATTTGAAAGAAGAAAGAAATTAGAAAGGTTTGCTTGAAAGTCATGAGAATCTAAGATATAGTGAAGTAGTGGTATGGTACTTTAAGAAGACATAAGAGTGAATGAGGGGTAGCATACCCTTTAACGTGCAACGGCTTTCCTTTTAATTTAAAAAAGAATAAACTCATGTCCTAACTAATTCCTATGATCAGTTTCTTTCTTTCTTTCTCTCGCACATCTTTCCCACCTCTAGTATTCATCTATAATGCTTCTTTAATTTCCCCCCACTAAACTTGGTTAACACTTAAATTAGCACACTCCTCATCTCTCTCTCACTTTAGTAAACTATTGAGTGTTTTAAAGCAAATAAGGGTTTCTTAAATTAACTTAACTTAAACAATTTGAAGCTTCTAAACGCAAGAATTTTCATGGTAACTGTTCACAGGGAGGCTTTTGACTGCACAAATTTGTTTGTTACAAAGTTTTATTACTCCTACTAATAATAATAATAATAAAAACAACAGAATAACAATGATAAAGAAGAATGGTAGCTAAGCTGCTATGAATTTTTTATACATAGTAAAGATAAATGGTTTAGAGAACAGCAGCTAACAATATTCTTTTTCAGAATACCACATGTTTATCTCTTTCTCTCTTCGATTATCTAACTCTGTCATTCTTGAGTTCTATGATTCCTCTATCAATTTTTATTATTCAATATTGATTGCAAGTTTTATAAAGATTATTTGTGTATGCCCTGCCAAGATCCCATCTTTAACTAAACCCAATAAAACTTAAGCATATTTCATCCACTTCATCATATACAATCACAAACATCCTTTTAATACTGTAGCTTAATAAAATATCATTACTATAATGTATATAAAAGTGAATTGAGTTCTTCAGCAACACTACTCATAATATTTTTGCCAAAGCCCAAAACTCAATCCCAGTCATAATTCAGAGATGATTTAGCATGAAAGTCACCACATCATTTCCCTCTAAATATACTTTTACACAAAGCTAAAGTTAATACCACGCCAATCATATTACCAGGCACAATCTTGAGAAGAGAAAGAGTATAAGTACAATTGCAATTAAGCAAGTCTCCACCACCATAGTTAGTCTTTCTAACTGCTCATACTGGAACAAATCTACTGCCATGCTGAATCTATAGTCTCTAGTTTTCCAGATTTGGAACACACAAAACTATAAATCTAGAAATAGAACACTTATTCACTAAAAAGCTCAACAAAAACTCATAACAACTATCACAGGTCATGGATGGATACAATATAGTCATCCTTACACCTATACAATATCCACCCACACACCCAAAAGAAAGAAGAAACGTGATCCACCAGACAACGAGAAGAGATCTCCTTCTTCAGGAGCTGGAGACTAGGATAAAGCAAGCGATCAAAGAATCATTATAACAACATTATTTAAATAAATCTTAATAAAATTTTTAATTGCAGTGAATTAAAAATTAAGGAGAGCACAAAAAAAAGATCAGTGAAACAAATTAAACAAAAAAGCAGAAATTGAGGGAGTCACGGGATTGAGCTTACCTTGAACAGAGATTGAGGCAGTACGGCAGCGGCTAGACAAAGACTGAGATGTTATCACCAGTGATGAACGGCTGAGTATTGATGGCTGGAAGCTGTTACGGCCTAAGGGTGATGATGGCAGTGGATTTATTACTGGTGACGGCCCAAAATCATAACTCACGGCAGCGGATTACAACTTTGTGCACGGGAGATGACGGCAGTGACCAATCGAAATCAGCGACGGCAATGACGGGAGAGGTTTTGGGTGTGTCGGCGGCGTACTGGTTGGTTTATTCTGTTAGCTTCGATTCATTCACAGTACGATGAAATGGATCAAGAGATGATTTAGGGATTTTGCTTTTAAACTTTTGTTTTTGAAATTTTTAATATAAGGGTAATTTCCATGAGCTGTCGACTTGTTGCATATAGACGGCGAGGATAGGATGAGTTAATTTGCAAAAAGTTCCCTAGTTTTTTTTTACCGTTTGGTTATCGTTTGGACAGTTATGGGTATTGTTGACGTTTCACAATAAAGCAAAATTTTTTGTAAGTTTCGTTGCCTTGATACAATAACTAGTCATTTCAGTTGCTATATTTTGATACAAATAAAAAATCAAAACTTACAAAAAGAAGTTCGATTTCTAAATTATTTTTTGAAATGTAGCTGGTGTGTATGGTGATGCTCAAGTTTTGTTGTCTTGATACAATAGCCAGTCATTTCAATTGCTATATTCTAACACAAATAAAAACTCATACTTGCAACAAGAAATTTGGTTTCTAAATTATTTTTTGAAATGTACCTGATGTGTGTGGTGATGTTCAACTTGTACTTTGTTGGAGTTCATTACAGAACTTAGTTGAATTTCACCTATATACTCTATTTTGAAATAAAAGTTATTGTTCTTGTCTGTGCAAAATAACCAAAGTGAACTACAAGCACCAATTTAAGGTTAGAGCACAATATATAAGAGTGAATTTTGCTGATGATCCACAAGCACAAACTTCTATGTTGAAGTGAGTCAAACGTAATTAAATTGTTGGAAAACTCACTCTTTCTTACTTTTTATTTGTAAATAGCTCGACAAAGTAGAGGATTATATTTCATCTTTTATGTTTGGTCAACTGGTTTGAGAACTAAAAAGGTGTTGTACTTTTGTTTTCTTATTTCAGCTTACTACAGTTAACATCAGCTACATTTTAGTATGATCTGTTGTTAGTGGCAGTTGCTAATGACTATGTTTCGTCAAGACATCAGCCAATTTCATAACCGGTTATCCCATGTGCAAGAAGCTATTGATGCAATTGCTTACTACATTTAATAGTGCAGCTACTATAACAAAGCGATGTTGTGAAGAAAATTTGCATGCATGAATCACAAAAGCTTGCACTAAAATAAAAGGTATGTTCAACAAATTACAATCTATATATATATATATATATATATATATATGTTAATTCATTAATTCGAGATACTATTGGGATATGTTTATGGTACAAATTGAAATTTTGGTTTAGCCATACAAATATCGCGCAAATTAAGGCATAAAAGTGCTTGAAATTTGGTTTATAATCATCTAAAAACAAGTAGTTACTTTGCGCAATCGTTGGTGCATCCGTGCAATTTTGTGTGCATCACTATAATTTTGGGAAAATCTACATAAATAACTATAAAAGTTTTATGATTTTCATATATAACCCTTTAAATTTACTTCATTCAAAAATAGCTAAAAAGTACTAAAATAACTAAAACACCATTCTCATGAAAATGTCAATAAGGTTCAAAAAAATCATAATTATACAAAATGGATAAAAATATTGTAAAAATTAACAAATTAAATAAACAAATGATATAATATATTAAAATCATAGTAGATGAAATAAAACTTCTTAAAATAGAGGTATTTGAAATAAAAATTAAGTGAGAAAAGAAATCAACAATTTTAGAAGCACAAAGAGAATTAAAAGAATTCATTAGATATAAAGAAAAAAATACAATTTGGAGAAGTAGTCAAAAGATCATTTGATGAAAGAATAATGACAACTGTTATGCTAGAAATATTAAGAGGAGAAGAAGAATATCAAAGGCAATTAGAAGAAACAATAAAAAGATCAAAAGAAAAAACACCAACAAATAAATCAAAAGAAAAAACTGATACAAAACAAAAATGTATAAAAATTGATGAACCTAAATAATCAAGTAATAGTGAATAATGGATAATTTAGAGAAAAAATTTGATAGATTATCATTTGAAGATTTAGACTTAGAAACATTATGATTTAATGTAAATATGAATATCGGAGCACTACTTACTAAACTAAGTATAAAAACTGAAATCCATGAAGTACCATATAGTAATAAAAAGATAAGAACACAACATCAAATAATGTCATCTAAAAAATCTTATTATAAAATATATTCAGAAGAATACATACCAGAATATATAACTGAAAATGAACCAACTAAACCTATGGGAAGTAAACTAAAAATAGATTGTAGAAAATGATGTTTATATTTAATAAAATAAATGATGATTGGGATGTAAAAAATACAGAAGAAAAATTTGATAACTGGACTGATTTATTAATAATGAGTTTCACTGGTAATGTACAAAATTGGTGGGATGAAATAACTGAAGAAACAAAATATTTAATAAGATTAGCAACTAAATAAGAATTTAGAAAAGAAATTAGTGAAGGATTAAATAAATTCACAAATTATATAAGAGATGAATTTTTAGGAGAAAATTGAGAAGATCTCAAGAAAAGAGAAATAGAAAAAGAAAAATTATTAGCAAGACAACATTTAATGAATCTTCAAATATGTAATTTATGCAACATAAAAAATTATACATGTGAATTTCAGAAGTATTACTATAAACAATTCTATAGTAATGATGATCAAATAATTTATTATAATATGTATATAAATAAATTGCCATCACTATGGAATACTTGCTTTATGAAAGAATAGAATTCATATAGATTAACAGAATCAGGAAAATTAATACCAAATATTTTAAGATCCAGAATAGAATTTATGATAAGAAAATTAAAAGATATATGTATAGAAAGACAATTGTATAAAAAAGCAAAGAATGTAATGGTAATTTGTTGTGATCAAGTAGATGCACCTAATCAATGGGGATGTAAACTTTATTATAAAAAACATAAAAAACGTAAACATAGGTATAAAGATAAATATAAAAACAAAAGAAGATATAAAAACATTATAGAAAATATTGGAAAAACAAAACATTTAAAAGAAAAATCTTATACGAGATATTATAAAAGAAAACATAATAAAGAAATTAAAAAAGACCCTAAAGAATGTATATATTGGAATTGTGGACAAAAAGAATATATAAGCACTGAATGTAAGCAGAAAAATGTCAAAATAGAGGAAATAGAATATCAATAAATAAAACCATATTTAGAATTATTAACTGATAATAAAACAATAAATTGTTTTAATACTGAAATATATGAAAGTTATAGTGATACAAAATCTATAAGTACAAGTTCTTTAGAAAGTTTAGAATCAGATGAATCATACTAAAAATTCTGAAATAAAAAATATATAAGACATAGAAATAAATAAAAAAAAAAAGATAAAACAACAAGAAAATAAAGATGGATACCAATTAATTGTACAATTAAATCAGAAAAAATTAAAGGAAATTTCGAGAATATCTTTAAATTTAAGAAATACAGATAATACTATTTTAAGAAATATACAACAATTCTTTAAAAGAAAGAATATAGTTATTCATGAATATCAAGAACAAGAAAAAACTATAGATATAACACAAAGTAGATGAAATATTAAATTAAGTTTATTAAACTCTAGAGGTATAGAAGCTACTTTAAATAAAATTAAAAGTGATAGAATTAAGGATAAAATACAATATGTATACTTAGCTGGAATACAAATATTAGTAAAATTCTTATTTAGAGAAAGAATAAATTCACCTATAATACTTAATTTATATGATCAAAGATTTATTGACCATGAATTAGCACATTTAAGAACCATAGAAGGAAATTTATGTTATAAAAAATTTTTGTTTACATGTTACCTTACATATTGTGTCCATATAAAAGACAAAAATATAAATGATACTTTAAGTTTATATTTTGAATTAAAAAGAAAAGATATAATGAAACTTGGAAATAAAATTATGACATTTTATTATTCTGCTTTATATTCTTTCTGTAATAGTAATTACGAAAAAATATACTGCAATAAACCATATATAGGAATAGGAAAAGAATTTCAAGATTTAGAACAAAGTATAGAACCGATATTACAAATCCCTAATTTACTAATAACATATAATTTAGATATAAATGATGAAAAACCTGAATTAGAGGAAGATATTAAAAATCAAATGGTATCAATTCAATTTAGTAATAAACAACTTATTAAAGAAATCAAAAAAAAAAAAACAATCAGATTATAGTGTATATAAAGAAATAATAATACCTAATAACACATCAAATGAAAGTTTAGTAATAATGGGAAAATATTTTAATGGAATAGAATTTATAAAAGGTCCAAAAATATTAATAAATACAGGTTCAAGTTATAATCATTTAAATATACTAAAAAATAAAAGATTAACATAACATATTACAACTAATGAATATAAATATAAAAACTTCAATGGAAACATAAGATATTGCACAAAAGAAGTAACTGTGCCAACATATATAGGAAGATTACTATTTAGAATATTATGTTTCATAGACTCAGGATTTGCTCAAAATGAAATATATGATATCATATTAGGAATTAGTTTTTTAAAACATATAAATTATAATATTACTTCTGAAGAAATATGTATAAAAAGGGATGATAAAACAAGAGAATTTTGCCCTAAAATAGCAATGTGGAAAGATGAATAAATGAATACTATAAAGTTCTCTTTAGGTACTTATATAGAATTAACTTTTCCTGAAACTAATATAACTACATGTGCAATAATAGACACAGGAAGTGAAATTACATTAGGTAAATCTTTTTTATTAAAATAATTGAATAAATTCTCATGTACAAGAATAAAAATTATCGGTATAACCACTACTCAAGTACCGTTATTATATTATAAATCACAAGTTCCAATTATTCTTGGGAATAAAATAATTCTATTAAAATATATTATTCAATGTAATATCTTAAAACAAGATTTACTCTTAAACAATGATTTCCTTAGTCAATTTCAAAGTTATCAACAAACCTTGTATAATATAAATCTTAAAACATCTTATGGACATATTCTTCGACTGCCTCGCATATTTAAACCATACAGAGGTGCCGCTGAACGTGGTGATTATACTTATAAGATCTTTTTTTATAAACAACAATTACAGAATAATCTGATATCTATAGATAAAATTAAAAAACAATTACAAGAAGTATATCATGAAAACCCTTTAGCCTTATTGGAATCCTAAAAATTTAAGAGCTAAAATAGAATTGATAGAACCAATAACTATTAGAGTAAGACCAATATTATATACCCAAGAAGATATAACAGAATTTAAAATACAACTTAAAGAATTATTATATTATATTTAATAAGACAAATCTTCATTCAAGTCCAGCCTTTATGGTCATGAAACATAGTGAATAAGTTAGAGGAAAATATAGAATGATCATAAATTATAAAGAATTAAATAAATATACAAAATTTGATGGATATTTCTTACCAAAGAAAGAAATATTAATTAATTTAGTAAAAGAAAATACATATTATTCTAAATTTGAATGTAAATTAGGATTTTGGCAAATAAAAATGAAAGAAGATAGTATAAAATACATAGCCTTTAGTACACCTCAAGGACATTACGAATGATTGGTCATGCCGTTTGGATTAAAAAATACACTACAAATATATCAAAGAAGAATGAATGATTTGTTAAGAAATAAAGCATATTTAATAGTTTATGTAGATGATATTTTAATAAATTCAAAAATATATAAAGAACATATTGAATATTTAAAAGATTTTGCACAAACGTGTAGAGAAAAATAAATAGTATTAAGTGAGAAAAAAGCTAAAATATGTCAAAATAAAATAGAATTTTTAGGAATGATACTTAATAATATAGGCATAAAGCTACAATCTCATATAAGTGAAAAAATAAAACAGCTTCCTAATAAATTAGAAAACAAAAGGCAAATACAAAAATTCTTAGGATATTTAAATTACGCAGAAGGATTTATAGATAATTTAGCTAAGAAAAGAAATCATTTACAAAAATTATTAAAGAAAAATAATCTTCAGGGATGGAAAGAAGAACATACAAAAACAGTTAAACAACTAAAAGAAGAATGTAAAAGTTTACCTAAATTAAGTCTACCATAACAAACAGATAATTTAATTTTACAAACAGATGCCAGTGACTTATATTGGGCAACAATATTAAAAACTGATTTAAATGAAATATATAGATACACAAGTGGAACACTAAATTCAGCAGAACAAAATTATACAACACATGAAAAGGAATTATTAGTTATATTAAAAAGAATTAAAAATTTTCATTATTCCTAATTACTAAGAAATTTACAGTAAAAACTGATAATACCCAAGTTAGATCATTAATATTTAATAAACTACTAAATGAACCCCAATATCGAATGATCCATAGATGGCAAGTATTTTTATCTTTATATACTTTTAAAGTTAATTATATTAAAGGTTCTGATAATTATCTTGCAGATTTTTTATCCATGCATATAGAATTTACTGAAGAATCATAAACAATGGAGGAAGAAATCCCCAAAATAAATAATGAAATAAATTGGCTGAAAGCTAATGCTACTGAAACCTTGGACGCAATAGACTGTCTAAGAGATATATTTGAAACACATAATGATGGAGTGGACAGGCTAATATCCTCCTGGAATAGTCTGTTCAGTAAACTCCAAATAAATACAATAAATGCTGGAAGCAGCAGTGGACCCGTTCCACAGGATCCTATTAGTGATCCAATAAATCAGGACTCTACTAGAGATCCAATAAAACAAGATCCTATCAACGATCCAATAAACTCGGATCCTATCAGCGATCCAATAGTCCAGAAAAATAAAACCATAACCATCTGTGCAACAGGTGAAGAAAATAAAAGAATTGTCAGCATAAACCCTTTTATCTCTGAAGATGATAATCTCTCTTTAAATCCAAAAGAATAAGACTATAAACAGGTAACCACCTGGATATATTCCATTTGTTGCTATAAAAATACTATCCATAAATCACCAGGAAAAAATGTCTATCCCAGAATGATAGTAATAAAAAATACAGATCCAATCCTTGTTAGTAAAGTAGCAAGATATGGATTCCTTAACATGATATATTCTTATATAAACTTAAAGGAGCTAGCCAGTTTTGATGAACTCTTTGTAAAAGAAGTCTTTAAGTTTGCTAAAAAAAGACAAATATACCTCAAATTTTACACCATAAGTCCTGAATACACCAATAACATATAATACCAAGCCTTCTATATGATCACAATAGGCCAAATTACCAGAAATTTTCAGCTTGAAGTAAGAACAGAATACACAGCAACCATACAATTCAATAAAGCATGGATAAGAACAAAAAGAGCTCAAGGAATAAAAGCAATCTGGAGCAAAGCCAAAGACTTGTACAATAGAATATACAAAACAATAATAAAATTCAATAATTACATCCTTTTGACAGCAGAAGGTGGAGAATCACCATTAGAAATACTATTGGATTTCATACACGAGATAACAACCATGAAATTTTCATCAAGTGCAGACACATTACAGCAAGCATGCCAGTTGATGGAGATAAAGTAAATAAGAGTTTTGTCGCTTGTGCCAACAGAAATAAATAATGTAAACTTTACTTTATAAGTTTGTCATAATGTAGCATAAAAACTTTTTTACTTGTAAGACCACCATATAAAGTTGTCGGCCATTAATTCAGCCCTTGTGAATATGTCGGGATTTAGTTGTATTTATCATTTTTCCTACCATACACCTGTAAAGGGAGAAGATAGGGAGTCAACATCTTTTTTCTCATCCATACATCTGTGAAGAGGAAAAGATAAGAATCAATCATGTAATCTCTATATAAGTAAGAGAAATAAATCAAACAATCTACATTACAATCATATCCGATCTTCACATAATCTTCCTTACAATCTTCATCCAATCTCTCAAAGCAATCTCAATGCAAAAATAAAGATATTTTCTCCAATCTCAACCCAAAAAAACATATCATCCTAATAAACCAAATAACCCTATAAGAAAGAAATAAGAAACCTATATTTATTATTGGATATAAGAAAATTTCAAGACACCATAGGATACAGTGAAGCCGTAAGACTATCCAGTTTTCCCATGTTAGCCAGAGGTGAAAGCGTGTTGAGGGAGTTAAGGACGAGGTCATTCAGGCAGAATGTTACTCCACCAGTGTATAGGGAAATCATTTTATACAATAAATGATAGAGGTAATAATTCCAAAATTTTATCTTTTGGTGGTAATGGTTTATAAAGATGTTAATGTTTGACGGGAAGAGAATGAGATCTTGAACATATAGTAATAATATAGAGAGATTTCATGAAATTATATGTAAAGATTCATGGATGAATAAAACAATCTAGATAAATGATAGAACAAAAATTTTATATAATCATAAAACATTAATGATAGGGTTTTAATTGTGGAACATGGCTATATGAAGCATATATGTTTTCTAAAAATGAATTAGTGCCAAAAGAATTTTTATTAGCAATAAAAAAATATAGGATAACCTAAAGAATTAGAAAGAAAAATAATAAACCAAGTTGAAACAGATAATTTACAAAAGGAAATATATATGTTACAAATAAATCAAGAAATTTCTATATTAGAAACCAATATACAACTGGAAGAACAAGTAGAAATATGGGAAAAAGCAAGTAGTGATGATGATGATTAAACATAGACAGCTTCTACCATCAATAGAAATTTATAAACTCATAATTCCCTTTATATCTTGGATAGAAAGTATCTTTCTGTAAATATAAAGTCTCTTTGTAATAAATAATCTCTTTTGTACTTATACAAATCATATACTCAGACTTTGAATAATAATAATATATTTTTTATTTTAATTAATTTCCTCCATTTTAGAGAATCTCAGATAGATAAATTCAATTTAGATTAATTTTATTAACTAGATTTTCTCGATTAACTAGATTAGTCTTCGAACCCCCCCAAGCAAATGGTATCAACGCCAATAACGTCAATAAAATTATAGATAAAATTAATGAGGAGCTATAGAACCAATAATATTAATAAAAAGAATTAAAAAATTAATAGTATCAATAAAAATTATAAGAGAAATAAGAAGAATAAGAATTTGAGAAATTAATAAAGCAAGTTTAATTAATCCAATAATTAATATAGTAGATGCAATATATACTTTAAAAATAAAAGACAAAGGTGAAATAAGAAAATTGGTTAAAGAAATAAAAGAAATAAAGAATAATATAAGAAATATTGAACTAGATTTAATGCAAAAACAAAGATAAAGATTTAATATAAATACAAATGATGATGAGATAATATGAAATTTATAGATGAATTAATTAAATTTTTAGTACATTGGTATAAAACAGAAACATTATGAATAATAATCAAGATTCAGAATTTGAAGCCTGGAATTTGATTAGATTAATATGTCATACTATAAAAAGAATGATTTTTAGTTAGAAAAATAAAGTTAACATTTATATAGAACATTTAAATAAAAAAATTACAAGCTTAGAACAAGAAAAAATAATTTTAATAAATATTGGACAAGCAAATTATGAAGAATTAGAATTTATAGATTTTTATATTTTTATAAAGAAATGATAAAAATAGTAGAAAGAATAGGACGAAGATGTAGAAATAATGGAAGAATAAATAGAAATGCATAAAATTATAAAACTCTAAGGGCTATAAAAGAAATAATAAGAAAAGACAAAATCGATGCCATTTTTTAAAATAAAATAAACATGATAAGAGTTTTTAGTCCATACAACCAATATTTATTTGATTAATTATTATAAGAAAAAGTTAGAAATGAAAAATCCTAAAATTATAATGTTAATAATGACAATTTCCCATAATTTTCTCTGTTCATCCTCGTCTCAACAAGTTTAAGATATGCAATTAACAAATCGCAAAAACATCTCCAAATAGACTAAATTTACTCATATGTCGCACATGTTTTATGAAAAGAGGTTAAAAAGTGCCCTATATGTTTAGAATAATGTTAGAGGGCATCAGCACCATGTGAAATTAAAATATATTTTTTTAACAAAATTATGATGTGTTTATTTCCTATGAATTAGAATAAAATAAAATCATAATTGGCTGGATTAGTCGAAATGGAAAATGAGAATTTGACAAAACTATTTACTTAAGGTGTAGAAAATAGAATTAGAATAATTTAGTGTTTCTATTGATATATTTCACTTTATTTTATAATATGAATGGATTGTTTAAATTATATATTTTTAACTAACAAAATAAATAATTAAATATTTTAAGGAAAATATATACATGTTTAATATAATATTGACTTAATGTAATACTACACTTTTATTAATATACTAGTAGTAGTAGTTGCTGTTATTGTTATTACCAAACCCCGTTGAAAAATTAAATAATAATAGTATATTATTATTATTATTATTATTATTATAGTAAATGAAGTAAAAAATAACTTTTTTAATTTTCTTCAAGATAAAAGCATTAATTTATTCTCTATTTCCTTTCACACTTGCCCCTTCCTCATTCTGAATTTTATAGGCCTCACCTAAAATCCATTCCTTAATTATTTTAGCAAGTAAACAGAATCAATCATTGTAATTCTCCATGAAGTAAACACACTATTAATGTGATTCTTAATAATTTGTGTAATGTGGCTCCATAAGAAAAAGTTTATGAGGACTTTTAAGGGTGTGAGTATCACCACTCAATTTTGGACTTGAGAATTGAAATTAAATAGTTGTAGTTTAAAAGTTATATTATTAAAATATTTGATAAATACTAGTTGTTGTTGTTTAAAAGTTAAGTTAATTTAATTTCACACTTGTATAATGAAAAACTTATAATATTTTATTTTTAAAAATTATATTTAATAATACTATTAATTTTTATCTAATAATTATAAATTTTTTATATAATAATTATAGTTCACCTCAATACAAGACACCGCCTTTATTGGATGGGTTCTTCTTAGGCCAATTTTTTTTACTGAGACTTGTTAAGCATGGGCTAGGCCTACTGCTGACTTGGCCCAAAACAATCCGAAGACACAAGTCGGTAGATTTTTCTTTTTAAAGAATTAAAAAAAAAATCTAGTCAAAACATTTGTGGGCACGAGTCATTGTGAACCGTAGTTTCCACTGTTGCAAAGCTTCACATTTTCATTGTTTATTTAACTGTCTTTTCATTGTTTATTTTAATTTTCCATATGTAATATATAATTAGAAGTCTACTGATATATATATTAGATATTTATTGAAATCACTTACATCCATTTTATAACAACACAATCTAAATATCTACTATCACAAATATATTATAGGGATACTTGCATAAGATATCTAATGGGACCACTAACATTTATTCTATGATGGCATAATTCAAATATCCATCCTTATAAATATTGAAGAGATAAATGTTCCATTCACAAGTTAATAAGAAAAAAAATTTATTTATACACAAATTTTTATTTGAGAGAGGACATATAAATTCCCTTAAAGACACTCTAATACATGTTCCTATCACTTGACTAAAGAGCGAGTGACATTTAAATTGTTTCGATAATATAAAAAGACTCACTTTTCTGTCTTCCATCCAATAAATATTTGATTTTATTTATGTAATGTCTATTCTTTTCTTTTCTTTTTTCTTTATTTATAGTAAGGTGTAATGTCTATTCATAAATGAAATTTCTTATCTTTCGTGTTATCATTCATTTTCATAATATAGAATTACCGATAAAAGTAAAACTACATCAATATGTGTTTGCACTTGTTTTATTAATATTATCCACCTGTCGTTTCTCCTAATGACTTTTTCAATTATAATGATCAAATTGTAAATTCTTTTCTTTTTTTTAATGTGAATACACTGTTAAGTTATGCAGTTTAATATAATTATAATAAAGGTACATATACTAAAGAATTACTACACACACACACATATATATATATATATATAATGCAAATACTTTAATTTTAATTTTAGCGTTAACAATTCCTAATTGCCTAATCTATTGAACAGCCGAAGGATGATATTTTATTTTTCACAATTTGTGGCTGTCTCATGTTATTTATCTTTTAAAATATTAATAGAAATCATGGTCTACTTTAAGCCGACATATAACATTAGATTTATAACAAGTTATTTTATAGATAATGTGATTTACATTCTAAATTATAAAATTTATCATTAATTTTAGGGTTCTACTATAATATCTTAGGTGTATCGTAGTCTACAACTTAAACACCGCTAAAAGTTCAAAAATCAGCAAAATCTAATTATTTGACGGTGCTCAAATTATTAAATACGAAACCTTCGGATATACATATTTTTTACAACTTCAATTGTAAATGATATATAGTCAAAATCCTCTGTTTCTACACATTTTAAAACACAGCCAGTTGTCTAGTTATAGCTGGATATTGTATGCCAGTTAAAACAAGGATATTTTCCTGAACTCTCTAAATTAAAACGTGGACACATCATTATTAGAAAATGACAATTGTGGTGTAATTATATGTACGTGTGAATACAGAATACATGTGCCCAGCTCACACAAATAGCCGCAATTTTTGAAAGCTTGCTTGTCTACACGTTTCACGAAATGTTAAAACTATTGCTTGGCTTTGGATGGCTACGTTTGGCTTAATGGCATGTTTTTGGCCCCTGTTTCAAATTCAAATTGTTAAGGCGTTTTGATTTTGATAGTGGCAGACGTGAAATGAAATGATGCAAGGCAGCAAGAGGAATCAGTGCATCCATAAACATTGAAAAAATGATATCATTTGGCATTTGCCATGCCTCAAATTATGAAGCTAATGATTATGAGTTTATCATCTCATTGGAAAAGTAAATTACTGTTTAACGTTTTTATTCAAATCATTCACACACACATTTAGAATAATAATGAATATGACCACCCCAAAAGGCAATCTAGGATCTCTTCTTTTGTCACTTTAGAACTATTTCTTAATGATTCTTACAACTCCATTAAAATATGTGCTAGTTGTACTTTTGCTTGCTTGAGTTGAGTAATCAGAAAAAGATTAATTCAGGATTGTTAAAGCCAAAACGACACAGAACAATGAAGGGGCCGAGGCCGACTGAACAAAGTTTTAGCAGGAGTAGGGTCACACATAATGGTCTGCTCAAAGGCATGTTGCCTCCAAATTCTGCATAACAGAGACACAGCGGCATGACAATCACATTCACAATTAACGAATAGAGAGCCATTTGCTTTTGCTTGAATTGATTGTTTCAATTTGAATTTTACTCCTTACTCAGCCCCAACTCACTGGCTAACATGAGTCTTCACTCTTGACAATGTCACAAAATTTGAAACTTTTGGCACCCATTTCGTAAATTTCATTTACGGTACTGAGTTAAAGTGGAGTTAAATGATCAAAAAGTGAACAAAAGTCAATAAAATTTAATTATCTGATGGTACCCAAGTTATGGGATACAAAACCATAGTCAAAGCTTCTAACGTACCAATAAAAATATACTTCTGCTACAAATATATCTCATTTAATTTGAAGCAAAAGGTGGATAACATTACTTGTCACCAAGATTTGAAACAGATGCAATGGCATTGCAATGGTAATAACTAATAACGTTTTGATAACACTACATACATGTTCAATTCTATTACCTAACCCTTTTGGTTGTCAACGCACAAATGGCAGGAAGCAAATAACACACACAATGCAAAGGCAGAGTTATCACCACTTCCTTTGGATACAATTATTCCTCTCTGGTTCTCTGCGTAACTCTGTAGACCTATCAAGCTTACCAATCACAGTATTCTTGAAACTAATAACCTCTTGAGCTTGCGAACAGGATCTCTGCATCCTAACGCCACTTAGGCTGCTTCTTGACTCCATCATTTCGTTAAGTGAAAGCCTCCTTTTAGGCCCCGGTTCCGGCCTTTGCTTTGGTGCACTATGTGACCTCAATTTAGCCTTGAACGATTTTGTATTGGCCATGTAATTCGGAAAGTTGTACTGCCTTAAATAGTTATCAGCACAAACACTCTTCGCAGGGGTAACCGGGGCTTTAGACCCATCAAAACTTACAAACCTAGGGGTACTCTGAGCTGTTGAGAACCTGCATTCATCACCGGTTAGTCCCCAGTCAGATTCTTGAAAATTCCGGCCGTCGGGTATCGACAAACGTTGATAAATCCTCGATGGGAGTGGAGACGAGATTGTTTGATAATGTGGGTCATCACTAAAATCCGAAACTGAAGTGTTTGTTCTGCGAGATCTTGATTTAGGCCTGTTGCTGCCTGTGTCCACCTCCACAATTTTGGGACTCTCATCAATGGTGGTGTCAACAGAAGCAGACAATCTTCTACTGTGGATAGATACTGCTGCCTGTTCACTTCTTGTTTCATCATCAGCCCTTTCCTGCAGATTATTAATTCAAATATAGAAAACACACACATTTAATGAATGACAAGTGTTGTAACTGCTGGTGCTATATACAGTAATTGCAAAGGAAACTGGAAGTTAAATTTTTTTTTTTTTCACCATAGATTTTCGAGCTCTTGATTCCAATCTGTTACTGTTGTTGTTAATGAGGCCACCAGAAGCACGAGCTCTCTGAGACCTAGCAGTGACTTGTGCTCTCATGAGTGCTTGCATGCTGTGGAGTGTTGCGGTTGTTTGTTTCCTCACTAAATAACCTCTTACATGTGCCTGTAACTTCACCAGTCCTTTCAGAGCTCTCAGTGCTTTTCTTGCCTGTTTTTATTTCCAATTCAAGCTCTTGAAATTAGAGGGCAACAGAGAAAGTTGTTTTCAAATTTCAACCTCATTGAACAAAAAAGAATCAAGAAACTTTGAGCTTACCAAATAACCCCTGAAAACAGTTTGAATCTTCACAGCAGCCCACTTCTCATGGGTACCACCACCGAACATGGTGCCCCTGCCATGGCTAGTCAACCTGACAACGGCCACCGCCGCCTGAGCTGCTGCCACCGCAGCATCAGCAGCCGCAGCAGTGGCAGCAGCCACGGCAATAGCGTGCTTGCTCTGTTCCTTCTCTGTTTCAGTAGTGTAGTATGATCTTATCCAAGCTGCTTCAGCTGGTGATATGTTTGGTGGTATTGTTGCTGGATTATGACACAAACCACCGCCACTGCCGCCGCCGGCTTCTCTATCTCTTTCTCTCCCTGAGTGGCCGAAGCTGCAGCCGCTGCTGCCCCTCCCTCTTTTGTCTCTCCGGTCGCCGGAATTTGTTGAAGTAGTGTTCTTTATCCCGAACAAGCTCTTCAGCCACCTTGTTGCTCTGCCCATTTTTTTCCTTTTTTTCTTGAAACTGAAATTAATCAATCTAAAAATAAACTGTTACCCATTTAAATTATTTTGATTTCTATTTTTTAAGATAAAGAAAAAGGCTGTTACCAGCTCACAAACTCAGTTGCTTTCCTTTGTTGCGAAAAGTGGTGTTGCAGTTTTGCAGGGTTGTTAAAGAATAAGATCTTTTAAAAACAACGTCCATACTTCAAAAGCTACAAAAACAAAAGAAATATTATATATAGAACAAAAAAAAACAAAGCTAAAATTAATAATAACTCGAGGGATTTTTTCTTCTTTCAGCATAATATTTGAGACAAAAAGAAATTAAAATAAAATTGCGGTCATGGCCTCGTGAAAAAAAAACTGCTTTACGTGACAAAATCATGCCGCTAAGAAATTCAGGCTCAAGAGGGTTTTGAGTTTTCAAACCAAATTATGTTATTTTAATTTTTTAAATAAGTTAAATTATACAGAAGTAAGCATTTAGGAGGGAGTTACAACTTAAAAAGCCACTAAACTAAGGAAGACAAATTAAGCGTTAAACAATGAGATGCGTAATAAAATAATGAACCAGAAAGAGTAATACCCAATCAAGATTCTTGTCTCTTGAAATAAAGTAATTAAAAAGGGGCAGAGGCAAGGGAAGTTAAAAGGAGAAGGAAAGTGAAATGAAAAGCTTTTTTTATTTTTTTTTTGGGAAATTTGCAATATCCACCAATCGAAAAGTGAAAGAGAGCACTCAATCTAACAGAGAAAACACAAACACAAAGCCCTCGTCTCTCTCTTTCTCACGACTTTATGGAGCGACGTGTCCTTACAAAGAAAAGATACCTCAGGGTTCCTCAGCCTCTGACACTCTCGTGAAGCGTTGCATTTTTATTATCATGCATAATATCGCATATGATTTTACATTACTAATTTGTCGGAGATCTTGAAATTTATCTAAATTTAAAAAGCTATTAAATCCTATTATTTATAACTATAATATAATTTAATAATTTTTTTCGACTATTATATCATTAAATCATAAACTTAATAAAATTTTCAGACTTTAAGAAATTTAAAATCTTGGATCAAAATATTTTTAATGATTAGATAATATAAGTTGTGACAAAACCTTCGTAGGATCAAATTTTATTAATTTTCTGCATCAAATAATTAAATTTTATTGATTTTTTTTTTTTTTGTCGACTCTTTATCTAACTAACAATATTTAAGCAGAGAATTGCGACACCCTAAAATACAGACCTCGCAATGGAACCCTCAGCCCCCACATTTGGATTTAAGAGCAAGAACTTTTACAGTCGCCAGCTCTCTGTTCTCAAATTACAACTGGGTTTGAATAATAGTCTGTGATTTTATTTGTGATAGAGCTGTTGCTTGCTGAAATCTTTTTTTTTTTTTGGTTTATTCTCTGGTTATTGTTATTTATTGTTCAATTATTTTGTCTAGAGTAATTCAACTCTCCTGTCAATTTTGACCCAGTAACTTTTGTTCTGTAAAGCTCTGTAATACGCAGCTTGAAGGTGAAAACAAAGTTTCCTCTACAAATGCAAGTACTTTAACCAGAGAAATAGGTCAGCATTTCAGTATTAAATCATAACCAATGAAAAAAAAAATTAAATGAAATCTTTTTTTTTATGTTAAAAATCTATAAAAGTTTTAAAAAAGAAAGGTACATAAATTAATGCTAACTTGTTGTTTTGATTCTCTTTTACTGCCAGAAGAAAACAAGATAATGTCCCTGCGCTTGCATGTTTCCATTTACGAAATGGAGCCAGGCATTGATTGACAGCTTCCGCAGCATAGTACAAAGTCCAGTAATGAGTGAGCGAAGAGGGGTAAATTTGTAATTGTATGGCTGATTCGCGATCTAAATACTTAGCTGGCTGGTTTTTGCACGGCTGGCTCAGACCATCCTGAGACAAAATTAATAATGAGGTCACGGAGTGTGGATATATTTACAGAAATACTACTCATCGCATAATATGCGTAAGTTCTGTTTGACGAAATGGGACGAGGCCTTGCATCATTTGCTGCCCCGTACGGACTCAATTCAATGGCCCCCTTTCATTTTTCCGGTTCTATAGGATCGCCAGGGAAGAGATCGTGCCCTGATTCGTTTGATAATTTATGAAACTAAAATAGAATTTTGTTACTACTTCTCCATTTCTTTTCAGGATAAAAATTTTCTTTAATTTTTTTCTCTTAGTTCTCTTAATTTTTTAATAATTAATTAAGTATAAAATAATTAAGATAATTTTTTAAATAAATATATATATTTGACCAATCATTAAAAAATAAAAGAATTAAGAAAAAATTAAGAAAAAATCATAATCTTTCTTTTCATATGAGCATTTTTTTCTTTTTTTTTTTTTGTACTCTCTTGATTTTATTATATCACTTGTATTCATATATTTTTATGATAAGAAAATATTTATTATTTACTTTATCATATATATTTTACTATCTATGGGTAACGTTCGGTGTGATGTACAATATTGTATAAAATGAAATTGATTAGAATGTGCAATAATGATTGTTTTAGGAAATTAAATTTAACACAATACCATGCATATGCAGAGTATATTATAAACTTTAATAATCTCCATTAATATTAGTGTATCACAAACCTGCTTAATAAGGGCTATGTGGAGTATATTATAAATTTTAGGAAAATTATCACTACACCACCTTTCTTTTGTCATATATACATCTAACAACTATAAAATTTTAATATGTTCTTTGCACTACCTTTATTTTTAACACTAAAAATAATAATTTTACCCCTAAATAATTTAAAGGTTATTTTATTCTACAAAATTTTTTTAAAATACAATTACAAGAATACCCCTACTTTTAATAAAACAAATAAATCATAAAATCTAATATGTTATTTTTTTATAATTATAATTTATTTAAAAATTATCATGTTAATTTTTTAATTTTTTTGTAATTATAATTTCATTATTCTTGTAATTAAATTAAGTGTAAGAAAGTTTACAAAAATTAACATGAAGAGAAAAGCTCCCTATAATTATTATAAATTTTCCTATAATTAAAATTAAGAAACTTCTCTATACGAATTGAATGAAATTATAATAACAAAAATTAAAATAATAATTTTTAAATAAAATTATAATTATAAAAAAAAAAGTAAAAATTTAGATTTTGAGATTTATTTGTTTTATTAAATTTAAAGTAGTCTTGCAATTATAATTATTTTATTTTTTAAAATTTTGTTGAATAAAATAGTCTTTTAATTTATTTAGGGGTAAAATAGTCATTTATGTTGTGAAAGTAGTTGATTGATACAAGTTAAAAAATAAAGGTTGTGTAAAGAATATGTTAAAATTTTATATTAATTAATTATACATATAACAAAAGAAAAATTGTACAATAATAATTTTCTTAAAATTTAATAATGTATATGTGGAGCATACCATGCATAGCACCAACACAAACCTGCATAATAAGAGCTTTACCAAGATACTGATATTGTATTGTAGATTTAGAAGTCACTTATATTGTGTTTAGGCAGTAAGAATCAAAATCAATAAATTATTTACTTGTAAAATGACAACTTGAAATCAGAATAAGAATAATGTGAGGCCCACAATTTTTCCTTTAAAAATTAGAGATCAATTCCCGTGAATGACATTTTTAGCCCCAACTAAGTTTCCTAATACCCATTTTATCTTTAATTTAAATAATAATAATAAAATTAATAAATTAGAATTACAATAATATTTTAATACATAATATTAAAATAATAATAATGAAATTAATAAATTATTATTATTATTAAAATTAATTAATGTTTTTGTTGTTGTTGTTGTTATTATTATTATTTATAGTAATAAAAATAATTAAAATTAAAATATATAATATTTTAAATAATAATAATATTAATAAATTTTAACTATAATAATATTTTAATAAATAATAATATAATGAAAATATTATTAATTTGTAGTGAGAACAAGAATCAATTAAAGTAGGTATGTTGGATGGTGTTGTGGGATGGAATATGAAATACTTATCCATCCGAATGCATACGTATATTTGAAATTTATCAATAGTGAAACTATAATTCTCACGAGTAGAAACGGATTTTCTATGATTCTGTCACTTTGTTTCTCCTTTGCTTTATTTTATCCTCCTAATTAGTTTCCTTATTTCATACATCATCTTCAGTTTTCAACTGCACTAACTATCATTCTTGCCAGCCTCATTTACTACTTACTAAAACACAAGATTAGATCATTAGAGCCAGGATGCCATGCGTGTATCTAATTCCAACACATTCCAAGTCTTAAGATTTGACGGTGACACAATTTCTACACTGCTACATAGCCTGGGGTTTCTTTGGAGAACTTTAATTTCAAAAGATTAGATAGGCTGTCAATTTGAAGAGCCCAAAATGCATAAAACTTCAAAGCACATAATCTAAACCTAAGAACAAGGGCCGGTGCTAGGATGCGACTTTGTTCTCCATTTTGGGATTCAATCTTAAATCATGTGAGCTTTGCTTATTCAGTACGTAAAACAGAATCTTACACCTCCATCACCATTCTTCTTCTTCTTTCCGAAAACCACAATAGCCTGTAACAATTACGGTGCCTGGGTACACCTATGGGAATAATATCAGCCCTCGTTAGTGAAGACACCCATTATCTTTAAATTCTACATATAGGTCCTATACTCTATCATTTATGAGGAGAATTTTGTGTGTACTATTATTTTTTTTTCTTTTTGATTGGGCGCGAATAAATGAATATAATGTTGTTGGGAATATTACATATTAAATATTACTATATATACCTTATCTAGTATCTTAATATCTTGTTTTAGGCGTTGGTTGAGTAATTTTCTAGTAAATTTCTTTAATTGACACCCATGTTTGAATATTGGAAAAGGTAAGGTCATCTTATCTAATATCTTTGGCTGGCCATTTAAGTTTGAGTCTGGCATGTTAATTTAACATAACGTCGATATGTAAACAAATATATTGATTGTATTCAAATCTGTAGTTAGTATGTTGTAAATGATATATTTGAAATTAAGGTGTTGTATAACCTAATCATTGTTTAGAAATAAAATTGCTAGTGGTAAATGAAAGTATACGGGTTGGATAAAAAAATTAGTTATAAATGAAAAGAATGTGACTACTGATATTTGAACAAAAAAAAAAATTTGACACAATGACAACCAAAAAACCATAAAATTATATGGTGTTATACTTAAGAGTGGGCATAGGCTGGGTTAGATTTTTACACATCCAACCCAACCTAATAATTTAAAGGTTGAGTTAGATTAGGTTGATCAAGTTAAAAATTTGAAGATCAAATCAAAATTAAAAATTAAATAAAAAATATATGAAATTTATTAAAATTAAATATAAATATATTATAATATGAAAATTTCATTCATTGTCTAGTATTTGATAAAGAAAGCTAAAAAATAAGATATCTTAAAATTAAGAAAATTTTGACAATGAGCTTCTAGATTTTATCCCTATTTTCCTACATCTATTTTTTTAATTCTAAATTTTGACATTTTAAATAATTAACTAGCATCATATGCTATAATAAAATGAAACTGATTTATAATTATGTATTGTTAAGTATTTATTAAAAAAAAAAAACTAAAACTAACTTACTTTCAAAATTAAACTTATAAGATAATAAATTTACCAAGCAATTATTTGCTACCATGTCAATCATAGCAGGGAGCTAAGCCAAATTCGGGTCAAGGTTGGGTCAGGCCAAGCCAACACAGTTTACAAGACATTATTTTACTTTAATTATTTGATTTTTTTCCAAACACACCATATGCTTTCTCTCTCAAATTCAAATTTAATACTTCGAATAAAAACACACAATAACATAATTTCATAACTCATATCCAAAATTTGATTTATATTTATGCTATTAAAAAAAAAACTCATATCTTATACAAATAAAAATATATAATTCAATTCAACAACCCAATATATTAAAAAAAAAAAACTATTCTAATATGTACATTTGTGCAAGATGAGTTTTTGTTTTTTAATTTGTTAACTAATCGGGTCGGGTATGGTTGGCCATCTAAGGCCTCAGCCCGAATTTAATCAAACTTAGAAATCAAATTTTGAGCCTGAATTTTTATTCTTATATTTAGATCAAAATCTTAAAAATTCAAGATCGACTTTTTTGCTATCTCTAATCAATAGCCAAATGCTTAACTTTTTTGTTTATGTAAAACAAATAAGTTATATTATTTATGTGGGTTAAGTTGGGTTAGATGAGTTTATAATAATTAAGCCAACTCAACCCAATTATTAATTAAGTTAAAGAATTAATTCAATTAATCCACAATAACTTACTCAATCCATTCAAACTAAATTAAATTGGATTAGATCCATTGAATTTGACTGACTTTGGCTACCCTAAAAGATTGACACTATTTTTCAATACAATATTATAACACTACGTAGTTATACAATTATTTTGTCGTCGTGGTGTCACCATTATTCTTTATCATTTTTTCAATGAATGTTTACCACACATTTTTAGATACAGCATGTTTACCACACATTTTTAGATACACCGCCTTCAAAATTTGTTAGAAAAACAACTGCAACTTGCAAACTTGCCCTTAATACAGGTCTGGCTCATTTCCGAATCAAGTTCCTTTAGAATGAAAATGTAAATGAAACCAACGTCTTTTTTGGATAAAAATTTTGTCCTTATTGCTAAAAAATAAAATCCGACTGCAAGTGATTCTTGTAATAATAATCTAGGCAAAAATCGACAAAATCATAGCTATCCTTTTTATCTAAACTTTTTTTCAATGTTATATACTGTAGTCAAGGATTGATTTTTTTTTTCAAAATTTTTTATATTTGAAATTTTGAAAAATAAAATGAACTTTTAATTATTAATTTTTTAAAAATATTAGAGATTTCAATATTTGAGTCTCACTTGAAGCACAATACTATGTGTTACTTATCTATTAAATGATAAATTTCATAATTATTATCCAATAGGTAAATATCACATCAGTTAGAATTTAATCTTAAATTTATATGTAATTTTTTTGTAAAGATGGGATCCACTGAAAATTGCTTTGGTATATTGGTCCGAGTAAAATAACTGTGATGGGCTTTATTATGGTTATAGAGAGTGGGCTAGTAAAAGCCCACAACGTTTTCCATTAGGACATTTTGTCTTTTCCCAGTATCAAGAAGCCCAGGCTTTGTTGATTGTGAAAGGGGAAAAAGAGGGCAAAAGGTTCAATGCTTTTGTTTATAATTTTCTCTTCAAAAATTACTAAATTGTTCTGAAATTCGAAACTAATGACTCTTTTTAACATCCCATTACGAATAGGTAAGTCAAATAATAATAATATAGTACTAGATTAAAATTAAAAATTTAGTGTTTGATGTTTAACGAGGCTTTCAATTTTTGAATTTGTTAACTCCGTAATTGAATTTTGACACTTTAAATTTTTGGATTTGTTTTAAAATTTACACTAGTTTTATGTTTTGGACTGTGAAGTATGGTGGATATTAGTATTTGTGTTTTATTTTTAGTTGTTTCAATAAATTAATTATTTTTCAATTATTTTATCTTTTGGGATAATAATAAAGGGAAAACCAAAAATGGGCCTTTGGGATCAGTCACAAAGGCCCAACCCGACTTAACATGTACTTAAGCATATTAAGTTGGGCTAACCACTTTATGCGGGTTGAGTATGTTTAGTGCCAACATAACTCGTGCTGAGAATTCATTTACAAAATACGCTCATCTGTTGCCGCATGCGACATGTCACACGCAAGGGGCTAGGGTTCCTAATTTGGATTTCTCATGTGTTCCCTTCACCGACCATCATACCATTTAACATTCGTCAATAACAAAAAAAAACAAGCATTAATACTTTTCCATACCAATCATGGTTTAACTTTGTCTTCCTTAATTGATTTTCTATCAACCGAGTTCGTCTTCTAATTGAGAGTCATAAATTTCACAATACAGTAAATCTTAATTAATTAATTAATGTTATGAATCTAAATATTTGAGTTTTAGTTTAAGTTTAATATTGTGTATCACTTATTTATTAAATAATAAATTTTATATATTATATAATTTTTAACCACAATTAAATAAATAGATACTATATTAATAGAAATGTTCTAATAAAAATTTTTGATTTTAATAAAGTCCTGAATAAGCTAAAAGATTAAAAAAAAAAAAAACACAAACTCTAATTCATTATTTTTTTTCTTTTAGCACTAAAAAACTACTTTTATATCACTTGAAACTCAAATTAAAATTAAAATTTTAAAATACATAGTATTACTCATTTAGTCAATTTTTTTAGAATTACAATCGACCATAACTCCTCATTCGATTTTCGGGTATATGAAAAAACAATGGAGTGTGCCGAATAAATGGCCACGTTGCAGCCGTTAGTAACCCACTAATTGATCAATTAATTTCAATTTTTTTTTTCGGTTTTCTAAGCATAATCCAGATTTTAAGCTATATTTATGAATTTTGGCAATTTCTGTAAAATTTTCTTTTTTTTTTTTTTTGTTATGGAGTTGGCCTGGGAACATTACAATTATGCACCTACAATCCGAATTAAATTTCAATTATTAGAAACGATAATGTGCCACAAGCTTATTAGCAAAGTGGATTTAGATTCGGCATTGAAATGAATTTTTCTTTTCATAATATTGTGACCGATAGTTATTGGATAATGAATAATATATAATTAACCATACTTCTATTATAAATGCACACATAGTGGACGATCATAAAAAATTTAACAATTCAGCTGAGCACTAGATTCAAAATTCAAGAAAAGCAGCCTTTAAAAACATCAAAAATATTGTTGTATCATATTCTGAAAACCTATGCTAATAATAATAATAAAAAAATCATATTAGTAACTGATTTTTATTTTAGTAGAAATTTTGTGATGTGAATATGCTTTATTTGCTATATTTGAGGTCAGCTTAAGACTGCATTATATTGAACTATTTAGTCATTTACTCCATTCTAAAAAAAAAAAAGAAAAACCTTTTACAATTTTTTTATAGCTAAATAGAATAAAATTAAAATTTAAAGACTAAGGTAGTGTTTTGCATTTTTAAAGATTTTTAAAATCTACTCAATAACTATTAAAACCCTGTTTAAAATTAAAGTTGAGATGCAATAATTGACTTATTTAATAAGCTTTGACAAAAATTGTATTGGTAAATTATTTAAAAGTTGTTTATTTCATAAATTTTTCTATTTTAACTGTAGCTTTTAAAAATATATAAGAAGTTATTTTTTATAACTAGCGTATTGAATAAGTTATCATACATTTTTAAAGTTTATGTTACAATTTTAATATTTTAAAAAAGGTAATTATATTTTTTTTTCATAAATCTTTATATATAAATAAAAATTAATTTAAACTTATGTGTATTTTGGTCATTATATAATATAATAACACTTATAATAAAATTTATCAAATATATATACTATACTTTTAAAACTCACGACAAATACAATGTCATAATTTATCATACAACAAACTTATTTCTTAAAAATACACTTGGGATACTTATTTTATATTATAATTGAAGTATCACCAACAGAATTTAACTATTTAGATTATAAATGATACCGTGTAATAATTAATTATCACTTGAACTAATTAAATAATGACATATCATTTAATACATCTGGTAAGATAAAAATTAAGTATCTCAATTAAGTAAATAGAATTAATATTTTTCTAATCAATAGTATTTTATTCACACAATAAAAACAACTTGTTTTATCAACCAACATAATCTGAAACTAGCTATAAGTAATAACACGCATAAAATGCTCCATGAAAAACAAAAAGTTCTATAATAAATACTAAAGACTATGAAAATAATAATTAATTAACATTCTATCTTTATTTTCTCATCTCATAGTCTCTCACTGGCTTTTGTATCTTCAAATAACTTAACTAAAATTTAGCTGGTGATATATGGTGTTCAATACAATAATAACTATTGAACTGTCCCTTTCGAACCGTATCTTTAATCAAAAGTATGAATAAGCTAAGGAGCAATCAATCAATTAACAGAAGAAAGCCGAGAAGAGACTAAAGAAGAGAGAGCCTAACATCAAACAAAACTTAATTTTAAATAATGGGGAATGATTTTAATTTTTCAGAAGTATTAAGCAAAACATTTGTTATTTACCTTAAAAGAGATGAGGAGATTGTGAGTTTTTTTTTTTCCTTGATCAATGATTCGATGACAGTAATACAATGAAGAAAAATTGTGATAATTATGTATAATTTACTTAAAAAATAGGTATTAAAAGTTAAGTTTTATAATTAATAAAATATTAAATAGAAAATTGTCGGACAAAAGGGTGATAAAATGGCGACCAAAACACATTTTATGCACTGCAGTGGTACAATTTCCTCCACAGTAACATTATTTTTGTCGCTATCTCGTTGCACCTATGGCTATTTCATTGCCCTATTAAGTATTTATAGTAACTTAATTTTTTCCACTCAATTTTATACATTCAACATGTCACTAGATTATAAGGTCAAGAAGAGATTGGGATAGTTAAAAACAAAAAAAAACAAAAAGATGATGCTAATCCCTTGTTCTAAAACATAAATGCCCGCCCATTTCAGCTCTTGGAAGAGTGAATATGAAAGCTTAGCCCATTGGCTATATTATTTCCTACAACACAAATAGCTTTAAAAAGCATGTTCCCCTACAAAGATTTTAGTGAAAGAATGAGTAGCTAGCATTGGCGCTTGCTCTTTGACTCAGAGACACTAAGGTCTAATAGTTGTGTTTTTTATTTACCACACTAAATCTAGATTTAACATCACGAGAGATTCCATTTAATTAAATAAACCGCACTTGAGATTGCTTAGAAAAATAAATTAATTAAAAGAGTCATTTTTAAAGCTCAAACATGGAATGGAAGTGGCTGAAAAAATTATAAAGAAATTCTTGACCTTATAGTTTTCTTGACAATATTAATTAATACATGATCGGATTCTCCGTAATCAAATCAATCCTTGAACCCCACTTATACGATTTCGTTTCTTTAAAATTAAACAAATCATTCTTAAACCACACGGTTAAGATATTCTAAATTATTATCACTTTTTGAGGATCTTTGCAATGATTTTCACACACACCCCCACCATCAACATTTATATATTTTATATTTTTTTCTTTTATTTTCCATTTTGTGTTGATTAGCCACAAGTCAGACGATCATAGGAATCAGTAAGATCTACCCAGATCACGAAGAAAGAGATAGATAGACCCACAGAGTGGTAACAGCTAACTTTAAGGTTACATTTTGTTCAATGTTTAAACTTGGTCTTTTACAGGCTAATTCTTGTCATTATAATTCTTAAAATAAAAAACCAACAGAAAAATAATGAAATTGTCTCTGCTAATCAAATCAAATCAAATACATATAAAGTGAAGCAGCGGGCTTTTGACTTGACAATTTTTCGTTAGTGACATTAAGGTGGCATCTCTAGATTCGACCAAACTGAGTCATGTCCTAAGGGAGGACACTCGTTAGATTTCCATAACCAAAGATCTAAAGTAATTCTTTTTCATAATAAGCTATGATCACTTTCCATTCTCCCAGCAATCAATTATTCCTTTCCGAGAAAATTTTGGCTAAATTGACTCCCCGAATCCTGTCATATCTAATACTAATCATTCACTTAATCTTTTTTTGGGTACAAAGCCTTTGAAATTAAATCTTTTGTCAACGCAAAATAATCTTTGTTGACTTGTTTCGTACGGTAAATTAAATTTTAATCCTTGATGGAAAATGTGAGATTGCACTAATGATGCTACATATATAAATTGGACCACTACCTCTCCACAACTATTTTTCAAACCATTTTAAAAGGCTGCAAATACCTTTGTGGGGTAAAGGAAATTAATGTGAATCAAAATCAAGGAGTATAATTAAATAATTAAGGAATTCAAAGAATAGACCACAAACTAAAGGAAAACACACGTCTTTTTCCCAAGCAATTTTTTGCCACTTGGGTTACTATTCATTTGCTAATTATGAATTTCAATCAGCTTGATTCAGAGTCTTTATTGAACATTAGTGAGTCAAACATTGTGGCTAAAGCACTTGTAAGCCGGTGTTTTTAATTATTTTTATAATAAAATGTAGTGGGACTGAATTTAAAAATTTATTTGGTACTGAGATTGATAGTTTTTAATTTATAATTTTATGAAATATATATATATATATATATATATATATATATATAATAAAAGTTGATAGAGTAGTAAATATAATTTTTAAATAATAATTTTAATAAAATAATAAAAATATTATAAAATTATATTATATATATCTTAGAGAAAAAACTTGATCTAGGATTCTGAAAATGAGTTAGGAAATTAAACCAAATTGAATAAGAAAATTGAAGAAATTGTTTAAAGAACTTCTCTGACAGGGGATTCAAATTTAATATCTTGACTATGATAGAGAAATCTATCAAACTTAGGGAATGTAATTAATAAGGAATTGAAGCATATACCACAATCTAATTAATAAAAGGAAAACACACGTCTTTTTGCCAAGCACTTTTTTGCCACTTGGATTCCTGTAACCATTTTCTAATTAATTAAATCAGCTTGTAATTTAGAATCTTTATTGGACAATTACTGAGTCAAACATTGTGGCTGCAGCACTTGTAAGTTGTGTTTTTATTTATTTTTAACGATGCAATGGGGTCGAATTTAAAGATCATATTAAGTTATTTAAAAAGTAATTTATTTTTTTTAAATAAATAAATTATATTTTTTTATTATTTTTTACATAATTATATTAGAAAAGTAAATTATTTTTAAAATAGTTTAACAATTGTTCGAATTTAAGGATTTATTTAATGTTGAAATATAATAGTTTTTAAATTATAATTATTGTGAAAAAAAAATTAAAACTATTTTATAAAATTGACAGAGTGGAATAAATATGATAGATAATAATTTTAATAAAAAAAATTATATTTTTTAATATATGTTTGAGAAACTACTTAACCCAAAAATATAAATTGATGGTTAAGAACCCAACTTAATATTTAAGACAAGTTTTAATAGTCTCCGTGGTGAAAAATGTGACTTGAGGCAGAAGTTGGTAGGTGTGCCGAAGTACAAGAGTAAAAAAAATGAGATAAAAAAATTGAAGAAATTATTGATAAAGTTTGTGCGTGGGAAAATTTACATTTAAGATCTTGACTTCGAATTGAAAAAATTAAGCTAATATGTAAGAGTTAAACAATAATATTTAAAATAAATCTTAATAACATAAGTGTGAAATAAAATTAACTTAAGTTATGAATTTGCAGTAACAAGTATTACCAAAAATATCAGAGCAATAAAATTTTTTGAAGCCCTATGTCGAGCTTGAAAAAGTTTCAAAAAATTTAGAATGAGCAAAGTTGATGATGATCATCTACTCATCAACACTGTAGATTTGGACAAGAATGTCTCACAAACCATGTGCAGAAATGCGTCCCACGTGGGATATGCATGCGTGTGGGTCACTTCCAAGTCGGTTCTGTTTCCGTTTTTTGTTTCCTTTTAATCACTTTTACCCATTCAGGAAATAATACAGCTCTATCAAAAATCACAATACCAAAAGAGAGCAATAGTAAAGCAGAAACAGCATGTTGCAAAGTCCCATACACGAACCACAAAGTCAAAGTTAGAACACTGAACACTCATTTTGTTTTGAACGTGGGGAAGGGCTAGCTTTGTGTTTATGTTTCAGCCCATTTAAAAAATTCTTTTTACAGATAAAATATATTTGGGTTTTTTTTTCCCTTTTCTCTTTCTTTGTTATTGTTAATATTTGCATTAGTTGCGTACGTAGGAGGCTTGCAGGTGGAGAATGGAGATGAGCTGTGCGTGAGGCAAGTGGCTGGCTCAAATCTCAATTTTGTAAAGACGTACTTCCATTCGGCCAATATTCTTTCTTCTTGTACTTCCCTTTTTGGGCACAGATATTATACTGTATATATAGTCTTCCTTTTGAAAATTCTTTTAATTAATTAATCAGCATTCAGCAATGCAAAGCTTTGGAAGCCAACAGGCTTTCATGAAGCAAGCTCCTTTTTTTTCAAAATGCAGGAATATATAATTGCTATAATAATATTATAGCAACATTAACTCGCTGCCCAGACAATTGGGGAAGCAGATGCACGCATGCCCCTTCAAGTTCAAATAAAGACCTTATTAAAAAAAAAAAAAAAAGGCAGCGAGAGATTAGTGTTAAAATTAATTGCTTTGTAAAGAAAGAGAAAAAAAGTTGAATTTAAAAAAAAAAAAGCGAGATTGGGTTTATTTGTATCGTAATTTTCATGGTTACGCTTTCAGCTTTACGCTTGTGCCTTTTAGCTCCGTCCAGGGTGGCCTCCTTTTTACGTACCTGGGGAGCTGCCACGTCTCCCACGGTCATATTCATTTTTTTTCTCCTTTTTAAGATTAAGATATATGAAGCACGAATTTTGATTGGTTGTTGGGAGATATTTGAAATCGATTCAAGCTAGAAGTTTGAAAAGTTACCCCCCACACATTTGATTGATTATTATTAATAGTTTTATTCTAACATATCCAAAGAGAAAGTCAAGATTGAAATATTTCCAAGGAATTGTTTGCGTTATCTACTAAATTATGTTGAATTATATACATAAGGGACCCCGTGCACAACAGTTGGGAAAAAAGAAGAAAACTTTTATTCAATTATTCTTCTTACTAAACAGACTTTTTAAGTTGATCAACGATGGTGTGTGCGTGTATATATATATATATATATATATATAATTTAGACAATCCTGATCTTTTAAAAAAATTAAATTTTAAGTATACATTTTGCTTAGACTAACATGCGCATGTGAGGGGGTGTGTGAGATAGACTCATGGTTCAGTATACTAAGATTATTTTAGGATCTGGCTTGAATTTATTTTCATATATCATATTAAAATTAAAACGTTTGATTGCCATTAAATAGCAGTTCATTGTTGTTTTTAAGTAAAGAGTGCTATTTTATACGTAATAAAGAGAAAGTTGGCCCGCATATAAAAAGAAAATAACAAATAATCCAAGACAGCAGATAAAATCTTACACACATGAATGTAACAACTCATATAAACCGGATTCTTAGCAAGCTGATCATGTGCTTGTTCTATCAAATTGTTAGCAACTAAGCTGTAGCTAAATGCCTAATTGCTGCTGCATGTATACATTGTGCATGTATGTTAAGACTAGCTGCTAAGTTGCCCATCACCCAAAAAAGGTACCCTAGTTTTTGGGGACCCACACACTCACCACCCAATAGGAATCGACAAATTGTTGCTTAGCGGCTAGGGCAGTGCCTCAACTGTCAACTTGCATGTTTTTAATACTTAAAAAAAAAAAGTTGAAAAAAGAGAGAAAAGAAAGCATTTCTAATTATTGTGGTCATTGACTATTTGAGATTATGTTATCATGTATCTAGAAAGTAGACGTAATAAGATTTTTTTTTTTATATTGGTTTTTATTTTTTGTTTTTGAATAAGAATTTATTCGTATAAATTTGTATATCTAATAGTAAGATTTAACTTACTTTTTTTTAGACCTATTAATTGATGGTTGATAAAATTAAAAGTAATAATAATTAAATAAATATTTTTACACAATTATTATCAACGTATTCTTGTGGTAATAAATTATTGAAAAATAAAGAAATGTGTTATACCCAATATAATTAATTAGCCTCAGCTATTATAAAAAAGTTTATACCCACTTCTTAAGAATGTTATACATAATGAACGAGTACAGACTAAGATTATATAATTATCTGTTTTGTTGAGAATACTATCTCAATTTAGTTAAGAATAGTTATTAGGTTAATAATATAAACTCGAGGTAATTATTGACTATTGAGCTAAATTTTTTTACTATTTTGCATTGTGAATATCCACCGTCCATAATTTTTGTATATGAAATGACAGCGTCCATACGTTACATAAACATAAAAACGATGTACTTGATGAAAATAATTTATGAGAATATATCATGTAGATTGCAAGTGTTCTATCTACCAATTACCTTAACAAACTACAACTACTTGAGTATATAAGCAAGTATTTGATCAAGATTTCCGAAACAATGCAAAACGTAAGAAGACACGTGTTGGGTGGTGGTATATACGATCAAACGTCATCATACGTACGTAACATACACATACCGGTCTCATCTAGATGTCAAAATCGAGCTAAAATCAAACGGTAAAAAATGGAGCATCAGAAATTTTCATGAAAGAAAATGACAAAATTTTGTCACGGCTAGTACGCACCCCACTAGAAAGGGAATGGTGGAGATAATACAGAAGACGCTCCCGTTTTAGAAACAGAAGAAGTGGTGCATAGCGAATGAGTTGAAAAATAATAATAATAAATAAATAAAAAATTGTAATTTTATTCGTGTGTGGGTCACATTAGTCACTTCAAGATTGCTCGGCGAGTGGTCGTTCTCTCAAACAAAAAACATATTTATGAAGAAACGACAATCACTCACAACTCAACTTGCATCTGCATATGCCAATGCCAGTACTGCCACAGAGCAGCGTGTGTGTGAGATAGAGAGATGTGAGCTTGCAGGAGTAAAATTTATGTGTCTCCTTTCTTCCATCTGTTTGTGAAAATGCCAGCGTCCTCGACTCGTGCCTCTTATTGGTCCTCCCATCAATCCTTCATTGTATTGTTATTATTATTATTTTTGGGTTCTATTTATTGCCAACTGTACTTCTGATTTTTCTTTTAGGCGCCGGCGGATACTCATCTGGCACGTGAATGGATGACAATTATCTTCAATTAATCCTATGCCGTGGCCACTGTGTCCTCTACCCTACTTTTTTTGTCGAGAACGTAAGTTCGAGTTAATTTCTGGGTAGCCAGGCATCTTCTCAAATAGTATTGGAAATAGATTTTTAAGTTGATCTCGGCGGAGAGACAAAGTTAGAAATCTAGCTAATTTACAGGAGAAATTTTAAGAATGTGCCGTGCGTGCATCAAAAATATTAATTGGAATGATTAAGTTTAATTATGGTTTTTGACAAATCTTGTGTGCTGACGAGTAACATGACGTGGGTGAAGACTTTGTATCGCAAATACCAACAGAAATTTTAAATATTGGACGTACCAGGTTATTAATAAAGTAAGTAAATAATTTTATAATATGTATATATTTATTTTAAAAAATTATTATATAAATAATAATTATATTAAATTTAATATATATATATTATTTATAATAATTAGTTGTATTTTTTATGATATATTTTAAAATTTCTTCAAAATTTAACAGTAATTTCCCAGTATCCCTATTGATGACGTGGACTAGCTTTTTTTGTGGCCTCATAATTTGCAGTCTCCACTGTCTAGTCCAATCCCAGAAATCAAACCGCCACCACAGCCGTCGCCTGCGCTGCTGCCACTCTGCAAAATGCCATCAAAGGATCTAAAGCTCCAAGCGCACGTGTGACTTGTCACGTGTCATGCACAACCTCTAAAGTCTACCGTACTTTATAAAATTATAATCAAGCACTATGTACAGTGAGGTGGATTTTTGCATAAATTAATCAATTAATCCAGGTTGGTACATACTTTTATGTTACATTCTCATAATTAATTAGTATTTGTATGCGTATAAAATTTGTATTCATGTAATGTGTTTAGAAACTCACTTATCTAAACTTCCCTTAATTAGTGATTTTTTTTTTGTGTTTGCAGTCCTTTTTAATGAATTTGCACATTTGATACACGCACGTCAAGTAATTTATTTACCAACGATAAATTATCATTTCTGTAATCTTAAAATTTGAATGATTGGATGAAAAGTATTGGGTGGTACCATCACGATTACTTTAACATGCCACCGCCAAATGACATTTCATCGCTTAACATTTAATGGTGTAATGTTGTGGTGGTGATAACACTGACGAATATGATCCTTTTTGTTTTTCCTACTCATGCTCTATCACTTGTATTTTCAAATGTTTAATATAAATACTTAAATTTTTGACTTAAAAAGTTTATACAAATTTTCAGGTATTGATTTCATATAATCCCATTGTAAAAAATATTGAAATTTAAAATAGCATTAATTATGATAGCTATTGATCCACCATTGAATTTCTTAAAACCACTTACTCAATATTTTAAGTAAAAATTTAATTTAAAATAGCCTAACCTTCACATGTATTTTAAATTTATTATAAGCCGAAAACCCGCCTCTAATAATCAGTACATCTTATAAAAAAAACTAACTAATTGGGAAAATGTCTTGCTAAAGCGAGAATAGTTCATAAACTAAGAAATTAAATATACATACAAACTTGGGGTGGCGACTGGTCACTGTTTTATTTGATTAATAAATCAAAATTATAATAATTTAACAATAAATAATAATATAGAATATTAAAACATTACACAATCTATACTACAATAAATTGGTATTGTGTATGTAGATGCCATTAAGATCCATGCTGATATTGAGATACAGTAACTCGTAAACTATCGTTGTTGTGAAAAAAAATTTATAATTATGAAATAAAAATTAATAATATATATAACAAAAATAAATTTCAATTAATAATTAAAAAAATAATATATTTTTCATCGAATAAATATAAAATTAAATAAACTTAACTTATAAGCTACAACAATTAATAACTAATAGATAATCACCCACGCCGAGAATGCAATGTATCAGTTGCGAAAGAGTACTCGAATAAAGTGCTTCGGAGTACAAAATTCTGGAAGTGCATATACAAAATACGCCTAAGCTACATGAAACAAGTAATGTGAGCTGCTTAAACAAGCCACGTGACAAGAACACGAATGAAATAAATCATGATCTCCAAAAATAAAAAGAAATGTGCCACCCGGCATTACTGTGATTCATAAAAAATCTAATGACCAGTGCTCAACTCAAGAAATGACCTTCAACCATTTGAAATAGCGGCGCCAGATTAATCCTTAAGAATAGGTAGTCACGAAGGATCTAATGTTGCGCCAAACTTTGAGCTCAAGGCTATAAATCAGAATGCGAAAGAAAGAAGCACGAGTTTTGGATCCATTTAATTAGATCGAATACTCGTTGAAACAATTAGAGTCAAACACGCAATGTCCTTGTTCCCTAATCTTTCATTTAAACTTCTCTCGCTGCTGACTTGATATTACATTACACAGACAAAAGCAGTAGAAGAAGTTAAAATCCAGCTTAATTACGAGCAAGGTGACGTGCTCTTCTCTCGAATAGTTCAGTATTAAAGGAATTTTTAATACGAGATGTTACGTTGCATTGAATACGCGGCGTACTAAGGCCCGAGCGAATCTGTCCCAAGACCGTAGTCAGGTTGGCTGCTATAATCGGTTCTAGATTCGTAGCGATCCGAATTCGAATCTTAGGAATAGGAGGGATAAAATTCTTTACTGCCCACTCCTCCCTTTAAAAAAAAAAAGGGCCCGAGCGAATCCTGTTCGCATTTCTCTCTGATCCAATTGAGGTGCAATCTAATTGACTTGTGACGTCAATGAAATAAGTTGGTTTTAAAAAGTTCAGTACTTTAATTTCCAAGGATTCATATTTCAGCTTAATTAATTACGTAAAAATTAACGTTAAAATTATAACGTTGTTCAACAACAGATCACCAAGTAGGGACGCCAAAGTTGCCCTTATCATACGAGGCATAGCCAATAGCCAGCTAGCCCTACTTTGTGGCTCCAATTCTTTCAGGGATAGTAGAGTCTTTTCATGTTGAGAGAGGAGCGTCAGGGTTAAGAGTTCCAACTTCCAACAGAGAGAGTACTGGAATTAATGCATAAATATCAATCTCTCGATGCCTTCATTTTTTTCAGATGTGGTAAATACTGGTACTGGAAATTGTATGCGTATTTACGTGCATGATCAGAAAATGAAGAGCAAGCAGAGACTGATAGCGGAGTTGCCGGAGGAGTAAAAGAGAAAATGTCACCAAATGGAAAATAAAATTTGCCAAAAATAGACATGGGAAATTGAAGCCTCTCTCAGAATCTGACAAGCCCTGACGTCTCTCTTTTCTTTAAGAACCATAAAAGTAACAAAAATTATTGCACACACTCGAGAAAACACGCAAATAATATCAACCCGTGTATACAAACTGTAAAAAAAAAAAGAAAATAATAATAATAATAATAATAAAAACAACATTCAAAAAAGAGAGGAAAGAGAGAGAGAAACCCCAGCCCAGTTTCTCTATTAATACCCCTTTCTCCTCATCTACGGCAAAAAGCAATCCATCCATCTATCTTTGAACAGAAACCTTTGCATCCATACACAACACACACGGTGAGAGAGAGAAACTGCTCTTTCTCTTCACAATATCTCAAGATTGTAAAGAGAAAAAGATTGTTACCTGTACAAGTGAAACAAGTATTTTCTTGATCATCATCATCATCATCATGTGTAATTCAAACACCACCACTACCACTACTATTCCCATCTTAACAGTTACCGATAAACCAGCACAGACGCAGCAAACCCATCTGTATTTTGATCTTTTATCGCTACCCAACGCCATAAAAAAAGACTCTGAATCATCATCACCACCGGCAGTAAATAACATTTTGCCCTCCATCTCGGAGATCGTAACAGAGTCCAAATCACTCTTCAATCTGGCCTTCCCTATTGCCCTAACAGCTCTTATTATCTACTCTCGCTCTATCCTCTCCATGCTTTTTCTAGGTCACCTGGGTGACCTCGAGCTTGCCGCTGGCTCTCTCGCTATTGCTTTCGCTAACATCACTGGCTATTCAGTCCTCTCTGGGCTGGCTTTAGGGATGGAGCCACTCTGTTCACAAGCCTTCGGGGCTCAGCGTCCCAAGCTTCTATCTTTAACCCTTCATCGCTCTGTGATTTTCCTTCTGTTCTCTTCAATACCCATTTCTCTTCTCTGGCTTAACATGTCCAAGATCCTTCTTTATCTTCATCAAGATGCTGACGTCACCCGCATCGCTCACAGCTACCTCCTGTTTTGTCTCCCTGATCTTTTAACCAACTCTTTGGTTCACCCAATCCGCATTTACCTTCGCGCTCAAGGCATCACCCACCCTCTCACTCTAGCATCCCTTGCCGGCACCATTATTCACTTACCTATCAACTTTCTCCTCGTCACTCATCTCCGGCTCGGCGTACTCGGCGTGGCAGCCGCAGCCGCCGTGTCCAACTTGTTTGTTCTTTTGTCTTTGGTTGTGTACATTTGGGCCTCCGGTTTGCACGAGCCGACTTGGACTAAGCCGAGCCGAGAATGCTTAACCGGGTGGAAGCCTCTGCTTAAGCTGGCCGCGCCTAGTTGCGTATCGGTTTGTTTAGAGTGGTGGTGGTATGAGATCATGATCGTTTTGTGTGGACTCCTTGTGGAGCCCAAATCAACGGTTGCTTCAATGGGCATTCTCATCCAAACGACGTCGTTGATCTACGTGTTCCCGTCTTCTCTCGGGTTCGCGGTTTCCACACGTGTGGGTAACGAACTCGGCGCCAACCGTCCTAAGAGAGCTAAATTATCCGCTGTGATGGCGGTGTTTGTAGCTGCAATAATGGGCCTGTCAGCTACGGTTTTTGCATCAGGGATGAGAGATAGGTGGGGTCGGATGTTTACCAACGATAAGGAGATCATAAGGTTGACGTCAGCAGCGTTGCCGATCCTAGGGCTGTGTGAGCTTGGTAACTGCCCGCAAACGGTGGGCTGTGGGGTCCTCAGAGGCAGTGCCCGCCCGTCCATTGCAGCGAATGTGAACCTTGGTGCATTCTATCTGGTAGGCATGCCTGTGGCGATTGGACTCGGGTTCTTGCTTGGCATTGGTTTTTGCGGGCTTTGGCAAGGGCTGTTAGTGGCCCAGGTTTGCTGTGCAGGCTTGATGTTGTATGTGGTGGGGACCACTGACTGGGATTTTCAAGCCAAGAGGGCCCAAATGCTAACGTGCACCGGGTGTGTAGATACAACTGGGTTGCTAACTGTTAACAAGGGCGAAGAGAAGCAGCCTTTGATTTGCGTAACTGTGGATTCACATTAATGTAGTCTTTTTTATTTATTCGGTTAACCTTTAGGTTTTTTTTTTTTTTCCTTAAATTGATTTTTCCGCTTCTGGTTTGTGAATTATTATTATTATTATTATTATTTTTGGTTAGGAAGGATGGGGATTTGCATAAAGAGGATATAAAGAAGAAATTTTGTTTAATGATGATTTTATGTATATTCTTTTTGTGCATGGTGAAGTTTAGCTTTTTACCTACTTTCCTTATCTTCTAAAACAACAAAACAGTAATGGTAAGTGATTCTTAACGTTACGTGGGAAAACAGTGGTGACTAGTGTTTCAAATATTCAGACATGTTTTTATCTTTCAGAAGAAGTATATCAAACTAGCAAGCATCATATCAGTAGCTGACACATGGCGGCTGTCTTTTTTAGATATTCAAACTCCTGTCACTGGATAAGAAACTTGTTGCCAAAAAAAGATTGCCAATGGCATGCTTGTGAAGACGATGTGACATGGCTAAAAAAAAAATGACCCGGCCTCTTCGATCTGACTCTTCTCTAGTGGGGGTCGTTGTTTTCATCATCATCTTATCTCTTAGGGCTTTTCATCAAAAATCCCTGGTCCCAACCAAAAGGTTAATTTCTTGCTTAGCAGCTTTGCAAATATATAGATGTATATGCATGGTCTGGCCCTGATGACTAAAATTATAACCTAGCTTGAGAGTACGTACGTAAAGAGAACGAATTTTTGAATTCTGACTTGTGTGTGGTGACTGCTGAGTCATGTGACCCCACACCCCGCACGGAATCTAATCAAGAATCATGGCTAAACGTAATTCTGATGAAATTAATCACTACTCAGGCAAGATACGAAGCTCTTTGGTGGTTTTCAATTTGTACGGGAAACATGTTTAATGTGGAAGAAAACTGATTTTTGTATGCTGTCCAAAGCAATGCAAACCATACACAATTTGTGTTAGAAAGGTTTATTGTAGTTACCTAGACCTCATATATTATAAAGATTTTTTTTTTGTTTATTTTGTTAATATACTCAAATTAATAAATTTTTTAAGTTACCTATAATAAGAAAGCCTATTTTTTAGGCTTTCTTTAATTAATAATTGTCTTACAATTAAGAAATTTTATACATATTCTATATTTGATAATCTTAATGTTAAAGAACTATGATTAATAATATTGTGTGATCGTTAATTCATTATTAGTTTTTCAAAGAAAAATATTAAGTTATTTATTTGTTTTAAAAAAATCTTAATTATTTAATGTTATAAAATTTATTGTGCTCTTCTTTATAAAAAAAATATTACATTTATTGATTCCAAATTGAAGTAAAAAAAAAAAATCTTGAAATAATAGTTCTAAAAGAAGTAAAAAAGATATCTTCTTGACTACTTTTCTTTTTTAAAAATTTCTTACTATTTTGTTGATTATTTATATTTAAAATATAACTAAAAATTGAATTTTTTTTTTAAGTGTTGAGGCTGGTGAAAGTAAGGAGGGCTCATAAAATAAATTCACCTAATACCCCCAGTATTCTAGAGCGACCCTGCATAACACACTTTAACTCCAACTTACTACTAGAGTACTAAAAGATAATGGGATTATCAAAGATGTGTATATTATTGCACCCATGAGTCCTTCTCTAGCTAATGCAGACACCCTACCGTTTTAACGTTTGTGAAAGGAATTTGCAGAGTTATAAAAAACGAAAATTAACATTGATAAGTTTTTACATTATAAAATGTATGAAAATGATATTTGAACCCACAATATATTTTCTTGCGGGTACAAGCCAAATTACTTTGTATGCACGGGACAAGACTAAAATGCAAATACAGTGTCTATGATTAGGAACCAAGTTGTATGGCTGGTTTTCAAAAGCGCACACACAAACACAAGTCTATCAGGTGGGTTGATGAATTCTGTCCTTATGATATGGATAAAAGAAAGCCAAGAAACAAACAAGGGCTATAATGAGAGGGGAAAAAATATAAAAAAAGGTAAAAAAAAGCCGTCCAAGCAGAAGAGAACACAAACAAAATATATATGATCACCATGGCATGGCATGGCATTGGCAGCAGCTCTCTGCAACGAAAACAACACAAGGTCTTGTCTGTTTAAGAAGTGGCAGAAGTGAGAAGGCTAGTTAGCTCTTTTGGCAGAGCACGCACGAGGGGGGTGTCACTCATTTTATTTCAGTCGGTCCACAATGCATTTGTTGTTTTCCCATGTACATTTCTTTTACTTTTGATGGCTTTATTTATTCTGGAGAAGCAATTCACGTACCCTTTCTACGTATACCTTCTAATGTACTGTTTTGGGGGCTCCATGTGCCATCAAATCCAATACCATTTTGGCCCATTATTTAGGAAATTTTTGTTAAAAAAAAAGGTTAAAAAATAAAAACTATTTTGCACAATCACGGAGAGTCGGAGAGGCCCTACCATTTGAATTTTAGCAAACTGCTTTCTCACATGAAATAAACCTTAGTATTCATCTAATGCTTCTTAAAAATGCTGAGATGTGGTATGACTTTGACCAAGCAATCTCCTAACAAACTTTAATAAAATTGTGTTTAAGAGTCTGGCTTAGCGATTTTTAAATAATTTTATTTAATAAATCATTTGAATATTAAATAAGGTTAATGCAATGTGAGACTATTCTTGTCCTTCACTTTATTATTATTATTTCTTTTTTGGGAGATTCTGACGTTAAAGATGAATTTATTGTGGATGTTCTATTAACATTTTACGCCTGCACACCTATAATACATACTTAGGGTGCAACTAGCTAGCTGCTAGAACACTCTGTAACTATTGATGGGTGAAAAGAAGTAAATAATTGATAGTTTATATATTGTTTGATCATAAAGATTCCTTGAGCCAATAATCATTCACAAGTTGAAAACATGCTTTTATATATATATATATATATGTATGTATGTATGTATGTATGTATGTATATATGTATGTGTATTCTTCATATTCAACCACATATACATCCGTATACACATATAACTTATCCACGATATTATATACATAGATTTTTTTTGTTGGAGCACGCGCACTGGAAGTAGAATACATAAGCAATTAAGCAACCCAAATCAAACTGGCTAGCCCTGGATTCGATCCTGCCATTAAGTCCCCACTGGTGGCTCATCAAAAAGCAGATCGAGGGGCCATGGCTACAGGCCAATGCCATCCCTTAATTTGCTATTAATTAAAATATACAAAGATCGAGTGTGTGTGTGTCTGTGTGTATTGAAAGGAAATTAATTCGAAAGACAGCATCATTCTAGAGCATGATGCTTCTCACATGGCTACTCCTTTTAAGCTAGCAACCACTCCATTCCTTCATTTCATCTCTCTCTCTTTGTCCCCCTTATCTAAATTTATATCTCTCTCCCACTTTTTCAAAGCTTCTTGCCATTCCTTTCATTTCAAATTAGGTCACCTAAAACCATCCCCATCATGCCAGTCTCACAGTATCAAGGAAAACCCTAAAAGGCCTCGAAGCCTGTATATGTTAGGGCACAAGGCCTGGCCTTTGCTGTCTTGCTCATATGCAACAACAGGGCACAATTTGAATATTAATTATTCTTCTTCTTATCATACGATCACTAGCTCTGCATTGCACTGCATTATTTAGTTCCATGATTTGTTCAACTCACTGTTTTTTTCCTTTCTATTTTTTTATTTCTCAACTTGGCCTGCCTTGTCTCCAGGCAAGGAGCTCAAATATTTCAATGTAATTCTAGAGCACAGTGGCATGCTTTAGGCTTCATTAAGTCTCTCCCATTATTCTCTTCTCCCTCTTAGGTTGACACCTGGGCCCATTCTAGATGTGGGTTTGATTAATTATAACTTTAAAACTATCTAGTACGTGAATTAGGTGGGGGAAAAACATAACATGCAAACATGCTTCTGTGTTCGGCATGTGTATTTTATTAATTTGTTTGCAAATTCTGGTTATGGTTAGCAAAGATAATAAAAGATTTAAGAAGATAAGGATGCTATACGATTGTTTTGTTGGAATTTCAGGGTCACATTCAATTTGAGAACCTACTAAGGCTAACGCTATATTTATATTAGCCAACAACTCATAACTTGATATAAAAAAAAAAAAGAATATGATTCTCTCTTAATTTTATTTCCCTCGCCCTCCTTATTTTGGAATCATTAGTTAAATATATATAATTATTAAAAGAGTTGGCATAATTATTTCACACTTAATCAATCATTGAAAAATAAGAAGGACTAAAAGGAAAAAAAAAATTAAGAGAAAATCATTGCCCAGAAGAAAGACTCAAGAATTTGCTAAACAATTAAATATTAGCCACCACCAAATATAAAGTCAAGTACAAGAATGGCAATAATTCGTGCATGCTACGAATGTATGTGCATAAACAAATTTGATTTTTGTGCAATAATCAACATAAAACTCATAAATCTGAATTCAGACACGTAGCCGGATTATATGCGAAAAAAAATTACATTGCAAGAACCCTCTGAGCTTCTCTTATCTTGAATTTTCTCCAAATTGCATTTTACTTATTCTTTACTTAATCTTACTTATTTATGAATTTACCCTCTATTTATAGAATTCCAAGTAATGATCATCTTCTTAATGATTACTTAATGTGTTAAATATAATATTTAAGATGTTATAGAGTTATAACTCAAAGTGATAACTTGCTCTTAGTTATGCTTCCCCATGGGCGACTTCAAATATATATATATAATCCCGATCTAGTTCGAAATTTTAAAGTACAAGAAAATTTGAAAAAGTTTTAAAACCGTGTGGCTTTAAAGACTTAAAACTTAAAATGTTTAAACCTTATAGATTTAAAGTTTTTCCAGATTTTTCTGCACTTGAAATTCTGGATTTAAACACTTATATATATATATCCAACAAACAATATTTGAAGATAATACAAATTTGACTTGTTTATTTTTATATATAAAAAATTTAAATCAAATACTAATCTAACACCATTATTAATAAATTGAGTGAGAATTGTGTCGCCTGTCAAATATAGTTTAATATATTCTTTTAAAATTATTTGTGGTACTACCTATTTAAATTCTAATAAATTTTGATACAAGTTTTTTTTTTTCCCGGAAAATGGACCAAAATATAACGTATAGTTCTAATAGACAACGTGATATAACTAATCAAATAATTATAATGTTGCTTAAATAGATTCACATGTCGAGAACCATGATCCTAAATCCGTTATAACTTTGTTTCATGTTGTTGTCAGATTGATTAGCGGCATCACAAACAGCCGTCTTTAGTTAGGTATGAGTCATTTTCAACGAAGAAAAAGCCTCAAGTGCACTGGCCATACCACTTTATCTCTGTTCTCATGTAATAAAATCTTCACAAGTACACATCCATTTCGAATTGATTGATCATGAAAGTGATTACAATTATGAGAGATAAAAATGATATTGAGTAGTCACCACAAAATAATGTACCAAAAATTACTGGGCATTTAGGCATGACAAATATGTGAATTAAAGGCACTTGCCTCATTTGAGATAGAGATAGAACCAACAAGTTAGAGCAATGCTCCATTTATATATTAGAGATATATAGCTTTCATCATTTTTTTTTTCTGTTTAAGGGTAGAGGAGAAAATAAAGAGCAAATTCATTTTTTAACACAAATTTAATTTTTAACCTTGTCTCTTAAGATTTGATATTGAGAGACAAATCAAATATCTATTTTTTAAAATTACTCCGTTAAGTTCCTTCCTAGATAGACATTCACATGTCATGCATATATGTAAGTTTTGCAAGATTAAAACAAATTCTTTATTAAAACCGGGATTTAACTATAATAATGAAAAGTTTATTGATGATATGGGGTTTAAATAGATAAAGTAGGGGTCGGTTTATAACTCTCCTTATTGGGCTACCAGTTTACAAATGATATGGGCTCACGATCTTTATGATCCAATTGAACTTAAGACCTTTATTGAAATCTTAAAGGGTCCAATTGTTATTGGATATCACCGCCAACTGTCGGCTGGCGTGGTCCTTTGGCCGCCGCCAATGGCGAAAACGGCACCTGAACCCAAGAGGAGAAAGATCAATCAACCGCCCCCCCGCCGGTAGTCTTTCACAACTCTCTAATTTTTTATTTTTTGATTGAATTGAAGCATATAAAGAAATTTCGAAAAAACTGATTTAAAGTTTTATTTGATTCTACTTTGTTACATTGAATTTTTTTTTTTTTTTTTTTGTTTTCATGAATATGTACAAACAAGATCGAAATAGCTTATATGGAAAGAGTATAAGGGCATGCGTTTTTTAGCCCTTTGATGAGATTGGTAAATACTTGAGACAATCTTTGTGATGATGATTTTTCTTTTTCTCTAATATTATTATGTACAACATCCCACCACTCAAGAGAAGTGGCTTTGCCAATATATATACATATTAGAAATGCTGCAATCCTTTATCATGAATTTGTTAAAATTTTTTTCAGACTTTAATAAAATCCAAGATCCTGATATATATATATATATTGATTACATGGCTTCGATGAACAATTGGATTGTTGGTATGATTTGAGCTTATTATTAGTTTAGTCAAGAGTGGAATTCCCATTATTCTACTTGGTGCATTAAATGTTAAATATGGACCCCTCTGATTCAAGATATAACTGATACACAACATGACAGTTGACAAGTTTGTTATTTGATAGTTCTTATTCCCAGCTCTTCCTACTCTTTTTATATGGTTGCAATAGTTTCTGGTTCAAAATTGGTTTAAACAATTGTTTCAATCCAGTGTTACCAAACTTTTTAAAGATTATAGTTGAAGCTAAATTTATAGAGTTAGAAGTTGTTTCTGGATCTCTTGGAATTGCATTTACTGTTATACATCGAAGTTTTTTACATCATTGGAATAGTTATGGGCTATATGGATTATATGTTCTTTGCTTCATGCCATCTGCTAAGTGGGAAAGTACTTTGTTTCGCAAATTAATTATCGATTTATCAGCAGACTTTCTTCACGCTTGTGCCAGTAAATTGTTTGTCAATGTCAGGTTTCTTTCTTTGTACGTTTGATGCCGACAATGCAAATTCTTAACAATGCTTTTCTCTTTCTGCAGGATTGTCTTTTCATCTACTGCAGATAAAGCAAGAGATGTACCATCAACAAGTCTTACAAAAGTAAGCATTTTTTTTTTTTTTGTGTGTGTGTGTTTCTCAGTTCTCACATATCCTGCAAAATCATTAAGCATTGGGATTCATAATGTGCTTCAATATGTAGGTTCCCGTGGCTCAAACTAGTGAAATTAATATGAGGATTCAGCAAGCAAAAAATTTTGCAGTAGCACAAGCACAGCAGGAGGGCTGCACCGGAAACTTCAAAATTTTCGATTCACCATTTGGGAATTTTCTTGTGCCTGTAATTCCAACTCGAAAAGAACTAGCTGGATAGTTCTTATCTTTTGTACTTTGTAAGCAGTTAGAAGATTGAATGCCATAGATTCATGCTTGTAAGTTTTTGCCTTTTTTCGACCACAAGTGGGATAGCTTTTAACAGATAATTTTAGGACTGATGGTACACTTTTGGCCTACAAAATTCCACTCCTTATCTGCTATACAATATATGATTCATCATTCGCTTTCGGTTACAAGCTGACATATGGGGAAGTAGCCTTCAGTCACATTCAAAGTCATGCAAGCTGGTAATCTCTATTATACAGGACAGCAACTATATTTGGTTTGTTTTGTAACAGCTCATTAACTACCAAGTTTGATGAAAACTCTCTTGGATTCTCAACATCTATGTTATCAAGTTCACGGTAGACAGTTACAAGTGGAAGAAGAATTGGTGCAAACCAACGTTCACAGGCCACTTTTTTAAAGTCAACTAGTCCAATGCCTTCTCAAGCTTGTAAGTCCCTGGTTATTTTGATCACGCACCAAAAGCAAAAAGGAACAACAGCCAATTAACTTTGATGACAAACTCCCAATTGTCATTAGAGGTTTTGCTGCTCCATAGAATGTGCGTTTGGTATCCTTATCGTTTTGGGATGTAAAGAAAAAAAGAAAGGCAGCGGTTATGTTGGAGTTGTTACACCTTGAAGCACTGATGATAACCGTACAATAAAAATAAGCATTAAATTTATACTTATTACTGTAATCATATAATAACTCTAACATAACCGGACCCAGGGGAAATTGATGTCATGACAAATATAAACCCCAATGTTTCGTAAACCCTAAGCCATCACTGTGAATATTTTCAACCTTTCCGCTCCAATGATTCATATCTTTTGATAAAATATGAACTTACTAGTAGTGATTTGACAAAATAGAATAGCAGGCTCCACTTACAAGCAAGCGTACATCTTCTACAACCATGTATGGGAGCGCTAAGAAATATTATCAAGAGAAAGGAGAGGAAGACAATGACACTCGAGTAGGTAAAATAGTCACGAAAATCTTTTTGGATAATTATGTTTAGATTACATATGAATTACTATAATTAAGTAATACAACTATCTTAAAAAAGATTTATGCATACATTTCAAAAAATAGCAAGAGTGTTTCTGACTATTTTGTTATACTACGAGTTTCTCCCTGCTTTTGCCATCAAGAACACAAAAGAAGCTAAGCAACCATCGGGTAGATGATGCCCACAGCCCACTCTCAACAATCCGGATTTGGCTTGAAAACAGCGGATACTTCTTGATTTGATTATTTGAACAAGTTGGCACTGAGATTGACAGGACACTTTTTGATATTTTTAGATTCCTTCTCTTATAGAATTAAAATCGAACCGTCCAAGCAATGACATGCTAAGCAATGCAAGTACCTAATTATAGAGATGGACCCTTTTTGTCAGTGACAGAGACACATCTCATCATCTCCTTTGGTTTCCATGTTAGCAATACTCTTAAAGTAATACTAATCGTCCGTCTTTATATTATGGCGAGTTCTTGATTTTCAGATTAATAAATTTAAGTTGCTTCTTAAGTCTTAAAAACAGCAACAACAACATTGCTATTGCTTTCCATAATTTATAAGCAGTTTGATAAAAAGCTTTTCATTGCCTCATAATTATGCATTGAGTGTGAACTGTTGGACAAGTGGCTGTATACAAGAACCCACCTTGGTGAATGTACTATAATCGAATTCAATTAGTCATTCATCCGTAATTAACTTATTGAACAAGAGAAAATAAAATATATAATAATAAAACGTGGTCTTTGACTCTGAATTGCAAATTTGGTGAATTGTTTGTTGTTTTAAGTCGTAACCAACTTGGAGAACACAAAATGAATGATGAGTAGACGCTGAGTCGGATTGAAGTTGGCACAAGGCATTCCAACCAAAAACTTGGTCTAACTTTTGATTTTGGATTTGGTTAAGATTAGCTGTAGCCTGTATGTTTAATGAAACAGTCCTTCTTTCAAAGATAAATTGGGATAATGACATTATGCTCCCTGAAGTTTTATGGTTTTCCTAATGGGCACATAGATTATTTGTTAGTATCGAATAGATCTCTAACTAGTGATAACTTTTATTGAAGTGACTGAAATGCCCCATAGTATGGAACACCTTTTTAGTTTCTTAGTTTCTTGTTAGTTAGGTTTTTTTTTTTCCCTTTTATTGAATGTAAATATTAATTTCTTTTAAAAAAATTCACAACAATATTATAATATAATGACAATTTTATCGTAATTGTAACACTCCAAATTCACCCATGAAAAAATAGGATAAAATTAGAATAAACCTCACATAATTTATTCTTATTAATAAACCTCAAAATAGACAATCCTTATTGATAATCCAATTGATTCATTACATATAACATTCGAAAAAAAAAATCTCTAATCTAAAATTAAATTTCTAGTCAAAATTATTCTTGAAAGCAACATTAAAGTTCCACTAAAAATAATCTCTCTACCTAAGTACCCATGCCACATCTCTAACCAATTTGCAAAATATTGGAGACGGAGGGTAAGTTATTAACTCGATAAATAAATCAATGCATAATATTTGAAAACTTTTATCATTATACCTTTAAACTTTTTATATCGTCGTATAATAACATCTTCATTTAGTATAAGGGATGGATTTATGTAAAAATATTAAAAACATTAAATCATTCATAAAATATTAAAGCATAAATAATAATAACTTATGCCTCGTAGACATCACCATTCATCATTTATGGTAATATATCCCGCATTTTTCGTCATTTAGGGTATTATACCCCGCATTGTTTATAACATCATTGTCCACAAGATCATCATTATAGCATTAGCATTATATACACTACTATGGATAATGAGCCAAATATTTTTGAATCCATCTCACAGTCTTTCTTAAATAGCATTTAAATACTTTTACTTTGTAAGTTATGTTAGTTCCAAACATTATTCTACATTAATCATGTGAGTTTGTAATTTAATAATACATATGTCCTTAACATATATTGAGGGTATGAGTTCAAGCTCCATATAACTCATTTCTTTAATAGTAATAAGAGATATTCTAAAAGTAATAAGAGATATTTTTCTTGTAAATTAGTAACAACAGATTTCTACAGTAGGGTTATTTTTGTTATTTCACTAGAATCAGTGGACCTATGTGATCAAATAAAAAGAATCTATGTCCTTATGTGAAAGTATATTAAAATACGGACCTAAATGTTATTACTGCCAAATAAATTTCCGTCAAAATCTGGACGCCCTAGATCTGTTGACAATACTTTTAATATATATATATATATATATATATATATTTTATCAGCTAATTATAAGTTGAATTAAAAAGCCAATGAGGTTTTTCTTTCTTTGGGTCAAAGACTTGGTTTATTTTAATCCAATCTAAATTTGCTCATGCATTTGACTTTCCAACGAATTATGTTAAATTGTCCTGAAGAAGAAGAAGAAGCCGTGTTTTCAGAAAGTATTATTAGGAATTTAGGATGGCTGTATTATCTGTTTTTTTTTTTTTTGGGGAAAAAATATCAAAAATTACTTTTAATTATAAGGAGAAGAAAGAATTTTGATAATTCACTTCCAACATAACACGTGCTAACAAACAAAGAAAATTCTTACACGTGCCACCCGTAAGCATCACTAAAGTACATAAATCGTGTCCGTAGATTTTTCCAATATAATAATAAAAAAAAAAGGGAAATATCAGACATTTGACGGTCATTATCGTAATTCTAATCCAAAACCGTGACCTCTTTGTCTAGGTGGTCTTCTCATACAAAAATCCAATAAAAGATTCACAGCGCCTTCGTTGCCTGCAATTAGTAAATGCTTTTGCTCATCAATTACTATATAAAAAAAAGGTGAAATACAAAATGCAAAGGAAAGAATTATAAATATAAAAATTTATACTCTCGTTCAGCTCCAATATTCGGCTCGATCTGGGGTTAACTGGAACCTTTAAATTTGAATCAAAAGCAAAGGAGAGAGTTGGAGTCCTTCTTCTAACAAAAGTCCAAGTCAAAGAGTAAGTTACTTTTTTTTTTTTTTCAAATCTCGCGCGGGGTGATGGGAAAAGTGGCGGTAGCGGCGACCGTGGTGTGCGCCGCGGCGGTGTGTGCGGCGGCGGCGCTGGTGGTGAGGCATAGGATGAAGAGCACCGGGAGGTGGGCCAGGGCAGTGGCTATATTGAAGGAGATGGAGGAGAAGTGTGGGACCCCAACGGGGAAGCTGAGGCAGATAGCTGATGCGATGACGGTGGAGATGCACGCCGGCCTCGCGTCGGAGGGTGGCAGTAAGCTCAAGATGCTCATCAGCTATGTCGATAATCTTCCCACTGGGTGGGTACCACACAAAACAAATCAATAATATCAAAAAAAAAAAAGGAAATCTACTTTCGTTTCTTTTCCTATATTGTGGGATTTATTTGATTAGAAAAGTAGTTTTTTGGACTATGATTATCATTATTTTCATTTATCGATTTTTTATTTTGTTTTATTTGGTCTTGTCTAATTTAATCATAGTATATTTTGATATTTGATTGGTGGATACATTTTCCTCTCGGTGTCTACTACACGACAACAAAAAACGCAAAAAGAAAAAAAAAAAAATCTCTTCTCCTTCCGACTGTGTTGGATTCTTTTAATTAATAATAAAATTTATATTGGTAATTTAGTTGGTTGTGTGCGTAATTGATTATTATTCAGGACCTTTTAAAAAAATTTGGGATATTGATTATAAGTTGTAATTAATCATTTATGGTGTTGTTTTAGAATTAGTCCTATTTAATGTTTGAGTTGATTTGTCAGATTTCTGATTTTTATCAAATTGATAGATTATTATTAGAACTGCCAAAAATTTATTGTCATTCTTGTTTGAGAGCTCATATTATATGATGGAGAAATGAGTATTCTTCTTATGTTGTCCTGCAACACTCCATATGAAAGAATCTTTTTTGGATCCAAGGAACCACTACCCATGCTGTGGTTCATTCCAAACTTGCTGCAAATGGGTCCGCTTAATTTTTCTAATGGACATTTCTGATCGGAAAATCATATTTCACAACTTACTTTTTTGTTTGCTTGAGATTTGGGTAATTTCACTTTTGATGCTTAGTAAATGCAGCATTTGCTTTTTCAGCTGCCTAAACAGTGCTTCCTTGGATTCCTGTTCTTATCGTTCATCAAATACCTGCCACCACTTATTTTATTTTTTAAATTAAGAGATCTTTTACTTTTCCGAGGTATAGATTACCATCTAAATATTCGTTGTTTTAAGCATACAATTGGTACTTGATTGTAAGATTCTTTTTGCTTACAGCTCTGATTCTCTCTTTTGGCTGTTTATATGATAATGTGATGGATTGATTAACAAAGTTAGAGGAACTTTTAAGAGAACACTTTAGTGGAAGGACACTTCACACTTTGACAGATAGGCATCAATGCATAATTCGTGATATTCTGGTTCTGACTTCCCTGTTTGATTTTAATTGTGCATAAAAAGGTTTTGCTTTTCTGTGTATGTTTATGTTTTATTTGTTAAGGACTACCTTGTCATTTCTCTTTATAAAAAATGGCTCTAATTTCCAAATTTATTTGTACTTTATATACTGAAATATGGGAATCTATCAGTAATTTCTATTACATTGGAACAGGTTGTACCAGGGTCTTTAACTAGTGATAGTTTTTGCAATTGACTGGGATCAAAGATTTGCCCTGCCCTCGATGCTTTTTTCTTTTATTTTTATGTTGAATATATTTAGTGTCAGAGAGTAAACGTCCTTGATTTGGGCAATTATTGCTCTTTGCAGAGGAACCCAAGCGGTCTCCTAGCCTTGGTAGTAGAGGTTCCTCATGATTACTATATCAATAGTTGTGGATGAAGTATGTTATAAATGAAAAAGAAAAGATGCGATAAAATTGGAAATTACTAAAGAGAAGCAGCAAGTGTTTCTTAAATAGGACACAGTTGTTTTCTTATGCATGGATTTAATTTAGTAGGATGATTTTTATTTTTTAGCTGATGATAGCTCTGTTGAATATGCCCTTCACTTTCACCTTTAATTTTACAGGGATGAGAAGGGGTTGTTTTATGCCTTGGACCTTGGTGGCACAAACTTCCGTGTCCTGCGAGTACAGTTGGGTGGGAAAGAAGGCCGTGTTGTTAAACAAGAATTCGAGGAAGTTTCAATTCCTCCACATTTGATGACTGGGAGTTCGCATGTGAGTGTCTTTACAAACCATCCTGGAAAAATTTTAACTAGCTTAGATTGGTGCATGCTTTTGAGTTTCTGTTAATGGTTGCGATTTCAGGAATTATTTGACTATATTGCTGCAGCACTTGCAAAATTTGTTGCTACTGAAGGTGAAGGGTTTCATTTTTCACCAGGTAGACAAAGAGAGTTGGGTTTTACCTTCTCATTTCCTGTTAGGCAAACATCAATAGCATCAGGGAATCTTATAAAATGGACCAAGGGCTTCTCTATTGAGGATACGGTTAGTCATACTTACCTTAACCCTTGTTTTGGCAATATTTTTCATAATTATGATCTTGCAATTGATGTCTGTGGTTATGGTGTTTCCAGCCTTGCTCATTGTCCAATATAAGTGTCAGTTTCAGAGATTCTTTTAACATCTAAAGAAGAAGTTAACGTGTTAAAATTCTGCTACACTGATATATCCTTTTTTTTGGGCCGATGTAGTAACGTAGTTGGTTCTTATTACAATTACCTCTGTTTCACAGTGATTTATATTGGTCCTATGTGGTTTATGTCAAATGTTTCTGGCTCTTGTGATTGTCTAAATTAGGTGGGTGTTGAAAGTAACTTCATAGAATTTAATAACGGAGTTTTATCACGTATCATGTTGTCTGATTCTTTGGATATTGTTTTTCTTTATTGTCTTTCATCCAACTACACTTTGATAATCAGGAACTAGATCTTGTTACCCAAGTTGGAAATTTTATGCCCATTCTATTTGGTCTGCACGAGCATCATGATATAAAAATAAAACTCCAATGGGGCAATGAGGTGTGTGCTGAAACCCTCACTGCTACCACTGTCCCTGGCCTTTTCATTTAAGAAATGTGAAAATTCCAATTTGCTATGTCTACTTTTGGGAGTGGACATTGAATATGTAAACTGACGTGAAAATCAGGTTGTTGGTATTGTTGTTGATTCATATATCCTTCTAAAAGTTTCCTTGTGTACTATCCAATATACCATATAACATCTGACTCATGATTGATTATTGAGTATAGTGGAAGGAGTTAAATGTGTTGTGGAGAATGAATTTATTTTTTACGGGCATGTCAGTATATGGTTTCTCATGTATATGCCCTTGATATTAAGTTTTTTCTGAGACGACAAATTGTGTGATCTTGCACAATCAGGTTGTTGGTATTGTTGTTGATTCATATATCCTTCTAAAAGTTTCCTTGTGTACTATCCAATATACCATATAACATCTGACTCATGATTGATTATTGAGTATAGTGGAAGGAGTTAAATGTGTTGTGGAGAATGAATTTATTTTTTACGGGCATGTCAGTATATGGTTTCTCATGTATATGCCCTTGATATTAAGTTTTTTCTGAGACGACAAATTGTGTGATCTTGCACAATCTGTTCTACTTGTGTTAATACTTGGGAGAGCTTGTAGATATACTTTCGAGGTTGTTTGCATGGTGAATTTATTTGTTTCTATAATGCATCCTGTGTTCAATTCTCATGAGCTTTATATAGGCAGACAACTTCTTCATAAATAGCTGTCCCAGGTAGATCTATGGTGTATAGCTGTTCTGGAATGGATGCCAATGTCAGGATGTGTATTATTCTAATAACAAATTTATGTATGAACTTCTTGCTCTCTATTTCCTGACCGCTACTGTTGTCTTGTTTTCTCTTGTCTGTTATAGGTTGGCGAAGATGTAGTTGGAGAATTGACTAAAGCCCTGAAGAGAATTGGGCTTGATATGCGTGTGGCAGCTTTGGTAAGCCCATTTTGGCTTTGCTTCCTAGCACTTTGCTCATTTTTTCTTCCCAGTCTGAGAAATTTCTTTCACAATGTAGCCTGATGTAAGATATTTGCTTTTTTTAAATGCCTTTCCTCTTATCCTGGGGATCGCTTGACATGCTGAGTTGATGCAGGTGAATGACACCATTGGAACATTAGCCGGTGGTAGATACCACAACAATGATGTCATTGCTGCTGTAATCTTGGGCACTGGCACTAATGCAGCATATGTAGAGCGAGCACATGCAATTCCCAAGTGGCATGGTCTGCCTAAATCAGGTGAAATGGTTAGTAAGTTGTTTGCAGATATTCGTATCTGATCTGAATATATTATTATCTTTATTTGGTAACTATAGTCTTCTTCTGAAACTATATTCATTAACATAGGTTATCAATATGGAATGGGGTAATTTCCGGTCATCACACCTTCCACTAACAGAATACGATGAAGCATTGGACACTGAGAGTTTGAATGCTGGTGAACAGGTTGCTATATTAATGTGCCAGTTCCATGTTATGATTGCTTATGTAGATGGCTTCATAGGTTCTCATAATGCCACAAACTGTGCTTGCAGATTTTTGAAAAAATGATCTCTGGTATGTACTTGGGAGAAATTGTACGCAGAGTCTTGTGCAGGATGGCAGAGGAAGCCGACTTTTTTGGTGATACTGTTCCTCCGAAACTGAAAATTCCATTCATATTGAGGTGTGTCTTTTGTGCTTGTGCGCTTATGTCCTATCCGGTCATACTCAGTCATCTCATCTTTTTGTGTTGAAACTTGTTAAGTATGGATGAAGGGGACTTTTTCATTTTTCGTCAATGCATCCTTTTCCATATAAGAAGGGAATAGCCACTGTTATATGTAACCTGTAACTGGAAACTTATTGGTTATAGGAACTCTAGCACTTAGAATTTTACTTGATTAAAGCAAATTAATTTTGGGATTGTACAAGTTACCATGTATTAGGAGCCACTTGTCTAACTTATAATCCAAGTCTACATATCTAAAACTAAATTGGACCTTGTCAGTTTACATATTATATTTAAACCTTGAATTTTTGGCGTTAAAGGACTGTCTTGTGCTACATATTTAAGCATGCTGGAACGATCTGTGTTTACTAGTTTATTTTATGTAAGTTATTCGTTTGCATTGGATATTTCTTTTCCTGTACAAAATATTTTACACAATTGATTTTGCGAATGGTGTGCTTGCTGAGTTGCTGCACTGTTATCTTGAAATACGCAGGACTCCTCATATGTCGGCTATTCATCATGATACATCTCCAGATTTGAGAGTGGTTGGGAAGAAACTAAAGGATATATTAGAGGTATTATACCCTGTACACACAGTTGGAAAACAGCTTGTGTTATGCTGGCATTTTATTACTTGCTTTCAAGCCCCTTTTTTTTTACCAGAGATAATACATATACCTAAAATAAAGGACCCAAAAAAAAGCGGCATTAAGTAAAAAATTCCGATCTGTATTTTTTCCAAGGACAAATATGTTTGTTGAGAACTAGTGATATTTGAGCTGGAAAATATTGCTTCTTACAAGTTATACATCAGAGCATCGAGATCTCCTATTTATTAGTGAACTTCATAGCTTCTTGTTTAGAAACAAAAATATCTTGTAAGTTGTCTTTTGTTGTTCTGTGTGTCAGATATCCAATACCTCTTTGAAGATGAGAAAAGTTGTTGTTGAGCTCTGTGACATAGTTGCGACTCGAGGTGCCCGCCTATCTGCTGCAGGGATTGTTGGCATCCTCAAGAAATTAGGCAGAGACATGGTAAGAGATGGGGAAAAACAGAAGTCAGTAATAGCATTGGATGGTGGTTTGTTTGAGCACTACACAAAATTCAGTGCTTGCATGCAGAGCACAGTCAAGGAGTTGCTGGGAGAGGAAGTCTCTGAGACCGTCGAAATTGAGCATTCCAACGATGGATCAGGCATCGGAGCTGCACTCCTTGCAGCCTCGCACTCCCAATACCTTGAGGTTGAAGAGTCATGAAGATTGCCCTCAGTATACACGCAACATTCTAGTTATTGTATATTTTCCTATTTCTCACTCTTCCTTGTTAGTTCTTTCGGCTTATTTGGAGCTCTCCACATCCCTGCTTCAAGAATTCTAGCTCCAAAATTCTTGAATCTGGCTCCTGTGGAGTGCATAATTGAGTAATGGATCAAATGTGCAGTCATTGTGGGCAGTCACTGGCCAATAGCTTTACTGCTGTCATTCTGCATTTTGCTTCTTTTTTTTTTTCCCCAGAAGCTGGGGGAACAATGTTGGTACAAGTGTATAACATTATATTTCCTGAATTAGAAAATAAAATGGGGATGTAAACTTTTGCTTTCAGTTTTTACTCTTCGGTGAAATATTCATTAGAAATAAAACGGGGCTCTATTTTTTGCAGCTGCATATTGCCTGTGTGTGGTCTGCTGGTTGATATTTCTGTGCATGGGTCTTAGTCATGCGACACTGTCGTTAAAAGCCATGCAAAAGTCATATATTTTCTTAACTGCTAAAGAGTGAAAGAGATTAGTACAAGTACAGATCATTGTGTATTAGTGTTCGAAATTCGATATTTGGATTGATAATGATATAATGGGATTAAAAGAACATGCAAAGAAGTTTGGATTAGTCCACTTATTAATCGAGTCTCTTTTTCAAGTGCTGGGCAAAACACAAAATTCCAGCTGCCGGGAGAAAATGTGCAATGGAAATGATGCCACCTTTTCCGAATTAAATTGATATTGCACCTGGCACATGCAGAGGTTATATCATTTGCATCTCGGGCGCGGATGCTGGTCACAGGTCTTAGGGATCACTGTGGATTAACACGAGCGATCCCCAACTAGTTAGCAAATTACACTAAAGAAACCAAACAAGCATCGTCACTTTCAGACATTTTCTCACGCTTTGAGTCCCTGAGGAGTGGAATCACATGATCATACTTTCTTCCACTGTTCTTTTCTATGGGAATAATCGAATTATTGAGTAGGATTTGGAGAACCATCCTCATGTTTGGCCTCTCAGTAGGTGGCGTGCTGGTGCAAATGACCCCGAGTTTGAACACTCGAATCATTTCTTCCAAGCAGCAAGGTTCCTCGATTTCCTTGTCCAAAGCATCAACTATAGGTTTGCCTTCCTGAATGTGACGCCATGCCCATTTAGCCAAGCATGTGTGCTCATCACCATTGTTAGCTTCTTTTCCTGTTGTTAGTTCCAGAAGGATGACCCCAAAGCTATAAATATCCGTCTTTTCATTCACCTTTCTTGTTCGAGCATACTCTGCATTGCGAGTCAAAAGTACAGAAATTTAGATAAAACTCTTCTATTAACATCAAAAGAAGAAACTGAAATGAATATGTTTTTGCAAGATTCATCACCTGGATCGATGTACCCAAAAGAGCCAACCACGGATGACATTGTTGCAAATTCTCCTTCCTTGACCAAGATCTTAGCTAGACCAAAATCAGCTATTTTTGCATTGAAGTTGTAATCTAACAGGATGTTACTTGATTTCAAGTCTCGATGGACAATGGTTGGCGAGCAGTCATGGTGCATGTAGCAAAGCCCCTGGGCAGCCCCCACAGCAATCTGCATCCTCCTGGGCCAGTTTAGGACTTCATCACGGACTGTGCCTGAAAGAGATGACCGATTCTTCTTATGCAGCCATTGATCCAGGCTACGCTTTTCCATATACTCGTAAACAAGAAGCTTCAAATTCTCATTGGAAATACAGCAAAGCAGTTTTACTATGTTCAAATGCCTGATTGTGCTCAGTATCTGGACTTCTGCTAGAAATTCTTTCTCGTGTTTTTGGTCTAACTTTCTGTTATTCCAAATCTTTTTCACGGCAACAACTTCACCCGTATGACTGATAGGAACACAGTATACTTTTCCAGACCCGCCACTTCCAATCACATAAGATTCTGTCAGTTTTGGGAGAATGTCTGAGTCTCTGAAATTTAGCCTCTGGAATGAGGTGATCTCTGTTGAAGTCAATTCATCTTTTCTCTTCTGATAAATTCTGATCATGTAAAACAAAGATAGAAGTGCCACCAAAAAGACTGCAACCACTGAACCTATGATCACAGCAACATGTTGGGATGAACCCTTGCTTGATTTCTGTGGCACAAAAAAGCAGCTTTTCAGGTTCACATTGGAGCTACTTGCACAGAGACCAGGATTATTTAAGAAACTACTGGCATATGCACCATTTTCAAACTGACTTGGGATTTCTCCTGTGAGGCGATTGGAAGACAGGTTGAGGGAGGTGGGCATCAGGACTCCAATTTGTGGTGGAATTTTTCCAGAAAATTGGTTTTCTGACAAGTCCAAATATTGAAGGACAGGTAGAAGGCCAATTTTCTCAGGAATTTCTCCAGAGAGCCGATTTCGACTGAGATTCAGAGCAGTTAATGACTTCCATGAGATTATATCTAATGGAAGGGAGCCAGAGAGTTGGTTCTGATCAAGCAACAGGGTTGTTAAAGAAGGAAGAGCTGTCAATCCTCCCGGAATTGTACCAGTAAAGAGGTTATTACTGGCCAGAAACACCACCAGATTCCTCCAAGAACTCACTCCAGTAGGAATTTTACCAGAAAACCTATTGTTGCTAATCTCAAGCCGTGAGAGATTCCCTGACATTTTACCAGGAAGCTCACCTGTAAACATATTGTCCCTTATTAGCACCATCGATAGATTGAATCCCGTCCATAGCCCCGCAGGAATGCTTCCTGTAAAACTGTTGTTGTAGATTTTGACCATCAACAGACTGCTACAGTTCCCAAGTGATTCCGGCAATTCTCCACTGAGATTGTTATCCTGAGCTGCTAATCCTACAAACTTACCACCGGCACACAAGTGTTCAGGTAGGCTGCCCGTAAGGTTATTGACAGAGACCTCAAAAAATTCCAGTGGTGAATACCGGCCAAAGTGTGAAGGCAAAGCACCTGATAACATGTTGTTGAACAATCTGACATCTTTCAACGATGGAAGAAGCCCAATGCCTTCTGGGATTTCACCAGATAATTGATTGAACATCAAACTCAAATTTGACAAATTCTCCAGCTTTCCAAAATCATTTGGTATTTTTCCTCTCAAATTGTTTGCGGAGAGATCAATGAATTTTAAATTCAATGACTCAACAGCTTGAGGAATCTCCCCAGATAACGAGTTCCTGTAAAGATATACTTCACTCAAGTTCTTCAACTTGAACACACCGCTGGGTATGCTCCCGGTCAAATTATTAATTGACAAATCAAGAAACTCAAGAGCTGGCATGTCACCAATTGTTTCTAGAATTTCACCAATCAAATTTGTGGAAGCCATCCACAATTTCTTCAGCTTTTTCAATTGCGTGAAATTTGAAGGCAACCTTGATGGCGATAATTCTGTATTGTATGCCAATTCTAATACTTCAAGATTCTGGAGATTGCCAATTTCAGCTGGGAAAGAACCATTAAACTGATTCACAACGAGGTTAAGTTCCCTAAGCTCCGTCAGTCGCCCAATACTTGCAGGAATTTCCCCAGACAAGTTATTGGCGGTGAGATAGAGGAACTTCAGCTGAGACAAACGATCAATATCCTCAGGAATGGGGCCAATAAAGTAGTTCTGAGAGAGGTCTAAGTACTCGAGCTTAGAACAGTCGTAGAGAACCCTCGGAAATTGGCTTACGATATAGTTGAATTGGAGGTCCAGCTTCGTGAGATTCTTGAGGTCACAGATGAATGGTGGGAATGTCCCATTCATGTTCATGTTGGTGAGGTGTAGTTCAGTGACAGAACCATCAGTGCAGGCGATCTCAGGCCAGGTGCAGTGCGATGAGTTTGATGTGGTCCAGTGGCTAATGGGTAGTGGATTTTGCCAGTGTTGCTTTAGTTTGAGTAGGACTGCATGTTCTTGATTATAGAGTTGGGAGTTTGCATGGCCGAAAAAGAAGAGGAGGAGGGTGCCGAGTAGCATTTGGAGAGACGTTGTTGGGGTTGTTTTCGACATTTTCAAAGGGGTTAGTGTTGCTCAAACTGGGGTAGTGGAGATGCAATATGTGGTTTGTTTATTCTGAGAATATGGGCAATACAATTACATTGAATTCAGAAACCAGCGGCATGCATTCACATTGATTCTTGGTATTCTTAGTGTGTGACAAACGATTTCTGAAAAGGATAGTCAACCTCCTTTACCTGGAAAAAAAAACAAAAATTCAACAACCAACACGACATTTACATGATTTTCTTGTTAGCCTTCTTCTTTATTGGCACTTTTATGCTTAACTGCTTTTGAAAGAAAGCAGAGGTACGTAAGAGCAGCTTCATGGAAAGACGCCATCGTTGATCGAAGTGGGAGACTTTGAATATTATAATTTATCCATTACACATTTCACCAGGAAGAGCAGGGCAAGTCTTACACGTCACATCGTGTTAATTGCTGCAACTTTTTCGTTGACTAGTCGCCTCAATGGAAACTTCTCCTTCAATTTTCCGACTTTTCCTGATAAATGTTCGGGGCTTGGATCCGATTAAGGTATTCTATGGGTATCGTATCCAACTGTTTAAGGATTATCGGCAGATTGACAAAAAGTCAATACAAATTAAATAAAATTTGACAATCTAATTGTGTCCTGGTGAAATACTACCGTAGTTATAGCTTAAAGAGAGATACAGACAAAGCTCGTTATTAAGCAACTAATTTTTATAACAACATTATTGTTTTAATCTCTTACAGTTTGAAAATGCTTTACCAAATAGTAATAATAATTGAACTACAAACACCTTTTATAATTAAGCATATGTGAATTAATTTGACATAAAGCAATTAACCGCATAAAATCATCATAATATCTAATATCTACATAATTAAAAAATAATAATTATTTATTTTTAATTAATTTCTTCGTGCTAAATCAATTTATATATATTTATTTACACAAAATCATACGTAGCCTTTCATTATAATTTTTCGCTATTAGAGTACCGACGTCCCAGGTGATGAGATGACATGAAATGGGTAATCTTTAAATTTCACAAAATTCAATAATTTGCACATGACAAAGCTCTCCTAAACTTGGTTGTCATCTCAATATTTTATAGAACTGATTGCTTTATTCAATAATTTCATGATCCGTCCCCGTTCGTAGAGGATTCGTTTCTAAAGAAACCGGTAACTTATCCAAATTCTAAAGGAACCAACCTAATGTTATCTTAAAGTTGACCCAATATCACTTCTGTCAATAACATAAATTATAAAATTAATCCAAATGTTAAATTAACCAGAATTCCAATCTGTTCTAAGATCAGATCTATTATGAAATGTGGTGGTTTTGAATGAGTCTACTATTATAATTATTCTAACTAATAAGGCAACCAACCTTAAAGAGAATCCATTTGCGTACATTCTGAAGAACCAAATTCAAGCTCGGTATCTCAGCCTACCATCCTCATCCAGCCCCCACTTGACCCGCAGCAAAAGTTCTTCATCTAGAAGGACACAATACAAAAAACCACTGGCTGCCACTTTTCCTCCTACCTCTCCATGACCAAACTTGGTAATTTCTATCAAGACTCAGGAGTTGGAGTCCAGCAAGTAAAAGACAAAGCCAAGTAATTGCACAAGCTAAGAGAATGGAAACTGGATGAGCAAGAAACTCAGGTGAAATGTCCCAGGAAAATTGAAACAAAGGAAAAAACCTTGCATTGTTGAATTTGAGATATTAACTAAGGCCCTTGGGCAAAGTTTGCTGGTTACTTGAGAAGAATAAACTTCTGGGGCAATGAGAACTCTGATATTTAGTCCCATGCACCGTACTTTCAAAAGGTGAGAGGAGACTAATGAAATAACTTGTACAAACTGAATAAATATTAAAATATTCCATGATATTGTCAATGAAGAACATATCTATCAACATGGTGCACCATTTCATCAAGTAGCATGCATATCTTCATATTTGGTTCATGAAAGGGGTAGGAGTATATGGACCAGCAAAAGCAAAGGCTCTACTGGCTAGCGGGTATGCCACTTCCCCTTTGTAGGCCAATATAGAATGGAAAAATTTTATTCAGCTTTATATCTTTATTTCAGGGTAATTGGTCTACATACTGTTCGGATCAAGTGGGATTGAGATGAGGTGAAAGGGAAGACAGAATGAAGGAACAAAACCTAGGCAATCCACACCTAGAATTCCCACTGAATCACATTTGGGAAGAGAGTCATAAACTTGAATAAAACTATAAAATTCTTTACTATTCTCTTTCAGTAATTTAATTGATAGATTATATATACCAAAGAAGATGTCAGTTATCCTAAACTTATGTAGGAGTAAGATTTAAAAACTGTAACACTTTGACTAGGAAACATTAAAGATCAAGAAAAGAGCGATGGACAGTGCTAAAACTCCTTCAAGATACTATGGAGCCCAAAGTATCCAACAGCATGTTTTTAACTCCAAACTCCCAAAGGCACATAAAATAAAATATTTGAATTGACTTTAATTGACTAGGTTAAGCTCAAAATAAATCCCTTATTCATTTTTTATAGGAAGCAACAAAACATTTTTATAGTAACAGCAGTGAATTAGAGTCACCGAAAGGAACAAGTTCCAAAAAGATTGATAAAAAGTTGACCTCTTTTGACTTATATCATATGAGAATTGAACTTCTTCCAAAATACAGTAACTTGTCCAGCAATACAAGGTTTTCATGTCTAATGCTCTTTCACAGACTGCAAACTAATGATACTCCTGCTGAGGCGAATGTTTATAAAACCATACTTAATGTTATGGTCTCAATCATCCTTTGACCTAAACTTCCACCAACAAATTCTGCTTCAAAGAATACAACTGAAATGAGATCGACACCTTGGTTGGGTGGACTCACCTCTCCACCACCAACTTTGAGGAGGGAGGTTCAGGTCTCCCCATGGTCAGTAGGAGAAGATTTCTCCCATTTCAGGAGTCTGTGGGCCTAGAAGTCTGGACTGCTGTGCTATATTAGAGTTGATCTAGGCAGGGGTCTCAGCAAATACCTGACCAAATTTATCAATCCTAAGGACATTTATGTGAGTATGTGACATACAAATAAATCTACATAACCAGTTAATTATATATAAGAATTTTTTTTGGGAAGAAAAATAATATTGCAGAACTTTTAAGTTCCACAATCATTGCAATCTCCAACACAGTCTGAGTTACCAAAGGAAAAAGAAAAAAAGCGAAGCTAAATTTCTTAGCTTTTTTTTGAAGTAATTCACCATAAATTGATGGCTACTCATCCAGACTAACACATGCAGAGACTGATAAACCAGATAAATTAACTACTTCAACAGAACATAATACAACTGTCATGCTAGAGGTTCAGGCTTCTTGAATTATTCCATTTCCAAAAACACTAAACCATAATTTACCAGTATTGTATAAGCAACATATTGCAGGTCTCAACACAACAGCGGATGAAACATCAATGTCAGTAATTAATATGCTTGTTGGTACATATAAAACAATTACCAATCTAAGCTGACGGCTTGGACGTGGCAACCTTATCAAGACGAACATTATTAAGTCTCTCGAGAGCCAAAATCAATGCTTGGGTGCCCAAATTGCCTTCCCCATGAGCCTTGAGCGACAAGTAAAGCTGCTGAGCCAGAGCCAGGCCAGGCAAAGCAAGCCCCATATTCTGACACTCTTTTAAGCAAATCCCCAAATCTTTCACAAAATGATTCACATAAAAACCCGGCTCAAAATCTCTCTTTAGTATCCTAGTCCCATACAAGTCCAACGACTTAGACCCGGCTGCTCCCGTTGATATGGCGTTTAAAAATAATTCCACATTTAGCCCTGCCTTGTGAGCATAAACCATTCCCTCCACTAATCCAACCATCGTAGTAGCGATCGTGATTTGATTCGCCAGCTTCGCGAACTGTCCTTTCCCACTGCCACCCATGTAATTAACTTTCCCCATGAGGGCAAAAAGGGGATTTAACTTTTGAACTACGGATTCGTCCCCTCCAGTGAATATAGCGAGGGTGCCGGCTTTGGCGCCGCGGTCACCGCCGGATACGGGGGCGTCGATGGCGGAGCAGTTTTTGGAGGAGACGGCGGCGGATATCTCGGAGGCGAGGGAGGGTTCGGAGGTGGTCATGTCGACGATGATTCCACCGGGACGTAGGCCGGAGAGGGCGCCGGAGGAGGGGTGGAGGAGGACGTGGCGGACGTCCGAAGGGTAGCCGACGATGGAGAAAACGACGTCGGATTGCGAAGCGAGGGAGTGGGGGGAGTCGGCGAGGTGGGCACCGATGTCGAGAAGGGGTTGGGCCTTGGAGAGGGTGCGGTTGAAGACGGTGACGGTGTAGCCGGCGTTGAGTAAGTGGGCGCACATGGATCGGCCCATGACACCTGTGCCGATCCAGCCGACGCGGGTGTTGGCGGGGCTAACGGGATCGGTGGATGCGACGGTGGCCATCAAGCGGCGGCGGCGGAGGAGAGTCACGAGTGAAGCTGAGATGGAGTGAGAGTGAGCCTTGCGGGAGCGCAGTACCAGTAGGAGTGGGAGTAGCAGTGGCATGGTCTATGTTTCGCGAAGGGAATATCAATATCAAATTATCCAGATTGGGTAACGCCGTAATTTTAGTCACTTTTGAGGTCATTTTGGGCCTTAGCTTATTGGCTGGTTCTGCCGGGGCATTGAATTCTTTTGTAATTTGGCGCTGCTGAGTTTCATTCACTAGTTGTAGTAACAATGCTTTGTCATTGTTGAGAACTTTTTCGTTTGCTATTGTAATAATTTTTTTTTCTCGTTTAAAATTTGTAAAAATAAACCATTCTAACAACTGGGAAAACTTATCCAGATGGAACTGATTCTTTGGCCAGCAACTCATTAGTCATTGCCATGCCCGCAGAGAAATACACAGTTAGCAGAAAATTACAAAACATTTCAAAACTTGATAGGGAAGAAAAAAGATACCATTGTATATTCCTTTGCAGCTAAACCAGGATAGTATGAATTTTCAGTCTCTACATTACAATTTCAACAGTCCATGTCAACATTTCCATCGCTAAATTTTCAATAGAGAATAAAAGCTTTCGTAGGGGTGGTTCTCTTAGGAAGATAACCTGTTTCTACTAACATAAATATGTGTAGAATGAACGTAATATGAGGGTGGGCATAACCGTGTCATAAACAAACCAATGATTCCAGAAAATCTCTTATTTAACCAATAAGGCATATGCAAGAATGTGAATCTCATTAGCAGGTCATCATTATAAGAAACTCAGCTATGTTCTACAACCGCTAGATACAAACAATCACGACATTGATGATACATGATTCCATGAAGTAAACATGATTCTAAACTTCCTATGACAGAACAAGGAAACCAAGAAATGAAATTTAAATGGTGACAATTCAAATGCACCAGTAACAAACCCGCGACGACCTGTTATTTTATTAGACAAAAAATGGTAAACCCATTGGTGCCCAAAAAGCCTGTTCCACATCCTGGAACAGGGTCCTTTCATTCCCACATCCCCAGAATCCTCTGCCCTGAAAAAAAACAATTTAGGATGGCGCCACAAGCCAGTTATACATATTTACCGGTTCACATGCTCAAAACAAAAGCATTTCTTAGAAATGCATAATCATTGTGGCAAATACTATTTACTAGTCAAACATATTCTCAGTTGAATGCTGAAAAAATGCTCCATGATTGAAGATCAAAGTTGCATCAAATCCAACAAAGAGCAGTAAAATATTTCCACTTAATGCTAATAAGTGGCATAAACACGTGATAAAGAAAGAATAAGTTGCTATCTAGATTAAAACAAAAATCATTGAATCCTAAAAAGGGTTAAAAGATACAAACTCCGTAACTTTAACAAAGAGTACTATATTCACCAACATTAAATGTCGCATAAAAAGGACTTCAAAATTATCAGAATTCGAAGCATAGCTAAGATGGCAACAATGCTGAGGTGCACAGAGAAAGACGAATAGAGCATAAAAAACTTCGTTCTTCGCAGATACAGAAAACACACTTTAAGATAATGGAACAAATGAAAAGATATAGAGTATCCTAACAAAAATATATAGAATAGCCTTACCTTCATCGTTTGACAGAAAACGTACCATCTACAAACATGTTCACATAACTTGATATCTGAAAGCAAGACCATACTATTTTCACAGAATTCAATTTCTTCAACATTCAATTCCAAAATTTTCCAGGCAACTACATTGTGCTTCTCTAGCCGTTGATGTACACCATTAAAACCATAAAAATTACTTCACTGATTCACATTTTACTTGCTAATGGAATATAGGATGACAAAACTTAAATCATGATAAAGTTGGGCAAAAGAAACCAACAAACTGAGTTTCCCATATGCATTCTTGATTTCAGAATAAGAAACACTCTGCTTCAGAAAGCTAAAAAATGTAAAACTCAAATAGAGCACTAAGCATAAACTCGGTCAAAATTAATCTCAAAATTATAGATTCCATCTGAATTATTATACAAATATGAAACTATATATCAATAATCATCCGGAGGAAACAAAAATCAAAACAATGAAAAGGCATGGCATACAATCATTCATTGGTTAAAGACATAAATCACTGCGTGATCACACATTCTAACAAGAAATTGCACGCTAAAAATTTAAATTTTAATCTCTTCAATTTTAAGACCTCATGTTTCAATTCACTTGTACTCAAAAGAGGGCACCGGAGGCGCATCAAAACTCTCCAAAATCTCCGTCTTGCTTCCACCGCTTGTGGCCGGTTCCTTCTTTTGGCCTCCACCAAACCACCCTCCGAACCAACCCGAACCAGAATCTGAAGAACCTGATTCTGCTACCTGTAGGGGATTCCCCGGCAAGCCAGCAGGAAAACCGGGTGGCCCACCACCGATCATCCCAGGAACCGGCTCCGGTTCATCAATCATAACCGGGATATTCTGCGGCCCGCTGAGGACTTTATTGAGCATGATCCCTGCTCCTTCTATTAAAGCCAAGAGAACGCCACCAAATGCAGCGGATCGAGCCGAGGCGCCAAGACCCTGGCGCATGGAGAGAAAGCCACCGGTGGCGGCGCCGGCGAAGATGGAGTTCCAGGGGTCCTCTTTCTGGCGGAGGTAGACCATGGAGCAGTCGAAGGTCGAGAAAAGCCCGCCCCACACTGCGAAGCTTCCGCCGACGCGGGGCGCGTTCATTCGGACGGCTTGGGTGCCGCCGACCAGGCGGGCGCCGCTGGGCGAGTTATAGACGCCCTTGAGGAAGTGAAAAGCCGAGCCACCAACAGCGCCCATGCCGAACGCGCCGCCGATGTCGTCGAGGATCCTGTCAGGACAGGGTTCTCGGGAAGTCTCAGGAGTTCCCATCGAAGACGGAGGCTTTTGTTTTGTTTTGTCAAAAGAGTCCGAGATTTTTGAGGGGTTTTGGGTCTCGACACAAACTCTAGGTTTTGTTTTGTAGTTCTCGACCTTCCTTTGTGGGAAAAGGGGGTTGGGCCGTTAGTTTCGAGTGAATTGACGCAAAAGTCCTTAGAGACACGATTTTTTAAAATTAAAATTATTAGTTTTTGTCTCTAGAAAATACCGATTAGTTTTATTTGCATCTGTTAATAGTAATGGATCCACTTTTTTTACCATTTTAAAGTAAATTAATAGCAATATTTCTGATGAGCTATTAAATTTTGTGCAAAATAATATCTCGTAAATTTTAGAGAAAGGTCCTCTTTGAACTATGAAAGAAAAAAAAAACTAATCTAATTTGCACGAATAAATTAATTTAATTAAAATCAATTGAGTTTGACCAATTTCTATAATTTTAAATTTATTAAAAAAAGGAAAAGCCAATTTGGTATGATTTTAGGAAAATATTATTCACATTAAATCTCTTACCTAAAAAAAAAAAATTGACATTGTGTAAGGTCTTAATATATTTATCTATGTTTTGGTTGAAATAAGATTACTTTGCCTTGAGCTGAAAAGTATAAGTTAGGTTGAGTTTGAGAAGGTCAAATTAATTTATTATTCCGAAAATAAGAATAAAATCAATTTATCTATGTTTTAGTTTGAATTTTAATAAAATTCGTTGATTTTGAGATTAACATTTTTTAATTCAACCTATAAGGGGTATAAGTGGTAACTCAAGAAAGCTCAGGCGGTTTGGCCAATTCAAGCGCGAACAAGATGACAACCCCACTTCGCCCCCACGTCGTCGTTTTGTTTATCTCCACTTATCCTCTACACCACCCTCTTAAAACCAAAACCCCCTCCCCACCCCCAATTTATTTTTATTAAGCAGACAAGAACAGCTTGGGACGGCGAGAAAATACTCTTACCGGTTCATGGGCTTTGGATGAGAATCTGGGTATTGCTCGCAAAGGCCTTTGGTCACAATCCAGGTATATTCTTGTATTCATCAGCCGTTGCTTCAAGTTGATTCATTCGTTTTATAACTAAAAGGCTTATCCATTTTCTGTATGTGCACAATGTGCTCTAATTTAACGAGTAGCCAAGCACTGTCCTTGGCAACTAGAATTTCTTCAGAACCCACCAGATTTTTTAAACATATTTACACAAAGTCTCAATCTTTACCAATGGGGTCTGTTTCAAAACCTCCATTGAGCCCTTCGTTTATCAGTTTTTCTCGGAATGGTCACAGAACTTATGTTAGAAGTTTCAGCTTCTCCAAATCCACAAATTTTTCATTAGGGTTTGGTAATAAGTCAATGCAAATGGGCGGTTTAGAGAAACCAAGAGGAGTGTTAAGTGTGATGAGAGTGAAATGTAATGTTCAATGTTGTGATTTGATTAGAGGCAGGGGTTTTTCAAGTTTGAGTTCGGTTAGAGTTGGTGAAAGAAGTCGTGTATTGAGAGCTGGAAGACCACTTGCTTCGTTGAAATCAAACAAAGATAAGGACGCAAAACGGTTGGGGAAGGTGATGAGTGCTAAGGCTAGTCGTTCATCATGGGAGGCATCAGCGGAAAGATTGGAAGATGTGAGTAGTAGTGATTCCTCTTGGGACGAATCAGCCAAAAGGTTGGAGAAAGTAACAACTACAACTATGGGCCGCGCTTTGGAGGAATCGACTAAAAACTTTTCCAGGACAGAAGAACGTAGAGAAAGGGTAGTAGGTATGTCAACAGGTCACCGACATGTTTATACTAAAAGCCTTGGAGCTGCAGAAGAAGAAGAAGGAGAAGAAATGGAGGCTGTTAGTGATTCAAAATGGAATAAGAGTAGGAATGGTTTCGGACGGGATGTAAAGGCCAGAACAGAGAAACCAGAACATCGAAGGTGGAATAGGCAGAAAAACTTTGGTAGAACTACATGGAAAGATGCTGCTCCGTCGACAGTACCTAAGATGGTTGGTGAAGGGTTATATGGAGTAGGGCCTGTTCTAGCTGCATTGTCAGCAAAAACAAGGGAATTCTATGCACTCTATGTTCAAGAAGGATTGTCTTTAAGTAGTAACAATAGAAAGAAGAAGGACAAGAAAGGGTATGAGAAAGTATTGAAGATGGCTGAAAATATGGGGATAAGAAGAAAGGAAACCTCAAAGCATGATCTCAATATGGTTGTTGGTAATCGCCCTCATCAAGGTCTTGTTCTTGATGCATCTCCATTGGAGATGGTCAAAATAAAAGAATTGGACCCTACTTCAGCAGATGAAGATCAAGCCTCTCTTTGGGTAGCATTGGATGAGGTGATGGATCCTCAAAATTTGGGGGCTATCATTAGGTCTGCTTACTACTTTGGAGCTTCAGGGGTGGTGTTGTGTGCAAAAAATTCAGCACCATTGAGCGGTGTTGTGAGCAAGGCCAGTGCAGGGTCACTTGAATTGATGGAGCTGAGGTACTGTAACAATATGATGCAGTTCTTGGTATCATCAGCTGAAAATGGCTGGCGAGTCCTTGGTGGTTCAGTTTCTTCTAAAGCAATTGCCTTGAATGAGATTCCTCCTGGTCAGCCAACTATTCTAGTTTTGGGCAGTGAGGGCACAGGATTGAGGCCTTTGGTGGAGAGATCATGTGCACATTTGGTTAGGATCCCTGGTAACATTCCAGTTGATTTAACTGCTGGAGAAATTGACAATGTGGATGCTGATGGAAATTATGGGTCAGCAGAACAGTTCCAGTCATTTATGGCTGTGGAGAGCTTGAATGTCAGTGTTGCTGCCGGTGTGCTGCTTCACCACTTGGCTGGGCACCGGGTCAGTAATAACGGTCACATAGATGATAGTTCAACTGCAACAGTTGATTAAGGTGACATGGCTGCTATCTTGAAATTTCGTCTCAGACCAATTATAGAATTAGGTTTACCTATCCTCTTTATTCCTATAACATAAATGGATTTTACAGATTTTAGCAACGTTTGTGGGATTTTCTTCAACTTGACATGTAAATAGTCATTTTGGTGATGAGGAAGTCATGCCCTCGGCTGGGAATTTATTGCCTTAAGAGTTTTGTTTCTTGGTCATTCACTTTCTGCTTTAATGTTTGTGATGTCTTTTGTTTTCCTGAAACTTACTCCAGAAGGTTTGGTCATCATCAGAGAGGATTTCCTTGATCGCAAGGATAGGTTTACAAGTTTGATTGGCTCCATAATTTATCTGCCAACTATTTAATTGGTCGTATGAAAAAACCTAGTCACCAAGGATCGTGAACAATTGAGTATAAGCCAAATCAAACCAATCAAACCAATCATACATCTAATAGCTACTAGTTAGTAAATAGTACATGAATTTATCATAGCAGGTATTTTATCAAAGTTGGGGTTTCATTTACTAATGTTGGCAGCATGTGGTTTTCTTTTCTTCACCAGTCTGTATATGCATGGATGTCTATCGGTAACCCTCACCTCTCTCCCTCTCTTTTGCTAAAAGATCAAATTTGGATACTCAGGTAATTATTAAATTGTGGTGATTAAAGGACGGTGATATTTTATATTTTCATTTCATAGTTTTATTTTCTCCTGTGTTTATATCAAGAATCTTGTGTTGTGTCACATCATTTAGAATCTCAATTTCATCATCTGCTACATGTAAATCTTTTCTCGGATAATGGTTTCTCTTCATTCTTTTGTGAAAACAAACACTAAGAGATCACAACCGCCATGGTATCATTCCTCCATTGTCTTGTTGGATTTAGAAGCAGCAGGAAGAAAAGGATCACAGTATAATTCATGCTCGTGCGTGCAAAATTTGGGCATGGACTAAAATTATTCACAGAGCTTTTGCAAATTGCAGTGAAACAGGAGCCAGATTCACAAAGATATGGAAAGTCCTTTATTAAGATTTGAGAAGGCAATGCTGTCGTCTGTTGTAATAATTAAGAGCCACTTTGGGACAACTGTAGTGTACGGGCTCAAACTTTCAACAGCCTGAAGGGTACCCATTCATTCAGAACTCTTCCAAATCTTTGGGGGAAAGTTGGAGGCAGCTTCCGGAAAATATATCATATACCCCCTTCTGTGGTGATCATTTAATTTTTTAACTAATCGTGTTTTAAGTTTCTTAATTACCCCTCAAAAAATGAAGTCTCAGGAGCTGTTTAGCGTACACGCGCTCTCCTTTGGATTTTTTTTCAACTTATATTAGTGTAAAAGCAACTACACCCGTGCTGTGGTATGAAAAATGAAAAAAAATCATGCAGATAAAAAGGTTGTTAACACAAGTTTGGAAAATCATAAAATTCATTATATATGATAAAAAAATTGTTAACACAAGTTTGAAAAATCATTAAACTCAGTTCGTAACAATGATTAAATATTAATGGCACTTATTATGAATAGTGATGTGGGAGCAGAATGCTTAGAGTAGTTTCGGATATTAATTTGACCAATGGGCAAGTGAAATGTGGTAAGTCTAATAATTTGGCCCAATCCATAAGGCATATATTTAATAGTGGACTCAAGCCATTATGCTGGAACAACAACTGTGGGTTGCGGTTTGGAAAGTATTGATATATTAAAGTGAAGTTTAATAAGCATTGAGCCGTCGGCTAAGCCTACTTGAGAGGCTTTAGCCCATAAAGAAATGTCTTGTGCAACAAGTCAATGGAGAATCAATCACCTAGATAACATAAATTTGTACATAAATTAGAGACCCATACATATAAAACCAACTAATCTTTGGAGACTTGCCAAATAACTTTTGAATATTAGAAGAGTCAAATAATTTTTCAAAGAGCCAAATAAACCTTGCATATTAAAAGAGTTAAATAATCCTTAAAAATTCGAAGAGTCAAATGACTATTGGATTATTGAAAGGCTATAAACTTCTTCACTATAAATACCTAACTCCATTCACTTGTGAAATCATTTAAAAAATTTTCTACAATATCTATAAGGAAAACCTCTCGTTCCATTTTTTTACATTTTTCTAATTAGTATTTTAGTCTATTATATCCTAGAAAATTAGTATTTAGTTACTGATTCTCCATTATTCACTGACTATGTTCTCACATCATTATTTATAGCATGTGTCATTATTGTTACAAACTAAACCTTTAGTAATAGAGCCATTAGTCATAAATATTTAAAGTTGATGCATTTCTTATATATATAATAAGATACTATTTATGTATACAATACTATTTACATATATAATACTATTTATGTATATGGTACTATTCACATGAAGCAATCCACTGTTTTGCAAGAACACATATCAAGTTTGACAAAATAGTCACAACTCCCCATTAAAACAAAATTTATTTGTTTTTTTGTGTTTTACCTAGATTTTGGTGGATCCAAGTAAAAGAATAAATTTTGCTTTAATGAGGAGTTGTGACTATTTTGCCAAGCTTGAGATGTGTTATTGCAAGACGGTAGATTGTTTTATTTGAATAGTATCATATAAATGAATAGTATTATATATGATGAGATTATGTACAAAGATGGCATAAATACATGGAATAAGGTATATTATGTAAGTTCCCATCGGACTTGTCACAAGAGCTCGTGCATAGAAATTAAAAGAAGAACTTAATAGATTGATTCAAGCAACTTGGGATTAATCAATTCATGGAGACCTATTGAAAGAATCTCACAAGATATTCAAACCAATAAATGCGTGATTCAAGCTCTTGAATTTTATGAGCAATCAAATCCATGAAATCGGCGCATTAAGGATGAAAAATATGCCATTATCTTTTTAGATAGTGTTTCTATTTTTAAAAGAGATAACAAATCAGCTATTTTGATTTATTTTAGTCATTTAAGATACTTTCTGTTTTTTGATTTATTAGATTAAGATTCTGATTTATTAAGGATTCTTTTTTTTTATTAGATTAGATTCTGATTTATTTAGGATTTTTTTCTTATTTCAATTGGATTAGAAATTTGTTTCTGATTAGGATTTCTTGTAACATATATATATATATATATATATATATATATATATATATATATATATATATATATATATATATATATATATATTCGCATTCAATAATATAAAAAGAAGAAATTTTTCATGCAATTTACTTAAGAGTATAATTCTCTTTCGTTTTTAAACGAACTCTTTAAACTTATCGGATTTTCCATAGCGTTCAACCCTTGACTTATCAATCAGACCATCCATAGCTGATTATGGCATTCTCATATACCAAAGTTCTTACTTCATTAAGTAACAGGTTGCGGTTCCATTCAATTCCTGAAATTAGAAACGATCTTGGAACCTAATTTAATTAGGGTCTCGTTAGTTCTTGGCGGGGTTCGTATCAGTTGGTATTAGAGCAAAGATTCTAATCAGGTTTTACCTATCCTTATTTAGATTTCGTGTCTTGTTTATTTCAATTCAAAAAAAAAAAAATCCGTAAACAGTGCAGTATGAACAATATCGCATGAACAATGCCGTATAAACAATATCACATGAATAGTGCTGCATGAACAGTGCATCGTGAACAGTATTTAAGGTTTATTAATTTTGCATCTTGTGATTTATTTTCTTAAATCCACAAATTTTGTCAATTCCTTACCCTAAATTTTTTCAATTTTCAGTTATTCAGTGTTTAAAAAAAAAGCAAAGTAGAAAAAATAGTGAAAAAAAATCTTTCAATTTCTATTATTGGTGTCTTATATAATCCAAGTCTAATTTTTCATTATGTAAAAATTTATTCCTAAAATATTATTATTTTGTGCTTTCAAAACCTAATCATATGTGTTCGTTGTGTTCTTCCTCTTAAAACCCGAATTTCTTTGATATAATCTTTGTGAATTGCTGCTAGAATCTTGATATTGGTTTGATTAGTTTTATAAGAGCTAAGAGAGAATTATTACGAGTGTAAAAAGGCAAGAAAGTGTGAGCGTATTAGAGGGTAAAAGCTAATAAATTTGAGTGAAACATGAGTGAAATTAAGTGAATCATTCTCTTGAGTGAAACACGTAAGGGAGTGAGGTGAGATTTTTTCTACATCATTTCTAATCTCTTTTTGTAGATTTCAACTATGTCTCAAGACGAAGAACGAAGTGTAAATTTAGAGCTAGGCATCGAGATGATGGTGTGAGTGATATAAAGATGAAAATTCTATCTTTTCAAGGAAAATCTGATCCTGAAGCATACCTTGAATGGGAGAAGAAGATGGAGTTTGTACTTGATTGCTACAACTATTCTGAGGCAAAAAAGGTAAAATTGACTGTGATTGAGTTTTCTGATTATGCTATTACTTGGTGGGATCAGCTTGTTATAATTAAGAGACGGAATGGAGAACATCCTATTGAAACGTGGAATAAAATGAAGACATTGATGAGAAGGCAATTTGTACTTAGCCACTACTACTGAGGCTTGTACCAAAAACTGCAAAGTCTTACCCAGGGTAACCGAAGTGTGGAGGATTACTACAAAGAAATGAAAGTTTTCATGATTAGAGCAAATGTGGAGGAAGATAGAGAAACTACTATGGCACGATTCTTGAATAGCCTTAACCGAGAGATTGCAAATATGGTTGAGTTGCAACATTATGTGGAGATTGAAGAGATGGTCCACAAAGCCATTAAGATTGAGTAGCAGCTTAAGAAGAGTGGTAACACCCGTACAATACTAAGCTCAAGTTCCACTCCATGGAAGCCACCGAGCTATGTAAAGCGAGACGAGAGGCCACAAACATCTATTGCACCTAAACCAAGATCCAAGCTCTCCAGGCTTAATTCACAAGGTAACATTGTGACATCCACTATTAGGAATCGTGATATTAAGTGTTTTAAATGTCATGGCAGGGGACACATAGCTAGTGAATGTGTGAATAAGAGAGTTATGGTGTTATAAGATAATGGTGAGACTGTAACCGATGAAGAGGCAAAAGATAATGTAATGTCACAATTGGAGGATGTTAAAAATGAAAAGTATGAAGTCTTTGATGAATTAAATTTAGTAACTAGGAGAGCTTTGAGTGTGCAAGTAAAAGAAAATGAAGCAGTTCAACGGGAAAACATCTTTCATACTGTGTGCTATGTTCAAGAAAAAATATGTAGTATGATTATTGATGGAGGAAGTTGTACCAGTGTTACTAGTACTATCATGGTGGAGAAGTTAGGGCTTCCAATACTTAAACATCCACAACCATACAAACTACAGTGGTTGAATGACAGTAATAAGGTAAAAGTGAACAAACAAGTACTAGTGTCTTTTAAAATCGATAAATATAAAGATAAAGTACTATGTGATGTAGTACCAATGCATGCTGGACACTTATTACTTGGGCGTCCTTGGCAATTCGACAGACGTGTGAAGCATGATAGTTTTACTAACAAGTACTCGTTTGACTTTAATCAACGCAAGATCACTCTTGCCCCATTAACACCGAAACAGGTTTATAAAGACCAAGTAAACTTATAAAGAGAGAGCGAGTGAAAGAAAAGAAAAAAAGAAAAAGAGAGTGAAAATTAGAGAGATACTGAGCAAAAAGAGAGAGAAAAAGAAAAGAAAATTGAGGTAATTAAGAAAAAAAAAAGAAATTTTTATGCAAGATGCAAATGAGATAAAAAGAGTATTATTTTTAAATCATCCAATAATTGTACTTCTGTACAAAGAGGCATTTTTAAACACTAACGAGCTTAACCTTATCTTGCCTAGTTCTATTGTTTCTCTTTTGCAGGATTATGAGAATGTCTTTCCCGAGAAAACACCACATGGATTACCTCCAATTCGAGGGTTCGAGCATCAAATTGATTTCGTGCCTAGTGCAACCATTCTAAACCGACCAGCCTATAGAAGTAACCTAGAGGAAATAAAGGAACTTCAAAGGCAAGTTAATGAGTTGATGGAAAAAGGGCACGTGAGAGAAAACATTAGTCCATGTGCAGTTCCAGTTTTGCTAGTTCCTAAGAAAGATGGTATATGGAGAATGTGCGTTAGCTGCCGACCCATCAACAACATAACAGTAAAGTATCGACATTCCATTCTTAGGTTAGATGATATGCTTGATGAATTACATGGTTCTTATGTATTTTTTAAAATTGATCTAAAAAGTAGATATCATCAACTTAGAATGAAAAAAAGAGATGAGTGAAAAATTGCCTTTAAAATAAAATATGCTTTGTATGAATGGTTAGTTATACCTTTTGGTTTGACTAATGCTCTGAGTACTTTTATACGACTTATGAATCATATTTTGCAAGCTTTTATTGGTAAGTTTGTTGTTGTTTATTTTGATAATATTTTCATATATAAAAAACTTGGATGATCATGCAACACATTCAAAATCAGTTTTAGATGTATTTAGGAAAGAAAAGTTATTTGCTAATTTGAAGAAGTGTACATTTTGCACCGATAAACTTGTGTTTCTAGGATTTGTTGTAAGTGCATGGAGTATACAGGTTAATGAAAAGAAGGTACCTACAATCTAAGAATGGCTAAGTCCTACAAGTGTAAGTAACGTGAGAAGCTTCCACAAACTTGCTAGCTTCTATCGGTGTGAAAGACTTTAGTATATTGGGCACATCGCTTACTGAAATAATCAAGAAAAATATTGGATTCAAGGGGGGAGATTGTTTGCCACATGCTGAGTTTGCTTATAATCATTTTATTCATTCTCCTACTAAGTATTCACCGTTTGAAATTGTTTATGGTTTCAATCCTTTAACTCTATTAAATTTAACTCCATTACCTGTTTTTGAGCGTGTTAACTTTGATAGAAAGAAAAAGGCTGAAATTTTTAAGCAGATACATGAAACGGCAAAGCTCAACATCGAACGAAGAACTGAGCAATATGCTAAATAAGCCAACAAAGGGCAACACAAGCTAATCTTTAAACCCGATGATTGGGTGTGGTTACATATGTACAAGGAATGATTTCCAAAACAAAGGAAATCCAAGTTGCTACCTCGAAGGGATGAACCTTTCTAAGTCTTGGAACGATCAACGACAATGCATACAAATTGGATTTGCCTAGTGAGTACAATGTAAGTGCTACAATTAATATTTCTAATTTAAGTCCTTTTGACGTAGGTGAAGATTTAAGGATAAATCCTCTTCAAGAGGAGGGGAATGATGAGATTATGCACAAGGATGGCACAAGCACGTGGAATAAGGCATATTCAGATTCTATGCAAGTTCCCATCGGATCTGTCACGAGAGCTCGTGTAAAGAAATTCAAATAAGGACTTAATGAGCTGATTCAAGCAACTTGGGATCAATCCAATTCATGGAGACCTATTGAAGGAATCTCACAAGATATTCAAACCAATAAATGCGTGATTCTAAGCTCTTGAATTTTATGAGCAATCAAATCCATAAAATCGGCGTATTAAGAATGAAAGATATGCTACTATCTTTTTAGATAGTGTTTCTATTTTTAAAAGAGGTAACAAATCAGCTATTTTGATTTATTTTAGTCATTTAAGATACTTTATTATTATTATTATTATTATTATTATTATATTAAGATTATGATTTATTAAGGATTTTTCCCTTTTTATTAGATTAGATTCTGATTTATTTAGGATTCTTTTTTTATTTCAATTGGATTAGAAATTTGTTTCTGATTAGGATTTCTTGTAACATATATATATATATTCGCATTCAATAAGAGAAAGAGAATAAGTTTTTCATGCAATTTACTTGAGAGTATAATTCTTTTTAGTTATTAAATGAACTCTTTGAACTTATTGGATTTTCCGTAGCGTTCAACACTTGACTTATCAATCAGACTATCCATAACTGATTGTGGCGTCCTCACATACTAAGGTTCTTTCTTTATTAAGTAATGGGTCGCGGTTTCATTCAATTTCTGAAATTAGAAACGATCTTGGAGCCTAATTTGATTAGGGTCTCGTCAATTTTTGGTGGGGTTCGTATCAGTATATGTAAATAATATTATATACATAAATATTACTATACCATATATATGAATAGTTCCTCAATTTCAAATATTTACAACCAATGGCTCTAATACCAGAGGTTCAATGTAACAATGGTTGAACAATAATGACATCTATTATGAATAGTAATATAGGAGCGGAATATACCAATAAATAATAGAGAATAGTAACTTAATATTAATTTTGTAAGATTGTAATAACTAAGTAAATTAATTAGGAAAATGTGAGAAAAGAGAATGAGAATTTTTTCATAAAACTATTATAGAAAATTTTCTGAATGCTTTTATAAATGAATGAAGTTAGATATTTATAATGAAGAGGTTCTTGGCTTTTCAATGATCTAAGAGTCATTTAACTCTTTAAAAGGTCATTTGACTCTTCGGATCTTCAATGATTATTTGACTTTTCGAAAGATCATTTACTTTTCTGATTTTCAAAGATTATTTGATTCTTCGAAAAGCCATTTGACTCTTCTAATTTTTAAGGATTATTTAACTCTTCAGATCTGTAAATATTATTTATTTTTATATGTACGAGTCTTTAATTTATGTACAGGTTCAAGTTACATGAGGTTACAAGTTATATGAGGTTATTGATTCTCAGTTGGTTCGTTACACAAGATATTCTCTTATGGATTAAGGTTTTCAAAGTAAACTTAACGAGTTCAATACGAAATAAGCTTCACTTTAATATATTTATACCTTTCAAACCATGGCCTACAGTGATTGCTTCAACGTAATGACTTAAGGTCTACTATAAAATATGACCTTATGAACAGGACTAGGTCATTAGACTTGCCACATGTCACTTGTCCATTAGTCCAAATTAATATCCCAAATTACTCTTAAACAGTGCATGACATCACGCATTACACGCACACACTCATACACTCACACACGCGTGAGGACATGCTTGTGAGGACAAGCGAGGGCAGCTCTCCTTCGCCACTCCACCATTTCCCTTATTTTAGGACTTTTGTTTTTAATTTCAACCAAATATTATATTTGCCCTTGATAAGAAATTTTATTTGTTCATAAGGGTTTGAATAATATAAAAAAAAAATTGGTAGGCTCAAAATCAGATTATTACCATCAAAATCAATTTAAATGAGCATTTCAAATAAAAAAATTATTGAAAATATTTTAAAAAATAAAATTTTATGAGTAAAAGAAAAATTTTTCTATTTGGTCTAAAGTCTACACCAATAGAGTTAGTCTCAGTAGATTTGGATAAATTTCTAATTATAAATGTTAATAAACTTCTAAATATAAAATATCAATATATATATATATATATATATCATTAAAATTAGATTTTAAATTACAAAGTTTGTGTTGTTTATTTTCTTTAAAAAAAAATCAAATAGTTTTAGGTAAACACCCCTCATATATTTTCTCAAAAAAAAAAAAAATTCCCTCCCAGTATTGTACTTAGGCTCGATGATCGCTGGAAACAAGTGAAAACAAAATGGGAAATTTATACAAATAACTAGCCTCATTTTGTATTTTTCACAAATAACCTTTCTATATTTTTCCTATCATAATTAGCCAATCAAAACTTACATTTTCTTAATTACCCTCCATATTTAATTTTTATTACAGAACTATAAATTTAAAACATCGTTCCTGCAACTGCCAACCCGTTCCCTAGCCACTCATCGTTCTTGCAAACTACAAACACCGTTCAATAACTGAAGATCGGAGCTTATTTACCTAACTGCGTGTAAGGTAATATAATTGTATTAAATATTTATATAAGTGTTATAAATTGATGTGTCAGTATCGTTTGCGAGCTAGGGTTTATATTTTGGGATTGTCTGACAGTTGGTGAGAGAGACAGAGTGCCTGTCTCACCAAGCTTGGTGAGACAGGCAGCCTGTCTCACCTGGCTTGGTGAGACAGGCAGCTGTCTCACCTAGCTGGTGAGACAGGCACTCGTCTCTCCGGCTTAGTGAGACAGGCACCGTCGCACCAAGTCTGATGCGACAGGCTGCACTTGTCGTATACTTATTACTTTTAATATATTTTATTTTTTAGTAATTATGTTTTTAACAGTATAATAAAATTATTTTCTTCAATCATGTCAGGATTAATAGACTTAGTTGTACTTGAACTCTGTTATAATAGTTGGTGGGAGACATTGGCGGATGGTCGGATGGATTATGTGAATGCTAAGAATACAACATTTTTGTTGGAAAAGATTGTTTGTTTGTTCGGTTTTATCAAGAATATCACGAGGTTTTACTGGATAAATCCTAATGAATATAATATCACGTTGAAGACAACATTGAAGTCTAATAACACAACCTATCATGCATGTTCACTACCCATGGACATATGTAATGACGAAATGGTGAAGGTTGTATTACATTTAGCCTCTGATGTGGCCAACATTGGATGTATTCCTATATTTGTTACCACATCTCCTAGAGTTCCAACCCAAGATGTTGAAGATGTTGAGGCACTTGTAGAATCAGTCTCTGTCCCAGATGTTGAAAAAGAGGTATTACCAAGGACAACATCGTTGCAGCAATATTACTCTCCAGTCCACGACAATAATAACACTATTGATGATAATGGTATTGCATTGCCTGATGTTAGAGAAGAGATGTTACCAGTAGAAACATCTTTAGAGCAATATGGTGAACCTATTAATAACATGGGCAATACTGAGCGAGATGATGTTCGTGTTAATGATAGGGGTGTTGATCTTATTGATATTCCTTCTAACAATGAGAACGAGCGTGAGGATGATATTCATTGCTAATAGTCGAACAATCGATCTCTCGCTCCAATGGACCGTTCGATGATGACGGTTGTTGACCCTCTTATAAGTCTTGCTCCGGTTATGCCATCAAACTTGATTGCTCCGGACTTTATTAGAAGTTGTAATTGGGATGATATTAGTGTGGGTAAGTTGTTCTCTAAGAAGAATGAGTTAATATTGAGCTGCATAAATTTGCCCTTCGAATAAGTTTGATTTTAAGATTGCAAGGTCCACAACTACACGTTTGAGGCCCATTGTTCTTTGGAATCATGTAAATGGCGTATTCGAACAACGAGACCTTCGAACGAGGAAAATGTTTATTGGGTAGTTCGGAGAATTGATAATGTACATACATGTCATAATGAGGTATTATCGGACGGTAGTCACCAAGTAAAGAGCGGGATTGTTGGTCATATTATTGCTGAAAAATATATTCGGGAAAAAGGATATACACACCAAATGATATCGGAGTAGACATGCAGCGAGGAATATAGTGTCCGGTTAACATATCGGCAAGCATATCGGGCCGGAGAAGTTGGTCTAGAAATTATTAGAGGAATCCTGCGAGTCATATAACTTACTACCCAAATATTCTCATGTTTTGAAGGTCGCAAATAAAGGTACGATTACTCACCTTGAGCGAGATGTAGATGGTAATTTCTTATACTACTTTGTAGCTCTTGGATCTTCCATCAAGGGTTTTAAGCAGTATATTAGACCGGTGATTGCGGTAAATGGTACTCATCTAAAGGGTCTATATCGAGAAGTATGTTTGTTGCAACTCGCTTAGATGGAAACAATCAATTGTATCCAGTTAGCCATTGGAGTTTTGGATTCGAGAGAATAATGATGCTTGGGAATGGTTTATGATGAAGTTACATGGAGTGATTGGTGATATGCCGGACTTAGTATTTATCTCCGATCGATGCACTTCCATCGAAGAGCCGTTCTTAAAGTATTCAGTTATCTTGCTCATGGCATTTGTTTTACCATGTGAAAGGTAATATCAAAGCAAAATTCAAGATGTCCCGAGTTGTTTGGGATGATTTCGAGCCAATCTTTATAAAAGCCGCAAAAGCATATGGGCACGAAGAATTTAGAAAACAACTTGAGGCTCTGTGGATGCTCCATTCCATTGCGGCTGATTACTTGGAGAATAATTTGGGGATATGTAATTGGGCAATGTTTGAGTTCGAGGCGGGAGATATAGTATTCTTACCAAGAACATCGCGAAGCGTGAACTCTTTTATGAGGGAACCGCGAAAATTTCCGATTACTCATCTTATTGATCATTTTAGGAAAATAATGCAGCAATGGTTTTATGATAGAAAACTTGTGGTTGAATCGATGAGTACTTCGGCTAACAACTTAGGCGAGATGAAATAGTCGTTGAGAGGAGATCTCGGGTCGAAATGATGATGGTCCGATCTCGTGTCTCCACATCGATTTCATGTTTTGGGTGGTGGTGTGAATGGGGATTAGTTGACATAGAAAAAAACTTGCACATGTAGAGTATTCGATTTAGATCAGCTCAATGCATGCGCATGCAATTCTTCGCTTGTTTAAGCTGTCAGAGTGGATTACATAAGCCTTTGTTCGAATTTTACACCAAGGAATCATTGGTAAAGGCTTATGCACAACCAGTGGAACCAATTGGTGACGTAATTGATTGGGAAGTGCCAGATGAAATTCAAGAGATGCAAGTTTATCCACCAGTAGAAGCACCACCACCGGGTCATCGTAAAGAGCTGAGAACACCCTTTGCCGGTGAGGATGTAAATTGAAGAACTGTGAAATGTGGGCGGTGCAATGAATCGGGTCATAACCGTAAACGATGTAAAAATCCTATTGTATCAAACCAAAATTAGTTGCATTCTTCCAAGTAATATTGTACTGAGTATTAAATTTTTTTTTATATTGCATAATATATATATTGGTAAAACAATTTATTTAATGTTATTTTTATTTTGAATACAATAGTTTATAACATAATATCACCATTAAATATGTCTCATGATAATCTTTTCCTAAAATACATCCCATGATTGCTCGTTGAAATCGAGCCTAAGTCCAAACATTAAATACATAGTAAACATCAATAAAAAACACCACAATCACCACTACCGGGCTCTTGTTGTGGGACACCTTTAAGCTGCAACGACTTTCCGATGATTCGACTGATCTGTAGGTCATGTCGAAAACTGTAGAATCCAACATGGTCTAGCCATCGAGGGAATATGACTTCGAATGCCCTAAATTGATCCTTGTACGTTTTATCGTTGCGGAATGTAAGCAATGAGTCATAAATCCATACTTTGTTACGAAAGTCTACTCTGGCTAGTACCCAATGATCGCCACCAAGGTTAAGTGGAATGAAAACCTACACATAAAAATATTGTTCTGAATTCAGTATTTCTTACACCCAAATTAACACAGTAAAAAAATAAAAATTTTATATTGACATACCATATCCACATCTGTCAGCTGCTTTGACATTATGAACTCCCGCCCACGAATATAGCTATTAAAATTATCACCACTCTCCAATTGATAAGCGTATCAAATGTTCACCAATTTCAAACCACAACTGATCTGTCTCATTACAGGCCACTTGTCTTAGCAACAAATTATGCATAATCACACCACTCGAATGGAAAGCTTGACACTCTAAGAAATGGCCAAATATATCCTTTTGAATAATTGCAACTGTCGTTTTGTTAACTTACCCTCAATAGCTTTTACGATCGTATCTAACTTACACATACTTATGATACGCCTGGAAAATGAAGCGGTAGTAAGGTATCCGCATCATGCACAGTACATACTGTGAGAATCGCCAATATTTACATTATAAATATAACATTATTAAATTACAATTATATAATTTACAAATTAAAAAAATTTCTTTCGTAAAATTTCGGAAAATATTACAGTGCGACAGGCACCGTCGCACAAAAATTATCGCGACAGTGCACCGTCGCACCAAATTCCGAAATTACAACCCTGTAATTTAGTGCGACATGCGGACCGTCGCACAAAACTTGTGCGACGGTGCGCATGTCGCACCAAATTACTGAATCTGAACCGCAGTGCAGTCGCACTAAACCTGCGGCGATGGCATCCGTCACACTAAATTCCAGAATCTGAAACTGGTAGCGTTGCACCAAACCTGGTGCGACGGGCATGCGACGGATGCCCGTCGCACCGAGTCTCAGTGCGATGGTCGCCGCCATGGCGACCATCGGCGTGGTGCAGGCAAGACCGTGCCGATGGTCGCTCGAGTTTCTTTAAAAAAAAACTTACTGAAAGGTTACTCCGATTAGTCGTGTCTCCGATCGTCGTCTTAGAAGTCGAGGAACTGTTGCGAAAATTTTAGCTAGTCACGAAACAAGGGTATCTTAGTCTGAAAAATTAGAGATTAGCTAATTATAATAGGAAAAATATAGAAAAATTATTCGTAAATTACAAAACGAAGATAGTTATTTGTGTAAATTTTCCAAACAAAATTAAAACTATTGCGGTTGTGCAAGGGGCCAAAACAAAAATGGTATCTCTCCGGCAAATCTGATTCGAATTTATCGACTTAATCTGATCTGATCGTGAATCCTAATCCATTGTTGTTTTCACAATTCACAGGTAATTAATTTTGACTTGCTTTCTCTATCGCACCATTCCTCAGTGACAGTGTCACTCTTTGACGACTATACAATTTAGTTCGAGATTAGTTAATCCATTCAAGGACAAATTCACCCAAAACGTAAAAAAAAAGGTTGGCAAAAAAGCTTGGTCTGGCCTGAGCCTAGCCTGCATCGTGAGGCCTTGGTTATAAGCTAAAATTTTTTAAGTCGGTTGTGCGTCAGTATGGTTAAGGGCTTATGAGAAAAGCCTGGCTTAAAATTTATAAATAAAAATCGATTAAAAAAAAAAACGAAATGCAAATTTTCGAAAATCACGACAATCCCTAAAATTTAAATAACTAACAGCCGACGCCCAACAGTGGTCAGTGCACACACAGCTCTCAAGCAGCCAGCAGCCACGCGAACCCAGCACCAGCCACTTGAAACCGCGAGCGACCCCAATCCAGCACCTACAACGCAAATCAGCAGCATGCCATCACCAACTCTACCTCAAGTAAGCTTTGATTTTCTTTATTTATTGTTTTATAACTGTGTTGGCTGCGATGGTGGGTGTTTTGGCTGTGGGCACACTGAATTTGACATGGGTTTACTGATTATTGTTTAGCTTTGCTCTTTAATAAAGTGTTTATGTTTTTCTTGTTTCTAAAAATCAAATGTTGATATTTGAGTGCTATATTTTGTTAAATCACTCTATTTATACATTTATGATATTATAACAAACTGACGGCAGCCTCTAGGTTTGGTGGTGTGATTACATTAATCTAATATGATACATGCTTTGATTTTGTGTCGGATTACATTGGATTAATTTGTTTTCGATATTAGTATTTGTGGTTTATATCGAAGCTGTGTTGCATAGTATTTTGTATATTGAACTATTATTCTATTATGAACTGGATTTATTGAGCTATATGCTATGCAGTTAGGGACTTGACTGTTGGCTTGATTTGAGATTTTGGGTTTTGTGCAATATAATAGATTTAAGAAGAGAAATATGGGTGAGAAATTTTGGGCAAATGAAGAAGACAAGGCTAGGGTGGAATCAGTTTTGGGTACTAGGCTTGTGAATTTTTTGTTAGCATTTAAATATATATTTTCATATTTTTATATATTTTTTAATAATTAATATGTATAACAATTAATAATTATTATAATTTTAATATAATTGAATTTATAAAAACAGAAAATATTTTGACAATAAAATTCAAACCAAAGCAAAAATGGGTTGGACCCAAACTTTTCTGGTTTGGTTTGGTTTACTTAAAACCCAATCCAAACCAACCTATGTCCAACTCCGGGCAAAACTTCACAAATAAATACTAAGAAAATATTAGAATACCTTTAAGTCATATACAATTACTCAACTTTGTATTAACTTTCTCGACTTAGTACTCGATTTTTTCTACCTCGTATTTGACTTTGTATCCAACTCCTTAACCTCGTCCTTGACTTTCTTGACCTTATTCTCGACTCACTCGACCTTGTACTTGACCAAATATTCAACTTGATACTCGACTTATTGGACTTATTTGATTATATACTCGATTTACACTACTCCGTACTCAAGGTGTGAGAAATTTTAGGCAAATGAAGAAGACAAGGCTATGATGGAATCAGTTTTAGGTACTGAGGCTTGTGAATTTTTTGTTAGCATTTAAAAGTTATATATTTTTTCATTATTTTAATTTTTTTAATAATTAATATGTCTGACAATTAATAATTATTATAATTTTGATATAATTGAATTTATCAAAACAAAAAATATTTTTATTATAAAATTCAAACTTGGGTTGGGTTAAAAATATTTGAACTCGTTTAAATATTTCTGTTCTTTGTTTGGGCAGCCACTGTATTCGTTTTTAAAAGGGTGTTTTCCAGTAGCCATGTTGCTCTTGAAAAGAATATTTAAAGCAAACAAGTGTAGTAAGTAGTTCTAAAGAAGTAGCTAACTTGAATACAAAGTCAAGTGCGAAGTCGAGAAAGTTAGTACAAAATCAAGTAATTTTATATGATTTCAGGGTATTTTAGTATATTCCTAGGATTTATTTGTGATAGGTTGGCGTGAATGGAGGTATATCTATTATCTAGTGTAAATTCCCCCCACTATGTTGGACTCAACTCCTAATTATATAAATAGTTAGGAATAGACGTGTGGGTAAAGAAAATGTATCCTCCAATACTTATGAGGGTAGCTATGTCTGAGTTGTACCATAATAAAGTTAATCTTCTAAATAGAATTTTGATTGTAATATCATTCAATTTCTTATTAACATGTCAATAGTAAACAAAATATCTTAACTGTAACATTACTATTACATTTTAAGTAAGTTTCAAATACTCATTTTAAGCAGCCCTCCTATATTGTACTTTCCTAGGCCCAGTAGCAGTAGCAGCAGCCAGAACCAAGTGAAAACAAATAACACTGCAGCTGTGCTGAAGATGGAATACTAACTGAACTATAATCTGTCTGGCAAATCCGATTCAAATCACTCTAATCAATCTGATCCATTGCTGTTTTCATAATTCACAGATAACTAATTTGACTTGTTTTCTCAATCACGCCATTCATCAAGTTAGCTACTTTTTTAGAATTACTTACTGCACTTGTTTGCTTTAAATATTTTTTGCAAGTAAAGAGCAAAGTGACTACTAGAAAGCACTTTTTTAAAACGAATAGAGTGCCCAAACAAATAACTGAAATTTGGCCTTTTATTTGTAAATCTGTTGAAAGCAGAGCAAGTAGCAGCTGGGTAGTGGATTTTGAAAGATGGTTATAATCGTGGCTGCGTTAATTTTAGGTGCCATTTTGGGAGTCTTTATTTTCATTCCACGACACCCTACATCTGGTAATCTTTCAATTTCAAATCAAAGGATTTGAAAGTGTTTATTTATTTGTGTTTGAATTTTTTTTTTTTTTTTTGGTGAATGCAGGTCATTCAAAAAGTACTCACTCAAATGCTATCAGTAACAAGGTATTATTAATGAATGATTGAACTAGCTTGTGATAGGATAATTGATTGTTGCATATAATTCCCTAAGGTGTCTTACATTGTAATAATTCATGTTTGTTAACATTTAGTTTTTCGGTTTAAATGTTCTTAGGCATCAAAAATCTACAGAAAAGATGAAATATCTTTGCATAATAAGAGAGATGACTGTTGGATCATTATCAAGAACAAGGTATTAGTATTTTCTTGGTTTTTTGATTTGATTCATGCAACTTCTGCAACCAGGAACTGTTAATAATGTTAATGTGATTTGAGTATTTTTATTGGTTTCTTTTGTTTCTTGTCTCATCACAACTGCAGGTGTATGATGTTACCTCATATGTAGAGGAACACCCAGGTGGCGATGCCATCCTAGCACATGCTGGCGACGATTCAACTGAAGGATTTTATGGGTATGTATCTGTTACTGACTCCTGAAAATGTTTTTTCTTGCTTATTCACATGGGTTATTTGGCAGTAATATACTTACCGTGCTCTAAGTTTGCATCTTCTTGCTTTTTCCTTTGCTAATGCATGACATTGGATCATGTGAAAACTAAAGTTTTGAGCACCTGCTAAAAGTTCACTGATAGTGGTTTGATATTGATTTATACTTGCTTTATCCTTAAATAAATTCTCCTCATATCCAGGCCTGGATCTGCCTACTTATAATTTATACTGCTGACAGACATTAGAAGTTATTCAAATTACATTAAATTTTATTATAGCAGTACAGAGGCCTAATTTGAATTCCTGTCTCAAAATTCTTGATTTCTCCCGAGTCCAGGACAGGAGTCTGGGTTATCAAGAAAATAAAAAATAAAAAATTGTTTATAATATATCCATTAGATGACTGTCATTGGCAATTCACTTTTTCTTATACTTCATATGTGCAAAGTTATACTATTTCTTCATGTTTCCAACTTTATGACAGTTCCTATTATTCTGACACATAAGAAGATAACAAACAGAACATTTCCTACGATTTTTAATCTGAAGTTATATTTTCTTTCTTTCTTCATCATCTTACCTGATGACATTATTTAGTTTAATCATTTTATACTAATCTGACAGGCCACAGCATGCTACCCGCGTCTTTGACATGATAGATGACTTCTACATTGGAGATCTGAAGCAATAATCACTTGCAGCCAACGAATTATAAAATTAACAACAGACTCTGAACTTCCATGATTTTATTCTTCCATTGTCTTTTTTGCCTAAACTTGCACGCCTTTTACGGCTATGTAATTTTCAAGACAAATCTTTCTTTTTCTTTGATCTACATTTATTTATATATTTCTGCTGAGTGAGCTGTTGCTGGTCTCATTTATTCAACTTTTTATCATTTGATTGAATATATATAAGATAAACTAGATGTATTTGGGGAAAAATCTACTATGAATGTAGAAGCTTTCCTAGCCCAACAGCATGATGTAACATGTCGTGTTGCTTCTGTTTTCTCCATTGATAATGAAATGATAAATAGTTTCATAAAAAGCTCGTGTGGTGTTCACTTTTTTTTTGCACCCCATAAATTGAGATGAGATGATGGATGAGATTGAGATAAATAAGCTTAAAAATCGACGACCATGGAACTTGTTTGTATGCACGAGATACTTAATTTTTTAAAATGTGAAAAGTGACCTAAGGATAGTAATCCATTGTAAGGAAAACACAGAGAGTTTTGATTTGATTTCTCCTACGAGGGGGATTGAAGGGGGTAACGTTTGGATTAAAGAGGTGAGGGGGAGAGGGGTCACTCTCCCGCCGGCCAGGTTGCTTGGTTGAAGCGACGGTCGGCTCCATAGGGGAAAGGAAAATGAAGGTATAGCATACGGGGAAGGAAAATGGAGGTATGGTAGGAATTGGAACCGGACAAAAGCATGTGCGAAATTTAATTGTCTTAGCTCATATGGAGCAGCATAAGACACTTTCTTGAGTCTTGACCGATCAGTATCTTGTCTCACAGTTGGCAAAATATACCTTACGGAAAAGTATTGGGAAAAGTATTCTCATTTACATCAATAATTTTGTGTAATCCGCCTGATACGTTAATATCTCCATGACATTTCAAATACAGGTCTTATAATTTCATCTGGCGGTATGGAATTGCTTTCATATTTTGCAAGAGAACAAAAGAGGAGAACAGGAAAACATACATTGCAAATCTGACAAATCACCACACCACTCTGACAACTGTCTCAGTAGGAATTGCAGTACTGCCTTTTGTTTGAGTGTCGACTGTATAAGAATCTATAAATTACATAGACAAATGAATACAAATTACATGATCAGCCCAAACAAGGTGGGTTGACAATGCAGAATCAAATCGATTGAATGGGGATTATAAAAATAATGGGCCAAAACTTCCTAAAATCACTAAAATCAATCAATTTGAATTTGCCTAGTGATACAAGTGAACCAATTGAACCACCAATAACCAATTTTATATAATTTACTTTGTAACGCTTGCTGCCTGCTAGACCAGAGGGCAAGAAGAATGCTTACAAGATTATGCAAGCGGAAGTTTAATTTTAGACATCAAATTTTTTAGGTTGGCGCCACTGTGCCAAGCTTCTGGCCAAGGAGCTGAGAAATGAGACTTTTGGAGGAGCTCCTTTCTTCCCGTATAAGTGCTTTCCTCCCAAATCTGTAAATTTTGGACCCATATCCTTCCTTCTTTCAATCTGCAGAACATGTAAATACTGCTGGTAAGGTTGTGAAAATCAACAAAGGCTACTTATGTTTTGCTTTATTGCTAAATCTCAATCTCGACATTTTCATTTATACTGTCTTTATATAATAGTCCTGATGCTTAACGGTGAAAATGAGATTTCAAGCATTGATGACAGTAAGATCTGTCATTGGAGTTATACCACTACTTTCGGCTTTCAAGGTGCATACCTTGCTAATCTTCCCATTCTTTAAGTGGTATCTGATACCAGACCAATTGATAGACTGAGAGAAATGAGAACGGAATGCTGACAGGGGGTACAAAAAGTTATCCACCACCAACGCAATAAATACCTGATTGGTGTCAAGTCATTTCATTAACATTAGTAAAATACTCAAAAGTTATGCCGATAATGTGACAGCTTGTAATACACAGCTGCAATTAGAAACACTATTAATTCCACAAAAGGAACTCTACCAAGTCCTTCCACCAAACAAACAGAGCAAAAAATACTTACAAGGACCCAGTTATACGTAGCAAGTGAAAGTTTAGGTGCCTCAGGGGATAACATGTTGCAAAGTTGAACTTCTATCCTCGTCAAGTTCCACATTGAAAGAAGTTCTGTGAAGGTGCATATAGCTAGGCAGCTCACCAGTAACAAACCTGGGCAAAGGCAGGTTTCTAGGTTGTAAGAACATAATTGAAACACAAAAATGAACTTTTCTAGATTAAGCTTCTGATTCCTAAAGTATTAAGTGTGTAGTTATGAAACTAAACACATTGGAATTAAAATTAGAGTACCCCAACCCCGATATATTTAAGTACGAACTACTGAAGCATTCTACAGAGGGAAGGGGCAAGAGTGATTGTAATCTGTGTGTAACATCCAACATTAAATAATTACCAACAAAATTAAGGTCAGAATGCATTGAATGCTTTTCTAATGCTCAAAAAGACTAGCATCCCATTGATTATTAATTTGCTGCAAATATTTCATTGTTCCTTAATAAGATACAAAAGCTGTATCATTGAATAACTATCCTGTATTAACAGTTCAGAAAATATTAAATGCAAATTACATACTCATTAAGAACACTAACAGAATCTCTGTTCAAACTTAGACTACAACCAAACCCTCTTCTCCAGCAAGCAAGTAGATACGGTTCAACAAAACTTGCAAAAGAGAAAAAAATCAATGTGTAGCTCCTGGCCCCTTTCCTTTCTTTTTTACTATGCAATGATTTCACCTGAATCAAGACTAACCTACCTAAAAAGGAAAATTAGTGCTCACCACCAGAAGTAATGTTTGTTTCCTTGAGTGAATATCCTTTGCCATAGATTCGCAGTACTGCTGCAATATGTATCAATGCCATGAAGTATGGTGCTGCAAATCCCCAAGAGAGATAGCAGTGGGAAGAAAACAAAGCACGATTCATTATCCAATTAACTTTTGAGATGTATGATTCCAAAACAAATGTTTGCTTCCTCAAGTAATTCCAGTACCTACAAAGGAAGGGAGAATGTTAACATGAAAAAGGTGCATAGAATTAGTTATAAACAAATGACTATCACAAACCTTCCAAAACTGAGATCACTTGCAAGAGGATGAGGAAAAACAGCAACTGGAGGAGATGTAATGAGCCTCTTATGAGCCCCTGGGAAGAAACAGCAAAAGAAAAAGTACTCAGCATAGGCAATGTTAGTGTTAAATTATGATTTGTGGATGGACATCTATAGACAGGTTGCTTCCAATTCCACTGATCAAACTTGAAGAGATAGCTACTGATGAGGACATTACCAGCTATAGCGGCAAGAGTCATATCATCAGAGTATCCGCCATCACGAAGTCCAGAGACCACACCATAGCGGTCAAGTCTGAAATCATCAGCATGCATCTGAAAACAATATAGAATGGTTAGATTAACATTTCGAGTTAAACATGAAGCATCTTGATGGTACAGTTACTTACCATCATACACCCTCCCCATAGAAAGAATGTTTTCCCACCAGTAGCAAAGCCCATCGAACAAGGCTGTAAATAAACAAACATTGAATGTTTACATGAGTTGAATGGAAATGGAGAAAGCTTAAATAACATAGATAGCGAGCTAGCAATAAACCACCACAGTTTTTTATATCCAACTGAATTGACCATACAGATCAAAGCTTTACCCAAACCTACTCCAGCTCAGAACTTGGCAAGAAAATTATGAATATCAATGGTGATGATGATGGCAGTAAAGAACTGATCACCATTAAACTGTCAGCTCATTTGTACTTCAAATTTAAGGATTTAATATTTATCATTGTGTTAGCATTTGCATGTTTCTGAGAACTCTCAAGGTTGTATGTCATATCAATCTCTTATCTGAAGTTTTCACATAATTCTTGGCATAGATATTTTTGTAGTGGATCAAACATAATCACATTTGATTCTCTCTATCTAATTGATATAACTAAGTCTGTAAGTTAATCTTCTATATTTTTGCAGTTACAGTTATAGGAAGGTCAAGACTGAATGGTAAAGAAACACGAGATTATACAAGATGAAATTAGACTTATGCACACAAATTATATCGCATAAGAAATGAAAGTAAAAAGGCTATGGATGGCACCTTACCATATGGTATTCATAGATACAATAGCTCCCTAAACTTCCGGAAGGTAAATCAAGAGGGTATCCTGTTTGAATAAATATCTGCACAACAACACAGAAAAAATTAAAACCATAAGAGGACTCGAAGTTTTGAACCCATTGCCGATAAGCGTAACGCAAGCATACACCTAAAGAAAAAGTATTGAGAAAAGTAATTATATCAATCCAATTACAAATTACACTTCCAGAAGGAATACAGGTGTTCCTATGCCGGGGAGTACCTCAGGGTTCTTTTCCATCTCAGCTGTAAGGGCTCCAATTGTCCCAGGGTGCAGCCTAACATCATCATCTAAAAACAATACATACTTGCTGTCTTTATGCATGTTGTCTACTCCAACCTTCACAAAAGCAGAACAATTGATATCTTTTAAGAGCTAATCAAAATAATTATCCAATATAGACAAATTGTCAAATTTCATATATTCTATCAAAAAAAAAAAAAATCATAATATGCAAAAATTCTCAACATCTCCAGAACCTGTTTTCTGTTTCATAGTTTTAAAACAGAGGAAAGAATTGTTTGGTATTATATTCGAAAACAGAATTTGAACCGAAATTCATTGTTCAAAACACAGTGTTAAATTGAAGTGTTTTATGCAATTTGGAAGAAAAGATTTTAGAACCACAAAAAAAAAATAAAAATTTAGTTTTTGCCTATACTGCTATGAGATACATTTTCATCATTTTCATTTTCATAAAACTGCTCTAAAAATATGTTAACAGACATTCCAAAAGTAAAAAGATAAAAGTCAATTTCTAAACTTGTTACGTACCAATTGGTTGTGGATTTTCTGACTGCAAGTAGTTGATAAACCAGCTACAACAATCTTAGCATCAACATCATCCTGTGGAAATAAATAATTGCATACACATCAGGAAGGGAGGCCATGGTGAATAAGTTCAAACAGATCCCTCAAACACCCAAATGCAAAATGTAAGGCAAATATTCAGATTTGACATCAGTGTTATCTGCAGGAGGACCAACGGAACCACATTTTTTACACAACTTCTTAAGATATTTTTAGACCTTTGGATCAATTCACATTCAGCAATTGAGATTGAATCCGAAAAGCATAATTGACGCACAATTAATGCAGACTTCGATTTAATCTTAAACATTTGCGAATACATTAATCCAACTGTTTAATTTTCAATTAGACATACCTTAAATTCTGATAATAACCGCAATACAGCATGGTAAGCAGGGTCTTCTTTACTTTCCACCACAAAAAGAAATTCTACAGGACCACCATAGAGAGATGTAACCTGCATCCAGCAATGAATTAAAATGAAACTAACTCAAAAGCAATACTAATTTTGGCAGCTATAGAGAAGGAGAAAGGGGGAAAAAAGCCTTATGTATGGTGTTTTGAATTTTACAACCAGAATAATAGCTTGTACAATAAAACAATCTGAAAACAATATCCAAATGCCCAAGTATTAGCTTCAAAAGTTCAAACACCTCACCCGGTAAAGTGTAAACCTAATATCCAAGAGCATATTTTTTTTCTTTTTCTTTCTTAACTGATCACTACCTAGTTGTATTTTATACTAAATCGGAGCAAGAATTTTACATCAGTCCTGTTTCCCTACCAAATGTTACAAGTTCTAATCTTGAAACGACACTAATATTAGTGATGGAAACCCAATAAAGGCATGAACAAAAATGGTCAACAAACTTCTCAACTGTTTTGCAGAGAATCAGTAACTCAGAGTAAGTTCTGAATAAAAATTCCAGCACTAAAGGACTCACCTGAGATCTCCAATTGAGTAGATTGTGTTCTCCAAAACCTTTTAGAGGCATGACAACAGTCACTCTGGGCAACTTGATCTGATTGGAGTGCTCAAGTTCATTAATATCATGACAAAGAAATGAAAAGCTATTGCCACATCTCATGCCATCTTTCATTTGCTTGATCTCTCTATTCCTGAGAGTGAAAAAAGAAAAAATGATTTTCTTTACAGAGTAAGTGGTGCCTCAAATAGCAACCTCAAGTGGTTATACAAAATTGTAGCAGAGTATTAGCCATTGAGGCTTATCACCATCATCCTGCTAAGCAAATCTTGATACCTGACATAGGCAGCGCAAGCCCATCCAAAAGCAAGAGTTAAGCAGATGATACATCCCTACAACAATTGTAAAAATATTGTAACTGAAGATGCCAGAAAAGAAATCTACTCTAGCAAGCAATGTAGCCTAATGAAACATAAATGTAGAGGCCCCAAAGAAATAGTTAAATCATAAAAATCTTCAGACTTTCCGGACCCACAAAAAAAAGATAGATATAATAATAAAGCTAACATCCAAATTAAAGGCGTGAAATGATCATTTGTGTTTAGAAATAAGTATGCTGTAAAGCTTTCCAATTCTGAAGTACCATATAAACAATCAGAAACATGTAAGCCATATGAACAAAATAGGGAGCATGTGAAACTCCATTACATATAAAATAATGCCTTATTTTATCTGAAACATCACCTGACTCTGTGTTGGGCTACACAGTACTCAAACTAGTGCTTAAAATTCTAAAACTTTTAGTAAGAATGTGAACTTGCATTGCAGCTAAAATTTTAAAGACCGATGAAAGGGATTCACTACTATACAGTTGTGAGTTCAAGTTTTGCATTAGCCATCCTAATTTTTATTTTCATTTATTTATTATAATAATTATTATTTTTTGAGTTCGAATTTAGTGCAAAGAGCTTTAAATTAGGGTAAAGTTATTTCAACATTACTGTTGGAGTTTTTAAGTTTTGAGTTGATGGTTGTAACTTTACATGCATTATATTAGACAAGCCTTCGTTAACAATGAAATGGCATCCGTCTCACATGCAAAGGTTCCAATATAGAAAGCAATTCCAAAACAATGAACACAGAAAAACATGAGCATTGGAGCGCAAACAACAATGCTGGATAATCTTGAAACTAGTAGCTATTCAACAATCAGAAGAAGTTGAATCCGACGAAAGGACCAGTTATGATCAGCTCGAGAAATAATAATAATAACAACAACAATAATTGCAATATTAAACAACTCTACGAAGAAGACGATAATTTAAAAATTAATGAAGAAAAAGTTATAATGAAATAGCAACCACAAATTTTACATTCTACAACAATGCAACACAATTGTCATCAAAATTTACAACTTTTGAACTCCACTGCGCCAAAATATCAATCACATACATTGAGAATAATTATAAATAGAAAAAAAATACAAATTAAGAGCTTAATTGAAAACATTATGAATATCATATGAAAAAACAAAGAATTAAATTTTTTATAAAAAAATTCAAAGTTCTAAACTCCAAAAGATGAAGAATTGCGCTGAACAGAACAATTTTCGGTAGACAAGGCAAGAAAACAAGCATGGATCTGAAAAATAATTGAATAATTGAAAAAAAAGCAAAAGAAAAACAAAGCAAGAGACGCACCTGGATCTGAATGAAAACAGCGAGAGGAGTACAGAAAGCTCTGGCGAGAGAGAAGAGAAGCGAATCAATGGAGTCCAATGCAGACATTGTTCCTCTCTCTCTCGTCTCTTCTCTGTTCTGCCTACAAGATCCTAAAATTTTTAGCCGTTAACCGTCCCGAACTTTTGCTCAGATCGCCATGAACGGCAAACGGAAACAACTAATAGAGACAGAGGAGCACCAAAGAAAGAGAGAGAGAGAGAAAATAACAACCAAATGAGGCCCGAGGCCAAGCGCGTTAGTGCGAGAGACAGCTCTTTTATATATATATATATATATATATTAGTTTTTATTTTTTATTCAAAAGCTTGAGCTGTACAGTGTTTGTGTGTATTGACTATTGAAAGATAGGAGAGGGAGAGACCGTTAGATAGCTGATGACGTGGTGATGATGATGATGTTGGGTTGTTTGTTATTTATATTATAGGATTCTGGACCCGTGTGAGAGGTGGCTGGCACGTGCGGATGCAATGCTCGTGGGGGCAGATGCTATAATTTGAAACGGAATCATCCTTTCGTTGTCGCTTTTCAAAGTCTTTTTCTCCTTCGTCCTTGTTGTTTCTATCGTCAACCCTAATTTCGGCTACCGCCACGCTACCCCTATTTCGGGAATGCTGTGGAGGGTGGCTTCGCAATTTTCCATTTTTGATTCATTGAAAATTTTAGTTCAAATTTGATGCAAAATTAAATAATCTATTTAGGTAAGAGATTTCACAATCGCCTAGACTTTATTTAATAAAATATTGTCAAATATACAAGCATTTTGAAACTATATTTGATTTGAGGCAAGTGCTTATAAAGATTTGACAAGACACGGAGGAAAATAATCTGCAAAGCCCAAACACACCCTTAGGTTAGATCAAATAAATAGATTCCATGTACATTTTTGAACTTCTAACTCATTGTCTTGAATCAAACAATTCTTAGTGCCATGTTTGTTTAGGAGAAGAGATGAGAGAAAAAAATAAGAATTACACGTCAAACTAAATAATAAAATTAAAATAAATTATTTTTTATTCTCATTATCTCTCATATCATCTTTTCGCATTTGATCTAATCAAACTTAAACGTATTATTTTAACTTTAGATTTTGAGCTTAACCCAAACTTAGGCAACAACAATATGTTAATTTTTAGAGTAAAACAGATAAAATGATAATAATAATAATAAACATAGATAACATCATAATTAGGAAATCAAAAAAATTTAAAGATGAGAAAAGACATTTTCAGTAGTTATATTATTTTATCCTCCATCATTTGAATCTCTGCTAATTTTTCACGAACTTTCCACTAAAGCATTGAATAATAATATTATAATTATTATTGCTAACTATTTTTTGTTTCTTTTTAAAAAGATATCTGACCATCCAAATTAAAATCAGGTGGTTTTTAAATATATTTCTTTAATTGATTACTTGAGCTTCTAAATAAGTATATACCAAAAAATCAATTTAAACTTTGTTCATTTTTAAAAAGAAAATAAAAAATAAAATGAAATGAGACCTCCTTTCTAAGAATGAAAAGTTTTTTACTCCCTCGTTAGAACATTGAAATTTTACCACCTTTCAGAAAAAAACCACTGTTATTTAGCGTAAATGAAATAGATAAACAGGTGAAAATGAAAGCCAAACAATTATTAAAACATAAACTAGTTCTTTTGGAAGCAAACAAACATAAAGTATCCTTTCATCATTTGCAGTCATGATTCATGACAACTCAATGTTGGATATAAGAAGGACAAATGGGGTTCTCTGCGCCCACTTGTGCAATCTATTATCTATAGATTCTTTTATCTTTTTCTGAGTTTATTAGGAGTGGCATTAGTGGAAATTTAAGTGGAGAAAGAGATAAGCATTCAATCACATTAACAAACTGATACGTGTTGAATTAATTATTAAAAACGAGAATGTCAATCTTGGAAGAAAACAATAATAATAGTGATAGACATTGGGAGAAACAACAAATTTTTGTGTTTTTTTTTTTTTGGTTAATACGAAAGCAACACATTCGATTATTTAATTTTGTGACTAAATACAAAATTAAGAAATCAATTATGGGATTTGATATGAGAATCGTTTTCGTGTTGTGCTTGCTAATGCCGGGTTTTAAAAAATGGCCACGTGGGTATCGACGAATTATTCTGGAATCTTTAGATTTTAATTAATAAAATGTCCTTCGGTTTTAAGAAAACTTTTCGTAATTTTTCACTACGAACACATTTATCTTAACTATGAGGAAACACATTGATAAATGAAACGAAAGAAAATCCACTTGCCAATTGATTAATGATTAACAATCACTCACAATGTGATGTGAGAAAAGTGACTAATTATTTGGTCATAATCAACATAAAGGCTTATATTTTGAATATTAGATCTAATTTTGGCTTTTAATTTTTTAAGACCTTCCCGTCCACAAATTGGTTTAATTTTTTAAATTTATAAAATTGGTACATGCCGTTTAGAATTCTAATCTGCACTTTTATCGGCTGTGTTATGTATTTTAAGAAATTTACATAAATAACTACTAAAATTTGTTAATTTTCACAAATAATCTCTCAACTTATTTTCTATCAACATTAGCCAAATTATTTACTTAGTGATGGAAATACCCCTCCTATTTTCTCACCAATCTTTCTCTCTCTCACCAAACGCTCTCTCCCTAATTCGTCTCTCATCACTAGTGACTTATTCAAAGTTCAACAGGTAGTAAATATCATTAAAATCATGGTAAAGAGATAAAAATCTTTGGTTAGTTCAAAAACTTAAATTTTTAGTTTTATATTATTATGTTGTGTTAATGACGGTGGTGGAAGATTAAAGTATTTTGTGTTGTTATTGTCGTGGGTGAGGGATGCTTGGATAGGTGGCTATGAATCGATGAGCGTGCGTGTCGCACCTGATCTACTCAACATGAGTGATCTTGCATATTGATCTGTGTGAAGCGTCGGCTAGTCATGAAGATTAGCGCACGCTATCATCGCATTAGGCTGGTGCGACAGGCAGTTTGTCGCACTAAAATCCAGTGTGTGCAATCTGAAATTTGGTGCTATAGTCTACTTATCGCACAAAATTTCAGTGTAACAATTTTTTAGTTTATCATCAAAATTTTTAAATATTTTTAATTTTTTAATTGTTTTAAATTTTTAATATTTTTAATACAATATTATAATGTTATAAATGTAACAGATACATAGCAGAATTTAAGTATATACTGAGTATAATGCAGATACCTTATGTTGATTACTTTCTTGAGCATATCACGAGTATATGTAAATTAGATACAATCATAATGGTCATTAAAAAAAATTAACAAAATGAAAATTACAATTATTCAAAAAAGAAATTTTTGGACAATTCTTAAAGTGTTGAAACTTTCATTTCAACGGTGTCATTGTGCATAATCTGTTGCTTAGACAAGTGGTTTATAATGATAAATATTAGTTATGGTTTGAAATTGGTGAGCATTTGATACTCTTATCAATTAGAGAGTAGTGTTTAATTACGGGAATTTCCTATAGTGTATGCCAAAAAAGGTGTATAGGCTGCTTAATACCTATTTTGATGGTTTGTTTCGCAAGTTAAATTTAGGGAATACAACGAAAGATTTAGTTCATATATGAAATACTCATACGGTCATTCTCCGAATATATACTCGTATCCGATGAGAAAATTTAATGTTTAACTATTGCACTCTTTTAGCTGATAATCTGATATGATTTTAATATGTTCATCCTATTGACTGGATGGGCTCAAGATAGTTGTAGAGTGTATATTGATATGAAGAATCATAATGTTTTTACTCCTGTATTATTATATAGCTTTTATAGGGATGTCAGTAGGGAGAGCATGCAGATCCCCACGGAGGCGCTTCCAACCATTAGTAAGTTTAGACATCCATATAAATGGTTCTATTTCTTTAATAGTCCATACTTTATTCCACCATTTAAGTGAGGGAGGAATGTCAACCCTCTACCTGTACTCTAACTAATGGTGAGATTAACGAAAGAACAAGGTATATATATATTTTTTGTTTTTGAAGCTTCCATCAGTATGTATTATGATTGTATTCTAAATTGAAGGCATTTTCTTATTTTATTCTTCCACGACATATTTATAAGAATCTTCATTTATTCAGCGAGAAGCAAAGACAATATCTGAATGCATTGCCTCAGCAGTCATGCATATGGACACATTCTTTAGGTAATTAGTTTACAGAACTTATACTCATTATTTTTTCTTCTTATCTTGTTAATTTTTTATTTTTCATGTATACAATATACCTGGTATTCTTGAAGCAGTTATGGAACTATGAGGATTGTGCGGTCTAATCATTACAATATAGTAACAACCTTGATAGCTACATTGGTGGGCGAGAGGATATTATATCAAAACAGTTGAATAATGTCGATATGGTGTGTGTGCACTTTTTTTTATGCAGTTTTGGGCATTAAAAAAAATGAAAAATTAATGAATATTTTTATATATAGGTATTCATTCCTAGGAACCTAGGCGGTAATTATTGGGTACTAGCTTAAGTGGACTTTCGTACTAAGAAAATCTGAATTTATTACCCGTTAATGGTATTTTGCGACGATAAGAAATACAAAGATCACTTTAAGCCATTTAAAGTCATAATTCCTAGATGACTAGAACATATTGGATTCTACAATATCGAAGTGAGTGTGAAATGCCAACTCCTAGAAAGTCGTCATAGTTAAGGAGTGCCACAGTAAGAGCCTGACAATGGTAATTGTGATGTTTTTTTTACTGATGTTTACGATGACTTAATATTCGAACTGAGACTTGATTTTAACAAAACCCACGAGCCATACGTTAGAAAGAAGATTGTGGTAAACATATTCAATGACGATATTGGATTTTGAGCCATTGTAGTCATTTCAATATCAATGTATGTAGGCCAAACCATTGTACTTAAGTATATACAATTTTAATAATTATTTTAGAATAATAAATTAAAAAAACTTTAATATGACCTATTTGTACATTACTCCGAAAATAGGACTTCATTATACATAATTATGCAATACACATAAAATAAGACTTTATTATTATAAATATATGCAACTAGCTTCGAATTGACGCAATGAGATTTTTACATCTCTTGTGATTATATCACAATTCATTGCACCACCCATATTTCACAGTGCTCCAAGTAACATCCCCATCGACTGAAGATATTCTAAGCTCTCTACGATGACTAGGAGTTCGTGCATTTAGTAGTGGATAAATATGCATCTCTTAGATTTCATATAGAACTTTTTAGTTTGCCCCTCGCCAATAGGCTTTATTGATTGTGCATAAGCCATTACCAATGATTCCTTGGTGTAATAATTAGAACAAAGACTTACGTAATCCATTCAGACAATTAAACAAGCAGCAATTGCATGCGCATAGAAAATTTCATCCAGTTGGAATACTCTATAGGAACAAGTCTTGTTATGTATGTCAACTAATCTCTCCTTAATACTACCACCCAAAACATGGAATCGGTGCGAAGGCACAGGACCAACGATCATTCTTTGGGCTTGGGATCTCCTTTCAGTAACTATTTCATCTGCCTAGGTTATTAAACAAGTACTCATCGATTCAGCCACAAGTTTTCTGTCATAAAACTATTATTGCAATATTTTTCTAAAGTGGTCCATATGATGAGTAATCAAAAATTTTCACGATCTCCTCATGAAAGAATCACGCTCTTTATGATGTTGCTGGTAAGAATATTGTATTTCCTACATTCAAACTCAGACCTAGCCCAATTACAATTACCCACAATATTCTCTAAGTAGTCAGTCACACTAGAGTGGGGTATCCGCGAACCCTTAAGTTATTTTTTAAATTCTTCATGTCCATATAATTTTATGACTTTTGTAAAGATAGACTCAAAATCATCCTAAATAGCTTTAATCATCCTAAATTTTGACTTAGGTTACCCTTGACATGGTAAAAGCAAACGCCATGGGCAGCATTGCGGAATACTTTAAGAACGGCTCTTTTGATGAATGTGCATCGATCAGATATAAATACTAAGTTTGACATATCACCAATCACTCAATGTAATTTTATCATAAACTGTTGCCAGGCATCATTGTTTTTCAAATCCAAGATCCCAATGGCTAATGGATACAATCGATTATTTCCATCGTATTATATTGCGATAAACATGATTATCTGATATAGTCCCTTTAAATGAGTACCATCTACAGCAATCATCGGCCTAATGTATTGTTTAAAACCATTGACGGAAGATCCAAAAGTTACAAAGTAGTATAAGAAATTATCATCTTCATTCCGTTTGAGGTGAGTAATTGTACCCTTATTTACAACCTTTACAACGTGAGAGTATTTAGGTAGTAAGTTGTATGACTCTGCAAGATTCCCTTAAATAATTTTAAAACCAACTTCTTTGGCCCGATATGTCTGTTGGTATGTTAATTAGACACCGTATTTCTATTGCATGTCTGGTTTGATGTTATTTAGAGTATATATTTTTTTCTAAATATATTTATCTGTGATAATATAACCAATGACTCGACTCCTTACTTAATACAACCATAAGACAACACCTCATTATGACATGTGTGAACGTTGTCAATTCTCCTCACTACCTAAGAGACATTCTGCTCAATGTAAGGTCTCATTGCTCGAATACGTTATTTACATTATTCTGAATAATAGTAGGCCTTGAAACGTGTAGTTGTAGACCATGCAATCTTGAAATCAAATTTATCTTTAAAGGCAACTTTGCACTGTTTCAATATTAACTTATTCTTCTTAGCGAATAACTTACCCATACCAATATCATCTAAATTGTAACTTCTAATAAAGTTTAAAGCAACCATGTTTGATGGCATAATTAGAGTAAGACTTACGAGAGGGTCAACTGATATCTTCCTCTTTGAACGGGCCATTGGAGAAACAAATCGATTATCCCTACTATGAATAGCCATATCATTCTGACATTCATTATAATTGTTAAAATGAATATCAGAAAGACCGACACTCCTATCATAAATTAGACACTACGATGAGTGGTTTTTGTACTAATATACTCCTTCACACAAATATTATCTGCTTCTGTGTTGTTAATATTATTAATAGGATCATCATTATCGTGAAAATAATTGTGGAATGGAGAGTAACGTTCCTCTAATAAAAACTCCAGTGATAATACCTTTTATCCAATATCCGCTAACATAATATCGTTGTCATCAATGATGTCATTATTTTCATAGAGTGGAGAGTAATATTACTACAATGACATCATCCTTGGCAACACATCTTCTTTAACATCGGGGATAGAGATGTTTGCTCTAAAGGAAGTTTCAGGTTCTACAAGTGCCTCAACATCTTGACTTAAAACTCGAGTAGATATGGTAACAAATATAGGGATGCATCTATAGTTGGCCACATCAGAGGCCATATGTAACACAACGTTGACCATTTCATCATTGCATATGTCTATAGGTAGTGAATATATGCGTTAGATTATGTTATTAGACCTCAAAATTGTCGTCGTGATATTATATTTATTAGAATTTATTTACAAAATCTCATATACTCTTGCTAGAAATTGATGAAATATACAATGTTTCTGAACCAAAAAATCTGTATTCTTAGCATTTACATACTTCATATGACCATCCAACGTTGTATCCGACCAACCATTGTAACACAATTTAAGCAAAACTTAATCTATTAAGCTTACAATTATTTTTAAAAAAATGATTATATAGTAGAAAACATAATCATTAGAAAAATTTTTTTAAAAAAAATTAAAAATTCAATTTCAGTGCGATAGGGCGTGACACACACTTTGTTGTGCTTGGTCAGGTGCGACACACACCTTGTCGCGCCTAGTCAGGTGCATGCAAAAGAGTGCTTTTTGCACCTTGTCGCACGCACATTAGGTGTAACATGTGCCTGTAGTACTAAAATTTGATGTGACATGTATCTGTCGCACCGAGAGACAGTGTCATTCACTACTAACAGCCATCAATGATGTCTCTTATTCACCCAAAAACATAATATAACTTTACAAAAGCTCGTCATACATTTTTAACACATCACAACTCAATAGATTTTTTATTAAATACCCAAAAAATATATAACATTTCATGTAATTGGCTTATCTAGGTTTTCAGTTCTTCAATTCAATTTCTTAGATTCGTAAAAAAATGGTGCTAATTTCAGATGGATTCAAGTGTATTTAGTCAGAATTTACTTTTGCCGTCAACTTTTTCGTTCCCCTATTTGCTACTGTCAATGATGATTAAAATCTAAAAGCTGGTTACGATTTGATTTGGTGAAGATGAAGACAAGTTTTGGTTGAAATAAAAAGGATAATTTAGGGTAAAAAACTTTTGTTTGGCTAATGTTGATAGAAAAAAAATTAAGGGGTTTGTTTTGAAAATTGAAAAATTTTTGTGGTTATTTTTTTAAATTTCCCATATATTTTTCATGTGTGGATATGTGAGTTTGAGAAAGTAGTTTTCAAGTAATTATTATTATTATTATCATCATCATCATTATCATTGTCTTTATATAATATATGTTTTTTTAATATGCATTAGAGTTATTTCTTATCTCCTAAATATATATGTATTTTATAAGGGTTGGTTAAGTTAGAGTTGCTCTACAGTAAAACACTTTTTTATAACTACATTATTAAAGTTATAATGTATTTTTTACTATTTATCACTTTGCGTGTGTGGTTATAATTTGTGCTCTATTTTAGAACAACTCTAAGGTAGCCATGGCCATTTTATAATTGTGAGTACCACTAACACAAAAGACTAAGACTCTGTTTGATATAACATTTTAAATACAACTTATTTAAATAGTATTTTTATTAGTAGAATTTTTATGAGTAGAGCTTTTATAAAATAAAAAAAAAAATTATTTCTTTGGTTGTCGATGATAGTTTTTATTAAAAATTAAAAAACTGATAATACTTTTAAATTTTATTAAATATCTAACTAGTTATATTCACAACTAATTATTTTTACATTATAACTAACAACATTTATTATCGAAAGTACAAAGTTACCAAACTAGTTCTCTAAGTGGATTAAATTGAGAGGCTGAGTTTTGGATTGCGATATGAGATTAGTAGTTCAAGTTTTTAGAGACTCATTCTCCCTCGATTAAGAATGTTGAGTGGAGTTAATTATAATATTTCTTTCTTTGTAAAGTGCGAATGAAGTGGATAATTTTTAAATATTAGTAAAGATAGGTAATTTAAGTAAATACTTAATAAAATTTAATATAAAGTTATTATCCTAATAAATTATAAGCGGCTATTGAAATAATAGTTATAAATATATGATATAATATTTGATGTTTAATTGTGTTATCAATATTAAAAATATATATATATGTGGGTTAAGCCGAGCGCAAGGCCAGTTGTCGTGATCATTCATTCGCACATGAAACAAGAGGGGAAACAAGAGAAGTGAAAAAAATATTGGCTGTCATGTCATGTCAAATTGGCGTTGGCTTGAGATTGACCAGTGGCATTGTTTGTTATTAATTTTATGACAAAGATTGTGATTGTAACCATACAATAGAGGGAAGGAATTGCAAATTGAGTCATATTATGCCAGCGCTTTTGCTTATTAAAAAAAACACGCACACACACACACGACCGCGTTATCATGTGAACAATTGCTATCATCATTTGGAAAGTTAATTAAGAATGCACATGGCATCATTCATTTATGGTCAACATTGGGATCTGTTTAGCTTTGCTTGCTGACTACTTGCTGTGGCACAAGTGCTAATAAATCTTTCGTTTCCTCAAAAGTAAAAAAGAAAGCACTTGAGAATTGAGATCGACCACTTTCATGAGATTCTTCTTCATAGGTATCCTGATGACCACAATGATCCCATAACCTTTTTTTTTTTTTAATTTTTTGTTTGCCTTCGCATTTAATAGATTAAATTTTTAGAATACTGTTGAATTTAAATTTGTCAGCGGCGGTCGGATGTTGAATATACCATGATCTTGAGAAATATAGTTTGATGAAATTGTTATTGTTGCCGCTGGTGACATGTGTCACAATCTTATTTGTTGATTTTTTTAATTTTCAAAATATAATTAAATTTAAATAATTACTGCAAAATCTTGTTAAGTTAATACTCGATAAATTAAATAACTTTCATTAAATAATAAATTTTGCAAACAAATTACTTTTATAATAAACATTACAAATAAAAAGAAAATAAAAAAAGGCCTATGAATTTGTAGGAGAATAAGTTTTTATAACTCAATTATACTTCTCCTTAGTTGCAGGAGTTAAGAAAACTAATCTCTTTTATTATGTCAATATTTTTATCAAACTTGACTCAATGACAAATGAATAAGTTTTGAGTCAAAAAACTCATATCCAATAATATGTCATAATCTAAATAGAATAAAATAATCACAAATTTTAATATTGGTCAAACTCAAATATTAGGAGATAAGATGTAAGAGATTACCACTCAAAAATCTACTCAAAAATATTAATTTTCAAGGTAATATATAAGACAATATAAATTATATGAGAAATAGACATATTAAAAAGAGATGATGCAATATGTTTCAAGTATTTTCTCTTTTTTTTCTCTCTCTTATTCTTTATTTATTATCGTGCTACCTTTTGACTTAAACATTAGAGAGTTTATGCTAGTAATATCTCCAATGACCTATGATGGATTATTGTTTTGTAAAATTTCGACTATTGAACTCTTCACTCTACTGAGTTCTTCACTCTAAACAATGACATTTTTTAGGACATTGTTCCCCAAGTAAAACAATTTTTTCTCAACTTTTATTGTTGATCTAAATTTTGGTATCGATAATAATTAAATTTAAATAATTACTGTAAAATATTGTTAAATTAATACTCAATAAAAATAATAACCTTGATTAAATAATAATTTTTGTAAACAAACTGCTTTTTATAATAAACGTTAAAAAAAAAAAAAACTACTAAGCGAAAGTGTTATATCTGTAGAACTCCTAAACTGACCATTAGCGTTAATCTTTGAGCACATCTTAAGCTAAAAGGCAAATCAACCTCAAACTGATTATATATATATATATATATATATATATGTATGCACATTGCACCATGAATAAGATTATTGTTTGATCAAATATTGAGCTTTAGCATTTCTTTTTATGTTTGAGACCGGCTTGATTCTCATAATTGAAATAGAATAGCATGATTCTCGATCATAATATTTTTAATTTGAGGAAGAAATCCAGATATATATATATGTAGAACTTGTTCAGAAAACTGTTCTACAAAAATGTCTCCACAAGATTACCATCTAATCTGCAGATGGATCAAGAAAAGAGAAAGGCCGAAAATGGGCCTGCTGACATTTATACTGAATACAACCCATTGTTCTTCTTAAAACATTACTTATATAAATATTTGTCTGAAATATTTTTAATTGTGTGTATGAATATAATAATTGTTTACTAAATTTTTTTTTCTTTATTAATTTTATTTTGATAATAAAAATTTAAATAATTCTATTTTAAATTCTTTGATTTTATTTTTTAATTTATATAATAAATGTGAGCATGGACGGCTCCCATATAAAGTCTAGGAGAGACTTCATTATTTTTATAGAACCCCACTTCAAATAAAATTAGAGTTAAGAATGAATAAGAATTAAAGACGCTTTTTTCTTCAACAATTACTTACGTTCATAATCAATCTATTTCTTCTTTTTTTTTTTTAAATTTCTTCTTGTTACTTCCAATCTAACTAAAATAAATTGCACAAATTTAGAATAATCTATTGTTCTTTTCCTATTTCTTATTGATTAAATATTTTTTGTACTTAAGATTGCCTTCAAATTATAATTTAACATATTTGTAATTTAAGCCAATGATTAACATTAAAAAATTCAAAATTTTTTAATTTGTGTGTAGGGTAACAATAAGATTGCAAAAGAAATGAAAAATAGCACAATATTACTTTGGGCTTTAACGACAAAAAAAAACTAAATGAAAAATAAAAAAAAAATGTATTAGGAAAAATAAAACTGAAAAAGGGGTTTCATGAGGAGATTGGAGGGGGTGCCGATAGTCCAGCTCTTTTACCTGTTATTTTTCCTTTTAAGTGTGCCCCAAGAAAAAATCTTGGAAAACTAAACTCTTGTCTATACATTTGGGCTAACTTTTCGAGCTACAGCCTCTCATACTCCCCGGCATTTGGCAGAATTCTGGATGGTGGAACCTAAAATAACTTTTGCAGATCTTAAAGTATGTTATAGACTTAAAATGTTGCTCACTGTTTGTTAATTGGTGTTTGAAAAGCTGTGAAGTTTGACGGATTTCTTTGTGTCAAGTTTTAGTCTTAATCTAGTGGCAATCAAGCAGTTGTGCAATTTTACAATTCTTTCACATATATTTCTGGCTACTGTTCTAAGTTGATCCGCCTACAATTAGTGTCACCAGAGACTGAGCATACATGTTGATGTATGGTATATTACATATATATATACATAATGGGTTGTCTCTGCCAAAATCAGTGTTACTGATTTTTTGAATTGTCAATCTTCAATGTGGGTAGCCAATTATCTGTTTTCGAATTGCATTGAAATTTGTAATTCTTAAAAAGTTTCTAACATTTTTAGGACCATATGGAGTGTGCCGAGGCATATGTTATCCCCTTCCCAAGGTATCTTGGGAAAGCAGACCTCTAATGATCTTTAGGTCTCAAAAATTGTGATTTATTAGAGGATGAAAGTAACTAGCTGGAATATGATACCCAGTTGATTCTTTTAACTTTTTGCATTAGCATGTAGTGGCTGGTCTATCAACAAAATTATTTCTACTGTTTGGGTAAAATATCAGACAGGTCCCTCAAAGCCCTTCCAAGTGTATGGGATAAATATCAGACAAGCCCCTCGAACCCTTCCAGCTCGAGCAAGACTCCCCGAGGGCAATCTAGCCCGAGCAGCCCTTCAGGTCAAAGCTGGTCAAGGTCGAGAGCTCCTTGCCTGCTCGAGGTCATCCCTCAGGTCAAAGCTGGTCAAGGTCGAGAGCTCCTTCCCTGCTCGAGGTCGTCCCTCAGGTCAAAGTTGGTCAAGGTCGAGAACCGAGCACATCTCTCCTGCTCGCAGAAATTCACGAGCACAGCTGGACAAGACCCGACCCAGGGCAACCCGACCCGTTTTCTCAGAATCCTAGCACACCTTTTGATGTCTGACTAGGGTCCCACATGGTGGAGTGGTGATCATCATTGCTGGTGGGTCGGCACGTGCCTCCAGGTGTCATCATTCCACGCACGCTTGCGGACATGGTGATTTGGCCACGTGAATCGGGTTAAGGGACAGTAGCTCATTCCTAGGGAATATTCAGCGAACACGGTTGTCGGAAGAACCCGGATACCACTAGCGTGGGAGTGGACTGCCTGGAAAGGAAAAGAGCGGGAAAAATGGAGTATAAAAGGAAACGAAGGAGATCGTTACAGGGGTGGAAGAATTTGATTCTCAAAGGTGGGATTTTTTGGAAGAGAAAGTGGTGGGCATTTCTAATTCACAAAGGGGTTGAAAGAATTGAACCCAAAAGAGAGGTTGGAACTTCGACTCGAGAAAGGATGCAGTAACTTGATCATGAGTTCTTCCTTTTCAAATTTCTCTCATCCGACTTTCTCCAAAACACCATACATATCCAAAAGGAGGCGAAATAATACCCTTTCATCTTTCAGGTCTCCCTCACTAAGGAGATACCAAAAAAGAAACCCGATTCTGACTTGAGCGTCGGAGGGTTTTCGCAGGAACGCCAGCGACCCCGACCCGGTTTTGTGAGTGCGGTCCGGAAATCATTGTTCGAAAAAGCAGTGAGCCAGGACAAAGGAGGCAATCCTGCTCGAGCTTATCGCGAGCAGAAGGATCGAGGTACTGTTTGGATCCGCGAGCAGAAGGTTCAGACGTTCCTGCTCGAGCTGTTTGGAGGTACTGTTGGAAGGTTCGAAGCACTGTTGAGGAACGCGGGAAAAGCTGCATCAACATTTTTGGTACTGTTGGAAGGTTCGAAGCACTGTTGAGGCACGCGGGAAAAGCTGCATCAACATCTACATACAGATCAATTGCCACAAAATTTATTAAGGTTCTGTTTAGAATTAAGATATTATAGTTATTATGGAAAAAAAATGTAATTATAAAATAAAAGTTAATAGTATATAGTAAATATAATTTTTAAATAATAATTTCATAAAAATTATTAAAGATACAATAAATTTTTCATTATGTAAGTAAAAAAATATTGTAACATAATATTCAAACTGCATTAATTAGTATTTACTAAATATTTTAATGTTATAACTATTCAATCTTAATATCAAAACAAACCCTAATTGAACGATCCAACCAAGACAAACACCAAGCTGAAATTTCATCTTGATTGATAAGAAACCAAAGGACGCCATAAGAATTAGGAACAGATTTGTATTCTGCCATAGGACACATTTCAACCAACTCACGACCTCACTACTGCTGCTACTTCCTCTCTGCACCATCATTACATGGCTTGAACATCGTGACATTTGTTGGTTGAGCACTACATAAGCTTTGTGTAAGGAGATTCGATAAGCAAATTGAAGGATGCCCCATTCTTATGAGCTCATCAGCTACGAATTGGAGACCATTACAAATTGATATATCTTTAATTGAACCAAAAAAAAAATTTGATGTATTAGATGGACCTTAATTTTGCACCCGCCATTTAAATATTTTATACGTATTTAAAAAATAAAATCAATTGAAAATTCTTTGAACAGATAAAATTATAGATTGGGTTAAGTTTAATTAACTTGATTGAATTTTGAGTGTCCAAGTACTCTCCTATCATTCACATGCAACCCAATTGATGGAATATAAATTGGACTTAGGGTACAAAATAGGCTGATGTACAGTAATTGCACTAGAAATTCAAACTTGATTGATAAGTGGGCCTATCATCCTATCAGCATGTCAGTAGTGCACTTGATTAAACTAAAAGACTACCCTGTAAAGTATATATCGGTAGCATAGCCGTATGTTAACTTTTGAGGTCACATCTTTCTTCCACCGAAAGTAACAATAGCTTAGCTCAAAATTATTCAGTAGGAATAGTATAAAGTCACAAACAAAGAATCAACATCATAGAATAACTTTCCTGTAATCCAATTCCCTTCATCCCTCGCTGGTGCCTGTCACTTTAAACATCAGAAAAACAGTTCTCCTTTGAAAACAAAAGCTAACAAGAACAAGAATAACAGAATATGGGCTGTTTCAGCTCTTGTTCCAAAAATACCTCTGCCATGAAATCCTCTTCAGCTTCTCCATCAAACCCAGAATCCAGAACACTGAAACAGGAAGTTCTGCTGACAATTCCAGGATGCACAGTTCATCTCATGGACGAAGGAGAAGCCATAGAGCTTGCCAAGGGTGAGTTCACGCTTGTCAGGATTTTTGACGAGAACGTTTCTCTAGCCACTATCATTAAAGTTGGCGACGACCTTCAGTGGCCTTTGACAAAGGATGAGCCTGTAGTGAAGCTTGACGTTCTTCACTATCTGTTTTCATTGCCGATGAAAGACGATGAGCCACTGAGTTATGGAGTGACATTCTTGGAAGCGTATGGTAGCAGTTTGGGCTTGCTGGACTCATTTTTGAGAGAGCATTCGTGCTTTTCTGGCGCGGCGACGTCAGCTAGGAAAAATGATATTGATTGGAAGGAGTTTGCTCCCAAGATTGATAATTACAACAATGTCTTGGCCAAGGCAATTGCAGGAGGAACTGGACAGATTATCAAGGGGATGTTCAAATGCAGCAACGCATACACCAACCAGGTCAGTTTTCAAGTACTTGAACAATATTCATAATTGTATTAATTAGGATTATGTCTTGCTGAGTTTAATTATAACTATTAGCTTATTAATAGTTTCTTAGCGTTACTAGCAACATTAGAAATGGGAAAATTGTATGAAAAATCAAGTTATAATGAATTGTCCATGATGGAACGAAAACAAGTAATGAATGTTATAATTGCCAAATTTATTTCATCTAAAGTCTGGTTAAAAGCAGGTCCATAAAGGAGGAGAAATGATACTGACTCAAGCTGCTGAGGAGAAAAAGTTTGCCACAGCTAGAGAAAACAATAATAATAAGGATAATAATAGAAGTGATGGGGCCGGAAAGAAGAGCCAAGTCAACAAAAGCTTAAAACGGTATCCCAAGATAAGAACAGTACTGTGATTATAATGTGAACAAAGCCGAAATTTTCCCTTTTTTAAGTCAAACAATTGTATTTTTCTTTTTCTTCATAGTGTCAGAAAGCTGTCGAAGATGACAGAAAAGTTAAGCAAATCAATGCTTGACGTGGTTGGCGTTGCCACTGGATCAGTAATGGCACCTTTGGTTAAATCCCAGGCAGGCAAGACATTTTTCTCTACGGTTCCAGGGGAGGTCCTCTTAGCTTCACTTGATGCTGTTAGTAAGTAACTAAAGCCCAAAGCCCAAATTTAACCTATGAATTTTTATGTCAAGGTACTTTATCATGTCACTTTTTACAATCCAATAGATAAAGTACTAGATGCAGCTGAAGCTGCCGAAAAACAAGCGCTGTCAGCAACATCCAAGGCTGCAACCAGAGCCGTCTCTGAGAGGTAGATTCTGGAAAGAGATGTCCAAATTACAATTTACAACACTTCATTCTTTTAACCAACATTGTTTGTGATATTTGAATTCCAGGTTTGGGGAAAGTGCAGGGGAGGCAGCAGGGGATGTGCTGGCAACTACAGGGCACTGTGCTTCCACTGTTTGGAATGTATTCAAGATACGAAAGGCCCTCAATCCAGCATCATCTGTGTCCAATGGAGCGTTGAGGAATGTGAAAAATATGAGAAATGCAAAATAATAACTGCCCACGAAGTGTCGATTTATCTGTTTGAAAGTTAAAACAAGTGTGTGAAATACGATGTCTTTGTTATCAAGTTGATATATGCAGTCCTCTTGGCAATTACTACTGTGATCATGACAAAAGATTATTGACTTTGAACTAGACCCAATTCAGTTCATTGAGTGTGGCGAAGTATCTGACGTGCTAATTATAAGTAGAGTCCCTTGTTGTTTGATGATTTTGTATATCATCATCAAGAACGGGGAAATTCGCTACATATGTGATGTTTGGAACTTAGGAAGCGCTTGGTGGAAAAGCATCTTTTAAGAAGCAATTAAATTGTTTCTATCTTCCAAAAGCAATTATTGAAGTATTATTCAAGAATTAGTCCAAATATTTTCCAATTTCTCAAAAGCTAATTACAGTATGTTAAAGAAAAAACTTATTTAGCTGCTCAAACTGATAGGAAGATTACAATTATCCAGTTAACAGTAAGCTTATCGTTGGATTGAGGTTAGCTAATAGAAATAACTGTTGCTTGAGATGAGCTTATCTTTTTATTTAATCTTTTATCAGTTATGCCGCATATATATGGGCGCAGCACACTAAAATAATATACAATAACCTTATATCATTTTGTGATTTGGTATCCGACCACTTGTCGTTGAAATGGTGGACAAAATACTGTCGCACTGCGAACTCAGAATTTGTTCAGTGGCGTAGGCAAAACCAAATTTTATTAGGTTGGCTACTGTCCTTAATGACAAAATCATGATTGTAAAACTTCTTTTGAAGTATGAGATGCTCTTGAAAAGTCCTTTGCCTCCCAATCAAAGATATGAGTTCTGCAAGTTAAAATGCAGCTTAGTCAACAAAAAGGAATAATATTTGACTATGTAATGAAAATGAAGGATCCGGCTGACGGGCTCTATGCAGTTGGAAAACAAGTTTTAAGATGACGAGCTTTCTGGAGTAGGCATTAAATATGATCCAATAGTTGTTCATATTACTGTTAGAATTGACAGTCTTACATCGCAGGAAATAATTTCATACAACTAAATATTGTGGGTTATACTTTTGGCAGTGTGGTTAGGTATCCTACAATATTAAAATATTTACTAAATACTCACTGCTGTCATTTTGAAAGATATATTAATTTGATCTTACATTAGTATGATGAAAATTTATAATATTTTTATTTTTATTAAATTTAAAAAAAATGACACATATACCCCTAAGAATTAGAGAAATGATCATGTAAACTAAGGTTGGGAATTAGATCGGATTCATCAGATTTTACTCAATATGTAATTGGATTTGTTTTGGATTGGATCAGATCCAGGTTAATCCGAACAATCCGATCGAATCTTACTACTTACTAAAAAAATAATAAAATATAAATATAAAATTAATTATCAATTTCATGAATTTTTATGTGAATATTGCTAAAAGACTCAAAATCCGAACTTAATCCGAATATGAAATACCATCCGAATTCATTTGAATTGATGTGCACCCGAATTCATCCGAAATGAATTCAAGCTTATTTATTTTAGATTAAATTTGAGGTTCGGATTAGATTTAGATGATTTTTTTTCCCAATCTAAAATATAATACCTTTTGTAAATAATAACTAAAAAATGTAACTTTAAATTTTTTTAATAAATTCAAATATAATTTACTTAATATTAGTTTAAAATGTATATATTGATATATTTATTTTATTATTACATTTCTATTTATTATAGGACGTTGGAGTTAATTTTGTTTTTGAGTTAATAATGTCAATAATATTATAATCAAAAGAAAATTTTAGTCTCCCTTATTAAAAGATCATGAATTAAAGAATTAGAGAATTTTTTTTTTTTAATGGAAAGTAAACCTTACATTAATCATTCAACATTGTCAAATATACTATCAACCTCTTCTGGTATTGGTTCAAACCAGACAGCTGATGTATTCTTTCCTAAAGCAAATCTTGCTAAGGAATGGGCACAAGCATTACAACATCTAGGGTACGTATTGGACTTTGGTTTTCTAAAAATCCTTCCTTTGATTTTGGATTTCTGAAATTATCCAAAATATCTTTGTTCTGCTCTTAATGTTGTTAATTAGTTCAGTCACCTCTTTGTAGTCTGTCACCATAATTAAGCAAGGTATGACAACTACTTTTGCCACCTTCAGACTCTAATTTATAGCTTTTGCTTCTGTAAAACTAACATCTCCCTTTAGTTGAGTCTGCTTGACACTTGCTTACACCACCTTGCCATTTAAGTCTTTCATTACTGCTCCTAGCCTTGTCATTTGGTTCTTGCTGTTTATAGCTGCATCAACATTAACCTTAAAGACGATTGTGGGTAGAGGAATCTACTTCTGCTGCTTTCCTCTCTAGCATTGTCTAGATGTGATGCCCTCGCTTCTCTTATTCTATGATATGCTTTTTCATTGATTTTGCTTCTGCTACTGTGATTCTTAGATTTATTATCTTTGCTTCAAACACAAATTTGTTTCTTGTATACCATGCAACCCAGCAATAAGCCACCAGTAGTTCAACACCAGATTTTCTCAGGTTTTTGCCCATATCTTGAATAGCAATGAAGATATCCTGAGTTGGATCATTGCAGCTTTTAATTGCAAATAGAGCATAGTTCTAGATTTTCTTTGATGCTTTGCACTCTAACAGAGCATGATTTATAGTTTCGACACCCCTTTTGCATCTTTGGCAAATTGGTTCTTGGAGAACCTTTCCTTTCCAAAGGTTTTCACATATTGGTAAAAGGTTGTGCGTGCCTCTCCACATGATTTTTTTTTTTTATTTTCAGAAAGATCAAGAGCCCATAAAGTATTCCATTGCTTATAATTATTGTTTGATCCGCTGGTTGATCTTTTGGGCTAATATCTTCTGTTCGTCTTGTTGGTAAAGGGATCTTTAGAATAACTTCTGTGTCTTCAGGTCTGAAATGTTGATTCAGTTTGGTTACATCCCGTTGATTTTTAGTATTTATCAAATCAATCACTACTGTTTCAGCAGGCAAAGTTGGTGGTGATATTGGTTTGAAGGTATTTGGCCTTGGTAGCCAGTTATCTTTGTACACAAAAGCCTACTTGCAATCTCCTATTCGCCATCGAATTCCTTTATTAATAATATGCCTTCCCATAAAATACTTCTTCATAAAAATGAAGGATTATAACTTGTGGAGGCATTTAAAAAGTTAGAATTTTTAAAGTATTTGGCCTACAACACCTTTGATACTAGGGAGTTGGAAAATTAAAGTAGCCTCCATCCTTGCTTGGCTATTAATGCTTGATTAAAACTGGAGAAGTCACTGAACCCCAAACCTCCCCTCCTTTTTGCACGACTAAGCTTGTTCCATCTTGTCCAGTGGATGCCATGCTTGTCTTCCTTTGATCTCCACCAAAATTTAACAATGGCCCTTTGAATATCATCAGATAAGCACCTTGAAAGTTTGAAGGTACTCATAGCGCAGGCTGGTACTGCTTGGGCTACTGCCTTTATGATAATTTATTTGCCTCCACTTGAATATATGTTGTGTTCCCAGCTGGAGATCTTGCTTAACCTTCAACTTAATGTCTTTGAAAAAACTTGTTTTCTTTTTGCCTATCCTGGATGGAAGACCTAGGTATTTTTCATACCCAAACACCACATTAAGCTTGAAGATGTCTTTAATTGCTGTAACCTAGCCCTGTGGGATCTTGCTACTGAAAAACATGGAGGATTTCTCAAAGTTGAAAATTTGCCCTAAAGCTCTTGCATAGCAATAAATGCTTGCAATCTGTCACTGAAGCACCCGAGAAAACCAGGCTATCATCTGCAAAAAGCAAGTGTGATATTGTAACATCCTTTGCAAATTTTAGCCCTCGGATCAGCTGTTTTCTTTCCGTCTGCATCAATGAGTTTGAAAAAGTCTTTGCACACATAATTAAAAAAAAATGGGAATAAAAGGCAGGTCTACCTTAGCCCTCTTTCAGGCTGTATGAAACCCTTTAGAACCCTATTAATAATCACTAAAAAAGAAGTAGTGATACAATTCATTATCAAACTAATCCACTTATTAGAGAAACCAAGCTTTGCTACTGTTTTTTAAAAATTACCATTCAACCATGTCATATGCTTTGTTTATGTCTAATTTTAGAGCCACCAAACCATTTCTTTTTCCCTTACTATGTCTAATCTTTTGGAGGCATTTATAACCAATAATGACATTATCTATAATGAGCCTATTGGGTATGAATTCCTCCATAAGATTAGACATAGTATAAACAACTTTGCACAGGCTGATTGGCCTAAACTCAGTAACTTTTCTAGGCTTAGCTATTTTTAAGATGAGAGTTATGTAAGTATGGTTAAGGGATGTAAAGTTACCTTGCTTATTTAGGATGAATAGTCAAGTTTCAACACGCCTTTACTCATTGATTGCCAGTGCTTCTGGAGAAAAAAAAAAAAAAAGCAGGCAAGCCATTTGCACTTGGGGCCTTTATGGGGCACATTTAAGACATGGTTTCAGTTATTTTTTTATGTGAATGGCTCCTCTAAATAAGCATTCATTTTGGGGGTGACTTCTGTTTGCATTCCATCCAAAATAGCTTGAATGGATTTCTGACTTGGACTGGGAAAGATTTTAAAAATATTCAAAGAATTCCCTCTCTACTTCATCTTGCTCCTCTATCTATTGCCCTTAAGCATTCCCAGTTCCCCATATTCTGTTTTTTCTTCTTCGAGCTGATGCTTTGGAGTGAAAAAACCTAGCGTTTTTATTCCCCCCTTTTAGCACTTTGCTCTTGATCTTTGCTTCCAATATACTTTTTCGTCTATCAACATATTGCTGATATGATTCTTGAGCTTTCTAATTTCTTCCCCATTTACATTCTAAGCATAATTCTGTTTAGCATTCTTCGTGTGCTTGATCAGTTCATTTAGCTTCTTTTTTCTGCCTTCAAATTCACCTTTACTCCATATCTTGAGCTAAGCTAAGAAGCTTTTAGTTGCTCTTTGAAAATGTTGCACTAGATTCTCCTACTTCCTTCCACCATCTTTAACTATGTTCTTACAATCTTTATATGCATTCCATATGTCTTCATAATGATCTCTAGGGAATGTTCTTTTCAATAAGGCCTCTCATTTTAGATTTCTTGACTTCTAAGACAATTGGACAACGATATGATACCCAATTTACCAGATTTATTGCTATTAAAACCTGAAAATCGTTACACTAGTCTTTACTGTACAAGAATCTAATTAGAATCCGGATAGGATTTTCCTAAACAATATTTAAAGCCATGAGAATTAAGCCTTGAAGCACGATGAGACTGAAGAGAAGAAACAAGTTAGATCGCTGATAGGCAGAGAGGAAGAGGAGAAGCAGTAGTCATTAAAGCTTTCGATGGTTAGTTCTTATTTATTTTATTGTTCTCTATTGAAGAATGTCTAATTAATTTTCTTATATTAAGGTTGAGGATGAAACATGTTTAATGAAATAATTGTCTTTTTATTTAATTAATTCCCTGCATGTTCAATGATAATTATTATACTTGTTTCTCATGATTGTTTGATAATTGTCTTTCATTTTTAATATAATGTATTCTCGATAGTTAAGAAATTATTTGATTAAATCTAAGCTTAGTAATTAATAATTAATGTGATTTTATTTGATTATATGTTTTTAACAAATTGGATATATAAAATTCTAACAAAACTTTAATTCTTTATTTTGTAAAAGAATACATATAATGCTTATAAATCCTACCACGAAGCAAAAAAGAAACTACATTAGATTAAATATTGGGATTATGTGCTCTTTAAAGCATATTGATTTTCTTATTAATAAAATATTTCAAATATTTATTCAGATATTTTGAATTGCATTAATATTTTGAGCAAAGTCCATTTAATCATATTATATGTATGTATGCAATCACCATGTGGATTCGCAGAAGACATAAATACAAGTTATCTTATGATTAAATAAATTAAGTTCATGATTGATAAATAAAGTTGAGCACTTTATTTAGGTATAGACTCGTAATAAATTCATTGAGTGATTTGTCTTAATCATGTATGAATTTATTGATGTAGTTTGTCTACATTGAATCTGGATCACATATGAGATTTAATTAACCTAAGTAATAACCGTCGGACTTATTAAATCTCATAGGCATTGATTCATTGTAATCTTAATCTTGAGTTAGTTATGATTTCATGATTGTAGTTGTTATTTCATTTGAGTTACCAATGGGCATGACATACACATGTAGTCTAGATTACCCAGTATCTTGGTGGGAGCAATTACAAGTATTGAAATTGTAGATTAACAATATAGAATTTGTACGACACATCTCTTGATGGGTTTCGATCTTGATCATAGAATTCTCCGGCAGAGTGTCTCAACATAAATAAGTATGTTGAAAATGATCATTAGAGAAAACTAGTAAGTATCGAGGAAAAGATGTAATTAAATTGATTGGACGATTGAGATATCAATTTAAATTAATGATGTGGTACAAAGGATTGTGCGATGAAAGAAATCAATGTGGCTTAGGCGAATTATATTCGAGCATACAATTATGGAGGTCGGTTCTAATCTTATAGTGAGTAGAATTAGAATTAAATAATTATATCCGTTTAATTACAAATTTAATTATTAGTAACCACTATTGTATGTTCCCAAATGATTCCCGGGTTAGCTCATTTAATTGACAACACCATCATCTGGACCCAAAAGCAAGAAAAACTAGCATATTAGATGAAAATTATAATTATAATATTTGTTAACACCTAATATGTTATATTAAAGTGTAAATGAGGGCTTGTAATGTTTTACAAGGTGGAGAGATAGTTAAAAGAGGAATTCTACTTTTAAATATAAATCCTAATCCTAACATACTAGGATTTTTCATAAGATATTATAAAAGGGCTTTATACTCTTAAATTGAGTGAAGAGGAGAATCCAGGGTTTTAAGAAAAATAAAGAAGACATTTAAGAGGTGCTGAGTTACTGATTTTGGGAGTGGTGAAGCAGACGCCACACGTCAAGTGTTGATCAAACTTGAGTCATAGCTCGGAAGATCGTTTGGAGGCGGATCTACAACTCTCAATTGTTCATCTTCTCAAAATATCAAAGTATGAATTTCAGATTACTTAATTCTTATATGTTATATGAGATCGGTCCTAAAGGTTTTAATTTAAAAATTGAAAAACCTAGTTTATTTTTCCTTCAATTGGTACTCGAGTCATCTCATAATAATATATAAGAATTATGTAAAAATCTATCTTGTTAATTATGCATTAGAGTGGCACAATTTATTTAGATATATATTATGTGTTAATATATGAATAAAGCATGCTTGGATTGTCTCAATTCATGGTTAGAAATTTGTTTGTATTTTATTTTGGATTTGTAACAAAAGGGGTGATTTATTATCACCATGTTTCCATTTTGATTTAATTTTATATTTCAAAATTTTTGAAAGTCAATGGAATTGTAATCTGTAAAATAAATTCAAAACATCAAGATTTCGACAAGAATGCACAAAACCAGCAAAACCAGTCGCAGCAGGACGCGCGCGTGCGCTCGCAGCAGGCTCCCGCGAGCGCAGGCTCGTGCGCACAGTAGGACATGCGCGCAGCAGGCCCTTGCGCGTTGTCCACGCAGCAGGCAGCGCTCGCAGAGGGCAGCAGCAGCAGGCATCAGCGCGCGCGCGGTAGCCACGAAGCAGCAGATTGCCCGCTTGGCTCGCGCAGGCTGCAACTCACGCGGACAACAGCAGCAGCTGGAGCAGTGGGCAGCTGGCTTGCGCGGCAGCGGAAGCAGCTGGAGCAGCGGGCAACAGGCAGCGCGCGGCGGCAGCAGCAACGACAGTCCTCGCTCGAGAACGGCAGCATTTGGTGTCCAGCGCCGGCAGGGGCGTTTTTTCGGCTCGACAAAGGCAAGTGCCCATCGGAAAAGGGTCGAACGGAAGCTTTAGTTTTTGGTGACGGCGGCTGGAGAAAACAAAGAGATTAGGGTTTTGAGTGGCAATTATCACTCAGACTTTTGAGTGGCAATTATCACTCAGACCCCTAATTTCTGTATTATTTTCATAATTAGTAAAATTAGTTTACTATTATGCATGTAAGTCCAGAAATGATTTTTGGACTTGACAAATCCTAATTTTAAGTCCAATAAAATTTGGGCTTAATGGATTAAAATGCATGGATATAGTTTAAATTCATTAAGTTTATTTTTGGTCCAAAATTTTTTACTTAAAATTTTAATTTATTTTCTTTAAAATTAAAAATTTAGACCAATAATAAATTTAAAGCCCATATTAGCCAAGGCCATCACCAAAGATTATCTAAGAGAAGAAAATTTTGACATTAAGCCCAATGAAGATTAGGCTTAGGGTTAATATTTTTTATTAGGAAAATCATGAATTGAGATTATTTAATTTTTCTATATGTTGTGTTTGGATGTGAACATGCCATGATAACATGTCATATAGAATAAGTAGTGCCACTCTATGCATAATAATATATGTCATTCATATAACATGAATTCATGCATATTGTTTGAGATTTGCAAATGCTTAATAATATAAGATATCACTTAGATAATATTATAGCATGCAATTAACAATATATGAATGTTTTAAAGGAAAAACCAACTTTAAAATATTGAGTGGGAGAGGAAAATTCAAGATAATTTTCCACTGGCTCCATTATTAGTTCAATAATAAAATTATATATATACCTCGACTTCACGATACGGTGATGCTTCCCTACGGAGGTATATGTATTAGACATTTTATTTGATGAACTTCTTTAAAGATAAAATCGAAATATTTTTCAATCTATTGATCACCCCAACGGTGGCTACATGATATGAGAAATACGTAGATTGAAACAATGGTTATACACTCAACAAAAATTTATTATTAACCTTCCCAACGAAGCTCTGTTAACAAAATTTTGGTCTTAAAAGATAAACGATAGTTATTTATCATGTTACGAAATGAAAGTAAATAATCTAATGGTTAATTGGGTCTGGTAAGTGGCGGGATGACTTTTCCAACGGATAGCTTGCTAAAGCAGTACTAGATTATCGTTACAATAAAATAAAATGCATTTATGATTTTTTGCATTTTAGAATTTTATTGTGAATGTTATATCAATATATTTATGCATGTATGTTTTATTTTTCAGAAAATGTCTTCCATCAACCCACTGTTAATCATCCTAGTTAAAAATGAACTCACTGGTGACAATTACTTAGATTGGAAACGCAATCTATTAAATATTCTCACTGCTAAAGACTACAAATATGTTCTGACCCAGCAATGCCCTCTAGTACCAACGTTATGCGATTATAGAAATCAGAAGGAGTCTTATGAGAAATGGTACGAGGCTAACAAAATGGCTAAGCGCTATATATTGGCTTCAATTTCTATGGAACTGCGAACAAACTTGAGCATGGAAACGACCATCGAAATATTGGCTAGTCTCCATGAGATATTTAGGCAGAATCTGATTCGCCGGAGAAGCGACGTTAAAACGTGTCACCGACACCAAGATGGTAGAGGTACAAGAGTTCGTGATCATGTCCTCAACATGATGGACTATTTGAATGAAGTTGAGATTCATGGTGTTGAGATCGATGATAAAAAAAAGATCAACATGGTGATTCAGAGAGTTTAAAGTCAGCTATATCTTAACCAATAGAAATATGACCTTAGTTCAATTGATATACGAATTACATGCTATAGAAGAATATTATCATACCAAAGAACTTCCTAAACAAGAATTCTCTTTAAAGCCTAAGTCGAAAGATAAGGGTAGGAAAAGAGAATTGACACGAGGAATCTGTCTACTAGTAAAGATAGCAAGTTGAAAGGCAGTGCTTTAAGTGTGGACGGAAGGGTATCGGAAGAAAGATTGTCCTAAGATTATTAAAATCAGGTATAGGAAATCTTTAAGCTTCCTAATTAGTTCAGTTTTCTATTGATTAATGCAATAGTGAATTCTGAGATAACTAATTTTATTTGTAAATTCATTTATTTGGTTTTTCAGAAACCAAGAGATTAAGTGAAGAAAGCTTTAAGCAGTGATGAAAAATATACTAGTTTATATCAATTTGAGAGGAATAGATCAATTTTATGAGACTTTAAGTTTTTGACATTTGTCTTTGTATTCCAAACATTAGAGGAATTTAATTTCGGTGACTTGTTTTTAATAAACAGAAGCACACTGTTATTTTTTGATCCTCTGTTAAAAACTCATTTTTTTTACTTTATAAAGACAATTAATGTCATATAAATCTATTGATCTGTTCAAAGTAAGATATAATGATAAAAAGTATATTATTTATCCCAGAAAAAGAAATGTTTTTCCAAAACCAATGGCACCTCTAATATTTATGCTTAAGTCATATAAACTATAATAAGATTTCATGAGAATGATTAATAATAGGTCATTCCTAACCTATTTGAAGATTGATTATTGATACTCTACAAATCTTATTTAGAAGAGTAATATGACAAGATAGCTCATTTTGAGTTAAAAGAAAGCATAATATTGTATGTATGGAATTAATGCATACAAATGTATGCGGACTAATTAGTTTACATGTAAGTGAGGTTATGAGTATTTTATCAATCTAATTGATAAATATTCAGAGCATTTATGTTTGTCTAAATGTGTCATGATTCCGTGGCTTTTGAAATTCAAAAGAGTAACATGAATAAGACAAAGAAGCAATCAGACAAGAACATAAAAGAACTTCGATCTAATCAAAGCAAAGAATATCTCTCTAGAGAATTCAAAGTCCATTTGGTTGTAAAATGACATAATAGTGTCATTATATGGATAAACAAAATTCTTTTAGATAAAATAAGATGTATACTTAGCGATTTATCATTTACCTTTTTTATTCTAGATACCAAGTATTTAAAAGCCGCATAGACTATTGAACTTAGTTTTATCTATATAAATGCCTATTACTCCATAGAATTATGGATATGTCACAAACTTAAATTGTGACGCATCTATAGTTGGATAGTTACTAGTATTTATATTAAAATTATAGGAAAAAAAGATGGATTCATGTTCAAAAGTATGCATGTTTTAGGTATTCTAAAGGAATAAAGGAAAGTCTAATTAATAGACCTCAAGATAGGAATGTATTTGTAAACATACACTATACTTTCCTTGAGGAAGACTATATAAATGACTTGTAACTTATGAATAAGGTAAAACTAGAGAAAACATAAGTAAGGAGATCATATTGATGCTCAGTTTTCTATTTATAGAAAAGAGCAAGAATGATTAACAAAATGATTATCTCTGAACAAATTATCACTTTTAGAACCTCATCGTAGTGGGAGGGTAACTAGATTACCAAACAAGATACATATTATTGAGAGAAACCTATACGACTATCTCATATGAACATGTATAAAATCCCACTAGAGACAATGAAGCTCTAATAGATAGTGATGTTGAACATTGGAAAAAGGGCTATAAATCCAGAAATGGAATATATGTATTCCAATAAAATCTGAAAACTTGTAGAGACACCAAATAGGGTAAAACCTATTGGATGCAAGTGGATCTATAAGAGGAAAAGAGGAGTAAACAGAAGGATAGAAGCATTTAAAGCAAGATTAGTAGCCAAAGGGTTCACTCAAAAAGAGGGAATCGATTATGAAGAAATGTTTTCTCTAGTTGCTATGCTTAAATCTATCAGAATTCTGCTCTCTATTGCTGCAGTGCTAAATTATGAAATTTGGCAAATGGATGTCAAGACTGCCTTTCTTAATGGGCATCTTGAAGAAGACATCTTTATGCACAGAACCGGATGGATTCATACAAAAGGCCAAGAACACTTGGTATGCAAGTTGCAAAGATCCATCTATGGATTGAAGCAAGCATCCTAGTCATGGAACATCAGATTTGATCAAGCGATAAAATCGTTTGGATTCATTCAAAATATTAATGAACCATGTGTGTACAAGAGAATTCGAGAAAAATCTGTAGCATTCCTAATTCTTTATGGAGATTCTCTTTATCGGAAACGGTGTAGGAGTATTGACTACTATAAAGAGTCGGCTAGCAAAACAATTTGATATGAAAGATCTGGGAGAAGCTAGTTATATTCTTGGTATCAAGTTACTACGAGACCGGAAGAATAAAACGATAGCTTTATCTCAAGTGGTCTATATCGATAAGATATTGGCTAGATTTAGCATGGTAAATTTCAAGATTGGTTTGTTACATTCAGATATGGAATTATATCCTCTAAGGTTTATTACCTAAAATTTCTGAGGAGATATAGAACATGAGACGAGTTCCTTACACGGAAGCTGTGGAAAGTCTCATGTATGCCATGCTTTGCACTAGACCAGACACATGTTTTGCGATTAGGATGGTTAGCAGATATCAATCTAATCCTGAACCTAAACACTGGACTATTGTCAAGCACATAATGAAGTATCTGAAAAGAACTAAGGATTATATGCGTATCCGTGATGAACTTACTCTAGCTGGGTTATCGCTGATTCTGACTTTATGCCAGATAATGATTCTAGAAAGTCTACTTACGGTTATGTGTTTACATTAGGAAGTGGAGCTATCAGTTGGAGGAATATGAAACAATTTTGTATCACAGACTCCACAATGTAAGCTTAATATGTGGTTACATCGTGAGGTCGCAAAAGAAGCGGTATGGCTCCGCAAGTTCCTTCGAGATCTTGAGGTGGTATCTGCTGCAAGTGCACCACTTAAATTATTTTTTGATAATAATGGTGCAGTGGCTCAATCAAAAGAACCAAGAAACCACAAGAAACAAAAATACATTAAGAGGAAGTATTATCTCACATAGATATAGTGTAGAAAGGTTATAACCTACACTTAGAGTCCTACAAGCATGTGCAATTTGCCAGATATGCTTTGAGAGCTAGTGGAAGATTGTTGGGATTATGTGCTCTTTAAAGCATATTGATTTTCTTATTAATAAAATATTTCAAATATTTATTCAGATATTTTGAATTGCATTAATATTTTGAGCAAAGTCCATTTAATCATATTATATGTATTTATGCGATCACCATGTGGATTCGCAGAAGACATAAATACAAGTTATCTTATGATTAAATAAATTAAGTTCATAGATTGATAAATAAAGTTGGGCACTTTATTTAGGTATAGATCGTAATAAATTCATTGAGTGATTTGTCTTAATCATGTATGAATTTATTGATGTAGTTTGTCTACATTGAATCGGATCACATATGAGATTTAATTAACCTAGTAATAACCTGCCGACTTATTAAATCTCATAGGCATTGATTCATCGTATTCTTAATCTTGAGTTAGTTATGATTTCATGATTGTAGTTGTTATTTCATTTGAGTTACCAATGGGCATGACATACACATGTAGTCTAGATTATCCTGAGATTCTTGGTGGGAGCAATTACAAGTATTGAAATTGTAGATTAACAATATAGAATTTGTACGACACATCTCTCGATGAATTTTCAAGACTTGATCATAGAATTCTCCGGCAGAGTGTCTCAACATAAATAAGTATGTTGAAAATGATCATTAGAGAAACCAAGAAGTATCAAGGAAAAGATGTAATTAAATTGATTGGACAGTTGAGATATCAATTTAAATTAATGATGTGAGTACAAAGGATTGTGCAGTAAAGAAATCAATGTGGCTTGGGCGAATTATATTCGAGCATACAATTATGGAGGTTAGTTCTAATCTTATAGTGGAGTAGAATTAGAATTAAATAATTATATCTGTTTAATTATAAATTTAATTATTGTAGCCACTATTGTATGTTCCCAAATGATCCCCGGGTTAGCTCATTTAATTGACAACACCATCATTGGACCCAAAAGCAAGAAAAACTAGCATATTAGATAAAAATTATAATTATAATATTTGTTAAGGCCTAGTATGTTATATTAAAGTGTAAATGGGATCAGTAATGTTTTACAGCTAGTCTCCTAGTTATTATACATTCCTTCCACTTTTATGTAAGTGGAGAGATAGTTAAAGAGGAATTCTATTTTAAATAGAAATCCTAATCCTAATATACTAGGGTTTTTCATAAGATATTATAAAAGAGGCTTTATACTCTTAAATTGAGTGAAGAGGAGAACCCCAGGGTTTTTAAGAAAAATAAAGAAGACATTTAAGAGGTGCTAGTTACAATTTTGGGGAGTGGTGAAACAGAAGCCCACATGTTCAGTGTTGATCAAACTTGAGTCATAGCTTGGAAAATCGTTTGGAGGTGGATCTACAACTCTCAATTGTTCATCTTCTCAAAATATCAATGTATGAATTTTTAGATTACTTAATTCTTATATGTTGTATGAGATCGGTCCTAAAAGGTTTTAATTTAAAAATTGAAAAACCTAGTTTATTTTCCATTCATTAAATTACTTAGTCTTAATTATTATATTTATGAGATAAAATTGAGGATTAATAGTAATTAGATCATTACTAGTTAAATAGTAATGGATTCTAAAATTTTGATAATCTTTATCTTATTGAATTCTCCACTACTTTAATTTTTTTATTTATACTAATATTATAATCAGACTATTTATTGATATTACATCAAATAACTACATCAAATTACCTGCAGTAAACAAATTTTAACTGACAGATTTAAACGAATTCACAAGTTTGTGGGTATTATTGCCATCCCTAATTTTAATTTACTTCCAAAATCCAAATGCACAATTTTCCAAAATCAAAATGCACAAGTTTATTGGAGTGTACTCAGAGTATAGACTAGTAATAATAAGATCAAAGCAACAAGTACTGCAAATTCAAAAAACTCAAAATCTAATCTAGATCAACTGTAACCGTAACTAAAAAATGAAAAGAACATAAGGGTCTGTATGAGAACAAAAATAAAAATAAAAATGATGTTTTACAATTATTGTATTTTGAATTTAAGTATGTGTTTGGTATCATTTTTTGTATCATATATTTTAAAACTGAAAATAATAATATGCGTTCGATAGACACAATTGAAAATAATAAAAACAGAGAATATGTATTCAATAGTACTATTTTTAAAAATAGTTTTTACTAACCATTTTAATCATGCTTATAGTTAAAAAAATAATTATTTAAATAATACTATAAATTTATTTATTTAATCTCTCGTAACTAAACAAATAATTCATTAAAAAAATAAACAACTTATTAAATTATGCAAATACATATACACATATTATAAATAATTTAATATTAGCATTAATAAAAAAAATTATATTGTCATTGCTTTTACACTATAATTTAAGATGTATATTACAACACAATTATTAAAACAAAATTATAATCAAATTATATAACATACATTATATAATCATTCCACATGAAAGTAACAATATCTTCTTCTTCATTAACCACGTCTTGCATATGAATAATTTTAGGATTTGTTCAAACAATTCATCACTTATAGTGCTTTCAATCATGATAGACCAATCAATCAACCTTATCCTCGCCATCAATATTTTGTGGATTCATATCATGTTACTAAACACAAGTAAAAATATAATAGAGAATGAAAGCCATTCCCATAAATGTATAAACAATAATTAAATTTTAATTTATTCATGACTCATAAAAAAAAGTGATGAATTTTTTTTAACAGGATCCCTATAAGAGTTTAGTCATGGGGTTTGGACCATGTGAAAAAGTTTAAACCCCAAAACTAGTTAAATGTTTATAATATCATTTTTATTGTAATAAAATATAAAAAATATTTACTTATAAATTTTCTGATCTCAATCACTTTCAATTTTAAAAACTCTAATTCGTCATGTACGATAAAGTTATATATTATACTATACTATTATATATTACATGATACCGTCATATATTTCATAATCATATCTTGTACTATACTATAATATCATGTATTACACAAAATTATCTTGTACTGTGTTACATTATAGTGTCATGTATTGTACAACACTGTTATATATTTCATGATTATATCTTATACTACATTATAGAATCATGTATTACATAAAATTATTTTGTATTGTGTTACACAAACATAGGTATTTTAATATTTTAAATGTGAGCAAGTGTATGATAAGAATAAAAATTAATTAAGGATCAATATTCATAACTAAAGTCAAATAAGGTAGTATCACAAAAAAAGTAAAGAAAAAAGATTTATAATAATTCTAGAATTATACATATTCCACTCTTTAATTCAAATTTGCGCGGCAAAGCTCGTGTTTTTTTTTGTTTAAAAGATGATGCTGCATTTGTCGAAATCAGTCAGCACCAAAGGCTGGATAAGTCCAGATATGTACTAAGAAAATTAAAAGAGTCATAAAAGAATTATGGATTCATTTTAAATTTGGCTTTTATGGTGAAAAGGACGAAAAAATGGCTATTGACTTTCTTTAACAAAGTGCTCATTTTAACTTAAAAGCAAAAATCCCAGATAAAAATTTTGAAGACAAAGAGATAATAATTAAGAAAACGTAATCATTTGCTCGGCAATTTAAATTACTAAGTATGATAAAGATCATTATGTGATTTTTTCCCTCATGCATGAGGCTATTATCACGATCAATTGATTGCTTGATATATATATATATATATATATATATATATATATATATATATATATATATATATATATATATATATATATATATATATATATATATATATATATATATATATATGGGTCGATGATCCGGCTGGGCAGAGCCAAAAACAAAAGAAAAAAGGAAAAAAAGAATGATGTTAAGAACCCACATACAAAATACTGAACTCACAGACAAAATAAGAAGAATAGATTTAGAAGAACAGCAACAGTTACGGAGACTCGGAGAGGACTCATAGATTTAGAGAGGCAGCAGCGAGGAAGATGAGAGCAACAACAACGGAGAGAGCGCTGCAGCACAAGAGAGAGCAGCGCCACCAACCATGGAGAGAAAGAGGTTTAGATCTGTTACAAGGGAGTGGGAGTGAGAAGATCACGATAAGATTTCAGAAGAGAAATAAACGCTGCCTGGATTCTATATTTTATGGTTTATTTTTAAGTTTAGGTTTGTAATTCATTGAGAACGTTTTATACACACGTTCTCAAATTTATAACTGCAGAAGGAAATATTGGATTACTTATTTTATAATTTGTTTTTGGAATTTCCTCCACCGAACGCATGTTAACTTGAATTCGTAAAAGGAAAATGAAAACATGGTTCCTAAAACAGCCTTAAATTGTTCTCAAACATTTACAATCAATAAACGTAAATTCAAAAGTAAAAATGATATTACTAAGTTATAGACTTATTTAACTTTGATTATAAGTCTTGATTTTTTTTATTAATTTTTATTTTTATTAAACTCTTATTCATGTTAAAAAAACTAAAACATCCATTATAAAAATAAATTAAAATATTTATATTTATGTAATATAATATATGATAATTATGTAATACATAATTCTATAGTGTAATATAAAATATAATCATAAAATATATGACAATATTCATATAATTTATAATATTATAATATAACTCAATACATGATAATTTCATATAATACATAATATAATATGATACAATATATAAGTTTTCGTACATGAAGAATTAGAGTTTTTATAATTAAAAATAACTAACTAAAAATATTAAAAACAAATATTATTTTATACTATCTTACAATAAAAAATATTATAGATAATTAACTAATTTTAAAGTCTAAATTTAATTATAAGATCTAAATCTCATGATTAAAACTCTACACAAATCCTCTCAAAAAAATTCCTCAATTCAAAACGAGAATGTTAAACATGAAAACCCAAGAGGATTGAAACTACCACGCCTTTGGAGCCACAATTATTCAATTTGATAATTATCAAATCACCAATCAATTCTCAATTTCGAGTAACAATTAAATCCATAACTGTTTTCAAAATTGTGATTCATATAATTGAATTGGGAAATAAAGGTGCATAAAAAACCAAAGTTTGAAAAACAGTCAAAAGTTAATAAAATCTAATAAAATCATTATCTACGCAGTTGCAGAGACTTCTGAAAAAGTTGTTTAATTATCTCGTCTACTGCCTCCTCCTTCTGGTCCAGCTCTAAGAAGCTGTTCAGGTCACTAAGTTGGTCCGCCCAAAAAGAAAATGCCTTACGAATACTTGGAATATCACCTGCAAAATATGCCGTCAGTAAATTATACAAAACAAACATTTTTTTTTTTTAAACAATTGACAACATTAGAACCACCTAATTCTACATTTAGATACCTTTCATTATTTTTCGTCCCAAGTTTTCATTAGTATCAACAGGGTCAATTACATTCATTGACACCAACCGACGGTCAGAGTTAGAACATCGATCCAGGTATCCGTTATCAAGCATGCAATCGTACAAGTCGGCTACCACCTTACAGTGTTTGTCTACCTTGGGCATTAACTCTGCAAATTAAATCATTAACTACTGGAGGGTGAAAAGGAAAAGGGAAATAAAATTACAAAACACGACAAATAAAATCACCACACACACATACCACATTTGTGCAAGATAGATTCTGGACCCTTGAGGACAAGAATAAAATTCTCCCAATCAAAGTTCTTGTAAAAATGTACAAACCTGTACAGAACCTAAAATAAAAAAGCTTCGGTGTCATCAAACACAGATTATAGAAGGGAAAAAAAAAAAAACTAATAAGTAGTACACATACCTCAAGGGGTCCAAAGAAATTTGAATCGAATACAGCCAGTATGTATGATACCATCACAGTCAGGCAATAGGAAGAAATTAAATTTCTTCTGCCTCCTGAAAGCTTAGCTTCACATGCCCATGCTTTTATCAATATCACAGCTTTCACAAAAAGATCATTTTTCCCTATGATTCGATTGACCTGTAAAAATGGTAATGAATTAACATTTGTATCTATGAAGAGTAATTTGAATACAATGAATCAAACTAAAAATAAATCACCTCTTTCAAGAACTCAACAGCTCTAATTCCATCATGCTGGTCAAAAGAAAGGTCAATGGAAATCCCATCAACAATGAACTTTATAATTGGAACATAGCCTCGTACAATATATTGAGTTTCTCTAACAGATCTTGAGCTTTCAGGGTTATTTTCATGATGTTTCAGAAGTTTTAGCATCTCGTCAGGCCAATCTTTTTTTCTGTGGTCCTTATCTGTCAACGTCAAGTCTATGTCCCCACCAGGCAAATATGCTCCTACAGCCCCTGAGCCCACATAAAACAACTGTGCATGACCAAGAGTTTTGATTTTCTCAGTGAGCCAATCCACAATCTCTTGTCGCTTCCTAATTTCATCCTCTGTCGGTTTTATTACAGATAAGACATGGACAACACTATTTTCTGCCAAAATCCAATTGTTGTGAAGCTCTTGAATGATCTTTTTGTCATGATCCAAAAGACCGATCAATCCTAGAGACAAGCATAACAATTAATTAATGTAAGATCAATTAAATTGACAAAAAATAAATATTAATAAAATGAAAAAAATCAAATGCATCCATTACCAGTTTGGGCCTGATGCTGGCAAACAGTGAATGTGAGCATGTGTTGGCTCCAAAGTTCCGGGCAATCTGTAATTCGCCTCACATGCAACTTTGAGCCATTGATATTTTTACCATTCATCTGTAGTAAAAAGGAATGATAATTTTGATCAGTAGTACAATGGATAAAAGGTTGAAGGTAGAAAAATGTGGATTCCATATGCCACAACAAGGAAAGAGAGAAAGCATGCAGTGTAGGTGAAACTAGAGGATCTAGAAACTAACTTCTACAGTAATGAATGATGTTAAGAAACCTCAGATATCAATCAATGTCAGAACTGTCAAATTTTAAATATTTTAGAGATGCTTAAAAAAGATAGAAGATCATGGGCTTGAATTGGATGTTGTTTCTAAAACCCAAATGGAGTGTAAACAACCAGAGGGGTTGCTGCATGAAAAGATGCGGGAGAGTTGGAAACTGGAGAGATTAATGCCAAAAGAACTGAGTTCTATTCCTAATAAAAAATGCATATTCCAACTGTCGTCCTCAAGCATTACACAAATATAGCTAATTAACATGCAGTCAGAAGAGTAAAATCTTTTCGGCGACAACTCATGCAAAGCTCTAGCGAAGCTCTATGAAGGAAAGAAACGGTAACTATGGAAACTGAAAGAAATTTAATAATTTTGAAGAAAATTAAGACTACCTGCAGTGCTTGTTCACAACACACACTGTTCTGGAACTCTGGCAAGAAAAAATTAAAAAAAATTAAAAAAATATATATATACACACACACACACACACAGAGTAAGCACACTAATGATTTAGATTGGCACCATTTTAGAGAGAGAAAACAGATCACTTACCAATAAAAGCATGACATAAACTGTCTCCAGTATCACGATCACGCCCCATTTTGCAGCTGCCACAATAATTTTAGATTTAAATTCCACATTGGCCCACATTAAAAAGTAATCAGATGTTACGGGAAGTTATTTTATAAACTCACGATATGATCAATCCAAAACGTGAAAATTTCTTGAACAAGCATGTTTCCTGCAGCAGAGTCAAAGATTAAACATCGCCTGACCATGACTAGATTACAAGTGGCATGCAAAAGCAATTTACTTTTCCCAATTTATAACACTACTTCCATCCACCCTTTTCTCTATCCACAAACCCTTTTGTTCCATAAGTTCAGAACTAGCAATGTAATAGCCTATTTTTCTAGCTCTTAGCCCAACCCGTTTAGTTTTTGAAATGATTTTCAGTTAATTAAAATTTTATTTACATGTAATAGAAAAGAAAAGTAAAAAAAAAAATGCTTATTTTTCTGGGACAATGGAAGAACCCACACTTACATTAGTTTGTGGATTTAACTGGCAAATGAAAAGCACATTCTCAGGAGGCTCCATGTCGGCCATAGGAACATTTGCAGTCTGTAATATATATAAGATATTAAAATGACTTCATTATCAAATCTAATCACCACCACCGAAAAGGTGGACGGATGAAGCAGTGAGAATACAGCAGGGAAAACAGGCAGATGAGAGGGTTTCGTGGTAGAATTTGTTTGAGAAAAGAAATAATATATACCTTGATATTGTGTGTGCATGAGTATGATAATATTATGAAGTTGCCTATAAGATTAAGCCATGTGGCATATTTTGAAAATCACCAAAATACTCAGTTTGCCAATAGCTTACTGTCCCTTCTTCGAAAGTGTCAGTAGAGTCTTGTGAACAAAGAAATTCAAAGCTGATCAAGGCAATTTAGGAATTAAGTCGAGCGAGCTAAGGAAGTTAAACAAATCTAAAATTTAAACTGTGAATAATTAAAAATGAGGTTTCAAGAGTCTAAAATGGAGAGTTGAATAAATGAATAAAGAAGCAATACTCATCAGCTCCCCAAATATTTTAACACAGAGGTTGAATCCAACGACCGACAAATAGAAAGTACGACACATATCAGCTCCAAAAGTAGGCCAAATACTTTAACAAGGATGTTGAATCCAATGACCAAGCAATAGAAAGTACGATACATCCCAAACTAATGCAGCTCAAGCAAAACATATTCTAGTTTCCAAGGTTACCTGAGCTGAAAATTCTTTTGATTGCACAAGAAAGTCACGTATGTGATTCTTGAACGTAGTGAGGTCATTTCTCAACACAAATAATCCTTTCACAAATTGAGTAACCTAAGAAGAAGTGGTCTTCAAGTTAGCAGCATCCGACCTACTATAAAATAAATGATAATTAAAAGATTCTGTGCAAGTTCATACCTCTACCGGAGTAATGTTGGGAAAAGATGTACCCAGAAGTTCTATAGTGTACTTAAGAACAAATATTGCATTATTTAAATATGAATGAGGAGTTGAGGCAGCATCGCAGAAAGGTTCCTTTAACAAATCACTCCCAACCTGAAAACTTGCTATCAAGTGAAAATCTTAATTTGCCAATGTACAAGCATATAAAGGATTACATGCTACATTACCAAGGAAAACAGGTGCTGTAGGACTCGGACATGCAACTTGAACCCCTGCTTATGTAATGTGTCAGTCAGGACAGCAAAGGTTTCTTGCTCAATGGTCACAAAGTATGCCTGGTAGAATTGGTTACAAAGCTCAGAATCCTGTCAAATTGTCGCAAAAATGCAATTAAGAAGCTGACATGGCAAAAATGTGATCACAGCAAGAATATGCCTAACTATAATTAAATAAACAGGTACCTCAAATTTCTTCAACATCTCTAGTAAAAGATTTAGCCCAGTTTCAGCAATATTGCTTTCTGTATGCCTAACAGCCCATATGATTGAACTTATCACTAGCTTTAGTTTCTGATTCAGATTTTAATAAAAGAAAAAAGGGAATAAGTTAATGAAATTGCTAATAGTCCTTGAATTATTAACAAATCTAACTCAATAACGCCATTAATTCAACTTTTGTAAGTTCAACAAGGCCAAAAATGGAGCTGCAAAAATGTATCACCAACCTGACTGGACAACTGAAGGAATGCAGGAAAACAGTGACTAGTGATGGCACGAAGCAAATCAAAGAACTTGAGTCGATGCTCTGGGCAGTCTTCAAAATTTTTGGTTATCATCTGTTAGGCAACCAGAAACGTCAGCCAAAACAGAAAATGCTAGTAAACAGCAGTCACATTGAAGCTTCAGAGCATTATTTTTTTGCCAACACCTAGCTTGCGATATATATATACTTACAAAGGTTGTAGACTGTTAGAGAAGCAAAATTAGTGCTATCTATTTATTATTATTAATTTTTTGATAAGAAACTGAAAATTGTGTTAATCATTAAGAATCATTGCAGAAAGTGGACCTGTCGTCCACTAAGATAGCAAAATAACCAAAACTATTTTGTGCCACACAAAACTATACCCACTCGCCCCTCTAAAATGCTAGACCAGCCTAGACACCTACCCCAAAACCGCCTCCCAGCTTAGATGAATCTTGGAACTCCTACAAAACTAAAGCCCAAACCCATAATTATTCGATGTAATCTACATTTTTCCATTCAAAAATGCAAAAATTTCTTTACTGCCATATTACCCAAATGGTGCTGCTACAGTAAAGTTCCAATAAGTTTTGGCCTTTTTCCTTTACCAAAAACAAATGAATTCTCCATAAGAATAGAGTCGCAAGAACCAGGGATTAGCCACAAAATATTAGCCTCTTTGCACAAACTATTCCACAACTTTGAGACTACAAAACAATGATGAAAAAGATGATTAGACGTTTCAGCAGATCACACAGCAAGATGGAGATAAGATACATATTAGGGAACTTAGTTGTGATAGTAAAATCTCTTGTGTTGACAACATGACATTTAGAGTTCGTACCGCGCTCACATGGGTGGGGAGAGGATTAGCTTGCCATTAGGCTAAACAACAACAAAGTAAATAAATAAATAAATTTAAGAGACTTGAATTTTAGGGGGAATACCAGCCTTCCAAATCCTTTTGGAGGGTAAAAAATAAGCCAAGGAGACATCATCAATCAGCCAAACAAGGTGAGATTAGCATCAGTTACTAGAATATGTTTTGCTAGTACATTATACGTTCATACCTCTATTTCTGGTAGGACAAAGTCTATAGAAGCTAAATTAGTGCTACTACATCACTCATATACAAATCCAAAAATTGTGCTCCAAAATCTGCAAAATTACAAAAGGATCACTGATCACAGAAGTAACAGTCTATATACTCACCTCCAGTGTGCACTGGAAAATGGCTTCAAATATGCAAGGTAGATCTTCTATCATTGCACTCTTATACCTTCAAGCAAGATGAGACAACAGTGCACCAGTAGGAAAATATTAGAAAAGCCAGAAGTGAAGTAGAAAGTAACAATCTCCAGTACATGAGCTGAAAGAAAGACCACGTCCTCATTTCACCTAGTAGTCGAGCAGTATAAGTTCCACATCAACCAAGGGAGAACCCAGAACACAATGTGAGAAATATCACTTAGCTTTTTGAATTATACAGCGATGAGGCAAAAATAAGGAATAGTAAACAAGTCCAAAACAGCACAGAAAAAGCCAGTGAAAACAAACTTCATACTGATACAACACCACTGTCAACATCCATGTACACACCAAGCGACCACGATATACAGCAAGAAAGCATCAAAAGCAGCTTCAAAATACATCATGTACGTTGTTCTTAGTATTGTGAAGATTAAAATACAGAAACATAACCATTAAAACCAATTGAAAATGATTATCAGTTATCAATTTATGATTTAGCAGTTACCAAAAGCTGACATTAAGGTCAAGAAATGAAATAGAATGAGGATGCTCTCAAAAATGAGTGAATTATCAAGGTGCTCACTCAATAGCTTAGCACATTTTAATGTCAATGCAGGCATGTGTATTAACTGCCTCTCCAATGGAAGAAGCTCTTCCACTCATCGGCTTTTTCTCACTTCAGAGTTCTGTATAATTTAAAGTGCAAATGCATCCAACACTTGAACAATAAAAAATGTTGTATTAAGAAAAAGATTTAGTACTTCTTTATAATTGTCGCAAAAAGAGATAGAACTTCTGACTCTCTACCATCAGGCACATTCCCAGCATAGTCATCAAGAATGGGATAAATCATTCGGGGCACGAACTCTTGCAAAATCTGTGGCTGATCTTCAGCCTTGTCCAGGAATGTCTCAATGAGCTTCAGAGTTCTCCTTTTAACAGACCTGTTCATTGCACAGTTTAAGAAACAATGATCTTCTGAGCATAAAACAAAGACAAACACAAAACCAGAGTATATGACTCACCGTAGAAGTTTCACATATGATGTTTTAGATGCGGAAAGCCCTCCTTCTGCAATGCTACTTGATATCAACTCACTGATAACTCTGTTTCATAAATGAAAAGTGTTGAGACAAAATTTACAAAAGATCCAGCTCTCTAGAAGTTACGCCTCCAGAGGGTTGTTGAGAATGTGGATGTTGAGATAACAGATCTATCATTGACAATTTGCAGATTTTATCATTAACTTTCTGTTTTAGTTTTGATTGTATTAGCTGCCAGGATCCTAGTATATATTGTGTTCCCACTTGTGTATATGCCTACATAAGATGTACTCTTATTTATTGAAAATATAAGATAAAATTTCATTTTTTCCTCATGGTATCAGAGCTCTTTAGTCTTTAGGGTTCTAGGCTGCTGCGTCCTTTGTTTACAGATTTGACCAGCCTTCATTGCTGGTGTTAATCTCTAATCGTAGAAAATGTCGGAAGTAACTTCTAGCACAAACTGATTCCTCACAAAAACAATCATCCGTCCATAATGATAGCCATTCTCTACAAATTACCACCCCACAAATTAAACAGCCAAAACTTTCTTCAATGGTCTCAGTTGGTGAAGTTTTGTGTCAAAGGCAAAGGGAAGATGGGGCTGCTAGATTATTTGAGGACTGTACCTAATGCACAGGATCCAAAATTTGCAAATTGGGATATTGAAAATTACATGATGTCTTGGTTCATCAATTCCATGGAACCTGATATTAGTCAAGGGCACCTGTTCTCCACTGTTAAAGAGATATCAGAGGTGCCATGCTTACCTACTCCAACAAAGGGAATGATGCTCAACTCTATGAATTAAAGGGTCGGATTCTTGATGCCAAACAAGGTATCCGACAATGACTGCTTATTTCCATGCAATAAATCAGATTTGGCAGGAAACGGGCACTTAACAAGATGATTGGAAGTTCGTAGAGGACAGCCTAAAGTATAAGCAAGTGCAGGAGAAAGAAAAGGTCTTTGATTTCTTTGCTGGGCTGAACAGTGAACTAGATCAAGCCTGAAGTCGAGTCCTTGGAAAAGAACCAATACCCTCATTAAGAGAATCTTATGCCTTGGTTAGAAAGGAGGAAAGCAGGCTGCAAGTGATGATGGGGAATCCTGATACAGAAAATTCAGCCCTAGCCACCACTGAACCTGAAGCTGCTCTATATAGCAGTCAAAACAATGTCTTAAAGAAGAATGATGAAAAGCCAAAATGTGGCATGTCATAACAAACGTGCTGAATACTACATGGAAAGCCCCAAAGGTGGGGAAAAGGAAGTAAATTTCCAGGTAACAACAGCCGAGGATTTCAAGCAACTGCTGAACCACCGAAAAATCAAGTTGCTGGGTACTCGGGAATCCAGAATCTCCTTTTTTCACCAAGGAACAATTGGAGCACCTGTATAGGTTTTTATGAGTCAATCACAAATGACTCCAAATCCTTCCTCATCTTCATATTTGGCACAAACTGGTAATTTTCTCACTGCTTTACATATATCAAAGATAAAATCCGACACTTGGATCATTGATTCAGGGGCCGCCAACCACATGATAGGTTTGCCAAATTTATTTTCTTCCTACATCTCTTGTTCTGGTCAACAAAAAGTTAAATTGCTGACTTTTTGGTAAGGTTCAATTCAAATCTCAGACAACCTAATTCTGCATTCCGTTTTACATGTCCCAAATTTATCTTGCAATCTTGTTTCCATAAAAAACTCACTCGTGATTTTAATTGTATTTCTAAATTTCTTCCTACCCACTGTGAATTTCAGGATCTATGTACGGGGAATAGAATTGGCAGTGCTAGTGAGGTGGATGGCAGTGCTAGTACAAGAACAACCTAAAGCTGTAAGGAGTATGAAACAACATCTGGATCTTTGTCTTGTGAGGATGAAATCAGATTATGGCATTTTAGGTTAGGACATCCAAGTTTTTCTTAATTAAAAGCGTTGTTTCCAGTGTTATTCAAAAATAATAACATCTCCAATTTTCAATGTAAAACATGCGAAATGTCCAAACATCATCGAGTTCACTTTTCTACACAAGCTTATCAACAATCCAGTCATATTTCCCTTGTGCATAGTGACTTATGGGGTCCATCTAGAGTCAATAATCTCATTGGTGCAAAATGGTTTATCACTTTCATTGGTAATCATACACACGTGTATCGGACCTATCTCCTTAAAGATAAATCTGAGACTACTAACACATTTCAAAATTTTAACAAAATGGTTCAAACTCAGTTTCAGACCCAAATTTGTATGTTAAGGATAGATAATGGGAAAGAGTATTTTTCAACACCTAGGAACCTATCTTAGTGAACATGGGATCATCCATCAAACCTCTTGTGTGGATACTCCCCAACAAAACGGAGTGGCTGAGAGAAACAATCGTCACTTGAAGTTGCTAGAGCCCTGATGTTTCAAATGAGGGTACCAAAACATTACAAGGGAGAGGCTGTTTTGGTAGCATCTTACTTGATCAATAGGATGCCAATCCGTGTTCTAACATTCAAAACACCCATTAATACCCTTACAGAATTTTTCTCCGCATCCAGCTTCATCTTCTCGTCTCTTCCCTCTAAAGCAGAGACATCAATGCCATTGAGAACACTCCTACAACTTTTGTTCATGATCATAACCATAGTAAAAGAAAATTAGACCCAAAATCTATTAAATGTATTTTTATAGGGTATTCTCCAACACAAAAGGAATACAAGTGCTTCCATCCTCCAACTAGGAAAATTTTTTGTGCCAATGGATGTCAGTATCTTTGAAAATGAACCTTATTTCTCTCCAAAACATGTTCAGGGGGAGGGTAGTGTTATATATTCCATTATCTATGTCTCCTGCCCAAACACACTCAAAAAAAATATTGAAAGCATGGGTCAGATTCAAAGTTGTGAGAGGGAGAGTATGTCTTGTGAGGGGAAGAGTGTACCAACTCCGATAATTCCCACTCAAAAATCAACCTCAAACTAGCGGTGATAAGAATCCCAATGAAAATGAGAAAGAGCTACAGGAATATTCAAGAAATAAAGAGGTCAAACACCTTTGTTGAAAGGTTGACCAAATCAAATTGATTTGGTTTTCCTTAAAAATTTAGGTGTATATTTCTGTGTAAATATAGAGTGATTGCTTCTTAGAAATCAGTAAGTAATATTCTGCTTTAATGTTTCTTTCCTTTCTTAGTCTCTTGTATCCCTATATTAAGACTGTGTACAGTCTCATAAAATATCAAAAGAGAATTATTCCATAAACATTCTCTACCTATTTTAACATGGTATCGAAGCCATGTTAGCAAAGAGCAAATTGATGCTGACTTCTAATCCTCCACCTGGTATTCCTAGCGGTTCACTAGCATTGCTAGTTTATTTGATTCCTATTACCCTTGCCCTGGTAACAAAAAGGTAAGAATTGCTGATGGAAGCTTATCTTCCATAGCTGGAAAAGGATCAATAAAACTCTCTAGAACCATTAAGCTGGAAAATGTGCTATATGTCCCAAAACTTTCTTGCAACCTGTTATCTGTCAGTAAATTAGCCAAAGAATCTAATTGTTGTGCTGTCTTTTTTGACTCCCATTGTGAATTTCAGGATAGGAACTTGGGGACGATGCTTGGCAGTGCTAGTTTGCAAGAAGGTCTTTACTATTTTGATGACTACCTTTCAAGGAATAAACAAGCTCAAGGTTTGAGCAGTAGCATTAGTTCAAACTCTACTAGGGATCAAATAATGCTTTGGCAACTTAGATTAGAACACTCTAGCTTTCCTTATTTGAAGTATTTGTTTCCAGATTTATTTAAAAATGTTGATTGTACTACTTTTCAGTGTGAAAATTGTTTTTTATCTAGAAGTCATCGAGTTTCATATAAATCACTTACTTATTGTGCCTTAAAACCTTTTTATTTAATCCATAGTGATGTTTGGGGACACTCAAAAATCAATACTTTACCAGGAAAAAAAATAGGTAGAGAAAATAGATAGAGAAAAAAATAGGTTGACTGTATATGTAGATGATATGATTTTCACTGATGATGACTTAGTTGAGATTTGCAGATTAAAGAAAGTGCTTGCATGTGACTTTGAAATCAAAGACTTAGGCAGCTTAAAGTATTTTCTGGGTATGGAGTTTGTTAGATCAAAAGATGGTATTGTTGTGTCTCAATGCAAGTATGTTCTTGATTTGTTTGAAGAGACATGTCTACTCGAATGTAAAGCAACTGAGACACCCATAGATCCTAATATAAAATTATAGCCAGCTGAAATTGAAGATGTGACCAACATAGATAGATACAAGGTCAGACCCGTCGCGAACTCAGACCTATGGCATAGACTACCAAGAGGCATTTGCACTGGTTGCTAAGATCAACACAGTGCGAGTTCTCTCCTGCAGCGAATTTAGATTTGCCTTTACATCAATTGGATGTAGAGAACGCGTTTCTCCATGGTGATCTATGCATTTACCTCCTGGGTTTGAAGAAACTCTCAGAAAGGAAAATGTTTGCAACTTGAACAAATTACTCTATGGTTTGAAGCAATCACCAAGGGCTGGTTCGAAAAATTTACAAAGTCAGTCCGTAAATTGGGATATGTGCGAAGTCCAAGTGATCAGACTATGTTTTACAGATATAGTTGGGGAGGTAAGGTCACCATCCTTATTGTCTATGTTCATGATGTCATCTTAACTGGTAATGACATTGGTGAAATGGAAAACTTGAAAAACTTACATGCCAAGGAATTTCAAATTAAGGATCTGGGTGATCTTAGATACTTCCTTGGAATTGAAGTTGCAAGATCAAAGAAAGGTATTTTTCTATCACAATAGAAATATATCTTGGATCTACTTAAGGAGACTGGTATGCTTGGATGCTAACCTGGAGATATTCCAGTGGATGCTAATCAAAAACTTGGAGCACCATCAAAAACATCTGCTGTGATAAAGAGAGTTATCAAAGGAAGGTTGGTAAACTTGAATGCTGTTATGAAAATCTTGAAGGACTTAAAAAGGACTCCTGATCAAAGGTTTTATATTCTCTAAGAATATTCATTTGAAGTAGAAGCCTACACTGATGCTGATAGCGCAGGTTCTACAAGTGATAGTAGATCTCTCTCGGGTTATTGTAGCTTTGTTGGCGGCAATTTAGTAAATTGGAGAAGCAAAAAGCAGCAAAGTTGTTGCTAGGTCAAGTGCAGAGGAAGAATTCAGATATATGGCTCAGGGAATTCCTGAACAAACGTGGCTAAGATAATTAATGACAGAACTCCAGCTGAGTGATGATAAGCCTATGAAACTCTACGATGATAATAAATCAGCTAGCATTGCTCCTAACCTTGTGCAACATGATAGAACTACACACATTGAGGTTGACAGACACTTTATTAAAGAGAAGTTAGAGAATGGCTTAATTTGCACACCATTAGTCTCAACACAAAAATCAGCTAGCTGATGTTTTCACTGAAGGGTTACCGAAACTACAATTTCAACCTATAATCAGCAAGCTGGGAATGGTATATATTTTTGAACCAGCTTGAGGAGGAGTGTTGACAAAATTGACAAAGGATCCAGCTATCTAGAAGTTAGTCTCTAGATGGTTGTGAGAATGTGGTTGCTGAGATAACAGATCTATCATTGACAATTTGCAGATTTTATCATTGACTTCCTGCTTTAGTTTTGATTGCATTAGCTGTCAGGATCCTAGTATGTATGTGTTCCCACTTGTGTATATGCCTATATATGTTGTACTCTTATTCATTGAAAATATAAGATAAAATTTCATTTTTTACTCAGAAAGTAATACATAACTTTAATTACTCAGACAGGTTAGCTCATAATACTTGCATTTAGAAAACAATAATGATGAAAAGCTTACTTGTACAGATTTAGCATTTCCGAGTAGATCACAGAAAATTGGGGCAAAAAATATGTCTCAAGAGAACTGGCAACACTTATATTTGTCTGCAGAAAAGTGGGTAGAAAAAGGATTTAAATAAATCACACTAGCATCTCAGGAAGCACCAAACGCTGAAATTACACATTCACAATGTAATTAAATATCTTCTTTTAAACACATGCACCACAATTACAGATCCAATACCCATAAAAGGAAAGAAGATTTGTTCTAAATAAAAAAAAAAGAGGTAAAGATAATGCCCAAAGAAAATCAGTGGAACATTCTTCTGTCGAGTAAAAAAAAATTCAGGGTAATTGTTTTCTTCTTGAATGTATATTCAAGAGAGAAACAATTTCCATTTTTTTATTTCCCACACAGGAAACTAAGAAAATGTACTGGCTACTGAATTACATAACCACCAACATTCTCACAGAGTAATTTTCATTGGTCAGGCTGATCTAAGACAACCTCTTGGATTATTTTAGTTTATTTTGAACTTTTGCAACTCATTACAGTATTGTTTTACCCCCCCCCCCCAAAAAAAAAAAGCTATACAAAATGCAATTGCCATATAAATGAAAAACAGCTACAAACTTTTCAATTAACAATATAAATAGTAGCTAGTTACTTTGAAATTTTAATATAAACACAATCAGGGATTTTAAGAAAATAAGTCTGAATTCCCAAATTTTATTTCAAAATTACAAAATAATAAAATGAAATTGAAAATAATAAAACGACACTTTGCATTAGACCAATTCACACCATATTCATGGAAATTTCTTAAGTTTAAGATAAAAAAAATCAGTGATTTCAAGAAAGACAATTAGTCTGAATTCCCAAATTTTACTTCAAAATTACAAAAAAATAAAAGAACACTCTGCTTTAGACCAATTCACACCATATTCATGGAAAGTTCTATGCCCTGTAGTCAGTGCAAAATGCAACATTAAACCATCAAATCTTATTGCAAAGAATCACAGTGTCCATAATATTTATTTACGTGCTGAATTTCCTGCTTTAATGAACATGCCAAACTAAAAAATGCATTGAAGAAGATGAATCAATACAGTGAAGTGGACCACCTGAACACCAAGTATAAAAAAAACTAAAACTTTACACTCCATCTAAATACCCCCTCCCAGCTGAGATCAATGAAGAAAAAGGACGAATCATGGAACCCCTAAAAAATAACATGTCCATGTCAAATAGCAAAATCCCAAGGCAAGCAGCACTCTTCAATACCATAACTAAAAAGTTATACCTGTAATATATTGAGCAAAGCTTTCATCACACCTTGATTTTTCATAAAATCAACACTTTGCCTTTCCTGTGCTATAATTTCAAACCATTCCTGCATAAAGAGCAAAATCATAGGCCATATGTGGTTATAAAAACATATCAGCCAGAGGTAATCAATTCTCTCCAAAACAGACCTGGTTTTGAAGACGCATCAAACTCTGCAGGTATTCTGCCCGTTTCCGTGCATCAGACTCTGCTTGTATCATATGACCAACCTAAAAAAAAGAGATAAGTGAATGGGACATGTTACAAAATAACACACATGCTACATAAATTTAGTGGTTGAGGTAGTTTAGCAGCATACAGATTCATAAAATGTATAAATCTGATGAGGTTCAAGATTTTTGACAGTTTTCGCAAGGCCTGCGAGAAGTTTAGATATATATGGTTCATTTTCTCCTTCCTGAAAGCATAAGACAGTTCATCAATGTGGAAATAGATACTTTTAATTCTAAAGCAAGAGACAGAAAATGTTATCAAATTAATACATGAAACCAAAGTATCAACAGTTTGAACAAAATTTACAACAAAACCAGAAGGGAAAATTTCTGAATATCTTTTTTTATAATAGGAGGAAGATACAAAGACCAACACCAGGAGGGAAAATTTTTGAGGCACCACCGTTACCTGTAGAATAACAAACTCTCGCTTGCACTTCTGAGCAATTTTCAGGAATCTGTCCAAAGCCATATCCTGGAAGACATGTATGACAGAGGGAGATACCGTACTAACTATTGAAGTATTATTTTTAACGGCATAAATATTAAACACATTCAACTTGAAAATAGCTGATTGTGCATGAAGAAAAAATAACAAAACATCAGACTAATATTAGTGATGTTAATAAACATAATGCACTATGTTGTGAACATAACACATCATAAATTAAAACGATATATACATTCAGTATGCATGGAGCACAGACTATCATACAATACAAAGAATTGTCAAAAAGTGATATAAAATATTACCCCTGAAGAATATTTACAATGAATACAGGTTCCTTTCACACTTCTAAACTAAAAAACCCCACTTCCAATTCAGAAGATATACAGCATAAGCACTGGTATCATGGTATGGACCGTGTAGATCAGGGATAACTATGGGTCTTGCTATGTCGCAACAGTTGCACCGCGCATCTACCAATAGTTTTCTGTTGTCCGTAACAAGTTTTTCTTTAAAGATAACAACAGTACCTTCATGTAACAAGTTTCTGTAACATGGATTGTCTGAAAACAGAAGTTGTACATACCACGAAAATATTGTAACCAATACCAAATAAGTTGTTACCAATGACAGAAAACACTGTGGATGCACAGTGCAGCTGTTGCACCTTAGTCACACACTGGTAATGTGGTACAGACCTTGTAGATCAGACCACTATTTACCAAATACGAAAAGCTTTAAGATAATATTTTACTCAATTTTCAAAAAATAACTAGCATTCCTAAGATTGGTCAAACTTTGATTTTCATGCTTGAAATCTGCTCAAGGAGGATCCACCTTCCATATGTTTCAGGTTATAAACAAAAAGAAAACCTTCTGTCAGATATGGATGCATTCATTTACCAAAGAATTTAACATCTCATAAAGTAAAATCACACAACCATATTCATTTAATTCAAAATATCACAACAATACCTGAACTCCCCGATGATTTCTGTGCATGAACTCAAATAAATAATCCATAAAAGTTGTCAAGATCATCCAATGGGCTCTTAAGAATCTTGGATACTGCCCAACAACATACCTGCAGACAAAGGCCAGATCTCCAACAATCATTCTACTTTCAGTTACAACCAAAAGTAAACAAAACTTAAGTGATTCAGAAAGAAAATTATTTCTATGAAATTCTTGCAGTTAAATGTTGCACGAATTTTCCATGCCCTAATAAGTATTTCTATCACATAACTCATCTGAAAGCTACTCCAGAAACATTCTACAACTAATAAACATCCACACATGCACACAGGTTGAACTTACATAATGTTACATGCAATAACAGATTCGATATCTTTTCCTTTCACCCTATCACTAAGTTTCAACAAGTCAGGAATAACCATCAGCAGAAATTTCCTCTCCTGCACACGGGAAAAAAGGATAATTGACGTCAAGACTTTCATGATATGATGGAAATCATTGTTGTGAGTTAGGAAATAAGATAAAATTCACACATTTGACCTCCAACATTGATAAAATGCATGTCATAAAATTCACACAATGTTGCAAAAGTATATCCAATCCCCTCCCAATGAGCACAACTTAGATGCATAAAGAGGAAAAATTGATTAGAACCTTCCATATGACAGCCCTCATAAAAGAGAAGGAGCTAATAGACAATGAACTAAAATATGCAATGAGAATTAGAGCATACCTGTTCTTCCATCATTGAACCAGATATGGATCCTATTGCCCAACATAATTTGTTTACATTGTTCCATGCCAGATTTTCATTACTTAATTGTTCACATAATATTCCTCGCATCTGCAGTACATTATAAAAGAAATAAGTACTTATCCACGATGAGATATCTTGAAAGTCTTTTATATCTAGTCCAACATGAATCCATGACAAGATAACTTGGTGGAATTTCAGTTATTCAGCAACAAATGCAGTGAGGGCCAAATGAAATGCAGGCCCAGAAAATTGAGTCATACCTGTGTGTCAATTGCCCAAATTCAAGGATATCTATTTCTTTTTTACTTTGCTTAATTGAGAAGCCCCTGTATCCTAAGAGGGGATGCATTCTTAGTGAGCTGTGTTGTTTTTGGGTTTTGGGCTATTTCTGGTTTAGAATGGGACTTCTCATCCTTGTTTTTGTAGATTTGTTGTCCCACCAATCCTTGTACGTATCTCATATAGTTCTTATATAATCTTTTGTTTCTTAGCCAAAAAAAAAATTTGCCCAAATTCCATCTTTTGATACAGAAGATGAAAAGGACAAAAGCCAAATCCAAAACAATAAATAAAGACACCAGCAAATAGATTAAATTTTAATAAATTAACCACAATCCATCAAAGACATTTTTGTATCCTATTCATTTTACTTCATGTCACCATCTATATGATTAGGGTTGTAGTTCGTATTAAAGGGAAAAGAGGCACTGGCTTCAAAACAATTACAAATTTATTCATGCAAATTGTGACATAGTTGCGTTCATTGTCTCTTCATTTGTGAGATAACTTTCATATGCAGTTCTTCATTCTCTCTCCTTTTCTTATTCTTATAGTTTGGCACCTTTTTCTCATGTGACATATCATAAAGCCCTTTCTGCTGGATCTATTCAGATATTTAAACAAACGAGAATTTCTTTTAAGATATTGTCATCATGGTCAGAGATTTGAATTTCCAGCGGTATGGCTTGTTTAATTGGACATAGCTTTTTAGATGATTTCATACTCGGGCATAAAACCCCAACCCAAACTACACTAATTAGCAGCATGCCAGTAGTCAGACTACAATGTAAGAAGGGTTAAAAAAGAGGAATAATACGGTAACAAACCACATAAGATATCATGGCCATCATTCCATTGCAATAATCATGCAGAAATGTGGTATATGTTTATTATTCTTTAAAATAAAGAATAGAACATCATTAACATATACCTGCTTTTCAGTGTCTTCGCGGTTAAGGTGTGACAAATGGATTAATGTCTTCCTCATAATCTGCACATCGACTTACATTAGCAATGGAAACTAAAAACAAAAACTAAGAGAAATCGATAGTAAAATCAAATACATAAATTACTAAAATTTATGACCGTCAACCAAATTAATTAGAAAAGAAGGAAATAATATTAGCCTAAAATACGTGTTAAGGATTAAAAAACAATTGGAATCTTTTGCTTTCTGAGATAACAGACTTAATCGTTCAAAACAGTGAAGGCAACAAGTTTTGCAAAGTTTGACAAATTCTACAATCAAAATGCCTTCCGATATATTTGGGAAACAGTAATTACAGGGAGGGCCAAGGCATTAAGCACCACTGACACATGAATTGTTTTCTACCTTCATTCAAAGAAAAGTATTGTACATGGTCAAAATTAACATCTCTACTATTACCATATATTGCGCACCAACAGTGTTGTCCTTCATGGTTTCGCGAACAATATTCCCATTTTCATCTTCAACTATTAGGAACTCATCAGGCTTAGCCATACGACGGATCATTAGCATTCTAAGCCTGGACATCGTCTCAGCATAAATTCCTATTTCATCGACACCATTTAGCGGCCAAATATTCTGGTTATTCAATACAAAGAACAAGCACAAGGTAAGGTAAATTATCCGCTACATACAATACACAATAATTCCCAAACAAAATAAAATGAGAAAAACTTGAAGCTGAAATAGGCAGCCCTATATAAATTCACACAGCTTAGACATAGTTAATGTAAAAAAGAATGAGCCAACCTAAACAAATAAGGATTAGAAAAGGTGAAAAACTAGTCATGGACATAAAGCCATCTAAAAAACCACTTAACAAAGACTTGCAATATTCTCCAAAATACCGTCTCATTCATAACTCCGATCAAGGGTCATCAAACTTATTTCACCGTAGAAAATGATATTATGTTTTTTATTAAGAAACAAATAAATTTAAAGACAAGGAACTTCTGCCGTTTGTCATCTCATAAGGAAATAATTAACTCGTCTTTGAATTCCTTTATTTTAATGAGAATAAAACATAAGTACATCGATAAAAATATGGAACAAATGTTGCCAGGATTTCCACATTGGTTACAGAAAAACCATACAAAAAGGATTTAAAAATTAAAAATTATCTTCATTCTCTCAGAATTACCACAAATGTACAAAATTCCTAGCCAATGAGCAAAAACAGAAGAGGAAAGATATGAAATTAACAAAGAACTCCAACCCCAAGTACGATGATAAGAAAGAAAGATGTATATTTATGGGCCAGTTGGTAGAGCTGCGCTGTGGCAGCCAAGAAGCTTAGCTGCCACAGTGCAGCTGCAAAAGAAGAAAACCATGCCGTGGCAGCTGTAAATTAGCGTCTGGGAGTGCTGAGCTGCCTGACAGCACTCCCAAACGGGGCCTTAAATTCTTTAGAAACCAAGGCCAAAATTAAAGCATGAAGAATTACTCCACCACAACCATTTGATTCTTCCATTCTTTCCATCCTCAAAATATTAATCAGTCCTTTTCAATTTAATGTACATATATAATAAACATGCACAAAGTAATTTCGAAACCAAAGCACATGACGTGTAGAACTACACTACACCACAACCATTTGAAATTTAATATTTACATTCATTCCATCCTCACAAAATTTTAATCAGTCCTTTTCAATTTAAGGTACACATATAATACACATGCACAAGAAAAAGTAATTTCAAAACAAAGCATTTGACAGCTTTTCTTATTATTATTTTTCGAAAAAAGGCACAATATTGTATTTAACACTCCTTTACAGACAGATTTTCCTTCTCTACAGACATGATTTCTTATTCTTATAGGCTCACTTTCAACCAAATGTCCTCATGAATCATTTTGCCATGCAAAATTATAATGTTCATGGAAGCTTTTTCTTAGGAAACAGAATTTTCAAAGAATCATAGAGAAAAGGATTACAGAAAGGAATCAGAAGTCCACAAAAACCAAAACCTTCTAGTCTCTGAAAAACCCAAAAACTGTTAAAAACAAATAATAAGATCTGTGAATTTTTATTAATTTATCTCTCTATCTGCTATAAGTATAATACTAACGCCCAGAAACCACAAGGATCTATACAGATTAAAATCAGCAAAACCCCTTTGTAAAGCAAATCACTTTATACAGATAAGTAAAATCAGCAAAACCAAGCATACCGATAGTTTGGTTATGTTTTCTACAGCAGTAGGATTACCCGAATATGAAGCACATTTATCCCTGAAACCAAAGAGTTCCAATAGTCCAAGCAAATCTGCTCATAAATGTATTCGGTAAGCACAGGTCATGCCATAAGTTCAACAATTCACTCCGCAGTCAAGAAGCAGAGAAGAATAGTTCATACAGGGGTAACTTATGCAAAACCACCACACCTTAAAAGTATCTGTGTCATCCACATATGATATATCAATGAGATAGTTAAGACCCATCAACAATGCTCTTTTATTTTCTTCAGTGGATTCAAGCACTCGGATATGACCCTGCAGCAAGAGAATAAAATCAGCTATATAATTTCTTTTGTTAGATAGGAAACAGAGAAACTGTTACAGAATTAAAAGGGAATAAGGATTACAAAAGTGAACCAGAGGTCCACTAACTATTATCTTCCCAACAATGTAGAACACCAAAAACTGTACAAAACTTTGAAAATCCAAACCAACAAATTTAACCCAACACTACATCCCAATCAAGCTGAACAAAAAAAAAAAATAGGAATCTTGAAATTCCTTAGAAGTTGATGCCTAAAATGAATCCTGCTCCATACCCATTATATCTTCCTCTTTTTCCCCAACAAAAATGCAGCTATTTATTTTCTGCCAAATCACCCACAAGAGAGCTAGGACAACAAACTTCCGTAACATTTTAGCATTCATTCCTTTTCTAAAAGCGAAAATATTCTCCATCCATAGAGCCTTACAGGAGTCTGGAGCTGCCCAAAGAATATTAGCTGCACCACATAATTGACCCCATAAAGAGGAGGCAACATCACAATAAAGAAAAAGATGGTTGCTGGTTTCTTATTCTTTCTACACAAAGCACACCAAAAAGGGGTAATTGGGTATACTTTTGTATAGAACATATAGTGCTAGTCTTTTTTTCCTGAGTGGACAGCTGGTCCACTATCTATCTATTTTTGCATCTTCTTTATTAATACATATTTGAGTTTCTTATCAACCCCCCACACAAAAGGAAAAAAAAAAAAGTCCAAGAGCTACTGTCCAAGCAAAAATTCTATAACATCAGCCACATAATCAGTCAATCATAAGTTTATTTACAAGCAAATGTTAACATTTATTTACAAGCAAATGCATATTAGTATACCACACATATGCACATTGTGCAAACTGACATACATTTCCCCTTATCATAAAGCTCTCCCTTTAGTGTTTTAACTTGCACAGGTTAGAGAAAAGCATTTTAGGGACACCATTACTTTCTCCTTTTGGTGGTTGATGCTCTTAGCAGCTTGATGGAGAATTGAAGAGGGATCAAAGGTTAGATTAATTAAGGGAATCGTGATTGGGAATGACAAAGTAATGGTCTCTTACCTTCAATTTTCTAACAATACAATCATCATTTACTAACCTTCTTAAAGTGGTCAACTTTTTTTGGAGCAGTTTCTGGGTTGAGAGTAAATTTAAAGAAGAGCTCTATTTCTGGTGTTCATACAGAGTGGAGATTGGCCTTTGAAGTCCTTAGGATTACTTCTAGGAGGGAATCCTAAGGCAGTGAATCTTTGGGTTCCTGAGTTAGAAAAAGAGTGTTCATATTGATAGCATGAAAGAAGATAATGCAGTGATGCATCTACCATTTTCAAGGGATCTAAATTTTTTACTACAATACTTTGTTTTCACCGTATAGCACTATGAGTCGAGGATATAATATAAAAGTGCCAAATACCTTTCAAGAAGGAAATTGTTATCCCACAGACAAGAGAGCTTGACTCTAGAAAAATCTGGAATCTTTTCTAACAAATCATATTTTCTTAGCCTTATAGGTGACTCTACCCTCCTTTTTGCCAGTCCAGTCTGGTATGGAGAGCTAAAGTTCTTTCAAAAGACACAATGATGGTGTGGTATGTTGCTCAAGAGAAAATTAACACCAATGATATAGTTCAGAAAAGGTTGTTTCCTATCCAAAGAAAATATATATAGTTCAGGAAAGGAGACAAGTATGGCTTTATCCCGAATTGGTGTGTATTGTGTACAATTGCCTCAAAAAGTATTGATCATTTATTTCTTCACTGCCCAGCTGCTTTCTTCTGGTGGTCCAAGCTGTTTAGGACTTCTAACTTGAGTTGGGCAGCACCTACAATGAGCTATTCTGTTTTGTTGAAAAAAATTTAAGGTTTAAAGATAGGGGGGAGTTTATGTCTTTTTGGATTGTGCAGTAATGGCTATATTTTGTGTCCTATGGAGTGAAAGAAACTTGAGAACTTTTTACAACAAAGTCATGGAGGAATACATTGTTTCTTTGGGATAGAGTTAAATTTTGGGCTTCTCTATGGGCTTCTATCCTCTCCGGATCTCAAAGATATATTTTTCTTGTTTATTTTGATCAACTAGGAGGCAGCTATGGTGTAATACTATTTGATAAAATTTATGATCTTATAGGATTCATAGCTTTTGGGCTTGGGGATTTTTAAACTTTTTCCTTGTGTACTTTTTGTCATTCTTCTATGGACATTTCCTACATTTATATGCTTATTTTGTTATTCCCAAGGGACACCTGAATGCACCTTGGGATTTTCTTGAGAACCAGAATATTAGTTTGAGAATTTAAAGAAAAAAATGGATGTTCTGACTGATTGAACAAGCACAATCAGAAGAAAAGAGTGAGCATTATTAAAAGTTCCCCTGTCAGCATAAATATCTACCAGTAAACAAATGAACAAAATCAATGATTTACAAGGTGGTCTAAGCGACTATCCATTCATTAATAAAATTATCAGCACAAAATATATTCATACATAATCATCAGATTGCTCTGCCCAAATGAACACAGAATGATTAAAATTTATACAATCAAATATATCAATTGTAGGGATGCTTTAACTATCATAAGGAATCAATGTTCTGATCTACAATAAAGAGAAAAAAGGACTTGCCTTATAAAATGAGCTGAAAAAGAGTGCCAAATTTTTAATAAACGCCTGAAGAGAAAACATAAAAATATATTAGTCCATAAACTGTAAAACAAACATTGTTCTTCAAGACCAATAGGAAATACAAGTAGTGAGATACTCACACGTCTGTCATCATTACCATGAGCATAAGCCTCAGGGATGTATGTAGTTGGAGGAAGAATGATCTAACAAGGTACAGAAGAAAATTAAACATGAGAAGAAATTATAAAATCTGTAGAGTTAAAATCACGTATTTTCAGTTAATTATCAAAAAGAAAAAAGGATTACCAAATAAAAATGACAGGACTCAAGAAAATTCAACTGAAAATATTATATCACAAATATAAAGCAAATGTAAGAACACTGTATTAACAAACCTGTAAATGGCACATGAGTGTAGTATACATTTTAACACCCTTCACATTATAGAGGTCCTCAAACTTCCGGGCTGCAACCTACAAACATCATATTAAATGAACAAACAATTTATGCTTGGTATTTTCAAAGTAAAAGACATAAATTATGATTTCACAACAAATTGCAATTTGTAAAACAGTGTACCTCTGTTAAACATTGTAGAGGGAGAATTCCATGAAAAGGCAGGCAAAATAAATTCAGGAGTATGTCCAGCTGCAAGGTGTGTGTAAAACATAGGACATGAAAACTACGAGAATTCACATCACATACAACTACAGCAACAGCTAAATTCTTTATGTAAATCTGTGACAACAAAGCAAGAAGAAATACATACTAATGGGGAATCAAAGATATAGCGCAAGGGAATCCATGACAGAAATGCATGCAATGTAGACAGTGTCACCCCTATAAGCTCATTTCTTTGAGACGCAGATAGTACATGTAAGAATAACTCATGAATGTGGTGGAACTCACTGTAATAAACAAAAAGAAATCATAAGATTGCACAAACATTAAAAAAAAAAAAAAAAAGAAATTGCAAAGACACAGATGTCAAAGATAATAATGATAATAAAATAAAAGCTCAGCAATGAAAGTTTGCAACTATCAAGAACCTGTTGTGTCTAACACAGTAACCAGAATATAAAGTTCTTCAAAGCATACGATGATAATACTAGTTTACTAAACATTAAAACTATGTACTTCGTCCATCATCACTGGAATACAAAAGTTCAGAATTAAGCCAAAAAAAAAAAGTCCCAATAATCGAACATAAATACTACTTCCCTCGACAATGTTGTCCAAATATATATATATATATATATATATATGAATTGATGAAGAATTATTTCTTTACTGTAGCTAGAGTTGATTAACAAACTATAAGCAATTTTAATAAAGATCACCACCAAAGGTAACATTGCATTATAATGTTCCCAACTAATCATCTTAGTTAAAAAGGATGACAAACAAATATTTTATTGAAGATATTTACCATGTCAATCTTTGCAATATAGAAACTGTTATGTTGATTAGTGGTGCACAACGGAAGCATTTACTTCTGTTAATTTGCAAGTAATAAAAGCTACAAAAGCCTAAAGTGAAAATAGAAAAAGAAACTTAGCAGTTTAAAGAGTTTTATCATTTTGCCGTAATCAACAATTTGCAATGGAGAAAAATTAACAAGAATTGTTAGATCAAAGATCCCTAAATATTGCATATACATCAAAAGACTTGCTTGTGTAATGATTGCTTGAGCTCTTGGATCTTCTGTTGAGCCATTTCCCCTCTTGAAAAATTGAAAACTTCTTCACTTAGGAGCTAGCATTAAAAAGAATCATATGTTATTCAACTTGACCAAAACCGTAAACAACAAAAGAGCAATACAGTTACATAAAAACCTTGAGAATAGCCATGCAATTCTGACAAATGATTTCATTAGCTTTTGCAGCTGCAACAATATCAGGAACAAAACTTTGCCACCGAGCAGGCCACTCATGCTTTAAAATCTGTAATAGTAAGCATAAGTACTAATTTAATTGCACTTCCCTAAAATGAGAAAAAATTATAAAATCAAAGATTTAGAAAATAAATATTTACATTAATAAACTAATGTTATTTTAATTGCACTTCTAATATTTATACCATATGAAATTTAATAGATTCATATCAATTGAAGTATCAAATTTAATAAAAAAATAATTATTTTAAAAAACTAATTTTATCTTAATTGCTTGTTAATATCAACAATATCAGATAACATGTCACTAGAAGAACATTGATTCTAGTAACACATTTGACAGACGGCACCTGAATTAATATGATAATGAGCTTGTTGATGTACAGCCTTTCTTCTTGAAAAGATGGCCCATTACTTGAAATCTATGCAAGTGCGACCAAAGGACAGATATCGTTAGAAAAAAAAAATGATTATACATATATGTAGCGTACTTTAAGAACATCCCAAAGGAAAATGAGAGATACCGGCACAATGACTTCAGAGATGTAATTTTTGATTGCATCCCGCTGTTCAACAGGTAATGCATTCCACCTATGTTTAACAAAACCTTCAAGAACCTGCTTATCATAAAAGCAGAGAAAATGAAAAGACTTCCTAAAACCAACACCTCAATAATGATTCCAGACATTCAAAACATGTTCGAAAACAAATTAGAAGACCAGAACAAGATATCAAAACAGCACCAGAGTACCACAAAATGTTGTGTGAACTTTGATTCAAGTTTTCTACAGAGTAAGAACTTTGATTTTTTCAAAAACTCAAATGTCATCTGAGCACCATAAGTTTTTCACAGAATAAGAGCTATCTGGTCTTAAAACAAAATAATTTTACAGAAATAGAACTACTGCAACTAACAGCTCTGTGCAGAGGGGGGAAAAAAACTATTCACGCCAAAAGGATAAAAATTAATTCATAATTTGGATAACAGATAAGAATACTATCTAATTATTCAATTGCTTATTGAACTATTTACTAATGCAATGTGCATAGATAACAATGTACATAAATGATGTCACTGACCTGCAAGCAAAAAAACTTAGTATCAACGTTTTCTGCCATTTCCAAGATGTGCACTTGGAGCCACATATCTGGATTTTCTTGCAATTCCAGCAACACTTGATGTGCAGCAGTCCTCTACATCACCAGCAAAATTAAAACAAACAGTGTTATAAAACTAGCATGCATGGTAAAACAGAAAATTATCCAACTAGTACAAGTGAACCTTGTAATTCAGTGAATGGAATTGAAAAGAATCTCATCCAGAAGATCCAATAATGATCAAAACTGAGCCATAACAGTATTTATTAATGGCATAATTAAATTAATTTGGTTAGTTCTGTCACAAATAAACCAATTAAAGAATATATGGTTTCAGTTTATTCCCTCCTCCCATCACCTTATTCCCCTAAATTAAATAAAACATTTTATTTTATATCACAAAGTATGCCATTTTAAAGGCCGGCTAGCTCTCCAACAAAATGTAGAAAATCGAAGATGTTTTAATTTATTCCATTAAATAATTATCCAAATTTTCATCTGATAAAAACAAACATTAATTTGGTCAAAGATATTACCAATCCTCAAGTTGTTTTGTTTTAAACAGCAGAAAGAACTCAATTTTCAATTCCCAGCAAATAAACATGGTATAAACTAACGTTTAAGCAACTAAAAACTAAAACTAAAGGTAACACCCAATTTGTTAGCCAGGTAACCAAAGAAAATGAATAAACAGGAACTAAAACAATACAGGCATTGAAAACCACATTTCCTGACAAAAAAACCAAACTCAACCTCAACTCCATAAAGTCCACTTTTCTAGAGGACATGTGCACTCAATCCCACATTCCCTTCATTTCCCAAAATACCAGGCAAAGCAAAAGGCAATTATAAGAATCCTCGGTACAGTAAAAGTCAATCCCCTGATACAAATAGTAAAATTTGCCCTACCTTCCCACAATTTGATGTGAACCAACTAAAATTTTTGGAGAAGCATCATTCATGACATGTTAGTTTAGTGAGAACTTCAATCCTCAATGTGTCAAGGACATCAAACCAAAAAATTGAAAAATCATTTCCTAGCAAATTATGATGAACCTAACAGAATTTACAGGCAGGGGTGGGCAAACTCAGTTTAGATTGAATTTTAGCCCAAATTTCAAACCAATCCTGACCTAGAAAATTTTGAAACCGAACCGATCTAAATACAAACTCGGTTTGGTTTATCGGTTTTGGAAAAAAAAAGCCCGTTTGATATAGATTTTGAAGAATACAGAAACGGTAAGAATGTCGGTTGGCTAAATATTACCCAAAAACTGTTTTTGATATAATCCTCAATTTTAGTCCAAAATTGGAAACAATTAGTGTCATTTTCCGTGTTTTATTAATAGTATCTCAATCAAATTGAAATATTGGTTTCCTTTCTCTTAAACACTTTAATTATATATTAAAAAATACTTTAATTTTAAAATTATTATCTTTTGTATATAATGTCTCTGTTGTAGGCACACCCAACAACTTTATATTCTCAAATTATTATTAATAAATAATAACAGCTATATTATTTAATCTTTTAATAATTTTTTTTAAAATATCTTTAATAAATTCTTACTTAATAATATGACTATTTTCATCTTTTAAAATTTTAATTATCTTTAAGAAAAATAGTTAGAAATATATGAACACTATTATATTTGTATTCATTTTTTATATATAAAGTTTCTAAATATATATACACACACACATATATTTACTACTAATTCATAAATAAAATTATACTAAAAATTTGTTTATACAATTATTTTCATATATATATATATATATATATATATATTTTATTAATAATTTTTTCTCTTTCCTCATTAATACTTTATTCTCACTTCTTCCACCAATTCGTTATCTCTCTCTCCCCTAGTTCGAGGCATATGGAAACCATGAGTAAGGAAAATAGCTAAAGAATTTGTCGGTGCTTTTTCATGAATCTCATTCTTATATATTATGACCATTAACGTGACTTTAGAAAAACAGTATCGGCTTTGCTGTTGCTGTTTCTAAGTAGTCAAGAGTGAAGAACTTGGTATGATTTTAAGATTTTGAGCGATATCATCAATATTGTTACACAGAAAATATGAGTAGATTTCAATTTAATAATACACAGGATAAAGATATGAGAAATTGGGTGGAAAGAGGAGAGAGAATAGAGTATTAACGAGAAAAGAGAAAATAAATTAATAAAATCATGTCATTTAATCTTAACCGTTTATTTTTATTAAATTTAATGATTCAAAATTATTGTAAAAAATTATATAAATATATATATATATATAAAACACGTGTCAAGCGTTTTTTTTACATGTAAAAACTGAAGTTTTTTAATTTTATAATATCGATTGATATAATATTTGAAAATAATTGTATAAACAAAGTTTTAGTATAATTTTATTTGTGCATTAGTAGTAAATACTAATAGTCAGGTTTTTTTTTTTCACATGCAAAAACTGAAGTTTTTTAATTTTCATTTCGTTTCATAATCAATTATCCACGTTCTCATAGCAGATCAAACAAATAAAAGGAAGAGATAGAAAATACGACAGACCTCTTCCCCAGATGTGAACCCATAGAAAGTAGCTACAGTTGCGTCAAGCAAGGTGACGTCAATCGGCCGGCTTAAATCTCGAAGCAACTTAGACGCCGTAGGTGAACGCTCCAGCACCACAGCACAAGCCCCGTCTCTAAAACCCTGATGTTTACGCTTCAACCACCACATACAAAGAGCGAGAATTAAAAAAGAGAGCAGAAATAAAAGACCAGCCATGTAACCCTTTACTATAATCAACAGTGGAAGTTCCATATTCCGGAGGAAAAGAGGCATTTAATTATCTAGAGAGAGAAAGAGAGAGTAGAGAAACTGTGATTTTTTATTTTTCTTTTATAAAAGAGAAAGCCTGATTTGCCCACAAAGCGAAGAGAGAGAGAGAGGTGTTTGCCGCGCTTCGAACTTTCTCGTAGAGGGAGATTAAATGAATAAATTATAGTCAATGAGCGAGTTGTGGTCGGTTGTTTTTTCTGTCTTTAGATTTTCAAACGTTGGTAGGTGGAGGGCACGACTTTGGGAGCTTCTGGGCTCACTATTTTTTGTCTTGTTTTTGAGAAGAGCAGAAGTAAAATTAAAAAGAGTGGAGGTAAGATAGCTTTTCCGTTGTAAGTGCGGTCGATTTATCATTTTGTCCTATATTAGAAAATTAATAGGTTAATAACCTCCCATCTCCTTGGCATCTTATGAATATAGATGTTCAGTTTGTAAACAAATTCGATTGACTACAAAAGTTTATCAATAATAAACAAGCACTTTATTTTAGATTAGAATTTTATGTTATTTATTTACTTATTTTATGTTATTGGCAAGATAGCTAATTTGACTTAAATAGTTTAATTTTTATTACTTGTATTTAATTATGCTTTTTTTTATGTTTTATCAATAATATGTTTTTATAGCTAGTTTATTATATATGTTGTTCATTTAATTGATTATAATTCTATCTGGTTCTATAATTCTATCTATATTATTACTATTCGTTAATATGTTATTATTCTGTTAATATGACTTGTTTCATTTATTTACTTATACGTCTAATTTAGCCACCCATATATTTTAGTAAATTAAGGTTTGTTCTTGCATATATTTTGTCCTTTGAATATTATTGTTGAAGCTTCAGCTACATTACCTAAATTTTTCCATTATTATATCAATATAATATTTGTGTATTGACACTTGTCAATAGTTGAGAAGCTTCGTCTTATTATAAATAGGTAACTTCTTCTCTACATGTAATATCATCTCATTTTTCTCAAGTAGTATCACTAGCATGAGAAAGAAATAAGAATTCTTTATCTCTAAGTTTTGGTTATTAACAAGAATCGATCTAGTTATTCTCTGCCGACTTGTAAACAAAAGGTGGTCTAACTTGAGTCGTTGAAGAAAAACCTAACCTTAATTTTTTTCCTTTCCTCTGTTGCCACTGCCACCTTCAACCCATCACCACCACCATCACCATCCCAATCCTTAGCCACTGCCATTAGCATTCACAAACTCTAACTACCATTATCAGTTATGTTTGGGGAATGCCGAGCGAGCCTGTTCGAGATCAAACCAGTCAAAACAGAAGACCTAATTGTTAGCACGAAGACACCCTTACTTGGTGTTAAAGTTAGTCGAAGTCAAGTAATTTAAGTTAGTCGGGCTCGTGTATTCCTATCCTACTCAGGTAAGGTCACAAAGATCCTCAACTACCGAGCAAAGCCTAGTCGCATTATGAACAGTACCAAAAACAGGAAGAAACCAGAGCTCGAGCAAAGCAAGCCCAAGCATGGTAGCCCCACACCTATAACTCAGGACGGTGAACGCTTCTCTCCGAGAAGAAGAAAGTAGCCGCCAGATGCCCCCCACATCCTAATAACTTGGCACGACAATCGATAACTGGCAGGCACCCCCACGCTATAGGGCTTCGTCAATGTTACCGATAACCGGCGCATGCCCCCACAGTATCATCATTTTATACATATCTATACAGCATCATCATTTGATCACGGTAACCCATAACTGTCTGATATCCCCTACCCCCAAGTTGTGCCGCTGTGACCCATAGCTGTCAGAAAGATGCAGGGGTAATGAATGCAAGTGATGGCGCCCAAGTAAGGATGGCGGGAAAAAGAAAAGGGGATAAATATCAGACAAAGGGTGAGATAAAGGGATCTTTTTTCTTCTTTCTGATCTTCTTCCTAATTTTTTCCAACCTTCTATTTTTCAATTTCTCTCAGATTAAGAGAGATTTTACAAAGAATCAACTCGATTACTAACTTGAGCGTAGGAGGGTTTTTGTAGGAAAAACACCCGGCGACCCCTGATACTTTTTCTGTGGATACATGTCGGAGGACGCCACTGCTTTAGTGAACGAAAAAATGCCGGAACCAGTCAAAAATCCTGCTCGAGCATCCAGCAACCAGAAGACAACATCACTATTTGGGAGCGACAAAAAAACCGCATCAACAAGTTAGTATGCTTAACCTTTACTGCTAGCTAGCCACCCACAACACCTAACCACCACAATCCAAAAACCTAGCCGCTGTCGCCTACAAAGCTAGCCCCATGCACCACCACCACACACGCATAGGTGCACTAACCACACCATTCTATCTAGACATAAACTTTCTATTTTTTAATTTTTTTTCTTTTTATTCTCCTTTTTTTATATTGTTTCTATGTTTCTGTTGTTAGATTTTTTTTTTTTTTGTTATTCGCAATTGTACTTCTTCTTCTTGTTGGCGGCGGAGGAGTTGTGGTTGGTGTTGGTGGTGTTATTGTTGTAATGCTCTCACTAAGACTATTCACAAGTACTAAGGCAGTGTCGCTAAATGTCCGGATTGGGAGGATATGCCTGTTTGGGGTTAGTGAACGGCTCCAATACTGATACGTCACGATTTTGATGACATAAGGCGAGGGCTAGTGGAAAGGTATTCGAGAAATGGCCTTAAGGGCAGCTGACTATTTTGTTACTTTTTAATCTGTATGCGTTATTTATTGTTGTGTTATAGTTTTGTTGTTGTTTGGATTAGGGTTGGTAAATTAGGTCAGTGCCATAAAATTCCTCCACTACTTCATGAGATTTTATTATATAGAGCTATCTAGTCTCTTTTCGGTTATAGAATTATAATTTTTAATTACGTTATGGTTAGGTGTTTCCTAACTTAAGCTTGAGTTTTTTGCATTGTCCTATATATTATACTTAAACATGTTCTTATATTTGCATACATTTGGTGATGCATTGTTGGTCTATCTTAACCCCATAAATGCATGTTATTATTTTCCAAAAAAAAGTTTTGGTTATTAACACTTTCTACGTTTTCTTTGCATACTTTGGATACTTTTTAATTATCATTTTTAGGAAATCACTTTGATTCAAGTAAGTATCCAGTTTCCTTTGCTCTCATTTATATGTTTATTTAATAATTCTATACTTATAAGTATGTTTTATAGCTACTATTGATTTAGGTCTATGTCAAAAGAAAATAAGGTAAGTGACTTTCTATTCTTTGATGGCATGAAATTATTATAGTATGTGAGTTCATATAGATATATGATAATCGATTTGTTAAGAAAATAAAATTTTAGTTATCATTTGGTTCCATGTAGTAAACTATCATGTGGATCTTTGTACTTTTGATATTTATGTTTTTGACCTATAACTTTAGACATGTTGCATATAGGTCTTACAGTCAAATAAGTAAAATATTGTCTAGCTTCCCAATGTTTATTTAAATTATGTATAATTTGTATATGTTATAATTTTGTCATGAATATTTTTAATTAATTATGTTAGGATTTAACATTTTTATTGGGACTTGAGATTTTAATTATTAAAATAAGAATTTAAATATTATGTCAATGACTAAGGGCAAATAAAAATAATAATAATAATTACCTGCATGGTTATAGAAATATTTGCATTTTTAAGTACAAGTTATATTTTATATAAGATTCTTTAGTTTTTACTAAAGGATATGGTTTAAAGAAAATAACTTATTTGATAAAAAAAATATGTTGGGGTAATAAAGTAATTACAAATATTATCTTTTAATATTGGGGTTGAAGCTAAAGCGAATACTATTTTAGGTCTTATAGACTTAATTGAAAGCTCTTTAGTGTATGGAACTAGATAATATGTTATTTATAACAACTAAAATCATTATTGATATGTACTCTTGCAAAGTACAATCTGGTTCTATTTTAAAAATATATAGTTGAAATTGTGTGATAAAAAAGAGAGAAAATTTCAATTGAGAAATATTAGTATTATGTCATAAAGAAATTTGATTAGTATTTAAAATTTTATGATTACTAACGAATAAAAATATAATTTTATGCTTATATTATAATTTATTTTTATATTTATGTAATCTCTTAGAAATTATTAATTATATTTTAAATATTTAATTTTATATATTTTTATATATTTATTAAATAAAATAATAATTTCACATAATTTGATACCCCAAACAAATAAATATATATTAAATTTAGATTTCGAAAGTGCAAAAACTTTAAACAAGTCAAGACTGACTTAAAATCGAGCTTGCACAAAAAGTAGACATTTTTGTTGACCGAGTACTGATTGGATAACAAAATGAGCTTACGGATACAAGTGCATTGAATTATTGTCAATTTTGACCAAATCTCAACCATTCATCATTCAATGGGCAAGATCATGCCACGTGACAATAGTTGGAGAAGCAAGTTAGAGGATCCGAATATTTGCATTTAGGTCAGCCTGACCAGCCCATTAACTCGCCAAATCTCAATCGTTCTTTGAGCGAATCGGACGTCTCATATAATACCACGTGTCCTATTGACTTTTGAAGTGTGACCAGCATTAGATCTTGATCTAATGGTTGTGTAGAGTGCATGCATGAAGCTTATGATAGTTCCTAAATCATTGAATTATGAACGAATTTTTCTATAAATAGAGCCTCATTTTTATATATTTTTCATCTCTTTTCTTCTCAAAATTTCTCATGTATTCTCTGTAATATTATATTAATAAATTTCAGTTATGTTTTAATATTTTCCATAGTTATTTTCATAAATAAATTTAGTTTTATTTTCAATTTTAGTTATTTTTATTTCTTTTAATTATACATAATTTAATTTTAATAATTATTTGTATTTCAATTATACTTAGCTATATAATCATAGGTAAGGTAATGTGAAAAAAATAAATATGATTTAATCAAATTGTATTTTTAATTAAATTATTGTCTATTTAATTTATCCATATTTTGTGTTTTGAAATTTTGATTTATTATAGACAAACAATAGAGTTTGATACAATAAATTCATGATATCTTAGTATAAAGTATGGTAAAATGATATTTTGACTTATTGTAGACAAATTGAATTTCACACAAGGAGTACTTAATCCTTAATGAGAAGATAATGATAATTTAAATAATTAATCTTTTGGGGAATAAATCTAAATAAAAATGATAAAAAAAATTATTAAATTATATTTACTATTAAGTGTGGATTCATAACACTAATTAATTTATTTCCATAGTTTCTTCTAAATTAAATAACATATATATAATTTATATTTTTATTTCATAGATAAATTAAAAAGAAATTAACAAATTAAATCTTTTCTCGATGGATTGACCTTGGACTCACTAAGTTATAATATAACAAAATACTCTTATACTTAAGAGTTAGAAATTACTTTTAAATTATGTCAAAAATAAAAAAATGACACATGACCATTGTAATAATCACAATATTGAGAAATGATATAATAATTAAAAGTGGATTGTCCATGAAAAATGAGACAATGATGAATTGGAGAATTCTTTTAAAAAAAATCTCATGGACATGGCATGATATAGTTATGTAACTATGTTAAAATAAGGCTGTTGAAAATATGGAGGTAAATTATGTTAGTGATTAAATTTTGATATTACTTAAAGTAAAGGGAGGATATTATATTTAGTTTTGCAAATACATGTTAGAGAAGCTGGAAGCCTTCTTAATTAAGTTGTATTATACAACTATAAATGCATACGAAAGCTGTGCAATAATGAATCAAATAGTCTCAGACGAAGCGTTAAACCTAATAATTTATACTTCTTATTATTGCCTTCACACTTCTTGTCACATCACATTATAAAATTGATTTTGAATCTCCATAAATTTTTATAAGGAATTCACTGAGATATTCCCACCAAGTGATCCATTTTATTATTTTATAGTTTTAGTTGATGCATCGACTCACACATTTATTTATTATTTACACACAAGATTGCATTTGCAAGATTGCTTGTGTATTGTGTAGATAATTAAGTTACTATTGTACAAAATTTTAATATAATCGCAAGCGTGCGGATCTCTACAAATAAAGTAGTGGTAAAGAGGTCGAACCCATAAAAATTACTAGAATATGAAAAGTTTAATTTAAATCTAAATTAATATTAATCATAACCTAGTTAAGCAAATTAAGTTCTAAGAGAAATTAAACTAAAAAAAATAATCAAAGCAAAGAAGATTTTAATAATGCAAAAGTTATTAAGATTTTAGAATTTATTACTATTCAACTAATAATTATCTAATTATTATTAATCACAATGTTGAGTGACAACTCAAAATTAATATATGTTATCTTATGGATACAACAGTTAAGCTCAAATAATTAAATCTAATGCATTTTTTTCGCTTTAAGGTAGGATTTCTAAGTATTATATGTATCCTATTGAAAGTTTCCTAAGCATTCTATATATTTGATTTATTGAAAAACAAATAATCAAAGAGAATCACATTAATAATTATTTTACCAAGCTTGGATTTAATCAAATAATTTATTAACTATCAAGAATACATCATACTAAAAATGAAAAGATAATTATTCAATTAATCATGTGAACAAAGAACTATAATTATCAAAGAACATATACTGAGAATTAATTAAAAAATAGTAATGATTTCATTGAACACACCCTTAACTTCAATATAAAAAAATTAACTAGACATACTTGAATGGAAAGTAACAAAGCAAATAAAATTTGCCATCAAAAGGTTTGAAGGACAACTGCTGGTGCTTCACGTCTTCTCTGTGATCTAACTTCTTTATTGTGGCTGAATTCTTAGCCTTATATTATGCTCATGATCGTCCATTATTGACCGAATCCTTATAGAATTTTAATTCTAATTTAAATAATCTTTCAATTCTAAAATCAATCTTCCTAATCAATGCTGTTCAGTTTATTTCTAAAACATTTCATGATTATTGCATGATAGCTGAGATTGATGTAGAATAGATTAGCAAACATAGAATGGATTAGTAAAATCTCTCGTCAAATGCCTATAGGTAATTGATAAAACTTTATTATTACACATTCATTTACTTATTTCAACATGAGGACATGTTATTTTGCATGCTATGACATTGATCCACTTAAGGCTTACTGCTTATCGTATATATTACTCATTATAATTAGTATTGGGACCAATATGATATATGACGCGTTTTAAAAATATTTTATAACTTCAAAGTATAAGAGTGTCTTATTATAATATAACTCAGTAAGTTCGAAGTCAATTCACAGGAGAATGATTTATTTATTTTTTTGTAATTTATCAAAGAAAAATTAAAAAAAAATATGAAACTTAATTTGAGTACAACTATAGAACTAAATTAATTAGGGTTATGGATCCATTATTAGTAGTAAATATAATTTAATAAATTCTTTTTTATCATTTTTTTATTGCTCAAAAGATTAATTGTATAAATTATTATTATTTTTCTATTAATTTTATTATGGATTAAGTACTTAGTGTGCCAAAATTTTACCATACTTTATACTAAGATATTAAGAATTTATTGTGTCAAACTCCCTTGTTTGTTCACAACAAATCAAAATTTTCAAATATAAAATATGGATAATATTAATTAGAAAATAACTTAATTCATATAATTAAAAATAGAATTTATTTAAATGATATTTTTCTACTAAGAGCCTTACTTTAACTTATTATTATTTAGCTTAGCATAATTGAAGTAAAAATAATTACTAATATTAAGTTATACATAAAAATAGAAATAACTAAAATTAAAAATAAAATAAAATTTATTTATTAATTTACTAAATATTACAAAGGATATGAGAAGGAGAAATTAGAGAGAAAGAAGTGAATAAAAATGTGTAGAGAGGTTTGTTCCCCTCCTCTCTATTTATACTAATTTATGATTAATCCACATCACACACATAAACAAAGTCAATTAAATCATAGCCTTATATTTATCCTACTAACTAAACATAAACCTAACTCAATCCATTCAAGCATATTCGCTCATAATTACTATACATAATATAGTAGAAACTTATAATTTTACAATTATCATACTTAACATAGTAAAAACTTGTAGTTTTACAACAAAAGTCATGGATCCTCTTCGATAATGGCTTAATTTTTCGGACCACCAGTATTCATCCGTTAATTTGTTAGGAACCTCGAATTGCTTGAAATTATTATTTTTACCTAGTAAACACATAATTACAAATAAGATCAAATATTAAAAAATAATTAGAATTTCACAATATATTACATAATTACACATATAAATTATAATAAAAACACAAAATAATATTTTTATTCCTTAGAAAACATATAATTTTTAATTCTAATCAATATAGTCCACTTACGCACATTCAATTTTGTAGTACAAGTGACAGTTGCACTTCTGCAACACATTGATATGGGCACCCAACTCGATTTGGGAAATTATATGTGATTTGCTTACTAGGATATCTTGAAATACTAATGGGTGATATGTTTATCATATGGATGGTAACGGGGCATGTATTTTGCAGGAATTCCAATACTTGTACCAGTACCTATTTAATAGTAGACATCCCATCATTGATCTGTACCTGTTCAAACATTGAATGGGTATGAGTCGGGGATTCCCGATTAAAAAATATAGATACTCATCCCTTTCTCATATCCCCTATATCCCATTTTTTATTTAATGATTGGTAACTTTAACTATAATTAACATATTATTAAATTGAAATACTAAATCTATTTAAATAAATAAAAATATAAAAATTGCTAAATAGTTGGCTGATAATGTGATAAGATGGCTAAGATAGTTTTTAACACAAAATCATATTAAATTGAAAAAAATTATCAAGTACATAATAACTTAAAAATATATAGGTTCATGAAATCTTATTTCCAACAAAGACAATAGTAGTTGTTACTATAAAATTATGGGTCATCCTTAGCTATTTTGAAAAGAAATTTGGTTATTGTGGATCAGATCATCTTTAGCTATTTTTCTAGTCAATATTACAATCCCATAATTGGCATCTTGAATTAGATCTTATAAAGATAGTTATAATTTAAAATATGAATTTTTGTATCCCTTAAGGTTTCAAAATATTCCACAATTTAATATTTAAAGCCGCTAACATTTATTTATTCACATTTTAGTATTTTAAGATTTTATTATTTAAATTTAGTTGTTAATTAATAATTTTAAATTTTAAAAATTAATAAAAAATAAATAATCAAAATGTTTTATGAGCGGGTACAAGTTTTAGTATTTAATACCCATAAGCAGTCCATCTAATTAACATGTATGAATAATTATACTCGTACCCGATCTTTTTATAAGAAAAAAAACCTCAATAGTTGACCCTAAAATAACAGGCTGCGTGAGTCCCATACTTGCCGGGATTTTTGTTATCCCTAGTTTATCGCACGATTTGCAGATAATTATTTTGATTAGTTAACTTTCCTTTCTGGGAAAAAGAGAAAAAAAAAACTACATGAGGTTAGGTATGATCCTCTTTAAAAAGTGATCTATATATCTTGTCTAGATTTATGCATCACTCGGTGGAAAATAAACTGCGATGTATAATTTATATGTAATAGATTACAGAACAATTATTAAACACATTTATAAATGTGATGAAAATAACTAAATCATATATACTTGCTACAAATGTACCTGACCAGATCATTATTCAAAATAATTAATAAAATGTGCAATTAAGGAATTGTCTATGACAAGCCAAAAGTGTGGTAGACTATTTTGGTTTAAAAGATAGTATTTTACTGAAAATAAAAAATTGTTAGCTATGATACTTTTACAAATAAATATGAATCAGCAAATGAATGGTATTTGAAGAAAACCATACAATGTCAATATATAACTTATTGATAAGATATAAAGCCTTAAAGAGGCACTTGATTCTAGAAATAGTGAGATTTTTGGTGACTATACTTAGAATAAGATTTTAAAAAGGCTTTTGGTCCTTGATGGACCAAACACCATGAAAAACCACGTAAAGAGGCACATGCCCAAGATAAAGCATAAGTCCTTGAAGTGGTTAGAAATAAAGAAATGCTTATAAACTTTAAGCAGACAAAGGTGTGGAATCGCAAAGAATTTATGATCAATGATATGTTTGCGTACATTATAAATAACTTGATCCGCAAACCATTGATAAATATAGACTGAGCATAATTAATCTAAATGGAAATAAGCAATCTAAGCAAAGTTGACTTTTTAGCTAAATATAGCCCAAACATCTGAAGGTGTCAAACTTGTTAGGTATAAATGAGTATTTGTACAAAAACATAATATAAAAAATGAAGTTGTAAGATTCCCTTACAATGCTGATTTCAATTTGTGTCACTAGAATTTTCTCTGTTCATGAGATCAAGATGAGAGAAATAGTGCACTAGAAAAATTACAATAAAGACAAAAGATCTAATAAGATCTCATTAGATGTAATACTGAAGATTCCCTTATGCCTATAAAAGGGAGTCTTTAGTATTATAATAGATCATCGAAGTATTTACTTGAGACTGAGTTATTTAATTATTATAGAGATTTTATAAGCAAAATCTCTTTAATGATGATGTGTAAAGAATTGCCAAAGATAATAAAAAAAATGTTACTTGTTTGTTAGGAGAAATTCTAAATCCTCAGTTAACCAGGTGAGCAAAATCAAGAGCAGTGCTAATAATAATTTATAAGATGTAAATACTTATGGAAAACTATTTTTAGAGATGATGTGTGAAAATAGACATAATCTTTGTTATGGATCATCGATCCTTATCCCTTTCTTCTATATAATAAAACTTCATCTTATTGTAATAATAGTGTGACAAATGTGTAAGGATGTACATATATAGTAGAATTTCTATGATGCACATCATTATTAAGATGATGTCTGGCATGATCCCTAGAGAAGAAAGATGTGTAAAAATAGGCATTATCTTGGACTTTATTAGAAAAAAGACAAATAATAATTTTTATGATGTAAATCATTATTAGATGATGTCAAAGATGTTGAGAATATTTGTCCAATAGGATGAACAAATAATAATGACATTATCTCTAGAGCAGATAAATGGACTATATGTGTGTAGTAGAGATGGAAATTATGATTGTCATGCAGATTCCTAAACAGAGCCTATTAAATGATTGAAATATATGTAGATTGTCATCCTATGATGTGGAACATTATAAGAAAGATCCTATGATGAGGTATATGATGTGATCTGACCAGTGATCAAGAAATGTATAATGTGAAAGATCCTACTACTTGATTTATTACTATTATGATATTAAGATTCCCTTACAATACTAATTTCCATCCGTGTCATTGTCAATATTTGCATGGTTCTTCTAGTATCGATCTTATATAATGAGAAAATTCCAGTTTTTTTCTTATCATTGAGGGCCCAAGCCTTGAGATCAGGTTATTTTAGCTAAGAATATATAGCCAAAATACTTTTTAAAATGACTACCATGACAGTTTTCATGGTAGTTGATTACAGATTTACAGAAGCTGTAGTGGACCTTTGCAGTGAAAGCAATGGTGAATAAACTAATAATAGTATGACAAGCGTGTGGTTATGAATAAAAGTAATAAAGTAATATTCTATAATATACAAACTACATTATTTTAATATTCTAATATTAAAATAATATTCCAATAGAAACCTCCCCAAAATCATCCAACGTAGACTTACAGCCATAACATAATACTTTTCAATATGCCTTAATTAGTAATAGAAATGATTGAAGCAAAATTAAAAATTCAATTTCTTTAAAACCAATTTTCTTAACCATTACAATACTGATCATTTACATATCTTTACTATTGCAATAAAGATATTGATACTATTTATTGGTACTAGATCATTATTATTAGACATTATCTTTATAATAAAAAAGACAAAAGATTATTATTAAACACGGTTCAGAAGTACTATCATTTGATTTACTTTTTATGTGCTGGACTATTTTTCTTCTGAATATGATAAACTTCTGAATTAAGTTCTTCTACACAAATACATGTTTCTAAATTCTGAATGCTTGCTAAGAAATTAGGAAATTGTTTGTAATATCTACACAATACTGTTATTAGTGTGATAAGTGTGTGGTTATGAATAACAGTAATAAAGTAATATTCGCGCTCTCTTGTTAAGGTCTAGAAAATTCGTGTGTTTTAGGCTTATTACAAGCAAGAAGACGAGGTTTTCGCTATATAGGAATACTCCAGAGACTTGTCTGACTAATTCTTCACTGATAAAAGTATTGATAACTTTAATTGGACCTATATGTCTGATTGGGATGATTCTTCTTTCACCACCAATCATTCAAGCTTCATGACATCACAGGTTCAATGTCTATTTCGATATAACTCAGTCTCAAATAAATACTTATAGCATGGAGCAATTGTATTTGATTCTCCTTTTATGTTTAGATACCGACAGCAAGGATCGATAATCCATTACTATAATATATGTATAAATCCTAAAAGTATTTAAAATGCTAAAATCTTATCAATCACCGCATCGTAAATTGTATTCAATAAACCTACAAAAATCTTTATATATATTAAAACAATCTGGACATATGTGATATAATCACCTCAGTGAATATTTGATAAATAAAAGGATATGTTAATGATCATATCTATCCATGTATTTTTATAAAGCAATCAAAATCTAGTATTGTTATTATGCAATTTATGTTAATGATTTAAATTCAATAGCTAACTATTTAAAAGATGAGTTTGAAATAAAAGATTTAGAAAAAACTAGGTATTATTTTAGGATGTAGACCGATAATATACGTAATAACATCTTTATCCATCAATCAACTTATACTGAGAAAATTTTGAAATGTTTCAACATAGATAAAGCTTACCTGTTAAATGCCCTAATGGTAATATGGTTTCTTAAGCCAAAAAATGATTTATTCCGTCTTAAAGAGGATAATGCATAGATCCTCTGTCTTGAAGTGACATATGATGTGAACCCTATAATAAAACTTTGAAACTTGAAACTCACACTTAATTTGAAGTTTCAATTGGCTCAAAAAGTTCTAAACAAATTTTAATAAAACAAAAATTTTGACCTATTGTTTAAAGAAAATATGAACTAAATGTATAAAGAATGATATTGACCATACACTCAAGATGTAGATAAGAAGGTCAATGATCAGTCTAGATTGGAACACCACAATAATGTTCATTCTTGATAAGTTTACTAGTTCTTAAAAAGAACTAAAGAAAGAATGATCTTTCAAATTCAAAATAAAATTAATCCTGAAATAGCAAGGTTGCTAAGTTTAAATAGGCTAATTAGAAACCCAAGATTCTAAATTACATATGGACACATTGGAATAACCTTCTTCTATATATAAGTTTGTCAAAAGGATGCTCCAAAAGTCTTGACTAACCTATTTTTGTCAAATGATTATTTTAAAGTTATCACCAATCCACCATTATTAATGTTAGACACTGATAAACTTAAAACATAACAAAAAGACTTAACTAACACATTAACAAATATAATTTTAGCCTACCATAATTAATAATAACATATCGTTATTAATGGTAGACTTATCTAACACATTGAAAAACTTGTAATATAACAAATAAATAAAATTGAATAAATGAATGGGTGGTTGGAATTGACAAGTTAGAATAAGTTACAATTGGTTAAAGTGTATCTTATAAAGAATTCTAAATCCAACATAATTTTATTGCAAAATTTCATTTTTTGCATTTAACATAAAATTGTGTATTTGGCTATCCAATAACTTAAATGATGCTCATAATGCCTTATTTTTTTTTCTAAGCCAAGTTTATTATATCTTGCACTTTGAATTGTGATCTCAGTCTTTATTTTCTCAATTAATTCATTTAATTGGAGCTTTAATTGTATTCTCTTGATAGTTCTCATCATTCCTCTTCTCTTGAAAAGGATTTGTCCTTGAATCTTCACATATATAAAAAGAACTTCATTTAGAAACATTAAAAAAAGCACTCATATTATACTTACAGGAAGATCCAATTTGTAGGCATTGTCATTGATCCATACAACCACTTGGAAAAAACCATCTCCCTTTAGAAGTAATTTGGAATGTCTTTGTACTGGAAACCTCTCTATTTTTATATGCACCCAAACCCAAGCTCCTGGCTAGAAAACCATTGGCTTACGTCCTTTGTTGGCTTGAGTAGTATATTGTTTAGTCATCTTTTCTATATATTGTCGTGTTTTGTCATGTAATTGCTTAATAAATTCAGCTTTCATTTTACCATCAAAACTAGCACACTCATCAATAGGTAAAGGGAATAAATCTAAAGAAGTTAATGAATTAAAACCATATACAATATCAAATAGTGATAATTTAGTAGTTGAGTGGATAATTCTATCATAGGCAAATTCAACATGTGACAAATATTCTTCTTAAGTTTTCAAGCTCTTTCGAATAATGACATGTAGCAAAATGGAAAAAGTTAAGTTTACAACCTTAATTTATCCATCAGTTTGTGGATGACAAGTCCTAGAATTTACCCAATAAAATTTTCCAAAAGTGGCTCAAGAACTTAGCATCTCAGTCTGAAACTATGCTCTATAGTATTCTATGTAATTTTACTATTTCCTTGGAAAACAAATTAGTTATATTTGTTTCATCATTAGCTTTATGACATGGAATGAAATGTGTCATTTTTGAAAACCTATCAACAATTACAAACATAAAATCCTTTCCCCTTTTTAATATAAGTGAACCCAAAACAAAGTCCATAAAAACATCAACCCAAAGTTCACTAGGTATGGTTAAAGAATTATATAATCTATACGGTAAAACTCTAGACTTAGCTTGTTTACAAGTGATGTATTTCTCACATATTCTTTCAATATCACATTTTATATATGGCGAAAAGAAGTGTTCTTTTAAAACATCTAAAGTTTTTGCAATGTTGAAATGTCTTATTAAACCATCATGAGGTTCATGCAGAAGCAATTCTCATAATTTATTTTCTTTTAATAAGACCCATTATGCATATAGAACTTACCCAATGCAACATTCTCACAAGCATCAAACAAATTAGCAAAATCAAGATCGTTAATATAGAGATCTTTAATATAATCAAATCCTAACAATTTTGCATTTAATGTAGAAATAAGTGCATACCTTTTAGATAATGCATTAGCCACTACATTCTCCTTACCTTGTTTGTACTTTATCACATAAGGAAATGGCTCAACAAATTCAACCCATCTAACATGTCTTTTATGCAACTTACATTATCCTTTTAAATATTTTAAGGACTTCTAATTAATATGGATAACAAACTCTTTAGGTATAAAATAATATTGCCAAGTTTATAGTACTCTCACTGATGCATATATCTCATTGTTATAAGTAGGATAGTTTAGGGTTACCTCATTCAATTTCTCACTAAAGTAGCCAATATAATGCCCTTCTTGCATCAAAACAACTTTAATACCTATATATAAAGCATCACACTCAATTTCAAAAGTTTTAGCAAAATCAAATAAAGTAAGTAATAATGCATAAACTGATTTCTCTTTGTTTAGATTAAATGCCCTTTCTTGTTCGCTACCCCACTTAAATCGCACATGTTTTTTTTCATAATTTTAGTTAAATGTGCAATAAGGGTGCTAAAATCCTTCACAAATCTTCTATAAAAACTTGTCAAACCTTGAAAACTTCTTACCACACTTACGCTTTTAGGTGTAGGCCACTCCCTAATAGCCTTTACATTCTCTTTACAGACCTCAATTCCTTTAGCACTTACAATATAACTAAGAAAAACATTCTGATTTATACAAACTGAACGCTTTTTCAAATTAGCAAACAAATTTTCCTTATTTAAAACAATCAAGACATTTTGCAAATGCTCAATGTATTCATCCAAACTTTTACTATAGATCTAAATATCATCAAAATAGACAACTACAAACTTACCAATAAAAGCACGCAAAACATGGTTTATTAATCTTATAAAAATACTAGGTTTATTGCTCTCATTACTAACTACTCATAAAAATCATATTTTATTTTAAAGGCACTTTTGCACTCATCTCATTCTCTCATTCTAATTTAATGATATCTACTTTTAAACACAAGAACTATGCAATTCATCTAACATATCATCAATTCTAAGAATAGGATGTCTGTACTTTACAGTGATTTTATTGACTGCACAACAATTAACACACATCCTCTATGATCCATCATTCTTGGGTACTAGCAGAACTAGTACCACACATGGACTCATACTCCCCCTTAAACTTATTTAAGTGTTAAAGGTACAAGAGTGATGGACTTTTATTCATTACAAAGGAATATCTATTTAGGTATCCATCATGTGTCACACGCCTATCATATTGTCAAGTCGCTCTAAAGGAATGTGTCCATTATCCTTGTATCTCCCAATAAAGAATGAAAAAACCTCTTGTTTATTTACTTTAACTTCTCCATATTTATTCAACCATTGTAACTTATATGACCTATGATGTTTCAAAGTTATCAAATTTAATTTTTTAACTAAACTAGTGCTAGTTATATTATTATAACTTCCACAATCAATTATCATACTACATACCTTATCTTTAATGGGGCACCTAATATGAAAGTTATTATCACGTTGTACCTCCACATCTTCTTTCACTTCCATGTTGAGAGTATGCCTAATAACCATCAATTTCCTAATAACAATATATTCTTCAATATCTTCAATATCCTCTAAAGAAGGCATAGGATCATCATATGAGTAACTATCAATTTTAATATCACCATCACCACTCAAGATCATTGCCATCTTATTTAAGCATTGAGATGCAATATGTCCCCTCTCCAAACATTTAAAAAACTTAATATCTTTATTTCTAGAGTGTTGAGAATCAAATTTACCTTTACTTTAGTTGTCCTTATCTTTATAGTTAGGCTTAGAAATAGCTCTTTCATTTTTTCTCCATTTTAACTTTTATGAAGAAAAGGAACTCAAATTGATTCAGCTAGAAATTTTCTTTTTTAGTTGTCGTTCCACTTTCATGGCCATGTGAACCATGTCTTCTAACTTAATATAGTGTTGCAAATCAACCACATTAGCAATATCTTGATTCAAACTATGTAAAAATTTGGTTACAGTGACATCTTGGTCCTCATCAATGTTGGCTCAAATCATGATTATCTCCATCTCCTTGTGATATCTTCCACACTTCTAGAACCTAATGTAAGACTTTAAAGCCTTTGGTGCAGGTCCCTACAATAGTGACTATAAATAAATTTCCTCCTTATAACTACCTTAATCCTCTCCCAAATATTAATAGGCCTCTCACAGTTTTGTCTTCTACTTAAAACAAGTTTATCACACTAAATAATAGTATAATCAATAAATTCAACAGCAACTAGTTTTACTTTTTGCTCTTCAGAGTAGTTATGGCAATCAAATACTAGCTCCTTTTTTTTTTCCCACTCCAAATAAATTTCGGGATCATTTTTACCTTGAAAATAAGGAATTTCAGTTTGATACTCCCAAGCCATGATCTATATGCTTTGCTCTTTTATCATCTCTTCTGTGCATGTCAACGGTTACTGGTTATCGAAATTATCTACATTATCCCCATCTTCTTCTTCCGTGGCAGCTCTCCTATGATTTCTTCATATATTGTGAGCTATTGGTTGCTGCCCCCTTAGTAGATTGGTTATGGCAGCATCTTGCTATTGACATATACGGTCATATGGTATTTTGATTTTTTATGATAACAAATCACATATCATGGATAAAATAGACAATACGTGCATTTTACAATCTCACTAAATCTTAAAAGATAATAATCATACATGTGAGATTAAGTTCAAGATACCCAATGACAAATGTATAAAGCTCATTAAGTAAATGATAAACATTAAGAGTACTAGCTTAAATGATCTTTATTATTATATTTCTTGTAAAGCTAGTATGATTAAGTATTTAAAAGCTCAAATTATTTTCCATGATATGTTAAATAAATCTTTATTTTCATAATATAAAAGTTTTATATTTAAAAGAAAAATAATTTTATTAAATTGGTTGTTTTCAAGTTTATGGATTAAAATAAAAAAATTTTACGAACTTTGAAATCAACAAATTTTTCTAAAATTCAGGAAATAGACTTATTTGAAAAGTTTTATAAAGTTTTAGGTTATAGTATAATTTTTACAACATTTAAGGTAAAATTATAATTTTAAAAAGATTTCACTGTAGGGGCAACTTAGCAAACAAATAATAGATAAATATTGACTTATACGGTAATACAATATTTTGATTTTGATAATAAAAAACTACGTATCATAGGTAAAATAAAAAATGAATATATTTTACAATCTCACTAGCTTAGATAATCTTTATTATTATAATTCTTATAAAACTAGTATGATTAAATGTATACATGATTAGAGATTTAAAAGCTCAAGTAATTTTTTATGACATTTTAAATAAATTATTATTTTTAAAATATATAGGTTTTATATTTAAAGAAAATTATGATTTTACTAAGTGAGTTGTTTTCAAGTTTATGTACTTATTTGCAAATATTTATAACGTTTTACATTACAGTATAGTTTTTAAAAGTTGTTAAGCTTTAATACAGTTTTGAAAGGATTAGGGTAAAACTATAATTTTAAAAAAAGTTGGCAAAAACTATTTACCACTGTAGCAAAACGGCTAACTGACAAGAAAATTAACAACGATCCGACAGTGTCCAGAAGCAACAGTTTTTCATGAAAATTAACGGTGATCAAATAATAGGAAAACGGCTAGCCAATAAGTTAGCGGCTAACGGAAAACTAAATTAGCAGATCGCCAATAGTGTCTAAAAGCAACATATTCTCCTGAAAAATCAGCGGCGATCTGTAACTTAAAAACGACTAACCGATAAGTTTATGGCTAACTGATATGTGGACGGCTAACAGATATGTTAATAGCTAACCGACTATTTAAAATATAACCCAACGGTAACGGTGAACTGTTAAGACTCAAAAAGTTTATAATTGTTAGTTTTCAGCTCCTACTGTAAAAAGGCTCAATTATATTCAAATAACATGAATCTCAAGAGTTATATTTGAGCTTGCTACTGAGTATATAATTGTTCTTGAGCTTAAACTTGTAATCATTTTATTGAAACACACTTTGGACTTTTTATTGTAAACACATATTATGTGTGTATGGAAATCTTTTGCAATTCTTATTGTAAAATTATAATTAAGTGATTGTACGTGTTGGGATACACTCGGTTAAGAGATTGAGAATAATCTCTTGTTTTAAAGCTTGATTGACATCTTGGAAGTCAATTGTAAGCGTTGTTAAAGCATTAAAGGCTCGCTTAGTGAAATCCTCAAGCCTAGTGAGCTTGGAGGCGTGGACGTAGGCATAGTTGGCCGAAACATGTAAAAACTCTTGTGTTTGTTCTCTATATTCCTCATCTTTTTATTTATTTATTATTTTAAATTTATATTTATAATTTTTTAAGGAAATAGCTTGAATTGATTTGTATTGTTAATAATATAATTTTTTAAATACCCAATTCACCTCGCCTCTTGGTTGCATAGTTTGTATTTCAATAACATGTAAACGGCTAACTGTTATTGAGCAAAAATGAAGATCACATTCTAGAAACAAATGGCTAATCGATAAAGAAAAAAAAAACTAATCATTATCTAGCAGAATTGAAGTCTAGTTTTTGGAAGCTAGTGGCTAATTGATTATTTGAAATTTGGTCCAATAGTAATTGGCTCAAGTCAAAATGGTAATCCAACAACAGGATAACGGTGAACTATTTAGATTCAAAAAGTTTCTAACAACTAGTTTTGAGCTCCAACTATAAAAATAATCAAAAAGTTTATTACTTAGTTGAATCATACTTTGGGGTATCATTTATAATCGAACACATTATGTGAGAGAAATCTTTTGTAATCCTCATTGTAAAATAAAAGTTGAATAATTGTAAGTGTTGAGAAATACTTAGGTTAAAAGATTGGATATAATCTCGTGTTGTCAAGGCTGATTGACACCTTGGAAGTCAATTGTAAGCAGTGTTGAAGCCTTGAAGACTTACTTAGTGAAATCGTCAAGTCCGGTGAGCTTGGAGACATGGGCGTAGGCACGGTTAGAACTATATAAAAATCGCGCGTTTGCTCTCTCTTCCCTTATTTCTTTTAGGATCTTAATTCACCCTCCTTTTGAGTTCCTTAGATAGTATTTCACTTGCCTCTTCAATTTGTCACGAATCTCTCCAAACATCAAGTTCATACGCTCAAATTATTGTTGCATGGCTTTAAGCATAATTGATTGGTCTATAGGTTCTTGATCTTTTGACATATTTATGATCTGAAAAGATTGTTAGAAAAAAAAATGACCTCTCAACACTCTCTCACTTGTCACTTAATACTCTTGTTTATCACACAAATTGGCTTTTACACTCATACCCTTTTTTATCTAATGATCTCATACACTAACATTTTAACGCACTTAATTCTCTCTTTTAGCTGATTGTTGAACTAAATAAACAAAATAAATAAAAATCCAAGTGGCACACCAAATATGACAAACCAGCACGCTAAACAAAGAATACGAATTAAGAATATGCAAGAAAAATGAAGGAAATTAAAAAAAAAAGCTAGCAACGGAGCATAATTTATAGTATGTGTAAACAAAATAAACGAAAATGAATAAATTAAATTCTATTTGATAAAATTAGGAAGATTTTCAATCTTTAAGCGAGCTTTTTTTTTTTGTTTGTAAGTTCTTTTTTTTAATGATAGAAAAAGAATACATTCAAACCTGATTAGAAAATAGGCTCTGATACCAAATAATGTGAACCTCATAATGAAACATTGAAACTCACACTTAATTTAAAGTTTCAATTGTTCAAGAAAGTTCTCAACAAATTTTAACAAAACAAAAGCATTGACCCAATATTTAAACAAAAGATGCACCAAAGGTATAAAGAATGATATTGATGCCACACTTAATATGTAAATGTGAAGGTGAGTGATAAGTCTAGATTAAAACACAACAAGAATGTTAATCCTTGATAAGCTCACTAGTTTTTAAAAAAACCAAAGAAAGAATGATATTTCAAATTTAAAATAATATTAATCTCAAAATTATTCATTATATAGTAAGCTTGTTGAGTTTAAATAGGCTAATTAGAAACCCAAGATCCTAAATTACACTTGGGTACATTAGAACAACCTTTCAAATATAGGTTTGTCAAAAGACTTGAATAGCCCATTTTTGTCAAATGATTATTTTAAAGTCATCACCGATCCACCAGTATTAATGTTAGACATTGACAAACTTAAAACATAACAAAAGAACTTAACTAATACATTAATAAATATAATTCTAGCCTACTATAATTAATGATAGCACATTAGTATTAATGGTAAACTTACCTAACACGTTGAAAAACTTGCAACACGATAAATAAATGAAGTTAAATAAATAAATGGATGGTTGGAATTGCCAAGCTATAACAAGTTACAATAACTAGTTAAAATTTGTTATAGAGAATTTTAAATCCAACTCAATTTTATTCTAAATTTATCTTTTCTGCAATGGCCTCAAATTGTGTATCTTACTATTTAATAACTGGAATGATGCTCACAATGCTTTGTCTTTTTTCTATGCCAAATTTATCATGTCTTGCATTTTGAATTGTGATCTCAACCCTTATTTTATCAATTGATCCATTTAAAGTAGCTTGCATCTTTTTTGCTCTAACTCTTGTAATTGGACCTGCATAAATGTATAAAAGGTCAATTAGAGCTTTAATTATATTGACATGTTAGCTCGATTTAGCTTTGACCGAAGTAGAAGACACAGGACTGGTGTCAAATACATTTTTTATTATCCTCAAGGAGTAATTGATTTAGGTTTATTTTATCCGAGTGAACTAACGAAAAATCTAGGTCTTATTGTTTAAGCTGATGTAGGTTATTTATCTGATTCCTATAACGCTTGTTCACAAATGGGGTATGTTTTTACTTTTAATAGAACTATGATTTCTTAGAAGTCTATGAAACGAACTCTTACAACAACATCTCCAACCATTCTAAAATTATTGCATTACATAAAGTCAATCCAGAATACATATAGTTGCAATTTGTAATCCATCATATTCAAAGTACATGTAGAATATATTAAAGTTCAAATATCCAAACAATGATACATGAAGATAATGTTGCCTGTATAGCTTAACCCAGAGAGGATACATTAAGGGGGACAAGAAAGCATATATTTCACCAAAATTCTTCAACATTCATAAGCGCTAATAGAGCAAGAAGATTGATAATAAATAAATATGCTTCGTGGCTAATTTAGTTAACATATTTACAAAAGTCCTACTTACATTTACATTTAAATAAATAGTATATGGCATCGACATATGTCGCTTCAACAAATTATTAGATTAATACATATTCCCATCAGGAAGAATAACAGGAAGAGCACTCATCAAGATGAGTGTAATCTTACAAGAGAAAAATCACAGTAATATTTGAAATATGTGCATTGTCCTTTTTATGTCTTTTTTACCAGGTTTTCCCGCTAGGTTTTTATTGGAAAAGGTTTTTAATGAAATAATTTTAAAAGCACGTCCAACATTATCATATGATCCATCAAGTGGTGGATATCCAAGAAGTAGTATTATAATTATTGTGGACTTTCCACCACTTTACTTAATTCTCCAATTTTCCTAAATTGTGAGTAATAAAGCACATTACCTAAATTGTTCGATTATTGTATTAATATAGTTTTTGTGTATTCGCACTTGTCAATAATGGAGAAACTTTGTTTTATAACAATTAGGTAGCTTCTTTACATGTAATATCATCTTATTTTTCTTAAGCAATATCACTAGCAAGAGAAAGAAATAAGAAATCTGTATCTCTACGTTTTGGTTATCATCACTTTCTTAATTTTCTTCATATAGCTTGGATACTTTTTAATTAGATTTACAACATCATGAGGTTTTTAAATATTCCATAATTTTATTTTTTTATTTAATTATTAATAAAATTTTAAAAAATAATAAATTTTACAAATTGACAAATGCTCTTGAAGCTTGTGGAAGAAATTACCTATCTTAGGTGTGGAAACTAAAATATACCTACAAGTTGTGGCAGAGCCTGAAAGGCGCTATAATAGAAGGAAATAGAGCACCCTTGCAGGAAAAATCAAAACTTATGATTTTATTTCGCAATCATTTGCTTGAAAGCCTAAAAGCTCAATATCTGATGATTAATGTAATTTTGTGGAGTAACCTCAAGGGTAAATTTATCTACCAAAATGGACTAACAAAACAAGGAACTCTTGATGAAAAATCATGAATTACGTTCACCTAGTTCTCAACCATTCCCAAAAGTGAATGCAAATACACGTACTAATAATGGACATAATTAAGGAGGCAAGAAAGAGCGTGGTTATTATCCTTATGGTGGTCACAGGCGCTCAAGACAATAAAACAATAAAAATAGATGCCACTAGAAGCGGAACATCTATGAAAGACATCATAATTATAATGATATAAAAAATAATAATGCTAAAAATGATAATGAAGAAAATTATTATTGATGTAGAGAAAAATGACATTAGTCACGTACTTATCGTACAGACAAGCATTCGATAGACTTCTACCAAGTATCTAAGAAAAGAAAATGAAAATTTAGGACTAATCTAGTTGATAACTCAAATCTTGTTAATCTGACGAATCTTGATGTCTTTGATTTCTTTGAGGGTAAAGAAAGAAACATTGATCGTTTAAATAGTGATAGAAATGTCCACGCTAATTATACTCTCATTTCTATCCTATAATTATTAAGTCACTAATATGTTAAGTTTTGTACTTTTACAGTTTCATTAGATGTATTTAATGTTCATATCCAATTTTGATGTCTAACTAGAAATTTTGTTTGATGCAAGGTTATGGATTTTATAAACAAGCTACCTATTTTGGAAATGAAAGCTAGGGATGTATGTTTGTTTGATAGTGCAACCGCACTCACGATTCTTTAAAATAAAAAAAATATTTCTTAGAAACAAAATTTCTTAAAGGAAAAGTTAATGTTATATCTAGTCCTACAAATAATCTTGTTAGCAAGTGGAAAAAAAATTAACAATCCAAAATACTTTATATTCAATGAGATCCAAAAGAAATTTGTTGAGTTTTAAAGATATGTACTGAAATGGATACCATATTAGGACTTTGAATGAAAATAGTGTGGAAAATCTCTACACTACTAAAAATTTGTTAAAGAAAAAATACATATTAGAAAAGCTTTCAGCATTTTCATTAAAATTGTATTACACGATCATAAATAAGATTGGGAGATATGCATTAATGAACTAGAAGTTCATAAATCTAAAAAAAATTTATGTTATAATAAAATCACCTTTGACATAAAAGATCCACAATGATGCATAAACTTATAAAAATTCTCACAGACGTCCATTACGGAACCAGAAGATTATATTGTCAAATGAGATTATTTGTACTATTTACAAGGAAATTTATGTTTAGATCATCCTCTTTTAAGGTTGATCATGTATTTCCATCGCCTTTACAAAGGATTTAAGAAGATATATGTGGACCAATCCTATCCATCTATTAGACCATTTAGTTACTTTATAATTTTGATTAATGCATCTACACGGTGGTCACATATTTGTTTATTATCCACATATAACGTTGTACTTGTAAGTGCATAATTTTTAGATTATCTAATCAAAATCGTATGTCTAGATAATGTTGGTGAGTTAAGATATTTGATGACTAGTGTATATCAGTTGGTATCAATGTTGAGCATATGGTTTTATATGTATATACACAAAATGGATTAGCAGAATCATTGATTAAGTAATTATAGATAATTATAAAAACATTACTTATGCATGCAAAACTATCAATATCTGCACAAGGTCATGCTATTTTATATGCTGCAGCATTAGTTTATCTCAAACCCATTACTTATCATCGATATTCAGCATCATAATTTGTACTTGGTCAATAACCTGACATTTTTCATCTACGCACTTTTGGTTGTGTTGTGCATGTTCTTATATCACTCCCGCAGCTAATGATTTATCTATTATACATTAGAAACGTGTCGAATACTTGGTTCCAAGCACAATGTTCCCTACAAGAGGAGAATGAAATATCAACTGCTGACTATAATGCTCACCTATAATAAACCCACATTATCTTAATCACCAATTTTGAATAAACTGAAGGTCTCTGAAGAGAAACAAGTCTCTAAAAGGACAGTGACTTTGAAAGAGTACAAAATCACAAAAATAAGAAAAGCCTATAAATTATACTTATACAAGGGAAATTTGGGATCTTAGTGAAATAAACATCAGCAATGTATTTTTATTCATATTAGCTACTAGAATACAAATAATTTTTAGCCTTAAATTGTCGATGAATGTAGACAAAGATATGATTGGCCCAATAGAAAGAAAAAAATTCAAGTATGATTGACTTTTCTAACTAAATATAAAGTTTTTTTATCGGTAGTCCAGAGTCTATACACTTGAAGATGTCAAACTCGTTAGATACAAATGGATATTTATGATGAGCATAATAAAATCACTAGATACAAAGCACGACTTACTGCACAAGATTTCTTGTAGAGACTTGTATTAATTATAAGGATACGTATTCTCCAATGATGGATACTTTAATTTTTAATCAGTTTAGTAATCTCAGAAAGAGTTGACGTGCATCTTATAACATAATGATTGTACTTCTGTATATTTAACACTAATATTTACATGAAAATCCATGAAGATTTCAAAATACTTGATACATATAAATCAGATGATCATAATCTATGTTCAATCAAGCAACAATGATCCTTACATGAATTAAATAATTTGAATGAATATGGTACAATCATTTGAGTGATATTTGATTAAAGAAACATATAAAAATGATCATATTTGCCCATACATAATCATTAGAAAATCTAAATTTTGATTTGTAATTGTAGATGACATAAACCTAATTAGAACTCCCGAAAGGTTTTAAAAATTGCTGAATATTTAAACAGAGAATTTGAAATTAATGATTTAGGAAAAACAAGATATTGTGTCAGACTACAAATTAAACATAAAATGATAGTACTTATTCATCAACTTACTTATATCGAAAAAAATCTTAAAGTGTTACAATATGGATAATGCTCATATTTTAAGCACTCCTATGGTTGTTTAGTTTATCGATCTTAAAAAAGACCCATCCTGCCCCTAAAAAGTATTATGAAAAGATGCTTAGACTAAAAAGTATCATATCGAAATGCAATCGGTGCTGCTTTATAGTATCTAACTCAATGCACCAGACCAAACATTGCATTCTCTATTAATTTATTGGCATTGAGTTTATTTTATTCAAGTAAGTCAACAGAGAATCATAGTGTTATTGGTTACGCAGATGCAGGCTACCCTTCTGATCCCTGTAAAGCTAATTCACAAATAATAGCTCGACAATTTCATGGCGATTTACTAAGAAGACTTTCTTTGCCACTTCCTTTAATCACTTAAATATCCTTAAGTTACATGAAGCAAGCATAGAGTGTGTTTAGTTGCAATCTATTATCCATTATATTTAAAGCATGTGCAATTTGAATTTCGCAATAAATGTTCTAATAATTATATGAAGACAACTTTGCTCTTATTACCCAACTTAGAGGAAGATACATTAAGGGAGATAGAACTAAGCTTATCTCACTAAAGTTTTTCTACACTCATGAGTTGTAGCAGGACTAAGAAAATTAATGTCAAACAGATAAGCTCTAATGATAATTTTTTCGATCTTTTTACTAAAGCTTTATTGCATCAAAAATTTGAGAAGTTAGTCTAAAGTATTGGCATACGTTGATTGAAAATTAATGTCCCATTGAGTTTTACTAACAAGGTTTTAATAAGGTAGTATTAAGCATATCTAATAATACATTTATACTATAAATTATATGTACATAAATGGTGAATCTAAAGGGAAATGTTGTAAATATGGTGGATTTACCATTTGTCCCAGGTTGAAAAATTGATAACCCCCAGCCTTTTTTTCACCTTATAAATATAGGTGTTTAGTTTGCAAATGAATTCAATTAACAACAAATAATTATCAATAATAAGCTGTTAACAAGGTACTAGAAATACTTTATTTTAGTCAAAATTTTATTTTATTTATTTATTTATTTATAACATTTTCAATTTTGCATATAATGTTAAAAGTACCCTAACTAATTTATTAATTCTAAAATACTGCCATTGTTTTAAATATAATTAGAAAGTATCCAAGCTATGCAAAGAAAATGAAGAAAGTGTTGATAACTAAATCTTAGACTTAGATATGGAGAATTTTTATTTTTCTCTCTTGCTAGTGATATTGTTTGAGAAAAATTAGGTGATATTTCTAGTAGAGAAGTTACATATTTATAGTAAAATAAAGTTTCTCAATTGTTGACAAGTGTCAACACATAAAATTATATTAATCAATAAGGGAGTGTTTGTCATCCCTAATTACATGGGTGCAATGCAACCCTACGTTTGGCTGCAAGAGTCGGTTGGGTTTATCTAATGTGCTAGTTACCGCATTAGTTTTTTTTTTTACTTTATAATAATAATAAATAAATATGACTTTTTAATTTAATATAAACCATAATATTATGTTTTTATTTTATTATTTTTTACATTATAATTATTAATATAAATCAATTAATTTAAATTAAAAATATAACTAAATAATGTATTATTTTATCATATTATAATAATTACTATATAAAACTGATTAATAATTAAAACTTAAATAATATATAAAATAAAAATATAACATATTATTACATTATGTAATTATATTAGGGTAATTAATATATAAAAATTGATTATTATTTAACAATTTAATATAACTAATAATAAATACTTAAATAATATTTAAAAATTAATTATTTTTAAATAATTTAATAACTGATAATAAACATTTTAATATGAATAAATTTGAATAACATTAATTTAAAATTAATAATAATATAAATAATGATATAAAATATTATTCTTATACTATAAAACTCTTACTTGGATTATTTAGCACAATTCATTTTGTTAGTAAATATGTTACAACTATTATATCACTTTATTATTTTGTGATTATCTTGTGGTTTATTCTATCATCTTAAGATGACTCTTGCACTAATTTTGAAGGTTTTAACTATCTATATTATATTGTTATATTATTTAGAGATTATTTGCTTCGATCTTTAGTTCACAAGTTATATTTTAAGAAAATACTGAAGAATAAATATTATGCCATTGAAAATTTAAGCACATAAGCTTCGATCTTTTTTAAGAATTATGATTTTTTTAACATTTATACTAAAAGAAATTGTTAAATTCCTATGATTTAAGATTTTGTATTAAGTATTTTTTCTAAGTACTGATAAATATTATTTTTTAATTATGTAATTTAAATTAATCACAAAAAATTAATATATTTATAGTGTATTACCAAATATAGTATAATTAAAAACTTAATACAGTACAATGTAGCATCAAATGTTGTACAACATTATTATAATATAATGCTAATGAAATACAATACAATATAATATGCTAATAAAGCAATATAGGTATTATGCTTCTATAACTCACAATTTAGGTAAATTAGAAGATTTAGATAAAATGGTGGAAAATCCACAATAATCATAATATTCTTTCTTGGATATCTGCCAATTAATGGATTATATGAAGACATTGGACATGCTTTTAAATTGCCTTATGAAAAACTCTTGCTAGTAAAAACCCAGTGGAAAAACTTGGTCAAAAGGGGAAAAAAAAAAAAAAAGAGTACAGTGCACCTGTGTCCAATAATATTATTCAATCTAATAGTTTGTTGAATCGATGCATGCTAATGCCATAAAACTATTTTCTCAAATGTAAACGTTGATAGAGCTTTTATAAATATTTCAGTTAAATTATATGAGAAAAATATCCATTTGATATCAATCTTCTTTTTTTTTTTAAAACTCATGAATGTAGCAGAATTTTGGTGAAATAAATTTTGTTATGTCCTCTTTAATTTTGTGAGATGTGTGGTCACAAGTGAACATATCAAGTTAAATTACCTGCCTAAAAAGAATCTCATCGGAAACTAAAAAATATATAGTTAGCTTAAAGCAAACTAAGATATTGTATCAATCGTACCTGTATATAAAATAGCCATTATGCAGTTTTTTAAAGATTACCCATAAGGAAATTTGCTATTTCAAACTACTTTTGTCTCTTATAAGCACTAATAGTTAAATGTCCAAACTTGCTTTTTCTTGAAATTTCAAAAGAAGAATGTAATAGTATAAACAATAATTGTGTATAAAATATGTGTTTTATGATTCATCAGCACAAATCTTTTAGATAGTACAGTTCAGACATTTAAAACATCCATTATTTATTCAAAAAACATAAAGGTAGATTTCTAAGCTTCATAGCTTAAAAACATTTGTGTATTTTGTGAGAGTGGTTCAAGAAATATTCTAGATTTTATTAATACCGCAAGAGACCTTGGAAGGGGTTAAGTGAACGAAAAATATGTTTAATATTTGGAAGCAATAATGTATGATTTACGATGTTTGTTGCATAAGCTACACCTATAAGTAGAAACGAGATTGTCCCTAATACATATAAAAGGCTTTTTGATTTGAATAACTATGTTGAATGTTTCTATAGAATATTGTAGTTTTTTCTTGACAGCGTTGGGTTACTAAGGTTTTCTCCTTTTATCAACACAAAGAATCTTTATTCATGCCAACATTACCAATGAATTAATTGATTTGCTTTAAGCATATTGACCAGAGGTTGACCCAACCACTTCTTGACTTAGATTAGATGATGATAAGGGGAAGAAGGATAAGGATAATGAGAAAGGATGATAAAGATAAAAAAAAGGATGATGGCAGAAAAAATAATTAATAGAGATAATAGTAAAAAGCGTAAAGTGGTGAACTTGAGTCATATATATATATATATATATATATATATATATGATGTACTTATGCAATTTGATAAATAAAATGAGCATTTTATTATGAGTACATATGAGATTGGACTACCATTGGGCTATTCAATGGATAAGATTTATCCATGTTAAAACATTTCAAAATTTTCTTAGTATAAGTTAGCTAATGGGTAAATATATCATTAGGTCTGAGCTTGGTCTGTAACTCGAGACTATAACTAATTTTTCCCAAATCTTTCACTTCAAAATTATTTTTTAAACAATTAGCAATCTTTTGGAGATCTTCAGGAGTTCTTATTAAATCTAAATTATCAATATAAACAGTAATAATAGAAATAACAAATTTTAATTTGCTTTATAAAAACACATTGACAAATAAGATCATTAATATATCTTTTTTTTAATCAAATATTCCCTAAGACAATTACACCACATGCATCCAAATTATTTTAGTCCATATAAAGATCTTAGTAATTATAAAATACAAGTTATAATGTGGTGATTGACAAGATTCTAGCATTTTAAACCTTTCAGTGATTATATGTGTGTCTCTGTGTGTGTGTGTGTGTCTCAAGTGAGCTGTAAGCTCTCACTACATCCTTGAGATACGTATTAAGATTTTTTTTTTTATATAGCCAAATCATTAAAAATCAACATAATTACACACATTACAAAAGAATGTGTCTTATTATAATCAATACTATGTCTCTGTGAGAACTATTGTACAACAAGTCGTGCTTTATATATTACGATTTTTTTTATTATATTTTTGTACAAATACTCATTTGTACCCAACAGCTTTGACATCGTTAGGTGTTTGGACTACAAGTCCAAATACTTCACGTTTTAGCTAAAGAAATCAACTTTGCTTGGATTGCATCTTTCGATTTAGGCCAATCATGCCCCAATCTACATTCGTCAATAGTTTATGGATCATAATCATTTTTAATGTGAGTAGCTCATATAAATGTAAGCACATTATTGATGATAAATTCTTTACGATTCCACACCTTTGTGTGCGTAAAATATATAAACATTTCTTTATTTCCAACCACTTCATAGGCTTGTGCTATATTTTGGGTATGTGCCTTTTAAGAGTTATTTTAGGGTGTTTGGTCTCATCAAGAGCTAGACAAAATATCCCTTGAGTAAAATAAACAAAAATCTTACTATTCTATATTCAAGTGCCTCTTCAAAGCTTTACATCTTATGAATAAGTTGTAAATTGCCATGACACTAGTCTTTTCACATACCGTTCACTTTATGAGTAATTTGCTCATTCATATTTACTTGAAGTAGTACCATGATTACCATTTTTCTTTTTAGCATAGCACCATCTTTTAAACCAAAATAGTCTACCATGCTTCCATAGACAATTCATCAGCTGCACATTCCATTAATTATTTTGAATAATGACTTGGCACTACAACAAATATCATCTATTGTAACATTTCACCGTAGCGTTTGTTTTTTCATTTTATAGAAACACTTTATTAAAAAAAAATACTACAATTGACTATTAATTTGTGTTACTTCATTTTATTATATTTTGCATTAGCTCTATATTTCATTTTTAACAACGTAGCACTTTAAAAATGCTACAAATTAATGTTTCATTTAATAATATTTGTATAGTAGCATATTCATAAGTGCTACATATATTATTTAATAATATGGCATTTTAGAAATGCTACAAAACAATTTTAATTTAGTGGCAATATAAAAAAGTTACTAAGAGAGAGGGAAAAAAAGGAAATGGGGAAAATTTTGTCAATCTCCAAATGAAAATTTTTTTAAAAAAAAATTAAAAAAAAAATTAATTATCTTTTGCCTATAATCTCTAACTTCTCATGTGAAACCCAAAATCAGCAAAACTCTCAGTCTTATTCTGTCTTGTAAGGCCTCTCTACTAGATTTTGAAACCTAAAATCCTTATCTCTTGTAATTTTTTTTTAGAAATCATTTCACCTAACTAGGCCCCCTTAACGTGCTGAGCGATTGCATCCCCAGAGGTATTAACAACTATTAAGAAAGTTGATGCAGTGTTAATTTATGAAGTATCAATTTTAAATTACAAGCATTTTGTGCAATTTACGACTGTTAAAATTTTAAATTATGACTTGTTAATTTATCCTTTTTATATTAGGCAATTGGATGGTTAATTTTTGTTAATCTAAACAAGATGCTCTTATTTGTTTTCAATTTATCATTTTTCTGTTAAAATGTTTCAATGCCATGATATTAACTTTTTGTGTCGAATTTTTGTGAAGCCTTTTCCTTTTCTTTTTTTCTTTTTTTTTAAGAAGGTGAAGCCTGTTACTTTAGACAATTAGTGAAAACTTTTATTCCTGTTAAACCAAAATACGTTTATGACACAATGTTTAGATTTAGGCATAAATGTTAGAAAATTTCATGTAATTTCTTCATTATGATTTAATGATTTGAGAGAATGGTAAATGAAAGTCCATTAATTGGCTTTGCAACTATTGCTGATTGGAGGATAGAGAGAAGCCTTCAAGACACGATTCAAGTTGTTAGTATAGGTACCTGGCTTCACAGCTCAAGCGAAGGCCAGTTCATGATACGGCAGGGGTTAAGTTGCACAATAAAGGCTGGGCTGGTCACTTAAAAGAAATAAGATGCGAACTCCACTACACGTAGCTAATGCTTTTATTTGTTATTGAGATTTATTATATTTTATGCTTGACAAAAGTACCTTTGGTTGATATTTTGCATTATGTTGATATCCAAATAATTCATCTGAGTTGAAGAAGACCTATTTAACTTGCATCTCTAACTTGTATGGCCAATTGCATAATGACTTGTTCTTGCGGCCTCCTCAACTACTAGGTTTGTGAGTTTCTCTTGTAGAGTTTGCAGTGTCTTTTGGTTTGTCCGTTTATGAAGTTTGATCTTTTTTTTTTATTATTTATTTGATGCTTATTAGTTGGTTTTGCTGGATGTTATTATGAATTTGCCTAGCTATGTAGCTTCTAATCTATTCTCTATTTCATCTCAATAACCCATGAGTTTAGTTAGTTAACAAAAATTTTATTTAATTTGAAAAGCAAAAGTTCATTCGCAATAGTATTAGTCTTGATAACCTTTCATTCTTGTTTATTTTAATTGGGAAATAATAAGTACTAGATCCAATTTACCTTTCTATGGTGACTTTCCTTAAGTTTACATTTTTTTTCTAGAGCTTGTGCTTTCATGTAGCTGAATTTTTCTCCATTTTTTGACAACTTTGTATTGCCGATTTCCATACTTCATTTTATCCTTTAGTTGCTTAGTTGAATTTTCACCACTCAAAACTATGACAGTCCATATAAGTTTGAAAGAAAGTTTATGAGATCAACATTTACAATTATTTACGATTATCTACGAATTACAATGAAAATTATTAAATTAAAAAATCATGACACTGATTAACTTTATTTTACTAAACACTGTACTTACACAGATTTAATCACCTTGTTTGTTCTCTATTTGTGAGTATACTTATATTTTTTCTTTCAATTTATAGCACAACTTATTATGATGATAGATACTACTTGTAAAGGTGGTTTGGACACAATTTGCAGATGAAACAACATTTTTGGTTTAAAGATTGCTTTCTGGAAAGATGGAACGCTTTTGTTTATGGTTAAGCATAATTTTATTTGTAATTGATATTTATCTAGAAATTATGAAATTTATACATGATTACATTGATACGATATTTGATATGATATTTTTGTTCATATGGATTATAAGTTTTTATATGAATCTCAAAATAATATTGTATTTCTCTAGCATTTATTCGAAGCTATTTAGAAATTTATTTATAAGTGTCATACAATTTGTAGCATTTTTACTATGCATGATAGACAATTTGGTTGCATTTCTAAAGTGCTACAAGACTTTAATGTAGTGTTTTTCCTGTGCTACAGGAGACAATTTGGTAACATTTTTCAGCAGATACATAATGTATGAGGATAGCATTCCAAAACGGCTACTAAAGGGCTATATTTTTAGGTAATATGGGCTATCATAATATTTACAAAAATGGTACTATTATTTACTTTTAATCGCACTTTTTAAATGCTACTATATTGCAGATTTGTTGATTTAGAGGTGGTATGTATGATTTTGCTACTATATTGCAGATTTGTTGATTTAGAGGTGGTATGTATGATTTTGTTACTTTTATCGCATCTATAAGTATGTTTAATAATTCTTATGCAATCTCTTCATATAAATTATCCAGCACACTTCATTTCACACTAAGTGATGCATGGATCTATATAAGATATGTGGGTCACTTTTCATAGAGGATCATTCCTAATCTCATATAACTGTTTTTGTTTCTTTCTCTTCCAATAGACGAAAATTTATCTCATCACAATAAAAATTTACAAATCATGTGGTAAACATATCACCTACTAGTATTTCAAAATATCTTAATAGATAGTGAGTCAAATTCCACATAAATTCCCAAACCAAATTGGAGTCCTATCTTTAGTGCGTTGCGGAAGTCAGCTGTAATTTGTATAACGCAAATAGGATATATCATATTGATGTCCTAATACTATTGCAATGGGAAATATTTATAATAGATAGTAAACCTCAAGCGGATTAATATCGTAGCATGCAAAATATCATATCTTCAGGTCGAAATAGTAATTGTCTTCGTAATAATAAAGTTCTAGCAATTATTTGTTTGCTCTTAATGAGAGATTCTGCTAATTAATTTTGAGTATGCCCATGCGGTATTGGGTGTTCTACATCAATTCCAAATGATATATAGTAAACTCACCAGTATTATCTAGGCGTGTGGCCTTGATTGGATAATTTGAAAATTGTGCACATAACCCAATTATCTACCAACAATCTTACAAATACAACATTACATATAGATAATAAACAAATAGGTAACCATCATGCAAATGCATCAAGCAAAATTATAAAAACGGACCACTTGCTGTATGAATAAGTTCACATATATCTCCCTAAATTCTTTGTAAAAATGGAGATTCAATACTAATTTTACTAGGTAATGGTGGTAAAGAATGTGAAGACAATAGTAAGAAGCATAAAAGATTGATTTTGATGCTTCGTTTGAGGCTCTATTAAGTTCATTATTGCATAGCTTTGATGTGCTTTTATAGTTGTATAATACAACTAAAATAAGAATGCTTCCAGCTTCTCTAATATGTGCTCTCTTTTATTCAAGTAATATTATATTTGAATCACCAATACAGTTTACCATCATATTTTCAATGGCCTTATTTTAACATACTACAATTATATAACAATATCATGCCACATTCACGAGATTTTATTTTTTCTTTAAGAATTGTCCAATTCATCATTGTTTCATTTTCCACGGACATTCCACTTTTGTTGATTATATCATTTCTGACAAAACAAAAGCTAAAAGTTTGTTGAGACGGAAATCAAAAGTTTCTGAATAATACTAATTTTATTGAAAAGAAAACTGAATGAATAAAACTAGGGTTTTGAGGCTCCTTTTATAACAAACTTAAATATCACAAATTTACCAAAATAGGCAAATCTAAAATACAATTCTATAATAAAATTTTCCTATTCGAAATAAGAAAGGTAAAATTTTAAGTATGACTTGGATTATATATGAGATTTGATTAACCTTGAAATGATTATCAGACTTATTGACTCTCATAGGAATTGATTTTATTACAATCTCAACCTTAAGTTAATTATAGTTTTGTGTTTGTGATTGTCATTTCATTTGAGTTACCAATAGGACACGACATAAATTTACAGTCAAAATTTCTCGGTATCTTAGTGGAAGCAATTATGAGCAGTAGGATTATAGATTAATAATATGAAATTTATACAATACATCTCTTAACGGGCTTTCGGTACTTGATCAAAGAATTCGCTTAGCAGAGTATGTTAACATAATTAGTATGTTGAAAATAATCATTAGACAAAATCAGTAAGTGTTAAAGAACCAAATGTAATTAAATTGATTGGACAATTAAGATATCAATTTAATTAGCAATGTGGTACAAAGAATTATTAAGTAAAGAAATCAATGCGGCATGAGCTAAATAGTTTTTTGAGAATACAATCTTAAATAACATACAATTATAGAGGTAAGTTTCAATCTTTTAGTATAGTAGATTTAAAATTAAAAAATGGGGCTAGTTAAATTACCGGCCTAATTATTAGAGTTACTATTGTATGAACCCATAGAATCCTTGAGTTAGCTCATTTAATTGACTGCATCACTATTAGATTAATAAGTAAGATAACTAGTTATCTAGGTTAAAAGTCTAAATATATTATTTGGTGGGCGACTCCGTTTAATATGCTTGTGTGTAAGGGGCCTTATGTTATTTTACAAGGAGCAACAATAAGTATAACACCACTTTTGGGCTTTATTTTATTTTTAATTTAAATCAAATATTTTGATTTAACATAATTAAAAAGAAGATAAATAATAAGCCTAAATTTTCCATTAATAGGATATAAAAAACCTCATTTCTCTACAAAAAGAGATACAGGAGACACAATATATAAATAAAAGAAAAGATAATTTTTTTCTAAAACTTAAAGAGAAATTTTTTCTCTTACTAAATGCTTTCAACAATGATAATCTTCTTCAGCAGTAATAAAGGCACTCATAAATTAAGTACAGATCGAACTTGAGTCATAACTTGAAATATCATTGATGACAGATTCTAATCCAACAGAATTAATAGTGACAGATCGTGACTTAGGAGCCTAAGTTACTTTTACGAAAAGAAAAATGTATGATTTATAGATTATAATAATTATATATATTGTATGAGAAACAAGATCTAAATATTTCTGCTGTAAAATAATTTTTAACCAATAATTGATATCAAAGAGATCTCATATTAATATATAAAATTACTGTATGAAATCAATCTCTTGTATTATGTATGTCAAATGAGTGGCACTAATTTTATATATTTTATTATATGATGAATATATTTATTAAGTATGTTAATAGTTATCTTAATTCATAATTAGAAATCTTCTTGTATTAATTTTTTAGATTTGTAATAAGAGAGATTATCAAATTTTATTATGTTTCTCTCTTGATTATTTGATTTCATTCTTTTTAGATTCTTTATAAGTCATTAATGATATAAGAGTTCTTGTAATATTATTTTTATTATGAAACAATGCAAAGAACTCAAGAAAACAAAGAAAAGGTCCTTGATTTCATGGGGCACCCTATTTTTTATTGATTTATATTTTTATCCAAAGTTTGGAATTTTGTTGTATTTAAGTCCAACAGAATTTGTTTGTAGCGGCCGGAAGCAAAATATATGATTTAGGATTTAGGGTTTATCTCCTATAGCACCCTATAGTTTCATTATTTTATATTTTAGTCAAATTATTTTGATTTTATGCATAAAAATTTAATTTTTTTTTTATTTTGAATCCAAGTCCATTATTGGTTATCAATTAGATAATATAAATAAAAATTTAATAAGCCTAATAGTAGCTATTATCCAAATTTATTTATATTAGTCCTAAGCCTATTTTGAAATTTTAAAATTTGGTCATATAAATAAAAAAATTTGGTAGATCAACAATAAAATTTATTTGGCTCAAGAATTTTTGGGCTTATTTTATTAAATTAATTGGGTTTGAATTTTGAAAAAATTTTATTTCAAAAATAAAATCTAATAGAAATTTTTGAAAAGGTATCTAAATTTAAATTTAAAAACCCAAAAGTGCCTAAGCCAATAGATATAGACAAGAGTAAGTATAAGGAAGACAAATAAGGAAGATGGACGTTGACTTGAAGTCTAATAGTTATTAGGTTTGTAGATTAGGTTAATTTTTTTCCTAGGAAAACTATAAATTGAGATTATTTAATTGCTTCTAATCTACATGCTATATTTAGATGATAACATGTCATGTCAGTATGTCATATAGAATAGGTAGTGTCACTCTATGCATAATAATACATGACATCTATAGATTATGAATCTAGATATATATTGTTTGATGCTTTCATGTGCTTACTAGCATTAGATTTCATCTAGAGAATATTATTTCAGGAAGCATGCAATTAACAATATAGGATATAATTTGCATATTGTTCAAAATTAAAAACCAACTTTAAAATATTGAGTGAGAGAGGAAAAATTCAAGATAATTTTTTCCATGGGCTCTATTATAATACGATGATATTCCCTACGAATAGTATATATATTATATATTTTATTTGATGAACTTCTTTAAAAATAAGATAGAAATATTTTGTATTCTGTTAATCACTCTAACAATGGCTGCATGATGTGAATAATACATAAGTTGAAACAATGTTATACAATAAACAAAATTTATTATTAACCTTCCTAACGAAGCTTTGTTATCAAATTTTAGCCTTAAAAGATAGTGATAATTATTTATCATATTTTGACATGAAAATAAATAATCTAATGGTTAATTGAGTGTAGTATGTATATGCATAACTTCCCTAATGGATAGCTTATCAAAATGGTACTAGATTATTGTTACAATAAAATAAAATACAATGATTTGTTTTGCATTTTAGATTATTTATTGAGAATACTATTTATTTCAAAGTGTTTATACATGTTTGTTTTATTTTTCAGAAAATGTCTTCGTTCAACCCATTATTAATTATCCTAGTTAAAAATGAACTTACTGGTAAAAATTACTTCGATTGGAAATGCAATCTATTTAATACTCTCACTGTTAAAGGATGCAAATATGTATTGCCTCAACCATGCCCTCCAAAACTAATGTTATACTATTATAAAAATTAGAAACAGCCTTATGACAAATGGTACAAAACTAACAAAATAGCTAAATGCTATATATTGACTTTTTGATTTCTATGAAACTGCAGAACAAACATCGGAGCATGGAAACAACCACTAAAATATTGGCTAGTCTTCATAAGGTATTTGGGCAGAATATTGATTTTGCCAAAGAAATAGCATTAAAACGTGTCACTAACACCAAGATAGAAGAGGACATAAGAGTTCGTGATTATTTCCTCAGAATAATGGACTATTTGAATGAAGTTGAGATTCGTGGTGTTGAAATCGATGAGTAAAGAAAGATTAACATGGTCATTGAATCTTTACTTCATAAACTTAAAAAGTTTAAGGTCAGCTATATTTTAAGCAATAAAGATATGGTCTTAATTAAATTGATGCATAAAATACATGCTATAGAAGAATTTTATCATGCAAGAAACTTTCAGAAAAAAGATTCTCTTTAAGGCCCAAGTCAAAAGACAAGGATAAACAGGAGAGAGTTGGGATAAGAAAACGTCTAATAAAAAAGGATGGTAAGCCAAAAGGCAAGTGCTACAAATGTATATATAAGGGTCACTGGAAGAAATATTATCCTAAGATTATTAAAATCAGATATAAAAAAATCTTTAAACTTCCTAATTAGTTCAGATTTCTATTGATTTATGCAACAATAAATTCTAAGATAACTAATCTTATTTGTAATTTGTTTGTTTGGTTTTTAGGGCACCAAGAGATTAAATAAAAGAAGCCTCAAACTGCACTTGAGGAATGCTAGCTTATATCAGCTGATAAGACCAGATCAATTTTATAAGACTTTATTTTTTTATATTTGTCTTTATATTCCAAACATTAGAGGAATTAATTCTTATGGCTTGTTTTTATAAACAGGATTACACTGTTATTTTTTTATCTCTTATTTATTATAATTATTTGTTTTGGTACCTTACAAAGACAATTTATATCATATAAGTCTACGGATTTGTTTAAAGCAAGATATTGTGTTAAAGATTATATGCATTTACCTGAGAAAAGAAATGTTTCTTTTCACTAATATCACCCTTAATATTTATGCTTAAATCATATAAAGTACAATAAGATTTTGAGAGAATGATTAATGATAGGTTTGTTAGCCTATTGAGATTGATCATTGATACTCTACAAATCTTATTTAGAAAACTAATATGTCAAGGAGGTTGTTTTTGAGTCAAAAGAAAGCTTAACATTGTATTGTGTGACTTAGTGCATACAAATATATATGGGCAAACCAGATTACATGTTAAAAGAGATTATGAGTATTCTATTTTATGTTTGTCTAGATGCGTCATGGTTCTATGGCTTTTGAAATTCAAAAGATACAATAAAACCTTGATAAATGAATATTCGATAAATTAATAACATCGCTTAAATAATAAATTTTTCCATTTTTGACTTGGGCCAATGTACTAAAATAATAATTTCGCTAAATACATAAGATAATAATTTTTTTAATCCTTTATGGCCCAAAAAAAATATAAAATAATAATTGATAAAATATAAAAAAATATTAATAATAAACAACATATAAAATTCATATTATTAAGGATTTTTTTTCTTAATAACTTACATTTCTCAATTCAACTCTTTTATAAAATATGCATTTAAATTTTTTTTTATTCTGAAATTGAACTCAACCTTATCCTCAATTTTTTGAAAATCATGCATTACATGTGGCATTTTTTTGTTACTGTAAGTATTTAAAGTTACTATTACTTGAAAAGCCTCCTTTATAGAAACATTTAGTAAACTATAATTGACATCTGGATCATGATAACCATCAACGAATGTACCCATTACCCCTTGAATAATATCTTCATTAGTAAAAGATTCTATCATTGCATTATTTTCATAAGGATAACTAAATAAGGCTCAATATACATGGCATTTCTATGGCGTAGACCAAAAATATCTTCATGTACCAAGAAAACTCTTCATAAGTTAATAAATATTCATTTATCAATAAATTTAAAAATTATTCATTTATTGATAAATAAATAACCTTAATAAAATAATATTTTTCCTAATCCCATCAATATTATTTTATAGAGATTTTACTATACATGTATAAGACAGAGAAGTGATTAGACAATAACATAAAAGAATTTTGATTTAATCAAACCAAATAATGTCTCTTTAGAGAATTCAAAGTCCATTTGGTTATAAAATGAGATAAAATCTCATATATAATGAATACTATGCTTAATAATGTAATTAAATAGAGAAATAAGACTCATTGAATAAAATAAGATATATACTAAGTGATTTATCATTTACTTTTTTGTTCATGATACTAGCATTTGAAACTGCATAGTTTATTGAACTTAGTTTCATCTAAATCAGTTAAGGATGGCAATTTGTCGGGTCGGGCTTGGGCCTGACACTCAAACAAAAAGCCCGGCCAGATAAAAAACCCGATAATTTTTATTTCGGGCCGGGCTCAGTCGGGCCTGATTCGTGCCAGGGTTGGGTCGAGCCGGGTCAGTACAGTACCTCAGCTTTATTTTATTTTAATTATTTGATTTATTCACCTAGTGTCTCAGATATGTGTTTAATTATTTTAATTGTTTAATTTATTTCCAAGTACAGCATACCCACAACTTATATTCAAAATTTAATTTGCACTTGTGTCATTTGAAAAAAATAAAATTCATCGTATACAAATAAAACTACACAATTCTACAACCCAACATTAAAAAAAAAAAAATTATATCTTGTACAAATAAAAATACACAATTCCACAACTCAACATAAAAAAGAAAAATCAACACTCATGTCTTATACAAATAAAAATACTCATTCAATTTGTGATGTGTCATCTGTGCGTGTTAGTGTAATTTTTTTTTAAATTTAGTAAATGATCAGGTCGGGTCGGGCCGGGTCACATAAGGCCCGAGCCCGAACTCAAATTTCATCAGGCCTAAAAATTAAAGCCCGAGCCCGAGTTTTAACTTCTAAGTTCGGGCTAAAGCCCGAAAAAATCGGGCCTGGCCAACCGGGCCAAAATTCGGGTCAGGCTTTTTTGCCATCCCTAAAATCAGTGTCTATTACTTGAAGCAATTATGGAAAAGTCACAAACATAGTTTAAAACACATCCGCATTTAAATTTCTAGTATTTGTACTAGAATCAAAGGCAGAGAAGATGGATTCATATTTAGAAGTCTGTATGTTTTAGATATCTTAAAGGACTAAGGGAAAGTTTAATTTATAGTCTTCAAGATAGGAATGTATTTATAGACATACATCCCACTTTCATTGAGGAAGACGATATCTTATAACCTAAGAGTAAGGTAAAACTAAAGAAATCAAAAGTGATCAAGTTGATGATAATTTTTCTGTTTATGTTTAATAACATAAAAAAGAATAATAACAATTAAAAGGAATTAACCCTGAAATGTAACAAACTATAGAACTATGTTATAATAGGAAAATAATTTTATTCATAGCCAATACATTTTACTGGGAGAACCTTATATAGCTATCTTAGATAGACAAGTACAAGATCCCACTAGCTACAGTAAAGCTCTATTAGATGAAGATGCTAAACTATGGAAAAATATCACAAACTAAGAAATAGAATCTATGTATTCCAATAAAGTCTGAGAAGTTATAGAGGCACCAAAAGAGGTAAAACATATAGGGTATAAGTAGATCAACAAGAGAAAATAAGGAGTAAGCAGAGCGGTAGAAATTTTTAAAGCAAGATTAGTAGACAAAGAGTATACTTAAAAAGAGGGAATCGATTAATAGAAAGCCTTTTCACTAGTTGTTATACTTAAATCCATTAGGATATTGCTCTCCATTACTACAATGCTATATTATAAAATTTGGCAAATGGATGTCAAGAATGTATTTCTCAACAAATTTCTTAAAGAAGACATCTATATGCAATAACCATATTGGTTTATTAAAAAAGGCCAAGAACACATTGTTTGCAAGTTATAAAGATCTATTTATGGATTAAAGCAAGCATCTCGGTCATAGAACATTAGATTTGATCAAGCGGTTAAATCATTTGGATTTATATAACATAAAGAAGAGCCATTATAGCATCCTCTTACTTGAAAAATGTAAAGGAGTAGTATCTGCAATAAATATATATTCCAAGAATGATTTTTATTATTCAGAAATAGAATTATATATTCTCTAAGTATCAGTGTTTTTGTACACTTGAGGAGATACATAAAATGAGATAAGCTACCTATGTAGAAGATATGAGTAGAAAGTCTCATTTATGTTATGAAAAATTCCTATATTGCAGTTGGATGGTCAATAGATACTATTCAAACCTTATACATCAAAATATTGTTAAGCATTTAATATAGATTTTAAAAAGAACTAAGAGTTATATATTTTGGGGCGATCTCATGGTAGTGAATTTTGTAAAAGAATTTGACTTCATGTTAGAAAATAATTCCATGAAGTTTATGTCTAAATTGTGTTTATATTAGGAAGTGGATATTTGAATTATAGGAGTATGAAACAATTCGGTATCACAAATTCTACAAACAAAGTTAAAAATGTGGCTCCTTTTAAAGCTATTGAGGAAGCCATTTGATTCCACAAGTCCTTGTAGGATCTTGAGATGGAACCTATGTATTTGCATCTATTAAACTTTAGTAGTGTAACAATATAACAATGATAAAATTATAGGAATTACAATGGTACTTATAGTAATTGTGTTTGTTAAACTTTAGTATTATAATGATGGTGCAATTAATCAATTATAGGAACTGAAATCACAAGAAAGAAAAACCATTGAGAGAAAATATTATCTCTTTAAAGGAATAATATAGAAATGTTATATAACTGGCAACCTAAATGACATTAGAATGTTATATGAAAGATCTTATTACAATGGCCTTAATGGGAAACCTTATAATCTGCAGTTAGAGCTTTAGAGCATATGCACTATGCCAGATATAAAGAGCTTGTAGGAGATTGTTATGATTATGTGCTCTTTAAAGTATATTGATTTATTTATTTTTGTTAATGAAATATTTGAGATATTTTTTCAAATTTCTTAATTGCATAAATATTTTGAATATGGTTCGTCTAATTATATTATATGTATTTATATGATCATCATATAGATTCATATAAGACATAAATACAAGTTATCTTATGATTAAATAATTGAGTTCGTATTTGATAAATAGAGTCAGAAACTCTATTTATGTTTAAACCTGTAATAAATTCATTAAATTATTTATCTTAATCATGTATGAATTTACTAATGCAGTTTGACTATATTAAACTAGATCATATATGAAATTTGATTAACCTTGAAATGATTGTCAGACTTATTGAATCTCATATGTATTGATTTTATTGCGATCTTAATCTTGAATTAATTGTATTTTTATGTTTATGATTGTCATTTCATTCGATTACCAATGAATGTGACATATATTTGTAATCAAGATTACCCGATATCTTGGTGGAAGCAATTATGAGTAATGGGATTATAAATTAATGATATACAATCTGTACAACAAATCTCTTGATGGGCTTTCAGTACTTGATCATAGAATTCTCTGACCATAATATGTCAACATAATGAGTATGTTAAAAATGATCATTACAGAAAACCAGTAAGCGTCAAAGAATTAAATGTAATTAAATTAATTGATAGTTGAGATATTAATTTAATTAGCCATGTAGTGCAAAGAATTGTTCAGTAAAGAAATCAATGTGGCATATGTTGAATTATTATTTGAGAACACTATCCTATATAGCATACAATTATGAAGGTCAGTTATACTTTTTTAGTGGAGTAAATTTAAAATTAAATAATAGAGTTAGTTTAATTACAGGACTAACTATTGTAGCTACTATTATATATACCCATATGATTTCAAAGTTAGCTGATTTAATTGATTGCACCACTATAGGATTAATAAGCAAGATAACTAGCTATTTTGGTTAAAAGTTTAAATATATTATTTGATAGGAGGCTCTATTTAATATGCTTATCTGTAAGAAGAGTTGTGTTATTTTAAAAGGTGTGCCTCTATAATAAGAACAAGTGTAACGTTACTTTTACGCTCTATTTTATTTTTTATTTAAATTAAATATTTTTATTTAATAAAATTAAAAAAAGAGATAAATAAGGAGCTTAAAGTTTCTATCAATATGATATAAAAAGTCTTGTTTCTCCACAAAAGAAGATAAAGGAGGCATAATATACAAATAAGAGAAAGAGGATTTTTCTCTCAAACTTGAGAGAAAAAGTTTTCTCTTGCTAGGTGCTTCAGCAGTGATAAAGGCGCTCAGATGTCAAGTGCAAATTAAACTTGAGTCATAACCTAAAAGATCATTAGTGACGGATTGTGATCCAACAGAATTAGTGGTGACAGATCATGACTTGAGAGCCTAAATTACTTCTATAATAAAAATAAATATACGATTTCTTGAATATATTAATTTTATATGTTATATGAGAAACAAGATCAAAATACATTCACTGCACAATGATTTTTAACCAACAATAATCTCGTGAATAATTCAACTTACTTGAGTAGTGTATGATCTCCACTTTAAAGCACACACAATTTACACTCAAACCAGCATAAATAAGCTATAAGAAGAGGAAGTAAGTGAAAGAAGCCAAATGTAAAGAGTGTGTTGGCAAAAAAAAAGGCATATTAGTATGCTATTTTGATGGTACATTTTGAGTGAGACCCATTTAATAAAAGTAAAAAATCTTAACATATTCAAATTCTATTTCGTAAACACTTCGAGATAGTATATTTATATAATCAAAATGATACTTGGGTGAATGAGAAATTGATTCTTAAAATGCACCCGTGAAGTTGGAAATTTAAAAGAACATGGAGCTTATCTAATAGGCTAAGGGCTTCGTATTTATATATAGATATTCATCCATATATGAGTAATAATATTATGGATAAAGGCTTTCTCCACGTGCACCTATGTAGGGAGGGTGCCAATCTCAACCCAATTTGGTTGAATTCATGTGTGCCCGCAAGTTTTGCATACACTAATGTTGGCCCAAGATCACTTTAATTTCCCTTTAAAATTTTTAGTAAAAAATTTACACAATTAAAATCAAAAGCTATTTTGATTTGTGAATAAATTTTGAGCTGTTACAAAATATTCAATTTCATTATTTAATTAGTGTATTAGTTACATACTCTCATGACTATAAAAGGTAGTCATACTCTTCTGTTTTATACACAACAAAAAACAAAGAGCAATCAAAAATAATTTCCTTCCTCTGATATTATGTTTTGATAGAGATTCTGCACTGCTGCTATTCGTTGGAATTATTCATACGTGCTTGACAAATAATTCATTCCCTTTACATCATAGGAAAAAGATATCAATGAACTTAACAAAGACCAGTAAACTGCTTTTAAGGAGACTATTATTTAACAGGCCTCGAGTTTTCTTCACTTTCTGTTTTTTTATTCTTTAGTTTGCTACTGCTCTAACAATTTACTGCAGACTATTTTTATATCTCTATAATTCATATGTATTTACGTTCTGTTACAATTTATATGTACTGAGCCAGTTTCTGCAGTATTTAATTACAATTTTGGTGTACTCAATTGTTGACTAACTACAATGTATTCAATAGACTGAAGACAAAGATTGAAGCCAAAAGGGTAACAATACTTATGATTAAAGAATAAAGGAAAAGGGTCGCAGAAGTAAAAAATCTTGACAGATTCAGATTCTACTTCGTGAACACTTCGAGATAGTATATATATATATATATATATATATATATATATATAATCAAAATGATAATTTGGTGAATGAGAAATTGATTCTTAAAGTGCATCCCTAAAGTTGGAAATTTAAAAGAAAATTGAGTTTATCCAATAGGTTAAGGACTTTGTATTTATATATAGATATTAATCCATACACGAGTAATAATATTAAGGATAAAGGCTTTCTCCACATACACCAGTGTAGGGAGAGTGCTGCCAATCTCAAACCAATTTGGTTGAACTCGTGTGTGCCCGCATGTTTTATATACACAAATGCCGGCTCAAGATCACTTAGGCCAGCATGGCCACATTTTTAATTTCCTTTTAAAATTTTTTTATAACAATTTACACAATTAAAATCAAAAGCTATTTTGATTTGTGAATAAATTTTGAGTTGTTACAAAATTCAATATTTTGAATTCAATGAGCTGTTACATAAGCCAATTAAATTAGTTGTTATGTTATATAAATTGAATTCAAATATTCAATTTTATTATTTAATTGGTGCAACAGTTACATACTCTCATGACTATAAATGGCACTATACTTTTCTGTCTTATACACAACAAAAAACAAATAGCAATCAAAAATAATTTCCTTCCTCTGATATTATGTTTTAATAGAGATTCTGCACTGTTGTTGTTTGCCGGAGTTATTCATACGTGCTTGACAAATAAATCATTCCCTTTGCATCATAGGAAAAAGATATCAATGAACTTAACAGCACCGTAAATCTGTTATAAGGAAGCTATTATTTAACAGGCCTCGAGTTTTTTTTTACTTTCTGTTTTTCTATTCTATCGTTTGCTACTGCTTTAATAATTTACTGCAGGCTATTTTTATATTTGATTAATTCATACGTATTTACGTTCTGATACAATTTATCTATGCTGAGCTAGTTTCTGCAATATTTAATTACAATTTTCATGTGCTCAATTGTTGACTAACTACAATTTATTCAATAAACTAAAGTCAAAGATTGAAGCCAAAGGGTAACAATACTTATGATTAAAGAATAAAGCTAAGACAAACTGAATATAGAGAAGGTAAAAGGGTAACAGAAGTAAAAAATCTTGACAAATTCGGATTCTACTTCGAGATAGTATATATATATATATATAATCAAAATGATAATTGAGTGAATGAGAAATTGATTCTTAAAGTGCACCCTTTTGAAGTTGGAAATTTAAAAGAACATGGAGCTTATCCAATAAGCTAAGGGCTTTGTATTTATATATAGATATCCATCCATATATGAGTAATAATATTAAGGATAAAGTCTTTCTCTATGTACACCAGTGTAGGGAAGGTGCCAATCTCAAACCAATTTGGTTCAACTCATGTGTGCCCGCATGTTTTGCATACACAAATGTCAGCCCAAGATCACTTAGGCCCGCATGGCCACAATTTTAATTTTCCTTTAAAATTTTTTATAACAATTTACACAATTAAAATCAAAAGCTATTTTGATTTGTGAATAAATTTTGAGTTGTTACAAAATTCAATATTTTGAATTCAATGAGCTGTTACATAAGCCAATTAAATTAGTTGATGTGTTATGTAAATTGAATTCAAATATTCAATTTTATTATTTAATTGGTGCAACAATTATATACTCTCATGACTATAAAAGATACTATACTCTTCTATTTTATACACAACAAAAAACAAAGAACAATCAAAAATAATTTCCTTCCTCTAATATTATGTTTTGATAGAGATTCTGCACTGTTGTTGTTCACCAGAGTTATTCCTACGTGCTTGACAAATAATTCATTCCCTTTGCATCATAGGAAAAAGATATTTATGAACTTAACAGCATCGTAAATCTGTTTTAAGGAGACTATTATTTAACAGGCCTCGGGTTTTCTTTACTTTTTGTTTTTCTATTCTTTAGTTTGCTACTACTCTAACAATTTACTGCAGGCTATTTTTATATTTCTGTAATTCATATGTATTTACGTTCTGATACAATTTATCTGTACTGAGCTAGTTTCTGTAGCATTTAATTAATTTTCGTGTACTCAATTGTTGACTAACTATTCATGTTTAACAATACTTACGTTTAAAGAATAAAGCCAAGACAAACTTAATATAGAGAAAGCAAACTCAAGAAGTTAAATTTAGCGAAGAAGCCAAATAAACGGAAACTCAAACACATCTTCTTTAATGGCTAATCATCAATTCAAGTTAAATCAAGCAAGAAGCCAAGCTAAAGAAGAAGAGCAGCAAGAAGCAACTGAGTAAACAAATAAACAGTCCTTATTAACAGCAAGCAACTTCAGTAACTTAACGTTGCTCTTTAGATTGCTTCCTAACTTTTGTTGTTCAATCAAATTGAATATTTTATTATTACATGACTCGCAAAACTATGCATTTTACACAATTAAAAGTCTAACATGGGTTTATTCAAATTAATAGGAAGATTGGAATTATTATGTTAGCCATAAGCTTATCCTTGAATTGCTGTTAGCTAAAATTGTTGGTTGGAGATAACCTTATAAATGGGTGCAGCAACCCACTGGAACAATATACGAAAATCTTGCAACTTTTTAAATTTCCTCTTGTTTATTTTGTGATTTGATACCAAACAAATAACAGTGGATGCTTCATAAATATCCTTTAAATTCTCATTGCCCATAAAATTAATTTTTTGGTTTGAAAATCCCAAGTTTTGCATTTTATTGTGGCAACAACTTAGAAAGCCCCATCAATGGGTCCAAAATTTTGCTCAAAGAAATTTATTGTGAAATCAGTTTATGTTTGGTTGGAAGAAATTGGGAGGAAAGCAAAGGTATGGAAAGGAGAGAGAGAGAAAAATGAAGAGAAAAAAAGATTAATTTTATTTTCATTATTTAATTTGATATAAAATTATATATTTTCTCTTATTTCTTTCTATTCCTCTCATTTTCTCTTGCAATCAATATGTTCAGTGACATATGCAAGACAATTTTACTTGAGAGACTGAGGGTTATGTGTTAAAAATGATTTAAAAAATAGAGTTTGACTATGCAGTGAACAGTAATATGATTTGCACATAGTTTGAACAGTGCGTGGTTTGATTACTCGGTTTAAATAGTTATATGAACAGTATTATACATTAGGTTATAAAAGGAGGAAGTTTTCCTTATTTGCATCCTAAACTTTCTAATTTTGGTGAGATGAAATCTAAATGGAGAATTGAGAAATATTTTTAAATATGTAAATATATTGAAGGAGTATTTGGCTCCTCAATATGAGTATTAAGGTATGTTTTGTTAAATACTATTTTTTGGAATCATGTATTTGAAGTTTGAGATTAAAAAAAATTATTTTGAGAATGTGGTTGTAATAATTTTTCATATAGTAAATATTTTTTTTTAGTTGTTTGTTGATAATAGTCTTTAAGTTTTTTTTCAAATTTAGAGTTTTTCACGTAAAATCTGTGTTGTGTGATTGACATATTCACTATTTAATTTTTTTTATTAAATTGTTGCTTAACAAATACCTGAAGTGATCTTTGGAGAGAAAGCTTAATTTCTTAACATTATGCAACTTCAGTCTATGCAGCTGGAAAATAAGTTCAAGAGAATGAAGTGATGAACTCATTTGTTATATACTTTCTGGACTAGGCACAAATTATGATCAAGCAGTTGTCAATGTTCCTACTATAACAAATCTTTTCTTGGTCGTTTGGACTTGTTTTCTAGCTGTGTTCTTTTTTGTTGACTGAAGTTGCATTTTGAGTTGTATAACTCGCTTTTGATTGAGAGGCAAATGACTTCTCCAGAGCATCCGAGCCAACTCAATCAAACGCTGGGCTTTGGCTTTTTTTTTTTTCCAAAATTTTGCAAGCATTCTTTCGTTGAGAGCGTTACTGTTTGAATCTAAGGTTCAGCCGACTGGTAAAGAACAGTTTTTTTAAACTGAGTTATATGAAGGAATGGGAACTTATTTCCATCCCATTCCCAAAATTAACAATTTTATCCCTTTTAATTTTTTAAATTCCCAAATTATCCTCAACTAGATTGCACATTTTGATTACTGTTTTCAATATTTTCCAGAAGTTTTAAAAATGTCTAAAATTTTTATAATATTTATAAATAGAGTCTTTATTATTTGTTTGAATGTAATTATTATTATTTATCATTATTAATATTGTTATTATTATAATATTATTATTAATTTTATTAATCTGTTGTGGCTGTTATTATTATTATTATTATGGAGTAAAATTAATAAAAGATATTTTGATGACCTATAATAATATTTTTTATTTTTATTTTATCAATCCGATTCCAGCATGTTACAATTACTAATTAGTAATTATAAACAAACGCAATTCAGTCTTCCTCTAATTAATTTTCAGTTTTAAATAGCAGTCCTCGACTTGCGACTGTGGCGGTCTCGCTCGATCTATCTCTGCAAAATGGAGAACGAAACAAACGTAAGCATATACAGAGCAGCAAGGACAATAAAGCGAAGACAAAACTCTCTCTACAACGCTTTGAGATCAATATACGACGACTCGATTTTCGTTGGCGAAATCTCGCAGTTATGGCCGCAACTTCCGCTTCTCGCTAACCTCCGCTGCGGTCTCTGGTACTTCTCAAAATTCCACTCCACTTGCTACTTTAAATCCACTGACGGCCACACCAACAATTGGTCCTTCAACACCTCCCGCCTCAACCTCCACGTGGCCCTCTTAGCTGGTACGGTATCCTCACTTATTTTGTTCTTTTTATTAATCACATCAAATAAATGTGAGGATTTGAAATTAATTTGTTTTTTTTTTTTTTCTTGATTGTGAATGGTTAGGACAGAAGGGAGGGTGTATGATAGTCGATTCAACGAGGAAAGGGAAGCGGTTTCCGGATAGCATGTCCAAAACGATACCGATTTGGACGTGTGTTTTGAACCGGTCCGTTTGTAATTATCGCAAGAAAATGTGCAATGGTGGCGTCGTGCTTGTGAAGGGGGTGAGTACCGGTAATATTCTTTCATTTATGAACTACTGAATGCCTTTTACTATATTATGTGAAAATTGTGTTACTTTACTCAGCCTTGACTTGAATTTATTTAATGATTGTTTGTGAGATTCTTAATGTGATCAGTGCGTCGAGTGATGTGAGAATGGAATTGAGAGTATTTTCAAGTAGCTATTTTTTTGGTTTTGTCTGTTGCATAATGCTAGGTAGATTGAATAAAGTAAAAGCGCTTTTTTAGAGTCAGAAAATCACTTATAATGCTTATAGGAACCTGTACTACAAAAGAAGTACCAAGTTCTCTTGAATTTATGTTTGTGACTCTGTGAGCGAGGTTGTTACATCTAGGCTTAGCTTAGCTAATTTAACATAATGTTTCCGGTTATTCAGTTTTATATATATTATGCTATTTTTGGTTTGTATCTGTAGTCAGAAATGCTGACGAAAATCTTTATGATTTTTAAATCAATTGTCTTGCTATCTAGCAGGAGTCAAATGCTTCTGATGGACATGAGAAAAGTACAAGTCAGTTCTCAGTCGACTGGGACTGTTCCTTGCATCTTCCTCTCTGGGTTTCGGACACAGAAAAGGCAGCTATCAATGACCGTGTGGAAGAATGGACGAAAGAGTTGGATTCCAGTGGAGCTGACATTGCTTCACTTGCATCATGTTTAAAGAAGCCATTACGACCACTATGGATTTCTCAGAAAACTGTCATTTGGTTAAATGAGGTGCCCGATCATGATTCTTGGGACTTCACCCCAATCATTCTTGTTTCTGCCTCTTCCCAGAGTGGCATAATTCAGAACAGGACTACATCGGAATTTAGTTGGAATTATATTCCAGGAGCGGGAGATGACGAAGAGAGCTGGGCCAGGGGTTTGGCACCTAATCTATTTTGGAAAAATGCTTATGATCTTATTAACTCAGGCCCTGATGTCTGTAACCAGAAGGTAGCTGATATAGTTGAAAAGGATAGAGTCTATCGTGCTCAAAGGGGACAAATTGCTCCCCAGGTCATTCATAAGTTCTCAAAATTGTTGGGGAATTCATCTGATCTGTCTCACATGGAACCTCCTTTATCCTCAGATATTTCGGACCTTAATATTGATTTGAAGGCTTCTGATGAAAGTTGTAAAATATCTTGGCTGGGTTCAACAAATCTAGCGGTTGGTACATCTCAATGTGGTAAGCTGAATTGACAGTTCTTCAATCGTACTCGTCCTGACCTATTTAAACTGCCCTTTACATATTGAATCACTTGGTTGTATGATCCATTGTTGTGGTAATATATGCTGTTGTTTCATTCTGAAAATGGAAATCCGGTGTCCAGATGTTGAGTGCCAATATTTTCTTTCTTTTCTCACTAGAATTTAATAGCAATTTTAGGAAAATAAAAATTAAATTAAACTTTAAAAGAAATTTGTCTTTGGTCCTCAGTACCTAGAATTTAATCTTTAAATCAGGGTATTACCATAATTCTAAAAAATGCATTCTCATTTCAGCTTCTATGGGTTTTCAGGGGGATATTTTTCTGCAGGGGTTTCAGATAGCTACTATTTTTTGCATCGCATCCTTGAGTGTGTTCCTGTGAGTTAATATTACATTTTCTTAGACTTCTAGGAGGAAAAAGTTGTGTCTATTTACTAGGGGGATATTGTATCCTTGGGATTTCAATTTTGTGCTTGTAAATACAATGCACTCATGTATACTGTTTGCGATTTTGCTTGACAGACCCAATTAAAATGTTCTAGTTTTTTAACCTATAATAATGCTTCAGGGAATATCGCCTGCTTGACTTAAGTAAACCATCTAAACATGGATTGTGGAAATGGTTGGTTTTATACCTTGCTGTGGGAAGATCAAGTCTGAGTGGTATTATCATTGAAATATGTTTGGATGTAGCTTCAAAAGGAATGCACCAGAAAATTTATGTTCTGCCAAGTTATTGCCAGTGTTTAGTAGTATTACATTTTCCAAACTTATGATATGTTGTTTTAGATCCCAGCCCCGTTCCATATTGATATCTTAAATGCGAAACAGTTATCATCAAAAAGTTTATTTATAGTTTCTGATTGAGTTAGATATGATATACCTGGTCTGGAATTGAATCTCTGGAATCAACTTTCTTGGCTTGATTCCCTGCTTCCATTGTTATTCGGATGAGAATTCTTACTCTGTGGACTAAATAGAGGTACCAGTGGTGCTAGAAGTGGAGGTAAGGTTGCTTGACAATGTTGCAACTGATGCTTATTGCTGGTGAATATGTGTTTGTCTTGGAGACCTAGTAATTTCTTAATATTCTCAACAGAAATCTATGTGAACTTCATCTATGTGCGTGTGGATGAGTTTCTTTGTCACTGATTATGCACGAAAATTTTCTCTGAATTCATGTACTTCTGCTGCACTTGTTATACAATTCTGGGTGAAGCTGCAGAGGAGCGTAATGTTGATTGTATTCTGAATTGTGATCAACAGTCCATCACTGTTTGTCTTTCAAATGTGGAAGGCTATTTGCATCTTCCAATGGTGGTACGTATAATAACAAAAATTGAATCATTAACATTTTAAATTTAACATTATCTTTATGCTACTTAATTGCCTGGCTTGGCTTTTATTCTTCAGAATTCAAAACTGGACCGGTTTTCATTGTTAAGGAATCTTCCTTCCGCAGCTAATTTTGCAAAGCTCAATATTAGCAAGGGAAAAACACTTTTAATTTGTTGTCATAGTGGTAAGGACTTTTATCTGCCGTCTTACCTTGAAAAGTTACACACTTGTACAGGCTATATAAAGTTGATTATTTTTCTTCTATTGTCTGTAGTATTAATTTGAATTTTGTGAATAACTAACATTATTATATTGCTTTCTTTCATCGGTTCCTTGTACCATCTATTTTCCTGTTCCAATTGCTGGTCTACGTAATTGCTACACCTGTGAATTCTACAGATATGAAAAATAAATTGGACTTCCTATTTTTTATTTTCATCTTGTTGCCATGGGAAAATGCCTCCTAATATGTTCTTAAGCTTATGCATTCTGTTTCAGGGGAAGATATTAGCGTGTGTGTTTGTCTGGCAATATTGGCATCATTATTTGACGATGGAGGTAGTTACCCGTATGGTCCTAGATAGTCACATTTGCTGATAGTTCTTTCATTAAGATTGCTTTCTGTGTGTAGTTATGTCTGAACTTGTAAGCCATCTTTTAATCAGGAACCTTTGATGATGGGAAATCCTTCAATCAGACTCGGATTACTAAATTGGAGATGCGGCGACGGCTCGTGTTTATCTGTAAATTTGCAACAAATGCTCGGCCATCCAGAGGAAATCTGAAGCAAGTATTTAGTTTTCTTAGTGGTGGAAGCGTTGATATTGTTTAATTAGCACACGGAATTTCTTCAGTTGGGTGTGACAAATGTGGACTGGAGGGTCTGTATTGCAAATTTTGGACCCATTGTTTTATTTATCTATTTTTTATTTTTATGCTTGTGGTATGGCACTTGGGCTTATGGGCTTAGCCCGTCCTCGCACCCAAGAGATTAGAAAGAATAATATTAAAGAAAGAAAGAAAGAAAGAGGGTAGACAAAAGTCGGTTGTTTTATATGTAGCAAATGAAAATTTGTTTGTTGTGAATTGTATTTTCTGAGCCAATTAATGATTGCCTTGCTGTAATTCAAAATGTCCTTTTCCCATTATTGGAGCCTTGTTTCGGAGTTTTTTATTGCAGGGTCTTTAGTCGTAATAAGCTCTTGGTATGAGCCAAACAATAATTAATCTTTACTTTCCAACTTTAAAAAAGATGAAAGGGAGAAATTAGTCTTTTAATGCAAAAGTTGAAGATGATAATTCCGAAACTTGCAGATTAGGTAAATTAAAAAGCTTTTAGGATTTGGAGTGGGGTGCCTGGCCCAATATGGGCCCAGTTTGGGTGGTTGGAGCAACCATTTCGCGCTCTCTCTTTGAAGTTGAACCTTTTGCATGTCCTCAAGTAGAAACAAGATCGAAAGCACAAACACATAAAAGTCGAAATCAAATATCCGATTTTTGCATTAGAATTGACGGTGCCACTTTGAGCTTCTTAAGTTGCTCTGTGATAATTAATAACTACTTTTTTTCTTAAGAAAAAAGAAATTGCATGATGTAATGAAGAGATTTTATATGTAAAAGAAAGAAGATGTAGTAAAATTACTTTTTAGTTGATTGTTGGATATTTTTTGACTTTATTTTTAGATTCAAGCATCAAGTAATACAGATTATAGTGTTCATTCAAGAGGTTGATTTTATTGCGAATATTTAAACGTAGATTCTGCACATATTCACACTATATAATATATTATAGAGCTGATTTAAAAGATTGATAGTTTTAAATTTGTTTTAAATAAAAATTATCAATGCATCACTTTTTTTTTGTCATACGTATATCTAACCACAACAAAATTTTAGCATGTTCTTTAGACTATTTTTGTTTCTAAACTTGTATCAATCAATTACTTTCACATTAAAAATAATCATTGTACCCCTAAATGAATTAAGAAGCTATTTTATTTTACAAAATTTTTAAAAATAAAAATTATAATTATAAGAATACACTAAATTTAATAAAATAAATAAATAAAAAATTTAAGATGTTAATTTTTTATAATTATAATTTATTTAAAAATTATCATATTGATTTTTTTAATTTTTTTGTAATGATAATTTTATTTAATTCTTGTAATTAAATTAAGTATATGAAAGTTTACAAAAGTTAACATGAAGAGAAAAACTCCCCATAATTATTATAAATTTTCTTATAATTAAAATTAAAAAACTTTCTTATATAAATTAAATGAAATTATAATTATAAAAAAATTAATATCTCGGATTTTGAGATTTATTTGTTTTATTAAATTTAGGGTAATCTTGTAATTGTAATTTTTTATTTTTAAAAATTTTATAAAATAAATAGTCTTTTAATTTATTTAAGGATAAAATAGTCATTTTATAGAGTAAAAATAGTTTATTGATACAAGTTTAAAAACAAAGATAGTTCAAAAAACATGTCAAAATTTTATAATGGTTAAATGCATATATAACAAAAAAAAATGTGGTGTAGTAATAATTTCTGATTTTTAAATTCAGATATTTACAATCCTAAGTTTATTGGAACCTTCTAAATTAGTTTGTGAGAACTGGATAATTGGGTTCATAACAAGTCATATTTACTTTTAAATATTTGAAAGATAATTTAGTGCATTTGGTATTATTTTCCAATTGGAGTTTTCTATCCTTATTTTAGAGACGGTTTTGTATATATATATATATATATATATATTAAATTTGATATTCTTACAAGTGGAAAGGTGTTTGGTAGCTTTTTTTTAAAAAAAAAAATTAAAATATTATATGAAAATGAAAACTGTAAAATATATATGATATTTTTTTGAAAATATGAAAAATAGTGAAAACTTATTTAGTGAATCTTTTTTATAAAACAAATGTTTTTCAATTATCAGATCTTTATACATATATTATTTATCTTTTAATTTTATCTATTATAATTGTTAATTAGAAGGATTAGATTATTTTAGTACACTATTTTCTTTTTAACACCCACTTTTTAATTAATATAATTATTAAATTATAACTTATTGTTTTAATTCACTAATTCCCAAAAATTTATCAAAATTACCCTTGATTAATTATTTTCTCTCTCTACTATAACAATGGTCAAAGCTTAAATTAGTTTCTCTCTCTTTCAATTTTTATTTTCCATTCTTACTCACTGAATCAACTTCATCTTTCTATTACTTTTCATTATGATAATATCAGTTCTTATCTATTTTTATCGTTCAAAGTTTGGGCTTATGAGAATTTCTAATAGATTTAAAGTGGTACAAAAATATTCCTTACATTTTTTTCTAGAGTGCAATAGAAATGAATTTGTTAAATTTTTAACAATTTCATTTGTTAAATGCTACTTCATGTATCATAATAATTTTTTTATATATATATAAAAGAAGGAGGTGAAGGGAAAGAAAACAAGGTTAAATTATAACTTCCATAAATTTGATCATGATTTTTTATTATAACTTACATACCTGTTTATTTGAAAGCATCTCCCAATTAAAAGAAAAAAACATAAAAAAGAATGGCGATTTAATTCCAAATTTCTCTCTAATCTTATACCTTATTTAAAATAACAAATATAGAAATAAAAGCAAGAAATCCAAAATAATAGAGCAACGATGCATCCAAATACTTATCTTCTTGTAGTTGGATCTCAAAGTTTTTATAATATTCCAAATTTCACTTTAGTATTCAAATTTGTGTCAATACCAGCAAAAGCAAAGTAAATAAAGCTTGTCCAAAAATAAATCAACCCCAAATAATTGAATTATTAAATTATATTTTCACAATAAAAACTTTAATTAAAAAAATAGTGCAGTGAGAGGTTTAATGGGTTTAAATAACCGCACCTTAATTAAAAAAAAATGCAAACGAGCTAATGTTAAATATAGCATTTAATTATTACCAGCTTAAAAATAAAAGTTTCATTTATAACTAATTATATTTAATAATAAAAGTTAAATACTAATATTCAGAAATAAAAAATTAAAAAAAACGGGACATAACATAAATTATATACGTAATACAAATAGAACTATGTTCCTTAAAAACAGTTTATTTACAAATAAATTAAATTATTTCAATAGTAATAATAATAACTCTGGTGTCAGGAATTCTATTTAGTAGGGGATAAGTTGAAACAATAATTTAATTTTTAAAAAGATCAATAAATAATATATATTAAAATAAAAATTTATTAAAATATTTAATTAAATACACTTATAACTATCTTCGATGTAGTTTCATACATTGAAAATAATGAAGAATAAATTCATTTTCATGGTTACATAATATATCTATTTTTATGTATATAATAAGACTATCATTCAACTATTAATTTTAAAATACTATATAATAATTTAGATATTTTAGTTATTTTTAAAATTTAACAGGGACTTTATGGTAAATAAATAAAAAACTTTAAAATGAATTTAATTTCTTTTTTTTTCTAATCAAGCAGGAGCTCCAAAATTGCACCGCCACTAACTCAAGTTAATTTTAGACACATTTAAAAAAAAAAAAAAAGAAATTTTGTCCCTCCTGAAGCTAAAAATCTGCATTTATACATGAGATTTCGTCGTATATTTGGTAAAATGTGAAAAAGCCGGAAAGAAAATGGCTAAATGCAGGCCGGTCAGATCTTTTTGTTTTTCCAAACTCTACCAACGAAAATATTTTGTTTAGGATGATAACGAGGAAGGCAGGGAAGGAGATAGATATTTTTATATTTATTTTTAATATTTTGTATATGTTTTTGTCCCTTTTTTTTTTATTAGAAAAGTTTAAGGAAATTTTTGTCTCCTCTCCGAATACTAATAGAGGATTTGTGAGAGTTTTTATTTTCCGAATAAACTTCTCAAATAATCGATATATTTTTAATTTTTAAATTAAAGTTTGATAATATATCTCATTAACATTAATTCATTACAAAAGTCACACTATAAAATATAATTTATTAACATAATTATCTTCATTAATTTTCATAATACAAAAATAAAAAAAATTATTTTTATAACAATAATAAAATAAATAAAATATATGTAAATACTAAAATTAATATTTTTAACTAAATCCGAAAGTTTCGTGGTATATTTGTATAAATATTTTGATATTTATTATTTATATTAATATTTAATACTTTATAATTTATTATTAATAATTCTAAAAATAGAATTGAAATTAAAAATTAAAATGAGGAAATAGAGAATTGGGGAGGAGATGAAGATTCTAATTCATCCCCGTTCCTTCTCTTAAAAACAAATTAGGTAAAAATCATCTCTGTTTTCCTTCTCGAATAAGAAAGTGGGTATAAAATCGACTACATATTCTTCTTAAATGAGAAAATTGTTGAGAGTCTTCGTTCCTGTAGAGATTTCTGCAATTCATATATTTCATTCTTATATTCTTATTTTTCTATTATAAAAAAAAGGCCCGCCAAATATATTTCTTGATTTTCGTTGTTATAAAATGAAAAATAGCATATGGAAAATAATACCAAACATTACACACCCCTTAGTGTTAGTCTGCTTGTTGTGTTTTTGAATTTGTTGGTTGCTGTTTATTATTCATTAGTTTCGAATCCTCCAGGGTGCACTTTGTGAGAAATTAATGAGTAAACAGCATTAGTTAATTAAACGAAAAATTTTCCACAAGGTGCACCTTGGACGACTCGAAACTAATGACTAAACAGCTAGCAACAAACTTAAATTGAAAAAAAAAAAGAAGCACAAGAACATAAAATCAATAATTTAAGAAAAAAGATTATTTTATCTTTAGAGTCACACAACTAAGTCAAACTATGCTGTTATCCTTTAGTTTTTAATTTGCTTTTATGGTAATAAGAATTAATGAAAAAGTAATTAATTAATATAAATTAAAATTTAAGATCGTACAAAAATATTATAAAAAATTTATGATAATTACTTATACTTTTAATACTCTCGAAGTGGTTGGTGATAATATTCTCTTTAAAATTCAAAATTTATAATCATTAGTTCGATGAAACCTTCTAAATTAATTTTGTAGAACAAAGTCCAAATGATTAGGTACACAAAAAAAAAATCATTTTTACTTTAAAATATTTGAAAGATAATTAATTTCCACACGTTACAGAGCATAAGGACTCAATATTATTGGAGTTAATGAGTATACAGCTAGCAACAACAAACACAGTCCCACAAAAGCAATGAGGTCGGCACTTGGCAGCTTGCTCTTGCTCTTGCTCGTCAGGTACGACGATTAGCACTGCCAACAGTGAAACAGTGACCAACAACAAAAATTCAACAAACTCTCTAGTCTACTTCACCACCACCAAGCTATTGAGTGGTTGATTTTAATTTGTAATTAGTTTGAATCTCTTCCCTTTTGATAGTAATAAAAATGTCTAGCTTTTAATAATTATTTTTTAAATTATGGCGGTAATAATTATAATTTTCTTAAATCATTGACTACTTCATCATCGAGCATAAACAAATGATTTAAGGGTCTTTTTATATTATATTTAATTTAAGTTTTTAATGTAACACAAAATTTATTCACTGACTTACCAGATCCCACTACTCCGTTACTTATTTTCTATATAGTTTTATTTGATTATAAATAAATTATAATAAATGTAACGCAAAATTGATAAACTAATTGCTGTTATCGTGTGAATACACGAGAAGGTTAAGACACTCTTAATGAAGCCAAATTAGTACGCTGTCGTTTTCGTACTTTTCTTTCTAAGTCAGTTCCTGCATGGTTGATGATTCAAACAATGCATTCATAAAAAATTAAAAATAAAAAAATTGATTCAAACAACCAAAAATTAGTGGCTGGGACTTAGAAGATTATTTATGAGTGGCACCAAATTAAAGTTTCTCCTCCTATTTTAATATAAAAAACTCCTTTCCGTCTCCCTGTCTCCCTCTCCCTCTTTCTTTCTTATTTTAAAAGGTAAAGGGGTTACATACAGTAGGCCTTGTCTGGGGATAAATTCATATTAAAATGGATTGTCAAGTTCATTTTTCTTTTCAAAAGCAATCTTAAAGGACGAGGAGGACTTTTTTAAAAAATATTTTTTTAATTAATAATTTTTTAAAATTACATATAATAAAATTCTATTAAATATTTTTATAATTAAGAATTATTATTTTTTAATAAAAATTTAATATTTAGTAATATTAGTGTTAAAGACACATGATTGATAATTTTGTTTAATTATTAATTCATTTATTATTAGTCTTTCTAAGAAAAAAAATTAAATTATTTACTTTTTAATTTTGTAAAAAAATTGATTATTTAACGTTAAAATCTTCTACTTTTAGTATTTCTTTTAATTTCTATTAAAATCCTTATAATCTAAAAAATCTATAAATAAAAAATTTGTTGCTCATTTATTTACAAAAAAAAATTATTATATTCATTCGTTCATTTAAAAAAGAAAAATTAATTTATTGAAGTATAAAGTCCATATCTATTATCTTATCATCAATTCATTGTTATAACATTCTATGTGTTATCATTCTAAATATTAGATTTGAAATTAATATTGTTCTTATTTATTTTTGTAATAATTCTAATTAATGGGAGTAAAAAAGATATATTCTTAACTATTTTTTTAGGTTTTGTTTTTTGCCTATCACTGTTGAAATTCAAGAATTAAAGATTGAATGAATTGTGAATCTTTTTATGTTTCTTTTGAGTATTGAAAAGCCCCACAAAAAAACTTTGCATAAAACTCTTAATACTCTAAAGCCGGCCCTAGATCGGTGTAATCCCACATTGACACATGATAATTCTTGGGCTAATTATTAAAGATCGAGGCAGCCCTTAACATCATAGACTACTTTTTATTAGTTTAATTTAATTCCTCATAGTATTATAGCTAAACTCATGTGCATGACTGTGGACTATATTATATATCTACTTGATCAGGACCAGACAAAAAAGACAAGACTACACGTGATAAGAGTTATTAGAGAGATAACCTCATATAAGTTAGAAATAGTTGTTGGTTGAGATAAAACTCAATTAATAATATTCCAAACCAAATTTCTACCTTATATATAACGAGTACCTCATTTTTTTATCATATTAATATATTCTTAAATTGTGCGATTTAATAGAGTATTTTAATAATATATTTATACTGACTCTATTAAACCGCATGATTTGAAAATATATTAATATGAATAAAAAATAAGAGTATCTACGTGAGAGAATGACTATATATATAATACTAATAAAAAAAAAAAGTTAGTTAACAGCCTAACACCTTGAACAAGAGTACAAGATAGTTTCGAAGTAATATTTTCTACCTAGAAAGAAAATTACCATTCATTAATAATTACCATTCATTAATATTGTTGGATGATTAATTGATAGTTACTTATTTCATTTGGACGAAGGTGATGTCCATTGCTATAGTTTTATTTTTTTTCCTTTAAAATTAAGATTGGGTACAATGAAGCAATTAGCAATATAATAATAGTAGTACTATTTCATTATCCAATCCAGAATAAACATGTAGTGGCAATAGAATCATATAATTTCCAAATTGAACTTGTACAAAACATGTGTAGAAAGAAGCAATAGAATACTAAATCCTTAAAACAACTGCAGAACGTGCACTTTTACCATCCAACTTAGAAATGTCAAAATCCGCCATTCAGTTCACATGTTCCTTGGGATTGAAATTTGAAAATAAAGGCAGAAAGTGACTCTCACTCAACGGTTTCAAATTTAGCACGCGTGCCCAGACTACAATAAAAATACTTGACATCGTACAATTTAAATTGTGTAATAACTGATAAAGTTATGCACATAACCAAACACCAGACTTTTATATATTTAAAGAAAAATAAAGCATAAGATTCACGTGGTTATTGGACTAACTTACTATTTATAACAATCCTCCTGTTGCCCTATACAGAAATCATTGTATAGTTAATTAAAGCACCCTGGGATTTGCTTTATCAGATCAATTGTTTTGATCTAATTTGACACATTTGCTTTCGTATTAGTGGGCCATTTTTTAATCATGAAAGATGCGTTAAGACTAATTAAATAAAACCCTTTTCCTTTTTTATTTTTTTGTAATTTTAATCTTTAGTTTTTGTTAACCAGAGCAAGCCGCCGGCGTCCTTTGTAAATTAATGATAACCAATTGTTGCAGTCCACGAAATTTGCGAAGAATCAGCTGGGTTTAAGGCGGTGAAGCCGGGCCTTTACTTTCATTTTTCCACGTTTTTGGTGTGAACAAAACGTTTTTAGTACATAACAATTAATTAACTTTAAACAACTCTAAGTGGATCATCTTATTATGACTTTATTTTATTTTGCCTAAAAGAGCATACGAACTCTCAATTATTCACTGACTTAATCCAAGAGTTGTTTAATGTAGTTTCAATATTAAACAATGATCATCATCTCTACAATCTTATTTACTAGATAATTAAATCTAGATATTAAACATAGAGATGTTAAATATAGCATGGCTGGTTTTATTTTAGGAATAATTAAATTTCGATATTTAAGGTTTTGGCCTAGAAAAGAGAACAATGAAGTTTTTTTAGTATTGGAACTGATTTTAGTTTGGGCAGTGAGAGAAGTCCAATTCAAAGAGTAATGTATACGTGTCATGAAGAATATAAGCACTTGTGGTGAAGACAATTAATGTAGAAAATATTGACCATATATTCTTAAATTAATTAGTTTCCTAAATATAATTTTCAGTCCAGTTTCCTTCATTAATTTCTTGTATCTAGTTATCTACTTGATGGAGGTAGATGGTAGGGATATTATCTTGCATGGTATAAATCTTGAGTTAATTAAGTATGCAAGGTTTCGATAAATTTTAATTAATGAACTAATTTTTTTATAGTAATAGCAACATTTTGGAGGTGTCACTGTTTATAAAGCATGTGCATCCCTCTGTAAAATTCTCATTTACAAAATTTGCAAAACAGGCATAGTGATTAAATGGGTGTTAAAATCATTTTTTTCCTCAAATTAAATAGCCTCACCCATAATTTTAGTTTGCTTGTAAATGATAAGTGGATCAAATATGCTACGTGCAATTGAATGACTGATGTGTAACCCCTTAATTTAAGTCTTAAGACCCCTGCTGATATATATAACTACACTTCTATGCTTACTTTTCTTTAATTTTACAATAATATCCTTACAACAATTTTAGGGATATTAATGAAAAAAAGTCTATTTACTAAATTATTATTTCAATTTTAGCATTAATTTATTACATTTAACATTTTTTTAGTAATGTTTCAAGCTTATTATTGTAAAATTTAAGAAAAAATAAGGATAAATTGTAATATAATTAACAATAGTAGTATATTAAAGTATAAAAACTAAATAGATACTTAACTTTAAAATATATGGATTAAATGAACATTTACTCATAATATTCAATGAAATGGATAACTCTCATACTTTGAAATTTGTTAGCTGATGGAAACCACCAATTTGAGTGTTTGTAAAATATTAGGAGATTGTTAGAAGTTTCTTTCGCCAAAGAAGATGGGTTTAGATGTCCTTAATTATTTAATACCTAAAAAATAAAATCTTATTGAGCATGTGATAAATGAACTTTCAACATGAGGTGCATTTCATCAAATTAATGCATTCCCCCAAGAATTCTATTCCTTTTGTTCCCTCAGTGCCAAAAAAAAAAAAAAATTCAGAAATTCCCTCAAATATTGCACGTTTTCCACTTAATGTAAAAGAAAAAAAGAAGGCCAAAAAGATATAAAAGGATGAAGCATATTTTAAATATCAAAGTAGCCAGCATCAAAGACCAATTGACTGCAGGTCAGGAAAAAAATTATTCTGATAAGAAAATTCTTAAAATTGAAAGAATTAATGCAAATACAGAGTTTTCTTCTTTGCTTTTCTTTTTTTTTTTTTTTTTTTGAATTCAATGTAAATACAGTGTTAAAAAGGCAGAGAGTGGCAACAAGTGGAACCAGAGATATATAAAAAAAAAATCAGTAATGGAATAATGGTATCTGTAGTGGTTTTTTTTTTTTTTTTGTCTTGAAATTGCATTTAACATATTCTTTAACAAACAAGCACTACGACAAATTATTAGCCTTTAGTAAAAAAGTCCTATTATGATATTTTCAGATTAAACATGCATTAATTTGTCATCTATACCATTTTCTCAATAATGCCAAAAAAAAAAAATTAAAGAGAAAATTCTTCGACATTATGTCATTGTATGGGCTAGCATCACTTTTTCAAAATACCAACATGAAGAAAAGGATGATGAAACAGTTTGAAAAAGGAATTATGGACTGTGCATATCTTATATTTTATTATGTAATGTAAAAAAATAATTTTTTTAAAATTTAAATTCGGATAATTAATTAAATAAAATTATTTAAAAATAATGGATCAAACTTTTGGGACATATAGATTAATACTAACAAATTCTGTCACCACAGAAAGAAATCCTCTGAGAGAGAGATTTCACATCTCCTCAAGATTTCAATATATCCTGAAGTGAATTTTGTGATGATCTAAATTATCAACGATGGAATATATCATAATCATAAACTAACAAGAGTCTAAAAGATTCGAGTCTCGAGATGATCATCTTTGGTCATCAAATTATAAGATTTTGAATTTGATTTGTCAGATGCTGTGTGTTATATCAATCATGCTTTCTTGCAAATATCTAAAAAAGGCAAAAATATATTCGACAGTCCACAGAAGTTCTCATCATGCAACTTAGAAATTGTTTTTATTTGAAATTTCAATTTTAAAAAAAATCAAAGGAAAAGAATAAATCCAAAGATCTCAAGTGTGATTACTGATTAGGGAGGACTGAAGTCCAACATAGACAGCTAAGGGCACAGGGATGTCCGAAGAAGATTTTGAATGCAACCGACTTAATTAACATGCAATTAAGAAATGAAAGAATCTTAATAACAGATAGTTTCTAACAAATATAGGGAGGTTAAAGTGACAATCTTATTAACAAATAAAAAAATATAGATTTTAATATAATAATAGATAAAAAATATAATTTTTAATATATTAAAATAAATATATTTATATTTTAATAATATCTTTATTTTAATAAATTAAAGTTGTTTTTACTCTCTCTCTCTCTGTATATATATAGAGTTTCAATCAAGTTCAAAATTCTAGACTTTAATATATATATAGTTTCAATTTTCAGGATTATAGATTTTAATAAAGTCTAAAAAAATTATTAAATTATTTGACTTAATAATATAATATTAAATTATATAACTTAGTAGCTTTCTCCAGACTTTAACAAAATTCAAGATTATGAATTGATGTGTATACACACATACTATTTTTTATGTTCAAAATATATCTACCAAATCAATAAAAGGGTTTTAATATCTAGTAGGTTTTTAAAATTTTTTCCCCTCTCCCTTATAATTATTCATATGTTTGTTTTTAAAAATTTTTCTTTATGCTTTCACCAAATTTGAAAAAGTTATTAATCCTTTAACATGCTTTCTATAGTCGATATTAATTGAGAAAAGTCATTGTGCTAAAAACATAAACTTGAGATAATTCTCAATTCTTACACTAACATTTAAATATGAGTAAGACTCATAAATTTTTATGTAGTTCAGAGCTCCACTTACCCGCGAATGAACCTATACTACTATTTTATATTACAAGAATTAGATAAAAAAGCTAATTCTTATTATCCCATATTAACTAAGAATCTTTATGATCTGTCGACTAGACAACTTGTAAAATGAATTATTATGATCTATCGTTTAGACAACTTGGGACAACATCTTTTTATAATTTTGGTAGGGATATTATTTTGGACCCATGAGAGCCAAAGTTAGGAATATCCCAACTCTTTTTACAGAGGATCAAATTCACTAACTAAATAAAAGCAGACATAAATGACGTGTTGAAAGCGAATCTTACATCGTAAAATTTAACCAAACTAAACAAAAGGTAAGAGTAAAGAAAGGGGTAGTAAATTAATAAAAAAATAGCCCATTAACGAAATAGTTGTTATATCCTTGCTTCTCTAATATGTTGTTATTATAAAATGTAAGATGGCACCACCAAAGACATAAAAAAGAACGACTACATTTAACCTCATTAAAAATAAAAGAAAATTAAAAACCTTTAACAAACCCACATAAAAAAAGGCATGCGACACGAATGGCTGCTTCATGGAAAATCACCAGTCATCACTACCCCTTGTACCTATATATATATGTTTGTGTGTATGTGTGTGTAAGCAGAAATGCAGGTTGTGTCTTTTGAACAAACCAAGTCCTTTATGCCCAAAAAACACTTTCATCTTTTTGCTTATTGTCTCATTATTCTATCAATATTTTAGCTCACAGGTAAAATGGGTTCCCCTGAGATGACTGAGTCAGAGAATAAAGGAGAGATGGTGATGAGAAGAGAGAAGAGCAAAAACAACATAGGGATAATTTTCAGATTTGCAGATTGGACAGATATTTTGCTAATGGTGTTGGGCACTGTGGGTGCTATTGGAGATGGCATGTCTACAAACTGTTTACTGGTCTTTGCCAGCCGCATAATGAATAGCTTGGGCTATGGTCAGGCTCAGAGCCAACAAAATCATCATGGGAATTTCTTGGACGAGGTTGAAAAAGTAAGCCAGTGATTACTAAGCAGTCAACAAAACACACTTTCATTTTCTTTCTTATTTCTATTTCAAATATTTTTTTCAGCTTACGGTCTCACTTACTCAGTACACGTTCCCCCTTTCTCAATCTTCCTTAACAGTGCAGTTTGTATTTTGTCTACTTGGGATTCGCAGTCATGGTGGTGGCTTTCTTGGGTAATTTCAAAAACCACTTTTTCCAACATTGTTTTGCTTTAATTTTTCTGAGGATAACAAGGGCATGTTTGGAACATTTTAATGTTAATTCAATCAGTACTAATAAGTAAAACGTAGTTGCCTTGTAAGGATACACAAAACGTTAGTTACTTCACTTGCTTCAGACTTTGAGTCACAGAGAGAAAAATGAGGTCATTTTTTTATGAAACCCTAGAATGGCTTACTCAGGAACTTAATTAATTTGTGCTTTACAGAGGGTTATTGTTGGAGCAAAACAAGCGAGCGGCAAGTGCTGAAGATTCGGTACAAGTATTTGGAAGCTGTTCTTAGACAAGAAGTTGGATTTTTTGATTCACAAGAAGCAACTACTACTTCAGAGGTCATTAACAGCATCTCCAAAGACACTTCTCTCATACAAGAACTTCTCAGTGAAAAGGTATAGCTTGTTCATCTTGATCACTTATTATTAAACACTCTAAAATCAGATATTGTCTTTTTGCTAATGAGTTTAAAATTTCAAAACTTGATCAGGTGCCCATTTTTGTTATGAACGCTTCTGTATTCATATCAGGACTTGCATTTTCAATTTACTTTTCATGGAGACTCTCTCTAGTTGCCTTTCCAACGCTGCTTCTCCTGATCATTCCTGGAATGATCTATGGGAAATGCCTTCTATATCTTTCAAAAAAGGCGTACAAGGAGTATGGCAAAGCGAATGCGATAGTTGAGCAGGCTTTGAGCTCCATTAAGACTGTATATTCTTTCTCTGCTGAGAGGAGGATTATTGAGAGATACGAAGCAATATTGGATAAAACAACAAAGCTTGGAATCAGGCAAGGGACAGCTAAAGGTTTGGCTGTTGGGAGTACAGGGCTTTCTTTTGCGATATGGGCTTTTCTTGCTTGGTATGGAAGTCATTTGGTCATGTTCAAAGGGGAAACAGGTGGAAGGATCTATGCTGCTGGCATTTCCTTCATTTTGAGCGGACTGTATGGCTTTTACTTTCTCTCCTTTATTGTGCTCATTAATATGATGAATTTTTTAGTTACTAGAGTTCTTTGAATTAGGATATATATCCCCTTAGGATCTGAATTGGTCTGAGCTTCTAAAGATTACTATGCATCTATAAGTGACAGTGTATGATTCCAATAATCATCTATGTGAAATTTACGCAAGAAAATTTAGATCAGGAGAAAATCCTGATCCGAATAGTTTTGTGGAATCCTCCAATAACCAAATATCATTTCTAAAGTTTCATTCTGTAAACAATAAAGTTCATAAAATACTCCTTCATAAGCCAAGAGAAAACTTATAATACTCCATCCTTGTTTAATATAGTCATTTTAAGCCTGATGATCACTATTGATGGATGGACCTTTATCTTTTGTAGAACTTATAATTGGCTAGCTATATTGCCTATGTTTGATCTTAATGATCAAAGGAAGTCTTTAGAAGAATTCCTACTTAACGTCCTAGACCTTGATTAATTAACGCCCGCTGTAAGCTTGTAGACCTTGTACTATTCAATGAATAAGAGTTTGTATATAAAGATTAATAATAAGTGGTGTATGGCTTTTGCCTTTAGCAAATTATTGGGTTCTTTTAATTTCATAAAGTCTTTTATTCCACCGGGAAATCTGTTGCTCTAGAGGAATATTTATTATGCCGCTTTTTAGAAGAAATCAATTGCATTAATTATTTTTACATCATTTTTTTTTTCTCTTTTCTCAATTGACAATTTACTGTCAAATTAGGCATCTCATCTAGTGGATCTATAAAGTGCAAATGTCTTATTATTACTGACATATGTTGAACTTGTCTTTATATGCCAACGCTTGAGAAAAGCAATTCTTGTTTTCATATACGTATTGATGCCAAAGCTTGTCTTAGCAATACAAATATGCTATTACTTTCCAATATTTTTTCGATATTTGATGCACCAAAAATTGTGTCAATGCACCATAAATTGTCAATTTCAATCAATTTTGAGAGTTATTGCAAGACGTACTCTTTATGCTAAGGGTCTTCTTATAATTGTATCCTTATGACTCACATTAACAATATCCTCATTAGAAAAATTTATGCATGTAATAGAAAGGAAAGAAAGTAATTAAGAAACAAAATAGCTCAAAATGATATAATAATGAAGGAGTTATGCATACAAAGTTTAATATTCATATTATTGCCCTCATACAAGGATTTTGCACAATTATCTTTGTCTAATTGCTTATGCACTTCTGCACATCGTCTTTATAATTTTGTACTGTGGTGAATGTAATGCAGATCCCTAGGATCGGCACTTCCTGAACTGAAGTACTTCACAGAAGCGTCAATTGCTGCTTCAAGAATATTCAACAGGATAGACAGGGTTCCAGAAATTGATGGTGAAGACACAAAAGGACTCATGCTAGATAAAGTTCGCGGAGAAATAGAATTCGAGCATGTTAAATTCTCATACCCTTCTCGGCCTGATTCCATAATTCTCAAAGATTTCAATCTCAAAGTCGAAGCAGGAAAAACTGTGGCTCTTGTTGGGGCTAGTGGAAGTGGCAAATCAACTGCAATTGCCCTTGTGCAGCGGTTTTATGATGCCAATGATGGGATTGTGAAGATCGATGGTGTAGATATTAGAAGACTTCAGTTGAAATGGATTAGAGGGAAAATGGGTCTTGTGAGTCAAGAGCATGCATTGTTTGGGACATCAATAAAGGATAACGTTATGTTTGGGCAGCTTGATGCTACCATGGATGAAGTTATTGCTGCTGCCACGGCTGCAAATGCTCATAATTTCATAAGGCAGCTTCCAGAAGGGTACGAAACAAAGGTAATTGTGGTTCTTGTAATCAAGATTAGTTTTTAACAAAATCAAGAGAGTTCATGAATAGTTGTAACAACACGTATGATCTTAATGTGTAATAGGTTGGTGAAAGGGGAGCACTTTTATCAGGTGGACAAAAGCAGCGAATTGCTATAGCAAGAGCCATTATCAAGAATCCTGTGATTCTTCTGCTTGATGAAGCAACAAGTGCTCTTGATTCAGAATCTGAGACATTGGTGCAAAATGCCCTTGATCAGGCCTCCTTGGGAAGAACCACACTGGTAAATATTACTATCAAAATTTGTTGGTTAGTCTTTCATGAATTTTTCAAGATTTTGATATAGAGGGTTTATTTAAACGAGTCTCACTTTATATCAACTTTGAAAATACAACATTTAAAATATTTGTTAAGTATTCATTCACATTTGATCACTAGTATATAACAATCATCAATAAGTAACTTTTTGACTCCTAATAATTCTATTCTTGTATATGTAAATTAAAAGTTGTAACACTTCAATTTTAAACCGATGCAATTAAAAGTACATTTTTATTCAATAAACTAGATGTACACTAAAGAAAGCTAATCTTCAAGACAATGTCTTCACTTGCACACTACAAACACCATTCGTCTTCTCTTAAAGAAGGAAAAGTTTTACCAATTAATGTACATTTATCTAATAGAATTATGATATGTTACGATTTTAACGTACACCCTTTCATATTTTTCAATAACGTATCCCATTTTGCTTGCAGCAGCCTGTCACTAAAGGGAAAAATCCATGATCCAATATTAGAGTGAAATATGAATTAATTACTCCACTTTTTTCTGATAGTTATTTGATATGTCAGGTGGTGGCACATAAGCTTTCAACAGTCCGGAATGCAGACCTTATAGCAGTAGTTAACAATGGCTGCATGGTAGAAATAGGCTCACACGATGATCTCATCAACAGAACAAATGGCCACTATGCGAAAATGGCCAAATTGCAGAGACAATTCAGCTGTGATGACCAAGAAACAAACCCAGAAACACATGTCTCATCTGTCACAAGAAGTAGTGGTGGCCGGCTTAGTAGTGCAGCAAGATCTAGCCCAGCTTTCTTTGCTTCGCCATTACCCGTCATTGATAGCCCGCAGCCAGTAACTCACCCGCCTCCTTCATTCTTCCGGCTGCTCTCTTTAAATGCACCTGAATGGAAACAAGGCCTAATTGGAAGCCTCTCAGCTATAGCCGTTGGCTCAGTGCAACCTACTTATGCCATTACCATCGGTGGCATGATCTCAGCTTTCTTTGCTAAAAGCCACAGTGAAATGCAATCAAGAATCCGTACATATTCACTCATCTTCTGTTCACTTTCTTTGATTTATCTGGTTTTGAGTCTTTTGCAACATTACAATTTTGCTTATATGGGTGGCCGGCTAACCAAGAGAATCAGGTTAAGAATGCTTGAAAAGATTCTTACATTTGAAGCAGCTTGGTTTGACGAAGAGGAAAACTCAAGTGGAGCATTGTGTTCTAGATTGAGCAATGAGGCATCAATGGTTAAGTCCCTGGTTGCGGACAGAGTATCTTTGTTAGTTCAAACTACTTCTGCTGTCACAATTGCAATGATCATGGGGCTAGTTGTGGCTTGGAAACTGGCAATTGTTATGATTGCAGTCCAGCCACTCACAATTCTATGTTTCTACACTAGAAAAGTACTGCTCTCAAGTACTTCAACAAATTTCGCTAAGGCACAAAATCACAGCACTCAAATTGCTGTAGAGGCGGTCATTAATCACAGAATTGTGACTTCATTCGGAAGTGTAGGAAAGGTTCTTCAAATCTTTGATGAAGCTCAAGAGGAACCCAGAAAGCAGGCAAGGAAAAAGTCATGGCTTGCAGGAATTGGTATGGGGTCAGCTCAGTGCCTAACTTATATGTCATGGGCCTTGGATTTTTGGTATGGTGGCACATTGGTTCAAAAGGGACAAATATCAGCTGGGGATGTGTTTAAAACATTTTTCATATTAGTAAGCACTGGAAAGGTTATAGCTGAAGCAGGAAGCATGACTTCTGATCTAGCCAAGGGCTCCACGGCAGTCGCATCCGTGTTCAAGATTCTTGACCGGCAATCCTTGATTCCAGGGTCTTCACAAGTAACATTTTTCTTTATATATATATACATATATATATTAGGCTTACATTATAGCATAAGTTTTATATAAGATTAATTCATTTGTAATTCTGTATATCAGGCAGGCGATGGCACAAGTGGAAGCAAGTTACAAAAAATAGCCGGAAAGATAGAGATGAGAAGGGTTGATTTTGCATATCCAAGCAGGCCGGATACTATGGTTTTACGGCAATTCAGCATGGAGGTAAAGCCAGGAACAAGTGTTGGGCTTGTTGGGAAAAGTGGGTGTGGAAAATCAACAGTAATTGGATTGGTTCAAAGATTTTATGATGTTGAAAGAGGATCGGTCAGAGTTGACGGGGTGGATATAAGGGAACTTGATGTTCACTGGTACCGAAAGCACATGGCACTTGTTAGCCAAGAGCCAGTGATATATTCTGGCAGCATACGTGACAACATTGTGTTCGGAAAGCTTGATGCTTCGGAAAATGAAGTGGTGGAAGCTGCTAGAGCTGCCAATGCTCATGAATTTATCTCGTAAGTACATATGTTTACTAATAAACTTTTGGCACCTAATTGGCAAAAGTATACTAAAATTTTTATGGGGCTGCTACTTGTATTTTCTGTAGATCTTTAAAAGATGGATATGAAACTGAATGCGGCGAAAGGGGAGTGCAATTATCAGGAGGGCAAAAGCAGAGAATAGCAATAGCAAGAGCCATAACTCGTAATCCTATGATCCTATTACTTGATGAGGCTACAAGTGCACTCGACGTGCAATCCGAGCAAGTTGTTCAAGAAGCATTGGACAGAATTATGATTGGAAGAACCACAATTGTGGTGGCTCATCGGCTGAACACCATAAAAAAGCTTGACTCCATTGCTTTGGTTGCTGATGGGAGATTAGTGGAAAGAGGTACTCATGCTCAATTAACACACATGCGAGGTGCCTTCTTCAATCTTGCCACCCTTCAATCATAGAGATCAAAATGAAATTATATGTAAAATATTTCATCTATAGACTCTCTCAAGGCATGGGTTGTCAAGTGAGTGTAATTATTGCACCAATTATCCTCAATGGCTTAACCTAATTTTTCTCAACCTAGTTCTTAATTGCTCAAAACTTTGGCCATGAGACTACGAGAGATTGGATATAATGAACACAAAGCATAACTTATTCCAACATGAAGTTTTAAAGGTTACAAGAACTTTAAAAAGCAACACAGAAAGGGTCACCTAAACCGTAGGCGACCTTTATTACAAAAGACACTCACACTACTCCTTGAGAAACTTGGCTCTAAGCCCATTACGCTAAAAATGACAAAACAGACAAAAGCATTAAAGGTAAATTCCTAAGCGAAAATGGATGACTTGTTCTGACCAAACAGCAACCGCTACTCTGTTTAATATTACTTCATGTTGGACATTTTTCTTGGAGGCCCAGCTCTCTAATCAGAGTCAGTTCGAAGTTGAGCGACCAGCTGTCGAAAGAAATTTCAAAAGGAAATTATTAGTAAATTTAAGCAACAAAACTCTATTTATGGGAGAACTAATAATTGAACCTCAAAATATGCCAGGAGTTTGTCTTTCAGAGTGGAGTGCTCCACTTTCAGCTGCTCCAGGGAGGCCTTCGCCCTGCTCACATTAATACAACTCCATTATGTAATTAACGTCAAAATGCTACGCTGTAAAGTATAATTGCATTTATTCTCTAATTATCATGATAATTGAAAACAAATATTGGAGAAAATAAGAAAATTACGCTTCCAGATTTGCCGCCCTGCAAAGTTCTCTTGTCTTGTTAACTTCATTCCTCACTTTGTTGGCACCAATGCTGTAATTATCAATTATGAATATAGTAGAATAATAGTTTAGCATAAAACGATATGATTAAAAAGAATACTTATATGTAAAGTTTTCTTCAGGTGCGGCCATTTGTATGAAATTTCGTGTGAACTTGCACATTTACAACACTTACATGCACAAGAAGTGCAAGATTTTGAGTTTATTTCCTTATATTTTCATACACGTACCTGGCACTGCTGCCCTTCAAAGTATAAAAGTACCTATCCAGCTCAGCATAATTGATTTCAGTCTTTTGCCTGTAGAATATGTTGTAAATAATCATTATCTATAATTCATAATAATCACCACAAAAAAAAAAAAAAGTAAGGTGAATAAAAATTAGAAATTGATAATCTTAACTTACAATTCTTTCTCAATATTAGCCAATGTTCTTGTTGAGTCCCTAAAGTACACGGTCAACACATCCTCAACGAAATCAGGGTTGTTCTCTTCGAGTTGTTCAAGCTGAATAAAATACTTGTCCAATATTTCCTGGATGAAGCAACGTCCACTGTTAATTTCTTTTTAATATACATAAAATTCTAATAAGAAAATAGCCTACATTATTAATTTTAATATAATTAACAAAAAAATTGAGATCATAATAATCATATAAGTCGAAAGATGATCTCCGTTAAGAATTATTTTCTTGAAGCTTCAGTGGACAACATATACAAGAATAGGTTTTCACTTTGGTCTTTGGCGGAATTACAATTTTGGTACAATGGGGTTAAAATGAAGAAACTACACATTTTAGGACATCAAAATAAATTATCTGTAAAATAAGAGGCCAAAACATAAAAGTAAGTTTATTTTTTTAAAAGAAAAACCATAAATTTCAACGAAGTCCCTTATCTTTCCGGACTTTTTTTTTTCGACCGGGGATGTCTCCCCTTGTGGCGCTGACCTTTTGGGTTGGCCGAAAAGGAAAAAGAAAAAAAAATTGTAGAAAATGATTTCGTAAAATATAAAAATTAAAAAAAAAATCCATCCATTTTGATAAATAGATGATTGTTCATACAGCGCTACAGTAAAATCAATATACTATTATTTACATATATAGTAAGATGAAAACCTTCCAAAATATATTTTCTTGTAAGGGCAACAAGCAGCAAAATGCATTAAAGCTTGAAAGAATAAGAACGGTGAGAGTGAAAGAAATTAAACCTCATCAAAGAAGGATTGCCTCATTGCTGCAATTTGTTGACGCAAAGCCTCCATTGCTAAATGAAATAAAGTAATAAAATCTAGGAAGGGATTTAAGAGAAAATTACACAACAAGAAAGTGAATATTGAAGCTTGGATGGAAACATTGACAAGCTGAGTATGAATTTATATTGCCAATAAAGGTAACTAAGAGTCAGCTAAATATTAGCATGCAATTAAATGATTCAAAAAAGTGAGATTACAATATTTGATTTTGGGAAATAATCTTCTGTGTAGTGAGAATATCAATTTTTTGTTCATATCTTTGACAAAAATGAATAAAGAGACACGGTGTGCCCATAATAACCGAGCGATTAATGATTATAAAAAAAATTATGACAAGATTAAAAAAATCATGAGAAAATAATAATAAATGGTAAAGTAAACAATTGACGCGTTTGCGATGACACCTTAAAAATTATAATGAAAAGTACATAAATATTTCTCTTCGAGAAATGGACTAAAATTTTACGTATTTCAACACAGAGCTTCAGATTTTTTTGCATCATTTAGTAGATTTTGATTTAATGAATGAGATTCTCAATACTTTCAATGTTTTACTTTATAATTAACTTATAGTTTTATATAGATATATAAATGATAGTATTATGTAAAATTAGTGAGACAATCTTCTAAGACAGGTTTTGAGTCAATTTTAGTTAGTCCTTATATTTCAAAGATAACCATAATATTTATATTGCATTTTTTTTATATAAAATCTACTTAATTATTCTTTATTTTTTACTTGTACGTTAGACTTGTTTGAATTTTAGATTATATTATACATAATTATTTTTTAAACTTAAAAAAATTAGATCCAACAACTACAAAAATAACCAAAAACGTTTTGAGTAAGTTTTAAAAATATAAAGACTAGCTAGATAATTGAACTAAATTCTAAGAACTAAGGAAAGTTATTCTAATCATCTTTAATCAAAGTTAGGAATGTTTAGTATTTTATTTTTATTTATTTGCCTAAAATCATAATCGATGCTCAAATTTAGTTAAAAGTGTGAACAGACTCGAATACATGTAAATGCATGACATTTCTACTTTCACTTGTTAATGTCTAGTGTCTAAAAGTAAACTATGAAGTTATTTGTGTTTATCAAATAGAAAGAAGGGTGGGGAACTAAGATTTTGTTCGGATGGGTCAAAATAATAATAAAAAAATGATAGACTGAAGAAGATATAATTAATTTTGATAAACTAAGCTGCAAACTATAATTTTTTTTCATACAAATGGAATGATTTTATTTGTTCTAAATTTCTTTTGGACCTTGGGGTCCCCAATTCATAACATAGTTTCACCTGGAAACATCTAAACCTAGTAATATGACATTTATGTCTTTTAAAGAATTAAAGTATTTACCATTACTATATATGATAGAATTATTAAATAAATATTTTCAAAAAATAAAATAGAATGATACAAATTAATTTTATTTTTAACTTATTCTTTTATAAAAAATAATTAAAATAAATAAAATCTGTTAAATGAATCATTGTTATTACATGTATGATTCATATAAAAAAGGGAAAGAGTCATTTCATCCTTATAGTTTGACGTAATAGCTCATTTCATCATTATTATTTAAATAATAATTCATTTCATCCTTACTTTTTAAACAATAACTAAAAACACTCGTAAATTTTCTTTTAATTTACTGAATAATTCTTTGAAGGCAAAATAAGATTTTCAATTATTTAAATGCAAACTATTTAAAAGTAAAATTTCAAGAACAATTAAATAACATCTAAATTTTTGAATAAATTTAAAATTTAAGGATAACTTTATTAAAAAATAACACTAAAAATTATGCACACATATATAATAATAATAATAATAATAATAATAATAATAATAATAATAATAATAATAATTTTCTAATGAGGTATTACTACTCATATTAAAATAAGAGATAAATTAAAAACTAAAAAAATATGCATTCTAATGTTGTGTCTTTTATTATGTAGTATTTTAAATATATGTTCTTATGTCTTTAATATGTGTTTTTTTTTTTTTTTAAAAAGAAGGAATTTGAACTTACTTTTGGTAAAATAGCAGTATAACACTATTAAAAAATGCCCTTTAGTGATACTAAAATAGTATCACTAATTACTTTTAGTGACACTTATTAATAGTGTCAGTGATCTGGCAGTTAGAAAAATAGTGACACTTGAATGTGGTGTCAGAGATTACTATTATTATGGTATTACACAAATAGTAATACTTTAGTGTCAATAATTACTATTACTATAGTATCACAAATTAGTAATATCAGTAAAACAATCACCCCAATAAAATTGATACTTTATGATACATTTTTAGTATCAATGACTTTTATTAGTTATCATTGTCATTTTAAATTTTGTCAATCTAATGATATTATTTAAAAAAGAATATGAAAAGTATGCTAAACTGCTAAAATGAACAATTACATATAAAATTTCTAACAAATTTTAAATAAGTCTGAATCAAACATTAATACAAATATAATAATAAAAAAATGTCAAATATAATTTAAAATCAACATAGTGATAGTTTGAAGAAATCAAAACAAATATTTCAAATATAATTTGAAATTAACATAATGACAATGAATTGCAATCATTCAGTTATCCCACAAACATCTCCTCCCTTGACCTTTGTCTTTCCCTTCATCTTTCCTACCTACAACTGCATCATATAGATTTAATTAGCTAGCATGCTATACAAATTAATTCTCATATATTCACAAGAAAAAAAAATATATTGAACAAGTCAAACTAAATAAATATAATAACGATAAGAAAAATGATATTTATTCGCGAAGGGACCAAATAATAAGTTGGCAAGCTAATGATGGGATAAAGAGTTGTTGTTGTTGGCTTACTGAGCAGTGGACATTCTGGTTATGCTTTTAACCATGGTGATATTGGAGGTTACTGTACAGTAAACTTACCTCTAATCAAATATATAAAAAGTGAGGAGTTGCTGTTGCGATGGATGGAGCTAAATGCTTTCACCACAGTTTTCCGGACCCATGAAGTTAAAAATTCTTTTTTAGAAATTCTTATACCTGCATTAACATTGACATTATCATTATCAACATCTTTTGTGAGTGAAAAGTAAATGAGTTATTACACTCAGCTAACCCATTTACAAGCAGGGCAACAAACCATCCTTCAACTGCCAGTTCTACTCAAACCAACAAACATTATACCATTTTGCACGATTTGCTAAAGTATATAAAGCATGGAAATTCTACAGAACAGAACTTGTATAGGGCTGGTTTATTAGTTCTGTTTCAATGAATAGTCTGATTTCTGCAACAACAATTAACTTAAATAGTAATAAACACTTCCAAGTATACCTTTTTCGTCAATGCATCCCTCAGTTCAGGAAGACCTTCATTAGCACCATATTTGCTAATTGAAGGCTCCCAAACTAATTCTTTCACCTTTTCCACTGCCATTTTAGGCGGTTGCCAATAAACTACCCTCTACAGCACATTGAAATTAAAAAATGAGATAGCTATCATCTAACAAGTTCTACATGAAAGGGCGGGGGTGGGAAGGGCACGACGTGGGCGGAAAACAAAGGTAAGAAAGCACCTGCAAGGACAGGTTTAATGGAGAATTAAATTGATAATATAGAACTAATACACTCCAATGGGCATAGCAAAACTTCATTTATTTTGGTTCACATATCATAGAAGTATACCCTGGCTTGATGTCTAGATGAATAAATAGTAAAGAAATTTGCCTCTCAGCAACTTGGTCAGTTTGGTAAACGGATTCCCATATCATGCACACGCAATTCCCATAACATTAAAAAAAAGCAATCTGGAAGAATTACAACCTAGGGTTTCTCGATGGTACACCTACTGAAGCAGAAAACCTATCTAACTAACATTTCTCAATAAAGTTATTCCAGAACTACAATTTAGGTTTTCTCAAATGCACACCCACTGAAGCATGATCCTCTCCCTTATTTCTCATACCACATTGGCAACTAGGCAACAAATTCAGCCATAAAAAAATCAATCATTAAACAACTGATGCATAACTGAGAATACTTATAGCGCCCCAAAAAGGAAAGCGTTGTATCTGTGGAACTGAAAAAACCGGAGACAAGAAGATATTATTAAACTTCTTCAACCTCATTATTTTCTGTTAAATGATGTCACTGAAGAATACGATCCAACAAGCTCAAATGGATGACTCAAAGACACAAAACACACCATACAGTTCATTTGTCCCAAATCACCAATAATAATGTTAATACCTTTCACCGGATCAAGGGCTTGAGGATATTTGCTTGCATCAGATTTCAAATCCAAAAGCTGTTGAACTGTCTTTGAAAAAGTAGCACTGCTGCCATCTTCAAGGAGCCTAATGTTATCAATCTTTATCTCGCAATTGCATATGCATAATAGCTCATTTTTATCAATTCCTCTGACCTCATAACTCACTCCAGCAGTAGTACCATGGTATGGTAATGTTATGTTGATAACACCTGAGCTTTTACGGTGAGAAACAGAACCACGATAATCTTCCTTAAGACCACGTTTTGATTTTGGTATCACAAAATAACCTTCTGAGAAGTCCCCACTTTTCTTATCGGAGGGAGTTTCTGTTGTTGATGGTACGTCAGGTTTCAGCAATATTACAATGTGCTGTTTATTATTAACAGAAGGGGCTTTCACAATAGCTCTTAGCAAGTGATCCTAGCCCTGTGTTAGTTAATGATTTGAGTTTAGCGATCGTAGTAACTCTAAATGAACAGTAAATAAACAAGGAAATTAAGAAGTCATTAATGAGGAACTGTTGAAAGAGAATGCACATTGCACTAATGAATCACTAATCATTAACATCGTGTAAAAAGCAAAAGATCATGGAGTTTACTCGCAGTCACTTAGCATAAATTACTACAGTTTTAATGGATATATAACGTAGTTCAAATCCTGCCTGTCAAAATAGTTCCAACGCTAAAACAAGTTGTTTGGACACTAAGCAAGACAACTCATCTAAGAAACAAACATCATCACCCACAAAACACTTAAGTAGAATAGCAATCGATTATTAAACTTCGAAAGCAAGAAATTCGTGGTCCAAAAATGAAAAGGGATAAAATAAATAAATAAATCAAATTCATACTACTCGAAATGAGTACACAAAAAATTTACACAAGAACTTACTGTTTGGATTTCACAAATACCACCCTTCCGAGCCTTAGAAATTTCAGGCAGTCGGCATGAGTGCCTCAGGTTATCCGGTTGTTATACTTCTCGCTCGTAGTACATGTCATAGTATTCCTCGATTGCAGGTTCACCCTTAATACATCTATAAGGAAAAGTCATGTTTGATGAGCTATACAATCAAAAGAGTCACCACGAAAAAACTTAATGACGGAAGAAAAAGGCAACCACTCGGCAATTACTCGAAATTATAAGAGAACATGACGTGAAGATTTAACATGTCTTCTAGCACAAAAGAGAACCTGCATTCCGAAATAAAATCTTAATTATGAAAAATCATCATGATTCTGCTATTCAAATACTGACCATTTATTTTGGTAAACGGATTCCCAATGATTCTGCTATTCATCATCATTAATAAATAATCATTCTGTCATCAGAATTATCATTATAAACAACAAAAATTCCTAAAATATTACCAGCTGCTTGTTGTAATCTTGCATGTTCTTGTTGTAATCAGACATTCTTTTCTCAGCCTTTGCTACAAAGGGAGCTTTCTCCTAACATCGCATATCCACATAAATATGAACAAACAAGTCAACACATACAATTTTTTAAATTAGGTAAAAAAAAAATGAATAAATTGAATATAATACTTACATCATCTGACATTGACTTCCAATTTTCTCCAGCAGCTTTGCCAACCTGATTCATAAGAAAGCTCACATTAAAATCGGTTAGGAAAGAAGTAATATAAATATATATCACTTAAAATTCACATTAAAATTATGTAATCACTTACAGTGACAGCATGATTTGTTGTTAGGATAAGCTTCTTTAAACCGCTTCCGAACTCCTCCCTTAATTTCGTTAAAAATAAATTGAGATTTAAAACTCTCGAATCAGCACGAAAAACATAAAGATGATTTTTGTTTTGTAAATTCAAACAAAAAAAAAAAGAAAACAGAAACTCATACATGAAAACGAAGAAAGCACTAGGAGGCCTCTTCGACTTGTTTGGATCTTTCGCGACCTTGGCTTCGCTGTTCGCTTGCTTGGCTCTCGCCCTTTTGCTCTTCAGCCTTTAAACACTAGAAAAAAAAATCACAAACAATATTGAACGAAATAAATATACAAGCGACGCTAAAAACAACAAAAAAAAATAATAGATCTACAGATACGATATTATCAAAACTACGAAAACTCACTTGCTATCAGTTTCTACCGCGTCAGCTTTCGATCTGCCTCCTTTCATGATGAATCTTGCACTAAAAATGATGTAAACCGGTGAGAATCGGAGAGACTCGAACTGAAGCCGCGCCGGAGAGACTCAGCGAGTTACCTGGCAAAGTTAGGGTTTTTGGAAGACAAAAGGATATGCTTTGTTCGTGCACGTGTGTGGACTTTTGTTTTTGGCTTTATGAGGCGGAGTGAAATAACGAAAGATTAATTTCGGAGGAAATCAAAAATTTTATAAATTGAGATTACGAAAACCAAAACGAAAGAAAAGTTAATTGAAATCAATTTGTAAATAGAGAACACAGAACAGAAGATATCAAGAAAAGAAAAACGAAAGAGAAAGCATAAGGGAAAGCATGAGAGATCGAGTGAGAGATGGGTGAGAGTTAGCGTTAATTAGGTTTTGTTATCCTTTTGTTATTATATTTTTGTTTTTAAAATCTTTAAAACGAACAAATTAAGTTAATTCAATATGACTCGATGGTCTCTATGTCAAATATTAAAATTTTAAACTCTAGAAGTCTCAGGTTCGAGTTGGCACTAAAACAACTATTAATAATTTTTTTTTTATCTCTAATACTTTAGTGTCAGTAATTATTGATGTTTAATTTACTAACACACTAGTATCAATAACCTTTAATACCTACTTGTTAATAGGTGCATTTGTTCACAATTACTGATACTTTTTGCTAAGTGTCAGTAAATGTCATTTTTCTAGTAGTGTAAATAGACTATTTATTTATTTATCTTAATTATATGAAAGTCAAAGACAAGTTAAATGATAAAAAGCAAAAAATCACTCTATGTGAAACATGTATTTTTTTTAAATTTGTCCTAAATATATATTTTAAATATTATTTAAAGTTATTATTATCTATTCATTAGGTTATCCTTAAATTTTAAATTCATCTAGAAAGTAAGATATTATTTAATTTTGTTTGAGAGTTTTATTTTAAAAAAAGTTTGTATATCTTTAATTAAAAATCATATTTTGCCCTTAATGAATTACACAATAAACTAACAGTAAATTATCGGAAGGATGTTTTGAGTTATTATTTAAAAAATATGGATAAAATGAGCCATTATTTAAATAATAAGGATGAAATGAGTTAAAGCATCAAACTTTAAGGATGAAAATGAATTTTTTTCCTATAAAGAATATTGTTTTAGCTCATTTTTGCTAAACCGAAATAAAAGTTAAAATATTACAGACTTAGATTTCTAAGGGGGTGAAATATGTACAAGTATTATACTATGCCATTATGTAAAATGAAACTACACAATGGGTTTTAATTGGTTAAGATGGTCATTTTATAGGAAGCTTGAGCTAGTTATTTGAGTTATAAGTGACTTAAAAAAATAAAAATTCTATTGGAAGGCCATGCCAATAGCTGCCAGAAATGATATTTTGGCTATTAAGTCAATGTAGGAGTAGGGGATTCAGAGGGTTTTTGATAAAATCCATAAGGTAAAGGAAAAAAATTTGAGTTGAGTGCGTGAGACCAACATTGCTACTTTACCTTACCTTGACATTTTATACCAGAGTGTCATTGAGGGTACTTTACATACATTTACACGTGATGTTGAGTTGAGCTCCCTTCCTCATGTAAGGGCCAACATTTTGGCATTTCCCCTTTATATTTTGAATATCAAGAGCCCTTCATTTTTTTTTTCTGAGAACAATTACGACAATTCCTCATTGAAGGATTTGATTGGGATTATGGGTTTAAGCTCTTGTTTTTACTCATGCTTTGCTTTGACATGCTCCTTTATTATAAGTATGACAAATGACTCATGTGTTTATAGATTCAAGGAATTCAAAAATACAATTAAGATAGTACAATCAATTAACTAATGTATGACATGTATATGTAGTTGAATTTTATATAATCATTAATTTCATGTTGGTTCTTCAAAATACACTCATATCATAACATCATTTACATTGTATGATTGATATGATATATCAGAGGTATTCTAAAATTTTTCTCTTTTATAAGCATACGTATGCTCTTCCCTAGTAACCTCATTTCCGTATAATTTTTTTTTTTAAAATACATGTAGTTGTTGTGCTAGACTTAAGATTCCTAATGAGTTAGACCAATCAGAGTTCATCATTTTTCAAGTTGCTAACTTTGTAATAATATTGCCAACTCTTGGGCTCCTTTGTGACCCACTTAAAGTTTATGTGTATTAGAGTTGGTAGACTTATTTGTTTCTTAAGAGAAGTAAAGAGAAAATTATTATGAAAAATCTGGAAGAATCTAGAGTTTTATTAAGATAATTCTAGATCATACAACTAGAGCTTCAGGACTCTATTTATACAAGCTTATTAAACTGAAATTAGATATACATCATGTAACTATTTTGTTAACGATAAAATCCTTGGACTAATTATAGAGAGCTAGTTGGATTTGCTTAATATATGCATAAATCTTCTTATAACAACTTGACATATTAGTACCATTCTGTTAGCTATATCAGCAAACATTTCGTTAGTCACCAAACCAACTGAAGTTACCCATCATATCATCAGCTGCTTATCATCTCATCATCTCATCATAATATCTAACATCCTCCCTTAAGCTTAGCATATTGCGACAAGGTTGAGCTTGGCACGCAAACAAAGAAAGGGGTGATGAGTTAATGCTTTAGAAAATGTGATGAGCTAATGCTTTAGAAAATCAACTACGTCGTTAGAGCTGGGAATATAGCTGACTTGAAGACTTTAATTTGCAAATTTCTCCTTTAAAAAAAAAACTTCAAGTTCAATATACTTTGTGTGAAAGTGAAACTTTAGATTACTTGTGAGGGCAGCTGCACTTTGATTATCACACCAAATGACACGAGTAGAAAAAAGGGAGATACCAATCTTAGTCAGTAAGGACTTTATATATAAAACCTCATAGGCAACTAAAGCTAATGCCTTGTATTTTGACTACGTGCTAGACCTTGACATTACTACTTGTTTTTCAGAACACTATGAGTCTAAGTTTGGATTAAAGTAAACACAATATCCAGTTATGAATCTTTTATTATTTTTATCACTTGCTCAATCTACATCATTAAAGTAATTAAGGTGTATAAGACCAGTACTGTAGAATTATAACCCTATATGTAATGTACTTTTAAGATATCTAAGATCTCTTTGCATGCTTACTAATAATTTATGGTTAGTATAGCTAAGAATTGACTAAGTTTATTTACTGGAAAAGCAATCTCAAGTCTGGTTATTGTTGTATATTGCAAAGCACCAATGGTACTTCGATATAAAGTGATATTAAAAAATGGTTCACTATCAATTTTTATTAGATGATATCCTATAGCTATTAGGGTTAAGCAGTGAGTACAATCTAACATCTAAACTCTCCCAATAAGATCTTATATATACTCTGACTGAGAAAGAAACAAGCTGTCTATGTTTTTTATAACTTTGATGTCAAGAAAATATCTTAGCTCACTAAGATCTTTGAGAGCAGAAGTTGACTGCAGATTGGTGATTACTACTGAATGAGCTATGAACTGGAACCTGTCACAATTATATTATTAACATACATAAGAATAAGTAACAAATGACCTTGAATTTACTTAAAGAAGAGTGAGGCGTTTGATTTGAAGTTTTGAAAATCTTATTGGAAAGTTAACACCATTTTGAGCCTATCAAACCAAGCTCTAGGAGCTTGTTTGAGGCCATATAGAGCCTTTGAAGCTTGCAAATGTGATGAGACTTGGATTGATCTACAAAGCCTTCTGGTTGGTGTATGTAAACTTCTTCAATAAGATAACTATTGAAAAAAGCATTATTAATATCATCTACCTTTAATGACCAATGATTTATAACTAAGACTGAGTATGATTTTGACAGTAGAAGCTTTCACAATAGGGCTAAATATCTTATTATAATCAACCCCTTAAGTTTGATAAAAAAAACTTTGGCTATAAGTCCAGCTTTCTACTTAAAAACACTACCAGGCTTATACTTAATTCTATAAACTCATTTATTAACCACTATCTTGACTAAATGAGAATGTTCAACAAGAATCAAGGTTTTATTGTCCATTAATGCTTGAAACTCTTCCTTCATAGCTTGAAACCCCTTAAGATCTTGTAAAGTTGCTAATACTAAAAAATATTTTGATGGTTTTGATGAGCAATTCACTATATAGGCTTACTTATGCTTAAATATGTATGTTTTAGATTTGTTACCATGTAATGACCCATAATAGGTTGAAGTGGTGGAAATAAATGATGAGATAGAGTAGGAGAACCTGAGGAATCAGGAATATGAGATAATGTTTGTGTGGCTAATTGAGGTAAACTGAAGATATTTATATTAGAATTTGAACAATTTGTTGTGATTGGAGATTAAGAGTGAGATTTATCAAGCTAAGCAACAATCTGAGTTGAAGAAAAAATAATGAGTGGACTGACAGAAGAATCAAGGACCTGAAATAAACAAGAACTATAAGTTGAAGAGGAATTGATAGTTGATTCAAAAGGAAATGAAGACTCATAAAAAACAACATGATTACTAATGTAGACTTTACTAGAAAAATGAAGACATTGATAGCCTTTGCGTAGAGCTATAACTGAGAAATGGACATTTCTCACTCATAAAGGCAAGTTTTTAATGACTATAAGGTTTGAAATAAGGATAAAATTTGCATCTAAAAACTCTTATGGTGGTATAGTTAAGTTTCTTGTGGAACAGCATTTCAAAAGGAGATTTATTACTAAAAAAAAGTGAGGGAAGTATGCTAATGAGAAAAGTAGCAGTGTGAAAAGCATTTTACTATAATTTTAAAAGTAAGTGAGTTTGAGCTAAGATGGTTAAATCTGTTTCAATTATGCGCCTGTGTTTTATTTTTATTTTGCCACTTCGATGATGAATGTAAGGGCATGGATGCCTAAATCAAATGCCTTATTTAAAAAGATAGGATACAAAAGATTTGAACTCACTTCCCGAATTAATTTAAAGACACTTAATTTTCCTATTTAGGTAATTTTCAACCATATTCTTAAATGAAATGATTTTAGTTGTAAGTGGGAATATCCATGCAAATTTAGTGCAATCATCTATAATAGAGAGATAGTAATAGTAGTCCAGTGAAGAAGGAATGAGAGCTAGCCCCTAAGGATCGGAAGTTCAAGAGGTTGTGTAGTGAAGGTTTCTATAGAAATAAAGTACTGTAGATGACACTTGCCAAATTGACAAGCTTCACAAAACTTAAATGGAACTGATTTGTTAATAACAAGAGCTGAATTTAACGATTCATGATATATTTTAAAGCATGAAAAATTGGATGCCTTATTCTTTTATGTAACAAGTTATAGTTAACTAATTGATTATGAGAATAAAAAAAAGCTATTAAGGCATTTTTATTGAATTAAAAATTATTTACAAGTATTTGAGGATGACGTAGAACACTAGATGAACTTAATTGAGTGAATATGGACACTGGACTCATTATTGAATTATAAAATAACTTTGACAGACTAGACCAAGGAACATAAGACTTAGACTAATTACAACAACTGTTGTTAAATATTCAACTTGATATAATCTGCATCTAGCAATCCCCTTAAGCAATATGGTCCCTGCATTCTTGGCCTTAACAAGACAGACATTTGAATGAAATTCAATAAGTACATCATTATCAATAAGTAATTTAAAGACACCGATAAGGTTTTTGGTAATTGAAGGAACATGCAGAATATGAAGCAAATCAATAGGTGCAACATATAAGGTTTTGATGATAGCAGTGCCAATATTGCAAATAGGCAATCCTACACCATTTCCTATATACAACTATTTAGTATATGATAAACTAAGTAATAAGAGAAGATACCTGCATCTTGTGTAACATGATTTATGGCACCAAAATTAATGTACCAAGTAGGATTAACTATACGGCTATAATTGGCCAAAGGTGAAGAAACAGTCGTGTTTTGAGTAATACCGGTATTTCCAGCATACATGTTTAGTGTAATCCCATGAGAGACTTCATTGTAACTACCATTTACCCCTAGATTCTCATAAGCACTTTTATTATATATAAAGCTTGGATTCTGGTAAGCTGCATAACCATAGAATAATCCATTCTGGCTCGGATAACTTGGTCAAAACCGTGTCCAAAACCAGTACCATTATTAAAACTAACACCTATACCAAGAACATTTTGGCTATTTCCAACAAAGCCTCTAAAACCACCTCTTCTAAGCCTAAAATCATTAAAGTTTCTATTTTTAGATGCAAACCTTTAATTAAATCTATTTCTACACTTGTAAGCTTCATGATTAAGAATGAAACAAATTTAACACATAATATATTTACCACCATTAAATCCAGCACCAACAACATTCTTATTTCCATTATAACTGCTAAAATTTTCAGAATCAGCATTTTTCTGATAAGGACAAGTGGATTTGGCATAAATATATCTTTTTTGTAAAAAATTATCAGTTATATCAAGCTTAATTGATCAAGCTTGACTGGTTGAATAAAGTTAATACAAATTGAAGAGGAAGTTGTGTTAGTTTGATTAGACATATTTAATGACTCTGATACCATATTAGAGTTGATAGACTTGTTTGTTTCTTGAGAAAGTAAACAGAAAATTACTATGAAAATCTGGGAGAAACTAGAGTTTTCTTGAGATGATTCTAAATCATACATTCTAAACTTATACATCTCTATTTTGTACAAGCTTAATTATGAAACTAAAACTAACTATACATCATGTAACTAACTTGTTAACGAACAAATTCTTAGACTAATCATAAAGAGCCACCTAGCTCTGCTTAATGTTTGCATGAATCTTCTCATTATGTCAGCACTCTTCTGTTAGCGACATCAGTATACATATCGTTAGTCACCAAACTAACTGAAGCTATTCATCATCATATCATCAGCTGCTCATCATCTCATCATAATATCTAAGAATATGGCGTTAAACAAGGGGACGGAGAGGACACGTTTTGAAACTTAAAACATTAAGGCATATTTGGTATCATGCATTTACAAGGTTTTATACTGTATAAAAACTCCAGACCAATGTTGCCCTCGTCTTTATTATGGGAACTATTTCATCTATATAAATCTAGATTAATTGGACGCGTACCCGCCTTACGGTTTGTGCGGATCTGCACTTTTCTTTTAACTTTTATGAATTAAATTATTTTTTATATTATTTATTGCATTTATAAAAAAAAATGATCAATATCAAAATAACCCATAATTACATATTTAAGTAGAATATAGTGTCACATTACACCAAACATAATTTTATATTAAATTTATATATTAATACAACATACTACAATTTAATTCAATCCAAAATAGTGCGACGCATCAAATGCACCATTAGAAGATGCCCCTCCGTGGTTCATTGACTAGTCTCTATCATTTTCCCTTTTTAATTGTTACATTGCATGTACATTTGTAGGACAACTCCTAAGTTAATAATAATAATAATAATAATAATAATAATAATAACAACGTTTGGACCCATTTTTATTGAATTTTACAGCTAGGTACGTTAGTTTTACAAAATTTTGTTATAACTTGATAAATTTATTATAGCTTCCAATATTGGCCTATTTAATTTTATAAATTTTATGTTATAACCCAGTCAACTTTATAGTTTATCTATTACATAATACCCCCATCAAACTAAAATCCTAGTTCCACTAAATTTTGTATACTCTTTCCCCCATTGGTCTAATTTTACCTCCAATAGATATTATTTAATATTATTAAAGGGTGATATCTAGAGTACTCGATTGTATAAAATAAAAGGAAAAATATCATTTTCACCCCTAAGATTTGATGTAACAATACATTTCATCCTTATTATTTAAATAGTAGTTAATTTCTTCCATACTTTTTAAACAATAAGTCAAAACAAAATTTCGTTAATTTATCATTAGTAAACTGTATAATTCACAGAGGACAAAATAATATTTTTAAATAAGAATATACAAACTATTTTAAAATACAACTTTTAAGCACAAGTAAATAATATATGTCGTTCTATATAAATTTAAAATTTAAAGATAATTTAATGAATAAATAATAATAACAATAAATAATATATAAAATATATACTTAGGACAAACTATAAAGAAAAACATAGATTTCCAAGGTACTAGAGTAAGTTTTTTTTTTTTTTCCTTTAGCTTGTCCTTAATTTTAATATAGTCAAGATAAATAAATAAAAAATTACTCAATTCTATTATTCTATCAAAAGTAAACACAAACTTCTTCATTTATTTTAAAAAGTACACACTAAAGAAATAAAAACATAAATTTAAAAATATTATAGAATAAAATACGCTACATTAGAGTGTGTATGTGTGTTTTTTTTTTTTTTATCTTTTTGCTTATCATTGACCTTAATATAGATAATGATTCCTGATGAAAAATTATTATTATTATTATATATTAAAAAATTTAATTGACTTTATTAAAAAAATTAATGAACTCACATATGTGTATATATATGTTGCATATTCTTTAGTTTTATGTTTTATTAAGTTATCTTTAAATTTTTATTTTATTTATAAAAAAAGATGTTATTTAATTTTTTTAGATTTTTATTTTAAAAATTATTTGTATTTATTTAATTGAAAACCCTATTTTATCCTCAATAAATTTTAGAGTAAATTAATTGTAAATTCATGGAAGGGCATTTTATACTATTGTTTGAAAAATATGAATGAAATGAGCTATTGTTTAAAAAGTAAGGATGAAATGAGTTATTGTACCAAACCTTAGAAGTGAAAAAAACTTTTTCCCTAAAAGAAAATTATGATAATTATACTTGTATATATAAGGGCATTGGAGGTATTAAATCTTCATTTGTTATGGAAATAACCTTTCTTTTCTTGTTGCTTCCTTTGAGCTACATAATTTTCTTGACATGCCAAGCCTCTTGTTCATGCGACAGACTCTCTAATTTAGAGTATGTTTGGTATTGCTTTGGATTCCTGAACAATCAATTTCTAATTAGATTTTAAAATAATCAATTTTATAAAAAAGTTCTTTAACATGTTTGGTAAGTTTGGATTTTCAAACAATTACTTTCAAAATAATTTCTTAAATATATTTCGTAAATTAGTCTTAGAATTTGGTGTCAGCTTAATGACTAAAATGTCTTTGTTTTATTAAAAATGATATTAATTTTTGTAAAATTTTCAAATTCATTTATTAAGACCCGTCTATGTTACAATTGTGACATAATGCTATTTGTCTTTATTTCATGTAACTCTTGGATTTAAAAGCAAGTGATCCAACGCGCAAGAGATGGCCACGTTTATCTTAAAGCATATTGGGAGAGTTTGTTAAGAAAAAGTAAATTTACTTGTTAAAAAAATTTACTCCTGAATGAATTTCTGTTATGACTTAGTCCAAGCAGTTAAAATTGGACCCCTTTTATTTCTCTTTTAGTTCTCTTTAATGTTCAAGTTTGTTTTGCATTGTGCTTTTTGTTCCTCTTTTTATGGTGTGTAATCTGATGGCACAACTATTATGAATAAGGATACAAATTTGGCAGCATTTTATTGTCCTGGAAGGCCTTGACCCCTTGAAGAGTCAATTTTACTTTACGAATTCTTCTTCTAATCATTTTAATTTACGTTTGAAACTAAGGAGTTGTAACATCTTTGGTATCAGAGCTTGGTTTCGATGGAGGACCGAGTGATGAAAATAGAAGAAACCTTGGCTTCTTTGTCACTTAGACAGCAGGAGTTATCAGCACAGCAACTTCAGTTTGCTACTCAAATGCAAATCTTGACCCAACTTTCTGAACAAATAGAGAGGATAAGTTAGAAAGTTTCTAATAAACATCCAGAAATTAGTGAAACTTCCGGTAACCGCTATCAGGATCGAAGGAGTCATGCCACTCCTCCAAGAGCTGGAGGTTCTTCCAATACTCTCATTCTTAAAACTGTGAAGCTGGATTTTCCAAAATATGACGGCACGAATGATCCAACTTCCTGGTTATGCAGAGCCGAAAGGTATTTTGCGCTTCATGAAATTTTAGAATCTGACAAAGTTTCTTCAGTCACTTTTTACTTAGATAGAGATGCAGAGCTATGTTATCAAATGTTGGAACAAGCCCCAAGAATGTGTTTGAGTTAGTCACCATCTTCGCCGTAGAACCGTGGAAATTCGAGTTCGATTCTTGGGGTGAGAAGGTGGTTAAAAACTTGTATTTGGGCTTCTCCGTCCCCTTTCCTTTTAAAAGAAAAAAAAAATCTTGGAACAAGAACTTCTTTATGTTGCGTGGGCGGACTTCAGGCATGGGATTGTAGCCAGATTTGGACCCAATCAGTTTGAAAATTAGTTCAGAGAATTGATCAAGTTGCAGCAACAGGGGTTGGTGCTGGAATATCAAGGAAGGCTTGAGAGGCAACTGGCAAGTGTGGCAATTCTACAGTAAGATCGTAAAGTGAGTTGTTTCTTAACTGGGTTGAAGGACAGCATTCGCACTGATGTTCAAGCACACCGTCCTCAACACTCACCATGGCTATTGGGTTAGCCAAGCTATATGAGGCTCGTGAATTGGCTCAACGGAAGACCACAACAACTCAGCAAAGACCATTCAACCAACAATCAAAAATTGAGATTCAAAATAACAATCCACCTAGTGCACCAACAGTAAGAAAATGACGACTGCTAAGCTTTCTAAGAGGAGAAAAAAAGGACTATGCTTTCATTGTAATGACAAGTACAATCCTGGTCACAAGTATGCAAAGCTTTTTCATATTAAAGCTTGTTGGGAAGATCATGATGAAGATGGTGATATCCAGATGGAGAGAGACGATGCATATGAAAATGCTACACCAAAAATATCACTACATGCCGTGGCAGGAGACCAAGTGCCAGGAACAATGAGTGGATCTCATTGACTTAGGCAGCACTCACAACTTCATTAAGGATGAAGCTGCACAATGAGTGAATCTCATCCCAAATGCTAACAGTAGGCTAAAAGTTATGGTTGCCTCTGGAGAGCAATTGGTGAGTTTTCGAAAATGCACTCAAGTGAATTTTAAATTGCAAAAGATTCCCTTTACTGCAGATTTTTTTGTTTCACCAATGGAGAGTTATGGCACGGTAATTGGGACCCAATGGTTGAGAACGTTGGGACTTATCCAATGGGATTTTAAAAGGCTTCAGATGCACTTTGAATTGAATTGCAGAGGAGTAATTTTATATGGTATAGCAAATAAAAAGGTGCTTGATGCAGCTCCGATTATTAAGCTTCAAAAAAGGAAAATGGAAATTATTTTGCAAACCATGGAGGGAAGGGAGCAAAGTTCCACAAAGGATTCGAATTTCCCACAAATCCAAGAGCTCTTGGATTCCTATCAAGACGTTCTATAAGAACCAAGAGGCTTACCTCCTAAACGTAAATAAAATCATCAAATTCCACTCCTTCCAGGATGCGGACCTATAGCGGCTCGACCATACCGCTATCCTCATTTCCTAAAAAATGTAATTGAGCAGATTGTTAAAGAGCTATTAGAAGCTGGAGTGATCCGCTCAAGTACCAGTCCATACTCATCTCCAATGCTGTTAGTTAAAAAGCATGACGGAACACAGCGTATATGCACGGACTACCGAGCATTAAACCACATCACAATGAATGATAAATTCCCAATTTTGGTGATTGATGAAGTCCTCGATGAGCTGGTTGGAGCTTGCTATTTTTCTAAGTTAGATTTACGCTCAGGATATCATCAGGTTCGAATGCATGAGGCCGATATTGAGAAGATAGCTGTTCGAACTCATCAAAGGCATTATGATTTCTAGTGATGATGTTCGGCCTTACCAATGCTTCGTCAACTTTTCTGGCCTTGCTGAATGAGGTATTTAAGGCATATTTGGGCAAATTTGTATTGGTTTTTTTTAATGATATTCTTGTTTACAGTAAGAATTGGGATAAGCACTTGTCTACGGGCTGTCTTTGACCTCTTGCAAATTAATTAATTACATATTAAGCTAGAGAGGTGTGAGTTTGGAAAGAAAGAAGTTCATTATCTTGGGCACATTATTTCCCAACATGGTGTAGTCGTGGATCCATAAAAAATTGAAGCAATGCTTTCTTAGCCAAAGCCGAATTCAGTCAAGCAATTGAGGGGGTTCCTTGGCCTTACCGGGTATCACCATAAGTTCATCCAAGATTATGGGAAGATTGCAGCTCCACTCACTAATATACTTAAAAATGATGTTTTTGAGATGTCATCTACAAAGTGATGGGCAAAGTGTGTTAATAGAACTATGGAAATGTATTTGAGATGTTTCACAAGTTCAAGGCCTAAAGAATGGTTGAAGTGGCTTTCTTGGGCAGAGTATTGCTATAACACAAGTTGGCATTCTGTCATTAAGAAGACTCCCTTTGAAATTGTGTATGGCCGACATTTACTAAAGTTTTTACACCATGTCCTGTAAAGAGATTTATGGGTGAAACAGAAACACAGCTAAATGAGATTGGAAGAAAAATAAAGAGCAAACACAAATCTGAACACTAGAAATTACGTGGTTCGGCTTATAGCCTACATCCACGGGCAAAGACAGAAGGAAATAATTTTATTATACTGAAAATAATAACTTCTCTCTAATAATATAGGAGAATAATTATACTCTCTCTATAACTAGGTGAAAACTATTCTCACTTCCCAATACCCCAATTTACACCCAATAACTCTCAAAATTCTCTTTAATACAAGAAAAAATAAATTTTCTAGGATGATGGAAATGAGGGAATGAGCGCTCAATTTATAGCTGTATTTTAGTTACTATACATTATTATCTTTTTATTATTTTTATTATTTTATTATATATTTTTTTTCTTTTTTTCATTCAACACGGCACTGTTTACCGTGTTGAATGGGGCACCGCCCTTCTGGATGGCGGTGCCCACCTCCTTCACATGTCCCAGGTACAGCTAAAGTAGAAGCTGTAGAACGTGAGTTGATTGCTCGTGATCAAGTGCTGAAAGAGGTTCGTGAAGGAATTTTTCAGGCACAAGCAAGGATGAAGAAGGTTTATGACTTCTATCATCAAGAACGTGAATTTTCTATTGGAGATTGGGCTTTCCTCAAGCTGAGACTATATAAGCAAATGTCATTAGTTGAACGAAAGAATTTCAAGTTTTCTCCTCGATAATATGGTCCTTTTAAATTCGGATTGGAGAAGTTGCTTATCAATTGGACTTGCCTACTACTTCTCGACTGCATCCGATATTTCATGTTTCTGTACTTAAGCAGCAAATTGGAGAGAAGCACATAGCTTGGAGAGAGCTACCAGTTGAAGAAGATGAAGATTCAACTGAGTAATTCCTCAAGCAGCTTTGGGTTCAAGGTTGAGAAAGGGAAAGATGAAAATCTTAATTCATAGGAGTGGTCTTTCTCTAGCAGATGCAACTTGGAAGAAACTGAAATAATTCAAGATCGTTATCCTGATTTCACCCTTGAGGACAAGGGTGTAAATTACGGGGGGAAGAACTGTTATGACTTGTTTTTTTGACTTAGTCCAAGCGGTTAAAATTGGATCTCTTTTATTTCTGTTTTAGTTCTCTTTAACGTTCAAGTTTGCTTTGCATTTTGCTTTTTGTTCCACTTTTTATGGCTTGTAATCTAATGGCAAAAAGGTTGCCTGGCAGTGAATAAAGGCAGGGAATAAGAATACAAATTTGGCAGCATACTATTGTCTTGGGAGGCCTTGACCCCTCGAAGAGTCAATTCCCCATTTTTTTTTTTTTCTATTAAGTTCTTGGACGTTTATAAATTTGAAGAATCCATTCTCTTTACCAGAAGTGGTTCTTAATTTGATACACTCTTTGGATTTGTGGAAGACTTCAATATCAGTTGCACTTAGCCGCGACAAAATAAGTTCGCCATCGGTTGCCAAGAAATGAAAGGCCGTATTCATGTACGAATCTTCAAAATTTTAATTTCCCACAAAAATTGCGATCCTCTATTTTCAATTTTCATGTCTCCAAATTAATGTTCAAATGAAATCAGTTGAACCCTAATCTTTTTTAGATGAATCAATGAAACCACGAATTGGCCGAACACACACTCGCTGAGCAGCTATTAGATAAATAAATAACTGTCTTCAACGGTTGATTGACGATACCTGAAGAAGTTTACATCCAACGATATTTCAGAATAACAACAAAAAATGATGTATAGTATTACAGTTGCAACATAACCGAACCCATTTATTAAGTAATTACGAAAAATAGAGCCATAAAATTGATATGTATTAATGGAATTTAATTTTGTAATAAATAAAATAATATGTATTAAAAGGATACTTGTCTTGTCGTCGGCATCGAAGCTGTCGCTGTTGCCGCCTCCGGGGTCATTCATCCCTATAAATATACCATCGAAATTACCATTTTATGATCCAATCAATGGTGGAACATATGCTGGCATCAGAGGCTTTATGGAGGAGCACGCCTCTTCAAGTATTAGGGAAACTTGTAATGAAACCGATCAACGAAGCAGATTGACAATGAATAATCACCTGAAACTTGGTCGCCTGCGGTGAACTTATGTTTAACTTTGTTTGAATGCTGCATTGTGGTGACCGCCATACATTTGCGGCGCATTCACTGCCACCGTACCTCCTTTTCCAATGAAAACATTATAGATACATAGGTCATATGGTTCAAATCTGATAATATCAGTAGTGTCTTGAATAGAGAAGTTTCGTAGTCACCGATGAAGTTGCCGGAGAGATCGCTGACGGCTAGTGATAGTTTTTCTATTTTATTGTTAATTTTCAATAGAAATTATAAATATTAAAAATTTACTTTATTTCAATGTAGGGTATACTTGGAAGTGAAATATTAAAATGAGGATATTGTCGATATTATAATTATAAAATCAACTTCTTAAAAATAACAGAGAAAAAACCCCAGATTTCTTAGTTTGTGAACAAGGTTTAACATTTCATTTTTCTTATCACGAGATGTGGTTACACCATACACGGAAGTAATAGATACTACTAAACCTAAACAAACTTCTAAATTTCAAAGTAACTTCACAAGCTTTGAAGGGTTAGTTCAAAAATAGATTATTTCATAATTAAATTTTATAGTAATCACTTTCGATATGAGTTTATTTGGCACACTAGATTGTAAAGCAACCCCAAAAATGCTCTTAGGCTCATTTGGGTTCTACGTTCGTATGCTAATGCAAGAAAATGGCTTCCACTCCTAAACTTGATTCGAATGATGAATATTTCTTTGAGAAAGTGTGGTTCCGTCAATTCTTCTAGACCATTTCATGAGTTTGTTTTATGTTATTCTTTTCCCTGTATGCGTGAATTCCTTCTACTAGAAGACTAAGAGATAGATCAGTCAGTATATGCAGAGCTGCAAACCATAGATACACACAACTTGCACATTTATGTACATAGAGTGTGTTTAGCACACCACATTACATAGCATTAATGCTAATGCTATACAGTGTTTTAGCTACGAAAATGACATGTATTAGAATGCAAAATTTCACTGCAGTATGGGGTGTCAGGGTTCACGCTTGATTGCATTATCAAAAGAAAAAATTAAAAAAAAAAAAAGAAAAATCTCTGATTTTCTTTCATCAAATGCACCCACCAGCCAAAACAAATCCCTAACTTCTCCTTCCTTCTTCACCAAAGCCGTCAGCCTGTCCATTACAACCTCTCGACACCATTACCGAGTCTACAACTGCCATGCCTTCACCGCTGGAATCATCAAGCAACCGGTTAGTGGGTCTTTTTCTTTCTAGATAATTTTAATTTGTGATGAAAATTTTGTGAGTTTATTTATGTTTTGATTTTTATTCAAAAACTTCAACTGTTTTTTGCAATTTTTGGTGGGTTTATTGGTAATTATTGTTTATTTATCTTTTTTGATGACTAGATGGCTTTATCATCTTGTTAATGATACTTTGTTCTTGACTTGTGTTCTTGATTTCAAGAAACAGTTTTTTAATTAATGAGCAAGATCTAATTACAACGAATGAGAGAAGAAGAATTTGATTGTTGTTTTATTTCTTTGATAGGTTTGGTAATACAATTGTTTTGTGGATGTTGTTCAATAATGGTAGTTATGTGGGGTGATTTCTTGTGAATTGATGACGGTAGCTGTGAGTTTCACTATGAAAAATTGCTTTCGAAATGTGCATTTCAGGTGGTTTAAATTGAATCAAATTAGAAGGAGAGAGCATGGTGTATAGTAGGGCATGCATAACTGATAATGTAGAGCGAGAATTGAAATTACTTCCTTGGAGATACTGTAGTCGATAAATTTTGATGTCTTCCAATGCCTTAGCTAGATTATCCATAATATAAATTTTTTCAAGTCTTAATATATGCTTGATGTTGTAATTTGCAGCCTCCAAGCAGAGCCTTTTGATTCAAAAGCAGGAACTGATCTTTTCGACATCATACTCAAAAAGTTTGTAAAACTCCCTATTGCTTAGCCTTTTATTTATGTGATTAAATATTAGTTTTAAGGTTATATAGTGATTTTTTAGGTATTTTTGATAAATGATTTGATGCGGTTCAACAGGATGATTATGGTGGTACGATGAAAATGGAAAATATTGCATTCAAGCTAATATGTGTTTTTGTTTCCGAAAGAAGAAAAAGATTTGGACGAATGAGATGAATTTTTTAATAACAATGATTTAATTATTAAAAAGTTTTATAAGGGTAAATTTGAAAGTTATGATTTCTTGTGTGTGTGGAATGTAGGGTTCCAAATCCGCTAATTTGATATTGAATTCCAAGGTTAACCAAACAATAGAAATGGGAAAAAAAAATCAAAATCCTTTCTTTTCCCCCTCCTCCAACCATACCTCCAACCGAATACCACCGAAGGGAATATTATCCATCTAACCACTTTTAATAATCATTTAAGAAAAAAGAGCAAAAATCAAAATTTCTTACAATTATAACCATATACATTTATTTTGGATTAAATTATTAGAGTGTATTTGACACATTGTATTATATTATATTATATTAACTGTATTTTATATATTAAGGTGTGTTATATTAAGCTTTAACACAAAATTAAGGTAGTGTTTACTTGCTTCTTTATTATTATTATTTTTTTTGGGTTTGAAATCTAAGTGAGTCATAATTTAGTTTAAGTATGAATATATGTAAATACATATATTTAAAATATATGTTTGTTTTTCTTTTCTCAATATCTGAATATAATATTAAGTTGTTTGTTTTTCAAAAAAAAATATCTTAAATATGATATTTTGACATATATAACCTTAAAAATATTTAAATTTTATTGGTTAAACAAATGAAAATTTATAAATAAATTATTTGATTAGCAAAAAAAAGTTTGATAATTTTTACCTTAACACAGCACATATATATATATATATATATATATAACATATGTATTTTTTCACATTAATATATGATACTCATAATGTTATTTTTAGTATAATATATTGATTTTTTTCTTATTAATTGCATAAACCAATCAAGAATTGTTTAATCATTTGAATTAAAACTAATTTATTAAATAAAATTCAAAATCTATTATAAGAATTTTAAATATAAATACAAAAAAATAGACCTATTATAAAACACACTCACCTAAAGTTCTATTATATTTAAAATTCTCATTCAAAAATAATAATAATAATTGTTGAATACATGAATATAACAAAAAAAATGGATAAAATAAAGAATAATTTATATAATAGAAAATAAATGTATTGAATATGGGTATTAATGAAAGAAAATATTAAGGTTTTATTCAGATATTTTACTATTTAGATAAAAGTTAAAATATTTAAGGATTGTTTATTTTTTGTCTGAAGTCTGAATTTAACTTATTTTCAGATATTTATAGCTTTTAATTTATTTTTTTATCACTTATATCTGATTATAAGATGTTTAAGTTTGAATAAAAAAAGTTAAATAGTCTAACTTTTATCTGAATGGTAAAATATCTGAATGAAAATTTAATATTCTATTTCATTAATACCCTTATTAAATAAATTTATTTCCTATTATACAAAATACTCTTTTATTATTTTTTTTTATCTTTTTTTTGTTATATGCTTGTATTCAACTATTATTTTTTTAATGAGAATTTTAAATATAATAGAATTTTAAGTAAGTGTATTTTATAATAAGTCTATCTCTTTGTATTTATATTTATTATTTTTATAATAGATTTTGAATTTATTTAATATATTAATTTTAATTGAAATGATTAAACAATTCTTGATTGGCTTATGTAATTAACAAGAAAAAATATCAATATAATATGCTAAAAATAATATTATAAATATTATATATTAATGTAAAAAAGTACACATATTAGATATAATAGTTTATTTTTCATGTTTGTTAAGGTAAACATAATCATTTTTTTTTACTAATCAAATAATTTATTTATAATTTATCAAGTATTTAATTAATAAATTTAAATACTGTTAATATTTATAAAGTTATATATATATAATTATTATATTTCAGATGTTTTCTTTATGGAAAACAAATAAATTAACATTTATATTCATATATTTAAAAAAGAAAAACAAGCATGTCAAACTTCAACTAAATTCAGACCCATTCAGATTTTAAATTAAAAAAAAATACCTTAATTTTTTACATTTAGATCTAAATATCTTATAATCAAATATAATTAAAAGAAAAAAATAGAAATGATAAATATCTGAAAATAAGTTAAATTTAAATTTCAGACAACAAATACACAACCCCTAAACTTAAGAGTAATTTGAACTACATTATACATAACAATATTTTATTTTATTACTATATACTAATATTAATATTAAATTAATATTCTTTAAATTTATGAATATATTAGTATTTTATTATTATTTATTTACCCTTAAATAATTTGTTTTTAACTTTCATATATTAATTACTATAATATAAAAAGATAAAAACAAAATGTGTAATATAATATAAATTATTAAGAGATAATCGATTTATCCTTCTTTAAAATCGATATCTACCACTTATTCCTACTATTTTCATAATAAACAAAGTGTTTTTTTTTTTTTGTTGGCTTTAAAACATACAAAATAGCGTGAACAAAGAGAGAGCAGAAAGAAAGAACAAGTTTTTCCAACATGAAGTTTAAAGTAAGCTTCCAAATTTTAAAAGCAACAAAAAGACTAAAAGAGAATGGCGACCATTAAGGAAAGGCAACAAAAAGAACAACTTATAAAAATTAATCTAGTTTCAGTCCTTGAGAAATCAACTTTCCTATAAGGCCAAACAGTGAAAACTGAAAATGAAATCCAAAAAAAGACAGAAAAATGACGGATTCCTAAGTGACCTGGCTGACTTGTTTAGAGAAGTAATCTGCCAAACAGCAACCACCATTATAGTTATCCATTGGTGCTCAATCAAATTCTTCCATTCATGGAGTTTATAATCATCTGCAAATTGGTTTCCTGTCAATTAAGACCAACCAACCAGAAGAAATCATAAAAAAATTGAATTCGTCTCCTTTCCACCCTCTTTTCCTATCAATCAAACATTTCCTATACTTGAAAAGAGTCTAAATATTCCTTGATTTAGCTAGGCTCTATAGACTATAGCCGTTTCAAAATTCTGCATTTATCCCACAAAAAAAAAAAAAAAAATATCTTGATCCTTGTGAGCTAAATAAATAACGGTAAAGAACCATCGAAGAATTTGACTCTTTTGAAATTAGACTTTTTTTATTCTTGAGTCTTTCATATCTAGACATTTCTGAAAAACAAGGAGTTATATCATTTTCTAATGAATCAGCGAATTATTGGGCCAAACTAAATTTGAACCAACGTAGACATATTGCCAACGAATTTATAGCCTGTCCCACTAACCACTCGGGCATCGATGTCTAGGCCACAATCAACTTCGTTTCCTTTCTTAGTACCCTACCACCAGGGGAAGTCGAATCCCCGCTAATATAAGCAAGCTTATAAGCTCCATTTTTTCAGCTTAACATGTCATCAATAATAAATTACTAAACTACATAACTACATGCATGGATAAATAACATTCTATAAATTACTAAACTACACATGGATAAATAAAACTCTAGTACTACATAATAAATATCGACCTTAGTTTCAAAGATGAATTCAATTAATCCATTCCTACTTACTGGGAAAAGAAAGATCTTCCCAGACATTTCTATTAAAGAACACTTCTGTTTTCATTAATTCTTTTTAAATTCTTGACCAAACCCGTAAAAATTGAGGATTGATCTAGTATTTTGCAGTAACAAAAACCTATTTGGTGTTTACCAAGTAACAGTTATTTGCAGGTCAGCTCTGTACACGTTGAGGTCAACATTGGTAGCTAAACGAGTCCCCTTGTTAATCACCAAGGGATTTTGCTCATTCGTGGAACTTTTTGAACTTCACTAGATCATCAATCCTGCTGGCAGCCTGAATTATAAACTTCAAGTAAGTGGCTGAAAGTGATTTGGATTTTTGGGGAAAATGGTTTCATCATCACTCCCTTTTCACTGCTGCCTTTGCTGGCGCTTCTTTTTCGCTTTCAAATCAACAACAATGATTGAAATGTTATCAGAACTGTTTCTGCCATATGCTATTTCTTTGAGATTATCAGCCACAACTTGTGCTGGCGAAACCTCGTCAACCATCAGGGACCTGCGTCGCCTTCTTAGCAAGCGGCGAGCTACCTCACCAACCTCTTCATTCGTCATGACATCCCAAAGTCCATCACTTGCCAAAATCAAACACTCATCCTCATCTGTCCTTGTCGTGAAAGTAATCTCAGGCACTGGAATTATCCAGGGCCTTAGATACCGATCCCCTGAAAGAAGGCCATTAAGCAATGAGTGATGCAAAAATGAATCAATCAATTTTCCCCCATGTCCCCAGATATAGTCAGTGATTTTAGTATTTTAAAGACTGCAAATATAGTTAGTGATTTTAAAGACTTCAAATATAGTTAGTGATCTGAAATGATAAACCTAATCAACTTATCAAATGCATCAAGAAACAATGGAGAACAGGATTTAAGTTCCAACCACAACCATGTGATAATGAAATGAACATGGTGTGGTGACGGTTATGCTACTTCCACATTTAAGTGGATGTCCAGAAAATCTTACCCAGGAAGACATGATAACTTGTCAAAAGTCAACGACAACAACAACACTTGTATATATTCGACTTCTTCCAGAAAAAAAGTGAAGGAATAAGAGACCTAGGGAAGTTAGTAAGAAACTTATGGATTGATTAGTTATCAAGAAAATGAATAAGAGAAAGGTAATGATGTTATACAATTAGCATTTTATACTTCATAGGGACTTGCATGGTCCCGATTATTTATGATGCATTGGCCCCAACAGATGATGACTCAAATTCAGTATATATGATGGTGAGGGAACAGAGAGTACATATTTCAAACCCCCATGCTTCAATAATTGCTAAACAAAGAAATCAGAAACAAAGCAGGGGAATAGAGATTAAAGGAAACCTATAGCTCTGGACATGGCAAGAACTCCAAAAACCCTAGCTCCATTCCAATTTATGACTCTCCCTCCTGTTCCTTCAATTCTCTCGAGTTCGTCCTGCCTATCAGGCTGTAAAATCAACAACAAGAATATGTCTTCAGCCCTGTTAATGAAATAAAATCTTAACAATACCAGGAGAAAACATAATCTGTGACTACAAGTGGTTTCCTTTATTATATTCTTTTGATCAGCATCTTTACAAGGTTATGTACTACTCAGATTTTTTAAGTAATGCCTTAGATTGTTTTCTAAGACAACATGGCTCCATACGCGTATAGATAGATATCCGTGTACCAAAAACATAACGTGAACATAATATCTAACAATAGGTGTAATTTGCTTAGAGATTATGCAACCCAACCTACAATAGAAAAAAAAAAAAGGTACCAGAAGCAAGTAAAATAAAGAATGCTATGTCCTACAAATTAAAAAGGATGTGAAAAAGAGAATCTGATATGACCTTCTGATCAACAGTCAATGAAATTGTTTCAGGCCCACGACAAAGCACAGCCCTCGAGTCTCCACAATTGGACGTAATAATCTGGCAACCAGAGAGAACCACAACAACAGCAGTTGATCCAACCATTTCAGGAGCTTCTGCCCCTGTGAGAACCTCGTTGTCCGTCCTTTCGAAACCGTTAGAAAATGCAACTTCCCATCTCCTCTGCCAATCACTACAATCAACCTTTTCTCTCCCCATTCTTCAGCTATCACTTCATGCATCCGCTCAGCACAAAATTTAGCCACCTAAATATTGTCTAAAACGTTGGCATCAGCTTGTCAATTTTACATAGTAATGACATATCAACTTAGAATGCAAAGGTTCTTACACTCCATAATTAATTTAACATGTACAGTAATGCAACATTATTGTTTTAATCAAATGTTGATGCGCGTTCCCGAATCTTCTCTTCTGTGCTCTTCTCTCCTCTTCTCTTCTTTTCTTTTCTTTTTAACCCATAAATCGCACTACCAATTAAAACAATACAAGAATAATGATATAAAATCTACGAATTGACGTCACATCATATGACTTATACAATTTATTTCATTACTTTATTAGTGGAAGCATTGTTGTGGTGGAGAAAGACTAGTTAACAAGAATTCTAGCATATCAAAAATGATTTTAGATCATGTGACCACTACTCGCCAGGTTGCAACAGCTTCACCAAACACTTGGCCACACGTGAAAATGACATCAAAACTTTAAAATCTTTGGCTCAATGTGAAATTTATAAAAATCGAAAAACAATATTAATGGAAAAAAATAAAAATAAAAACAGTAGGACAAGCAACATGCTTTCTCTGTTCATACCAGCCGGCTGGCAGCTGGCATACAGTTGGACTAATCACAAGTCAAAATCTACATTCTAAAGAAATAAAGGCTACCACCGTCCAACGTGTGGACCGCATGAAAGATTTAGACCTATTGGATTTTATAGATTCCAACAAAAATGGAAGGATCCACAAAACTTCAAAATTGTAGAGGTAAATTCCTCTCATGCTGTTGGGGTATACACCTTTCCATTAATAAAAGTAAAATTTAAACCATGACATAAGAGATTTGGACTTAATAGAGATCTCTGATTATAAATATTCGTTGCATTCTAATTGTCAAATATATATGCATATTAGTGTTTCCAACCCAAAAAAAAAAAAAAAAAGATAGAGAGAGAGAAATTGCCCAATTTAGAAGGAATTTCAAAAGTTGTAAATGAAGTGAACTAAGTCTGTGACTGTGCCGTTAACCATGATGCATGTTTACGTGACGCCGGCGACACAAAGTTCCACACAACTCAATGGCGCCTAAAATCAATCAACTATTTGCACGGATTTCAACGACACGTGTCTCAGTTTCTGTAAGTAAAATGAAAGTTCTGAATAAAATTTTTACATATGTAAACCAAATATTGTGTTACACGTGTCAGACCAGTTCGCACCAACTCTTGCATTCAATCAAAGAGATGGAATAATTTCACATAATGTTGCCAAAAAATAATAATTTATTAAATTAAAAAAAAAAGGCTATCTAGCTAATAGCGATAATGCTTATCTCCAAGAATGCTGGTGCTAATAGTTTTTAATTTTTTCATGAAGTCACAGCTCTCATAGGAGCCAATTATTTGATTTTTCCGGTGCCAATAATTTCTACTTTTTTAAGTTAACGGAAAGGATTAAATTAAAAAATTTTTGAAAAGATTGTACCTGCGAGCCACCGTGACCGTCATAGACGCCAAAGAAATGGACGGGAGAGATCTCGCCACAGGTTCTGGAACCAGGAGCCGTACAACCACCTACGTGATCGCACGTACAAGACATGAAACCGGGCCTAACGGCGACAGCATCCTCCATCTCCCTCCGTCTACCAATCACCGAAGTTAAACCCCAGCTAACTCCTTTATTATCCCTCCCCACACACTTCAGCCTCGCCGTCGGCGTCACCGCTACCGTCAACTCATCGATGGCAGGAATGGAGTCCACCAGCCTCGGAACCGCTGTTTCCTCGACAAGAATCGCGGGAATCTCGCCGGAGCTTGCGGAGATGTCCCCGGAGCTAGTCGTGCTCCTGGAATCTTCGGTGCTCAGTACAAATGACAAGCCTGAACTCGACGATGCCAGGTCCGTGTCAGTGACCGAGTCGACTCGTTCCAGTTGCCCTTCTTCTCGCACTGAAAGAGGTTCCATGTAGTGACTGTTCAGAGAGAGCCAGAAAGGTGAGAATTGAATGAGATAATAAAAGCAGAGAGAAGGGAACTGATAACAGAGCGACACGTAATGAGGAAAAAAGGACCATTGATTGTTGATTATTCTATAAAAAAAATTAAAAGTCGTACTCATTTACTTTTTGCTCAACCGCCACGTGTTATTTACTTTATATTTTTGTTATTTTCTTTTGTAATGGTCGAGGTTACGTTATAATTAATCGAGGAACGTTGTTCTGCTGGGCGGTGTTTACGAAGAACAATGCACCCGCAATCTGTGGGCTTATGTGTCAACTTGCGGACTGTAGATTGTGTTGTCAACCAATTATCTAGTTGTCCAGCATTGTCCCAAAAATCTATAATCATGTAGGAGATTATAAAGTCTTAATACGTGGCACGTTGAAGGAATGTACAGCCTACCCATTAGGTAGGTATAGATGATTTTGAGTGAAATTCTAACTCTAGGAATCTAGTGATCTGCCACGTTGAGTACCAGTATTGAGATCGGACGGCCAGAATAAGCAAATCAAATCGTTTTAGACTTTATTTACGATTAAAGGAATAGATGGTGATTCACGGCAAATATGTTGGGACCCAAAAAGAGACCCGGATTTGGGTACTCCGGTTAGTGGGGCCCTGTAGGTTTGAGCACACCGCACTTCAAATGAAAAAGAGTCCAACGGGATTCCTTGGGATGAAATAGCACTCCATTGAAAGCTCAATACGAATCAACATTCAACACGTGGGTCGCGGGTCCCCTTCGAAATGACACGTGTCACTATAACATGGATCGGTTCCTCCACAGATTTTTTTTTTTTTTTTTTCTGATAGGGGTTCCTCCACAAGACTTGGATAAATGTACTAGTAGATATTCCTCAGCGATGAAAGACTAAATTACCCTCAAAGTGGGATGGGAGAATGTAATTTGCTGCCGGAGCCATACGTAACATACGTTAAAAGTTATTTTGTATAAATTGAAAAACTGATATAGCATAACAATTTCAGCTAAATGAAAATATTATAATAATAAAAAGAAATAATTGAACAGCTCTAATATTACTTATTAAGGACCACATTTTCCTTTCCATTTGTAAGCCACAATTTGTTAAAAAAAATTATGATTTTTCTCACTAAACCATCGTTTTAATTTGTTTTTATTTTTTTTATATTAGACGAAATTACCTAATTACTTTATTTTCTCTTTCTTTTCATTTTCAAACGTTTAGGTTTAGATCCAATATTTTACTTTATTGGTCGGAAGATTCGGTGAAATAACAAACAGCTAGATTAGGTTATTAATCATGAGACCTAATCTATTTGCGGCAATTTCATGTGATTGACTTACAGTTTAAAAGCACTCAGTGCGTTTGTTGATAAGAAATATTATTTTTTTAATAAGTTTTTTTTAATTATTATTATTATTTTTGCAAGCTTGTTGAAACTTGTAATACTAATCAGCTGGATATCTAAGTTTGCTTGAAAAGTCAGAAATTAAGACCTAATTGATTATTACTTAATGTACCGACGCGTGTGAGCGGCAAAAGCTTGCGTATGAAAATATTTCACCAAATCTAGTTGGTTTAGGGCAATCTTAGATTCTTAGCTGCTGGCTGGCTGCAATGATAATTTAGCTGCACACAAGATATTCTTTCTTTCTCGACATGGTAGTTGGTACTAGAACAAACCAGATTTGAAATTTGATAATAACAAACAACTTATTCCTAGTATTTGTAACAATAATCAAATTCTTCGATCAAAAGGGAGAATTTCAAGATTTAGTCTAATTGAAACATAGCAAACTAATGAATGATATATTTGGGATTGAGGTTGGGCAACTGTAACTTTTAAGTTATAGCACTAAAGTATTTGGTAAACACTAATTACTGTATCTTTTAAGATATATTAGTTATGTTAATATGATTTTTTACTTGTATGATATAAAATTTATTATATTTTTAATAATTTTGTTAAAATTATTATTTAAAAATTATATTTATTACATATTATTAACTTTTATTTTATAATTACAACTTTTTTTCACATCAACTGTAGTTTAAAAGGTACATCACCTCAATTCTAAACATACCCGAAATTGATTATCAACTACTGATTTGTCAAATATGATTTGCTTCTATTTTTCTTTTGTAAAAGTATCACTTTTAAGTATTTCTTTGGTTGTTGAAGTTTTTAACAAGGTTTTTTCAGTTTGCCGATTTCCCCTTAACCATGCCCCATGGCAGATGTGGATCCAAAAAATTAAATTCATTGAGGATAACTTGCCTTGGTATTTTCTCTAGCCTAATTATTGTAAAGAACTGTCTCCGATAACTGTAATAAAATATTTTAATGAAAACAAAGATTTAAAGTTTAACACCCATTAATACTAGTTAAAACATTCATAGAATTGCTTTGGATACGTTTGAAAATTATCAAATAACAGTCTTATTATCATTAGTGCATTACTACCAGATACACGCTTTTCTATGTATGCAACTAAGCAATTATTCATCCAATAATCTCTTCACAATGTTCACGGCCGAAAATGCTCATCTAATTGACGAAATAAGACAAAGAAAGAGAACGAATTTTAATGGAGTAAAAGGGTGCGGTGTTGATCAAGGGTGACAAGTGAGAGCCGAGTAAGAGGGTTCTGTTTTCATTTTAATTGAGAAAAGAGCAGCGAGCAATGTGCATGAGATTTGAGAGAAAAAAATATATTTTGTTAATATTTTAATTGAATTGGAAAATATTAATTTGTCCGCACTACAAAAGACAATTTTATAAAATTGATTCATTATTAAATTTTTTTTATAAAATTGACTCTCACTGAAAAATAATTATCCCAAATATTAACAAGAAATTTTAAGAATTTTTTTTTCTAGTGGTGTCAATTGCCCACACTAGCCAATAAGTACATTCACCCCTATCTTTAAGGACTTTGTCGAATGCTTTTCAAATAGTTTTATTTAGTTAGTTACTTGAGTTTAAATCCAGAATAGTTAAGGTTAAAAAATTAATTTAGACTTTGTCTACTTATTTATCTTTGGAAAAAAAAAAAATCTTAACCATTGATGAAATAATTTAATTTCGACGAATTGTCAATGAACTATTCATAATTCACATGTAAGAAACTAAAAAATTTTATAATATGAAATTTCCTTACTTTCATAAAATAATCAACAAGTAAAAAGATTAAAAAAAAATCATATATTTCATTACACTATAAGATAAAACACACAGTATAAGAGAGTGTGATTTTCATTTTTTACTTTGTCCCTTATTTTATTGAAATAAATTATTCTCTTCTTGTAAAATTACTCTTAAAAGATTTTTTTTCCAAAGAGAAACGGAAAAAAGAAAGAAAATGAATAAAAAAAACACAAATCAAAACCAAATCAAATTTGAGCTTTATTTAAGCTTGTAATTAAGATGTTTGGATCTTAAGCTTCTTTAACACATTTGACCCGTTGTTTTATGCCTAATACTAATTATACTAAGGTTTTGTTTAGTAGTGAGGTGTTAACTTTTAAGTTATACCTCATGTAAAAAAAAAATTATAATTATAAAATAAAAATTAATAGTATGTAGTAAATATAATTTTTAAATAATTATTTGATAAAAGTAATAAAGATATTATAAGTTTTTCATTATAAAAGCAGTTGATCAAATTAAATTAGTCTCTAAATTACTGTAGTTAGTACTTACTAAATATTTTAATATCGTAACAGCTGCCAAATCTCAATATCAAACAGGACTTAAATTGTATCATTTGCATTTCATAAAAATGGTATAATAGATGCATTTAAATATTTAATTCTAAAAAATTTATCTAATCCTAAAATTAATCCGCATTCCCAAACATAACCTTAAATTCAATACTTTTCGAAGAAAGGGGTGTTAACGTGTTATACATATTTTCAAAAAAAAAAAAAGAAAAAGAAAAAAAGGTGTTAAATAGAGAACAAGAGGTCCCCGCTCATTAAAAACACGCAAACTTTTAAGAGTGAAATCGAAGAGGTATTCGTAACTTCATTATTACGGGAGAAAAAACAAAATAAACCAATGAAACTATACGTCTTGGGGGAATTTGGACTCAGGATTTTTCTTATATTAGTAGACATTCATGGGCAATTAAAAACGATAAGATTAACAAAAGGTTGTAAATCAATTACTCTATTCAAAAAGCACGTGACTACATCAAGGGGAGGGAATCTCATTTTTTTCACTCGAGTAATATTAGCCTATAAATAAACTTATATGAGATAACTAGATAAAATAAGGATTTTAACATTTTTCTTACTTTCTCTCGAATAAATCACTAAATTGAAAGTAAGAATCTCCTTAATAGGTACATAATCGATGCACTCACATAATCTGTTTATGAATGGTCGGAGATGATATGGAGTAAAAGGTAAATTCGAGTTATTGAATGTTTCACAACTCATATTCTGTATCAAGAATAAACAATAGATGAAACCTTGACTTATATAACATACGGATTCTTAAAGTAAAAAGGATCATGTGATTTTGTTGACTCTAATTTAGGTGGTCGTATCTAAGTTGGATGTTGTTACAGCAATATGATTGCTAATGGATTGGATTCGGATAACCCGAGGGCATGATAAGAAGCCTGGCCCGAAGCTGGGCCCAGCTACAAATAGCTGACCACGGACAGTTGCCCGGCTCCGGCAAGCAACCCAAGTATTCTTTTATTGAGGAGGCTGACTCAGCCCGGCCCATTTGTCAAACCTGCTCGAGATGAAACCATTTCTTTGACTTGTTCAACACAAGTATTTCTTTATTAATGTATAAGCAGAAAATTTAACACAGCACCGACAGAAACCGAAGTAACGTTATTGTATTATTTTTTATCAGCACTCGGCCGCCCTTCCAATTTTTTAAATATTTTTCTTTATTTTAATCAGAAACTGGAGATGAATTTTGTAGTAAACAAAAAAAAAAAAAAAAAACATGAGTGATTTCATTCTCCTGCCCTTTTCATGCTTCATGCTTCATGCTCTTGTTTGTGAGTGGCTAATGCTGCCACGGCGTGCCCAGAGCAAATCCCCCTTTGTCATTATGGACGCACTTTTTATGGCGAAAACAACAATTGATGACCGAACCACAGAACCTCCGGTGACACCGTACCCTTTCTTTTGTCTTTTGTGGTTTTGTACTAATGTTAAATTTCATGTAACCCTTTACTTCTATTTAATTTATGAGTATTAAGGGAATTTTTAAATACCCCGTAGTTTGCAAAGAATTGGATTTTACGAAATTGAAATGGCTTATTAATAAGTATATTATGAATATTGATAACAACTTAAAAGCGTTAAGCAGTAAATGTGATACTTTTAAGCTAATTAAATCACAAGTAGGGTATTGCTTAAATATGTTAAAATTGTGTTCACTAACTTTTTCTTTATGTTACCACCCACTTCATTTTCATTTTTTTACACTATAATGCTAGGTAATCTATATTTCTAATTTAATGCGTTTCTATTTCTGTCCTTATTAATCATTTTATTACATAGATGTTTTCACGTATTTATCTCCTTTAATTTTATTTTATTTGCTACGGTCACATTTTATATATATAAGTGTGCTTTCACTAGTAACAAATACTGTACCCCTATTAAGGATTCAAAATTGTGGTACATGCTGTGAAGCATATATAAAATCGAATTGTGCCTTTGAATAAAGAAAAATTAAAGAAAGGAATTGTTGTCTAAATTTAAGATTAAGAAATTTTTTATTTTTTAATTCTAGATTTTCTAGGATTTAAAAGGAGAAAAAAAAAATAAAAAGAGATCTCTAAAATTATTACTATGTTTATAGTTTTAAAGGTATTTTTGTCTTTCCATAAACTTTAAGTTAAATAAGGAAAAAATTTATAAATCTATAGCCAAACATGGTTGTGTTAGGATTATATGCTCTTTAAAGTATATTAATTAATTTATTAATGATAAATATATTTTCAGATTAATAAAATATTTGAGACATTTTTTCAGACATCTTAATTGTATAAATATTTTGAATAAGGTCCATTTAATCATATTATATGTATTTATGTGATCATCATATGGATTCATAGAAGACGTAAATACAAGTTATCTTATAATTAAATAAATTAAGTTCACATTTGATAAATAGAGTTGGACGCTCTATTTATGTTTAGACTATAATAAATTCATGAAATGATTTGTTTTAGTTATATATAAATTTACTAATATAATTTGATTTAATAAATAAAAAATTTAATGTTCCATATATTGCTCACCGAGGTTTCGTAAAAAAATCTAAAATAAATTATTTTCTCTGCTTCTATTTTATTCTCAAATTTGTGCCTAAGAAAATTTGGCAATATTTTGGTGCACTTGATTTTTTCAATAGTTGATAGCTTTTACATACCTTCGAAACATGCATCTTTAGATTCATTTGTTGCCAAAACAAAAAAGATTATTTGTTTAATTTTTAAAGCCGTCGTGTAAAATAAATTTTTTAGGATCATTTTAGAAACAAACTATAAGAATTGTGACTTCTACCGAATAAACACCTTATAAAAAATTTTAACACGTGTTGCATTATCTGTGCGTCAATGTCAAATCCCACAGACCCATCCTAACGTAAACACATTAATTTGTTGGCCTCATATTTTGTTTGGCAGCTCCTATTAATTTTTATAGGGATTAAATTTAATTTTATTTTTTAATAATTAATTTAATATATATATATATATATATATTTATTAAAAAATTAAATTTATCATCATATATTTAATTAATTATTAAAAATAAAAATTAAGAAAGAATCTTTTATCTTTTTCAGTCCCCATCAATTTATTGCAAGCCAAAACTGCCTAATACGAGCATTAGCAAGTGGCAAAATTTGTCAACATTGAATAGTGTCCAAAAACCACAATATAAATAATTCAACATATCTGTACTCTGTAGGCTTAAATTAAAAAGCTTCCCTATATATAATTATAAATTTTAAGTCCAACGAGCAGAATAGTTTTGATTTATCCTTAGAGATCTACTTCAAGCTCTCTCCCTCAAAATGGCGTCGGCATATTCTTCGGCGATCAACAACAATACCGTCTTACACTGTCCAATAATCGATCTAAGCTTCGACCTGGACGAGGCTCTAACGATGGCCATCACAGACACTTGGTCAACGCCATCAGATGATCAAGACCAACAGAAGATTCAAGTCACGGAAACGAACGGTGGACTGATGATGGTGGTGTCGGACTTGCCCACAGTTGCCACCAGTAGTACTACTGAACGCGTTTGCATGGTCTGCATGGAAGATTTTGATCCGCCGGAATTTCCCGGTAAGCAAGTTCCATGCGGCCACGTGTTCCATGCCACGTGTATCTCCACGTGGATCGCCCTTTCTAATTCTTGCCCTGTGTGCCGCTGTCCCTGTATAATCTCCGGCTGACGATTTCTCGAAAATAAATAAATTGTCTTTGAAGTGTGTACCTTTTATTATTATTATTTTAAATAATTTTTATAAATATTTTTATAGCAGTTTAAATTCTTACTCTTAATATTGTGAGTGTAATAATTCTCACACTAAATTATAAATCTATTGATATATCTTTTATTATTTATGTGAGTCCTGCATTGCGATTTATAATTCCACTTAAGTTATGCATTGAATTATTGATCGGAAATTTGAGACATAAAAAAAGATTTGAAGCGTCATCTTTGAAAAGTCTTTGGAGGTGTGTATTAATTTAATTTGTTGCATTCTCAAATTGTACTTCTTATCATTTTATTATCTAGATTAAAATTCGTTGTCACTACAAATCAACGTCAATTTTTGTCAAGGATAAGTACAATATGTTGCAACCTTTTTTTTATCCTTTTCTTTTAAGGCAATAGGTAATATTTATATATCCCTAGGTAAGAAATTGACGACAGAAAGATGAAAGTTGGTTTTTTTCCATTTTTTTTTTTTGGGAGTGTGTGAAAGATGAAAGTTGTTAAATAAGTTGCAAAACACAACACCAATTACTGGCGATGGAGGCATAGTCAGATTGTCAACATCTATTTTAGTAAATTTTATATTACTAAGATATCCATAATTTAATCTACAATTAAGATCCTTAAAATATATTATTATTCTGAAAGTCATTTGCTGCTCCAATGTAGCGTTGAAAGTGTGATCTCAAATCCAGATTAATAAGCAAACGCCTCAGTTGTTGTGTGTGCATTCACTGTCTCATCCTCCATAAAAACATGTCATTTTGAGAAGCTTAATATGATAAATGATGTGTTATTATTTGACTGACTCAAGTGATAATTAATTATTAATCAGTATCATTTCTTTTTTTGATAGAAACCTTACCATTTCTGATTCAAATAATAAATTTTTTTATTGGTGACATATCAATTGAGATATAAATGAAAAATTCAAAATACTTGGAGATGGAAATATAGGATCATGGGGCGGTAAAATATACCGAATACCTATTTTTATGATTTCATTTTCAATAACTAATTATTGGTTTGGTAATATCATAGAAGAGTTTCTTTTTATGAATTATTCACTACCTTCTTATTTTACTTTGAACTCTAAGAATTAACAAAATCATCGCTATGTTCTTCACAAGGAAGTAGGCTGTACTTGAGATAGTTGATGGATAATTTCCCTTACTGATCTACTAATTTATAAGTACATAATATATCGAAGAAAGAACCAAGTCGTTCACCGGTAAAATGCGATTAATATTAAAAAGTATATATTTTACAAAAGTTTAAATTATTATTTTTTTACTTAAAGTATTAATTAGTATGTGCATAACTTACATTTTATCTTAATGCTCTCTATATGTAATTTTATATAAATTATATTTATTATGTTAATTTTATTTTAATTATTATATTTTATTATTGTAGGTATATTTTGAAAATAAAAAAGAATTGGAGTTGAAAATAGAAATAAAAGAAAACAATTGAGTTGTAATAATTAATTAATTAATAAAATATATATTATATTATTAAAAAGAAAAGAGAGTCAAAAGTGGCGTGATTATATAAATTATAAATATATAATATATTATATTATATAATATAATATAATAATATAATATAAACAAATAAATAAGAGAAGAAGACGACAAATTAACATTTGCTAGAGTGCAGTGGCTGTAAAGGAAGAGAAGAATCGAGAGGAAAAAGAAGAGAATTGTGAGGGATGAAGCTGAGATGAGAGGCAGAAGCTCTTTCTTTTAATTTTCTTCTTTTATTTTTTTTTGTCTCAATTTTTAATTTTTTTTATAATATAATTTAGAAGTTTGTTAAATAAAATAAGTATTTTTTTTTAATATTAGTGACTAATTTATTAAACTAGAGTGAAAGATAGAGTTTAAAAATTTAAATTATAAAATTAATATTTCTCTCAAGTAAATTTAAAGTCTATTTTATTTAAATTTTATATATGTATATATATATATATATATATTTTATTTTTTATTTACTAGATATTTTTATATTATATTAATTTATAAACTTAGATCTCATTAGATTTATATGATATTTTGACATTATGTCGATATTCCAATTTAGTTGTCACATATCATGTACTTGATTTCCATATTCATCTATAAAATTAGTTAGTTAAGAATTAAATAACATAATATTTAACTAATAAATAAAATATAAATATAAATATGAGAGAATATTATGAACATAATTTAAATATCAAGAGTTAATCCTGAAACTATAGCACTTTTTAGACAGGTAATCAATTTTTCTACTATTAATTTGTATTTAATAATTGACTATTGAATTTAAAATTTCATGTGATTCGATCCCGGACTGATCGAGTTATATTATAATTAGATACTCTTATACTTAGAAGTAATCAAATACTTTTGAGTCGTTTCAAATTTTTAGTGCTATCGCCGGAAAGTTTACTAAATTTAATATCATTTTATTGTTTATTATATTTTTGTCTTAGTTTTATTTTGTATTTTTATGCCATTTTAAACTCTGGCATCAATTATTTTATTTGCATAATAATTTTCTAAAAGCCCCTTATTTTCTTTTAAAATTATAAAAATACCACAAAATTTATAAAACTTTTATTTTAACCTAAAAAGCTTGAAAATCAAACATTAAATTGAATTAGACTTGAATTTATGAATTTATGACTTGACTTTGCTTGTATTTTTGGATTCAATTTAGACATTTGGATTGAATGGACATGGACTTGAATATTGAAATTTCTGCAATTTAATTTTTGTAATTTTTATTCCGCATTTATTTTTTTTGTTTTATTGTTTTACATGGCTGGTTAATCGCATATTTAGTTGTTTGATTTTAATTTTCTGTTTATTTAACTTTATGTAATTTTTATCTTTTGTACATTTATATTTGTTGCACATTTATTTTTCAGTTTGTTTATTTTTATTTTTTTCTTGTTCATTTATATTACCTGTTTATTTAATTTTTAGTTTGTTTTTATTTTATTTTTCTTAATTGTAATTAATTAATTATTATTATTATTTTCATTTGCTTGTAATAATTACACACACACACACATTATTATCATCATTGCATGAGACGTTGGTCTCAAACTTCAAGTGATAGGTTAATTCGAAGATCTCAATTATCACCACTAATTATGGAAGAGATTCATGGAGAAAATAATTTGAACCAACTTAATTCATAAATTAATCAAGTAGACAATCATTCTCAGTAAGATGAACACGATTAGAATCAACTAGGAATTTTAAGAGACTAAATGAATCCAACTAGAACTGGAATACTTTCGTGTATAATATTTTCTCTTGAAGCATCTCAATTCAACTTTAAACTAGGTATTATCCGACTTTTACTAACATTTCATAGTTTACGATCCGAGAATCCATACTTACATTTAAAAGATTTTGAAGAAGTTTGTAATACATACTCAGATCAAAATTATAGTATAAATATAATTCGATTAAAGTTTTTTTCTTTTTCACTAAAAGATAAAGCTAAAACTTGGCTACAAAACCTTATATATAAATAAATAAGAGTATGAAATAACATGCAAGAACAGATTTTGAAAAAGAAATTTTCACCTCATAGAACAAATTCTTTCAAAAGACAAATCACTACTTTAACTCAAAAGCCAAGAGAAACTTTTTACTAGTGTTGAGATAGGTATAAAGAATTACTTAACATTTGTCCACATTATGATTTTGAAGTATAAAGATTAGTATCATATTTCTACGAATGGCTAACATCCCAAAGTAGACAGATTATTGAAATGATGTGTAATGATGAGTTTAGAGATAAAATTCATGATGATGCATTAGATTATCATGACCAATTAGTTAAAAATGCACAACACTAGGATAATATTGGTTCTTATAAGTTACCAAGTAAACCTTGACCATCATTAACTGATGTAGGCATGTATAATCTTAGGGAAGACCATGACCTTCAAGCTAAATTTGCATAATTACCTAGAAAGGTCGGAGCATTATAGTAAAAAAAGAATGATCATGTTAAATATATTCAAGATGCTTAATGTTATATTTGTAGTTCTACTGATCATTTTATGTAAGACTGTCCAACTTTGTCAGTTTTGATAGAAAGTTTGTATGAACAAGCGAATATCATATATAATTTCAAAAGGTCGAATCTTAATTCATATTCACAGACATATAAATCTAGTTGGAGAAATTAATCACCCAAATTTCAGTTAGAGGAATGACAATCATGCACAACCTTCACAACCACCTTCACCAAGCTAGAATTTTCAAAATAAGTAGAGTTACCCACCTTATGTCCCACCACCACAAAAAAATCTTGAAAACGCATTACATTCATTCATTGAAAAATAAGAGTTAATCAAAAACCAAACCATGCAAACTTTGACCAACTTAACAGAAACCATTTCAAAACTTACATTAGCTCCTGCTATTCATGAAAAAGGCAAGTTTCATTCTCAACCAAAACCAAATTCCAAAAGTCAATAATATTCTCAAATAGGTAGTACTAGAATCCAAAACATAAGTCAAGTCAAATTAGTTATAACTTTCTGTGGCAGTAAAGTTATTGAAAAATATATTATTAATCCACGTAAAATTAGTAAGGATTCAGTTTTAGAGAGTAAAGTATTGTCCGATGAACTAATAGTCCATGAATAAATAACCAACTTTGCTCTTATACCCCATTCCCTCAAGCATTAGCCAAACCAAAGAAATCAAGTCACAACCTAGAGATTTATGAAGTCTTCAAGCAGGTGAAAGTTAACATTCCTTTGCTAGACGTCATTAAACATGTATAACCTTATGCTAAATTTTTGAAAGAATTGTGCACTGTAAAAAAAAATATATATAAGATACAAAAGAAAACTTTTCTCGCAGAATAGCTAAGTTTATTCTTTCAACTAATAATTTTTTGAAATATAAATATCCTGTTTGTCCAACTATTTCTTACATTATTGGGGACCATAAAATTGAATATGCCTTACTTGATCTTGGAGCTAGTATTAATTTACTTCAATATTTTGTGTGTCAACAACTTAATCTTGATTAGTTAAAACCTACCTTTACCACTCTTTTACTTGTTGATAGGTAAATTAAAGTATTAAAAAGGATAATTGAAGTTGTATTAGTTCAAATTGATAAATTCATCTATCTTGAGAATTTTGTTGTTTTGAAACGGAACCAATTACTAATGAATACAAGTAAATTCCTATAATATAACTACTGTTAATGCTTTGACTAATTGTAGGAATGGAGTGATAGATTTATCATTTGGCAATATGAAGTTGGAACTCAATGTATTCAACATGTGAGATAACCTCGTGAAAAAGAAGATGAAGATAATAAGACTGAGGATATTGAACTCATTAAACTAATCATTAAAGAACAAATTCAGGACGAGAAATTTACAAATTCCACGAAATTTATTTTTCTAGTTCATTTGAATCAAGTAAAAAATTAGAATGTAATACTATTAATATATGTTAAATACTTGATTCTACACAAGTATCTAAAGATGACAACAGCCAGTTGGACTTTGAAGACATAAGACAACTTGAAAAGACAAAAGAAGAGGAAGCACCGAAGCTTAAACTGAAGAATTTACTAGAAAAATCAAAGTATGCATATTTCGGAGATCAGCAAACTTATCTAGTAGTAATTTCTTCCCAACTCACAAACGACTAAGAAAGTAAGTTATCTAAAAAGGCATAAGACTACAATTGGTTGGACCTTAAAATACATCAAAGGCATTAATCATTTAATTTGCACACACATAATATGCTTAGAGGAAAATGTCAAAACAACCAGTCAGCCACAAAGAAGATTAAACCAAAAGAAATGGTGAAGAATAAAGTCCTTAAAATACTAGATGTAGGAATTATCTATCATATCTCTTATAGTAAATAGGTAAGTCCAACACAAATAGTACAAAAGAATTTTAGAGTAATTATTGTAAAAAAAAAATGGTAAACTAATCCCAATACACATCTCATCTAACTGGCGAATGTGTATTGATTATAGAAAATTAAATGATGCCACTAGAAAATATCATTTTTCTCTTCCATTTCTAGATTAGATTCTGGAAAGAGTAGTAGAATATCCATACTACTACTTTCTTGATAACTATTCAAGCTATTATCAAATTCATATAGCCTTAGAAGACTAAAAGAAGACCACATTCATAAGCCCATTAAGAACATTTGCATTTATGAGAATGTCTTTTTGACTTTGAAATGCTCCTATAATATTTCAAAGATACATGTTAAGCATTTTTAGTGATATGTTTGAAATATTTTGAAAGTTTTTATGGATAATTTAACAATGTTTAGAAATTCTTTTGATAATTATCTTGATAATTTGGAAAAAAATTTTGAAAATGTGCAAAGAAAAATGACTTGTTTTAAATTGGGAAGAATGCTATTTCATGAATGTTTCTGAAATTATCTTAGGACATGTCCTTTTTTCTCTTGGAATTAAAGTTGATAAAATCAAAGTTAGAGTCATCTCAAAATTATATTTACTAAAGACAGTTAGGGAAATTCGATCATTTTTAGGACATGCAAGTTTTTATAGGAGGTTTATAAAAGATTTTAGTGCCACATCCATATCACTTTGTAATCTCCTGATTAAAGATATACCATTTGAATGGACCGAAGATTGTTAGAAAGCTTTTGAAAATATAATCAATCTTTTGACAATGGCCTCTATAATGCAATCTCCTGATTGGACTTTACCTTTTGACCTAATATGTGATGCTAGCAATTATGTTGTTAGAGTTATTTTATGTAAAAAAAAGGAAGGTAAGTCTTTTGTCATTTATTACGTAAGTAGAACTTTGAATAGTCCTTAAATGATATACCACAATTAAAAAAAAAAGCTATTTGCTGTAATATTTGCATTAGATAAATTTTGATTGTATTTAATTAGATAATCTACCATTGTTCATTCTGATCATGTTGTTATTAGATATTTAATGTTTAAATAGGATGCCAAGCCAAGATTAATATAATCGATTTTGCTACTCCAAGAATTTAACTTGACAATCAAGGACAGAAAGAGTACTGAAATTATTGTTACAGACTACCCTTCAAGACTTAAAAATGAGTCTTCAATTGACACAACACCCATAAATGATTCTTTCCCTGATAAATTCTTGTTTTCTATACACAATATTCCATGGTATGCTAACATTATTGGTTATCTTCTAATAGATGAAATGCCATCTGATAGGAACTCCTAAGGTAAGAAAAAATTATTAGTAAAGATAAAAAAATTTTTACTGAGATGATCCATACTTATTCAAGTATTATTATGATCAAATTTTTTGGATATGTACCTAACAATGAGGTAAGTAGTATCATTCAATTTTGTTATTTTGAAGCATGTAGTGGCCACTTTTTTTTTTTTTTTTAAGAAAACAACTGTAAAAATATTATAGTGTGGACTTTAGTGGCCTACATTATTTAAAGATTCACATACATTTTGTAAAATGTATAAGAATTATCAACTGTTAGGGTCCATCTTAAAGTAAAACATGATGCCTTTAAATCTCATTATTGTCATTGAAATATTTGATAGTTGAGGAATGAGTTTTTTGGGCCATTTTCCTTCATCATTTAGATTTTTATATATTTTGGTTACTGTTGATTATGTTTCAAAATAGATTGAAGCAATTACATGTCAGCACAACGATCACAAAACTGTGATTTAATTTTTAAAGAAAATCTTTTGAGCCGATTTGGAATTCCTCGAGCTATTATCAGTAATGAAGGTAAGGATTTTTGTAATAAATCATTTGAGTTTTTTTAATGAAGAAATATGGAATTACACATAAAGATGCTACTCCTTATCACCTTTAAACATATTTTCATGTTTGATATGATTTTTTAGAGTTGATTTGTTTCTTTTGTGTGTTTTAATTTATTTTTCCGTATAAATGGCGGATAATGGTATTCCACAACTTCTTAGGTTAGTATTTTCAGTCTCCACAATAATTAAATAAAAACTAAACATGGAAGAAATACAACAAAAAATGCATAAGCATTTTCCTTTTCTCCCTTAGAACGCCCTCAAGAAAATTTACAAAACTCATTGTGAACGATTACATTTGTTAATGATCCATTGCATTCGTTTTGACGTTCATTGGTTACTTGAAGCAAAGGTCCGATTAACAGGTGAGTTTTATGATTTATTTATTTCTTACATGTGTAGTTTTAGAAAAAGCACATACGCTAAAAAGAAAAGAGCTAAACGACTTGACTTTGAATGTCGTTACTGTGTAAGGCGTAATTGTAAGAGCCCGTATTGTTAATCTTTAGGAATGATTTTTGATACTTTGATAATAAAATTAAATTCGTTAAAGATGGCATGAGTAAAGAATCGTTAGATGATATCTTACGATCTCTTAAGGCGCATCGAAGCGGATATGTACAATGTGCAATTCAAAGGTATTAGATACTATTCCAAAAAGAAAGCGCACAGTTTAGTTTTAGGAACTGGCCGACGCCTCCGGCATAAATGCAAGGAGGATGTATAGCTGATATAGGATCTTATGGAATAGGATTTAATTATGCAAGCAGTTTAGAATGAACGAAGAAATTTCAAATAAAAGGATCGGAACTCGTTGATAAGAAAAGAGGGGGCTAAGGAATGGCGATATCTGCGATGACTAAAATTGTTAATGGCGACCTTTGTGAGCTACCTTCAGACTTTGGGAAGAGTCATGGACCATGGAAGCGATCAAAGGAAGACGGTAATCAACCACTGTCCTTTCGTGATGTTCGTTCTAATGTAGGTACAGCATAAGGGCTCATACTATCTATCATGCTCTATTGTTACGTAGCAATAGAAGCCCACTCATGCTACTTCGGCAATGCTTTTTCGCCTTCTCTTCGCTCTGGACCTGGACAGGAGCGCTAGTAAACATGGAGAGGCGCATGCGAAGCCTTTTATTTCTAATGGAAAGAAAAATACCATTACTTCGCCTCTTTGTTGGATCGCCGGCGCGTTTTAGGAATTTGACTCAAAAAAACCTTGTTTTTCAGTTTATAAGAAAATTGGATGGAAAGCCTGTCGTCAACCCATAGAGGGCATTTAAGCTATTACTGGACGTAAAACTAAAAGAAATGTGAGCTACAATCACAACTATCAGTAAATATACTTTTTCTTTTAATAATATTTTATTTTATGTATTATTACTTTTAACAGTGTAATTTATGTTTAATTACTATTTTCTTTTTCTTTTTATTGTTTGCTTTATCTATTTGCTTTTAAATTATAAGCCAAAGCTTCATGCGTCATTTGACAAGTACACTATTCTATTTACAGTAGTTTATCATTATGTTTGTCTTTAAATACATGATTTTTTTTAAACCTTGACAAATTATTTTTTAAGATTATTCTGATGGTAACATCTTCGAGTAGAAGATTCAAAAATATTTGTTTGCTTTTTGGGTTTCGCTATAGAAAGTATAAGGATTTCATTGAGACAGTTATAAATCTTGGTCGTGTGATAGCAGAGGGAAACTTATACTTAGTATATAGAGGAGGTGACAGTAGGTTATCCAAACTTGTTTCAGAAACTGTTTTCACTAGAGGAAGCCAAGTGCTAGGCATATTCCCAAAAGTCCTTAAACCCTTAAGAGATCTACCTGGCCCACCAACTAGAGAAGAGTTAATTATCTCAGGTATGTAAGAAACAGTATCCAAAATGCTATATCATGCTAATGTTTTCATCTTTTTGCCAAGTGATTTTGCAACTCTGAAAGCACTAATTATATTTGCGTCTTGGACCTATTTGAAAATTCATAAAAAATCCATCAATTTGTTAAATGTTAAAAATTTTTATAATAGCTTGCTAATATTTCTTAACCATGCAATTAAAAATTATCTTATTCTTCCCACTGTTAAAAAAATCTTTATTTATACTCCTACTATTAATAAATTACTTGATCTTTTATAAGCTTACACACCAGAACCCATGACTTTAGCATTGGATTAGTTCACTGAAGATGATAGCAGTAATAGTAGTAAGAAGTGCAAATTAGATTTAACTCTCTGTTTTTTTTTTTGTGTATAGTGTTTATATGATATCTTTTAAACTCTACTTCTTTTCTTTAAGATATTGAGGACAATGTCTCATCCAGGTTCAGGAGAGGGAATAGTTGATAGTTGTGGAATATGTCGATCCTGGTGATATTTTTACTAATTTTTATTGTAAAGACTAACTTGGGATAAACTTTGAGTCAAAGATGGCCAAATATGGAATGTAGTGGTTCTAGAAACATATCTTCTTAGTCTTAGAGTCTTATATTTTTTTCTTTCTTTGAAAAAAAATTAATGTTTTTTCTTCTAAACTTCTACAACAAGTTCATGTATGATATTTTTACTGATTTTTATTGTAAAGACTAGCTTTGAATAAATTTTAAATAAAAAATAGTCGAATATAGAATGTAGTGGTTCTAGAAATGCAACTTCTTAGTCTTAGAGTCTTATATTTTTTTCTTTCTTTAAAAAAAAAAATTAATATTTCTTCTTCTAAACTTCTCCAATAAGTTCATGTATGATCTTCTCTATTTCTTCTTCTATGTTTATTTTCTCTATTTCTCATTTTTGCATGCATGTCTTTAAATTATAAAATATTAAGAATAATGTTTACATTAAGTTGGAGGGTGGAGATAGTTGATGTAAATTGTAAATATGTGTGTTTGCTTATTTTGCTTTTAAAAACAATTCAAAAATAATATTTTTTTTATTATTTAGGATGACTATGTAAAGAATCAATATTTTTAAAACGCTTCCTAATAGTCCAGTCTATATTATTTTTTGATGTTGAAATTCATAGTAAGTTGTTTTTGTTCCATATTCTTTGAATTACTTAAATTTGTGAATTCTCCATTTGATAATTACTAATTAATTTTTTTTGTCATTTATTTAAACAGTTATTACTAAATCATTCTTCTCTCTCACACACACTATGACACATGCTAGTGGGTTGTAAGTTAAAATTTTTGTAATACTTTATTTTCTTGATCTATTGGAGATAATTTCTAAGGTAGTGGAAAGTGTATTTTTCTTTCAATTAAAAAAAAAAGAACAATAAAAAAGAGAGAGAAATAAATGTGTTTAATTTTACTATATCTGAAACACGAGCAATTAAGTCCGTAGAGATGTTTTAACACTTAGTGCTATAAGGCCAACTAGTCTGGGGGTTATTGGCTCAAAACTCGCTACATGAGTTGTAGATATATTGTTTGTTTATTTATCTAAAATATGAGTAATTATGCAAGTAGGGTGTTTTAACACTTAGTGCCCTAAGACCAACTAGTCTGGGAGTCATTGGCTTAAAGCTCGTTACATGGATTAAAGATGTCATATTTTAAATTGTGTGAATAATCTACTGTCTAATAAAGATACTATCTCTGATAAATCACTAGAACAAAATTATTGTTCTCTTTTAATGAAGCCCTATAACATTTTGTTAATTTCTTGAGCACAAAAGAAGATTTGATGATATCTTGGATAATAAGTAAATGACATAAATTAAAATAGATAAATTTTAGGAGAGTTTATTTATTTGATAGTTTAGAGGATAGATGAACAACTATTAACTTGTACGTAAATTTTATAAATCTTAATTAAATATAGCACTTTCATTACTAGGGACTAGCAATAAGGTAGTTGGGTGGAGGGTGTAATTAGCACTAGAAAGTGTATATTTTATAAAAGTTTAAATTGTTATTTTCTCATTTAATGTGCTAATTAATATACGTGTAGCTCACATTTTATCTTAATGTTCCCCATATGTAATTTTGTGTAAATTATATTTTATTATATTAATTTTTTCTTAATTATTATATTTTATTATTATATGTATATTTTGAAAATGAAGAGGAATCAAAGTTTAAATGAGAGATAAAAATAAAAGACAGTTGATTTTTAATAATTAATAAATCATATATTGATTATTAAAAAATGTCAAAAATGGGACACCACTTTTGACAAGTTATATAAATATATAATATATAATATAATAATAATAATAATATAATATAAATAAACAAATAAAAGAAGAAGATAACAAAGGAACATTTGCTATATAAAGAGAAGTGCAGATGCTGCAAGAGAAGATGAGAATCGAGAGGAAAAAGAAGAGAATTGTGAGGGGTAAAGTCAAGACTAGAGGCATAAGCACTTTCTTTCAATTTTTCTTTTTTTATTTTTCTTTCGTCTCAATTCTTAAAATGAATGTTTTTTTTTCCTGCAAATGAATGTTTTTTTCCTCAATAAGAGTAACTAATTTAGTAAGATGGGGTGAAGAGTAAAACTCAAGGATTTTAATTATGGAATTAATATTTCTCTCAAGTGATTTCAAAGTCTATTTTATTTAATATATATATTTATTATTTTGTATTGTTATTTACTGGATATTTTTATGTCATATTAATTTATAAACTTAGATCTCATTGGACTTATATAATATGTTTACATTATGTGGACACTCTAATTTAGTTGTAGCATATCATATACTTCATTCTCATATTCATTCATAAAATTAGTTAGTTAAGAATTAAATGACATAATATAAAATACAAATATAAGAGAATATTAAGAACATAAATTGAATACTGAGAGTGAATTCTGTAGGCTTAGTACTTTTTAGACTGGTAATCCTATTTTTCTACTATTAATTTCTATTTAATAATTAGCTACTAAATTTAAAATTCCTTGTGGTTCGATTCCGAACTCACTGGGTTATATTATAACTAGACATTCTTATACTTGAGAGTAAATCAAATACTTTTGAATAATGTTAAAATGATTTACTTTTAAACCCCGTGATTTTGCAAATCCTTTCAAACAAATGCGTGAGAGAGGGAGGCAAATTCAATACCTTGATTGGCCATCCCTAAGCTTGCTGTGAAGCTTGGACTAATAAAGGCAACTTTAGCACTAAGAGAACTAGGCGGTCACATAGGGTCTCATATTTAGGAAGGCCACAAAATTTCGATATTTATTTAAATACAATAATGATAATTATTTTAAGATTGTATATTTTTAAATTACTTAAATATTTTAGGAAAATTTAGTTTTTAGGTATCTCTCTATTAATACTCCCCCATAATTATCTCTATATGTTTACCTTAAAAGTCATATTTTATTAAAATAATAATTTTTTCAGTGTAATAATGATTTGAACCCTTTTAAACTTTATTTTTTAATAATTACAAGTAAAAAATTCAACACTTTTCCTTTCCAAAAAATAATTAGTCTATTAAAATTATTAATGTTAGATTTTGAAATTTTTAGTATTCTATTTATTTTTAGTATTCTATTAACTCTAATTAAAAAATTTCAATAGTTAACTTTGTATTTGCCATCATTTAATTATTTTATTTTAAATGATTATTATTCTTATTGTTTAAATTATTGTATTTTTTATGTGTTGTATTGATATATGACTTTAATCAGCTATGAAGTTTGCGATTTAAATAGCATAAAATGTTGATAATTGAATCAGATTTAATAAATACGGTGAACTTAGTTAATGCTCTTTTAGAAATAAAGGGATATCATTTTATTATTATTATTTTTTATCTTGTATTCTTGTTGATAATTATTGAAATTCAAGATATTATTAAAGATAGTTAAATTCAAGATATTTAATATTCCTTTGAGAGTCATGCAATTTAATGTGGAAGGATCTCCAAATTGGGGGGAAAAAAAAATTGGATAAGGCCTCAAAACTACTGCTCTTTTAGAGCCGATCCTCTCTACTAGTAGCTGCTGACTTGATCTAAGCCTTTGCAACTTTCACAGTTCAAATTTTCACAATCTACACAGACACAAGGTAAGATCGAGAGAGAGAGAAGAAGACTTTTTATTATGTGAATAAAAACTCCCAATATAGTAGAGTTACTTGAATACTGTGACTGAGTGTTCTTGATTTATTATTATAATTTGCTGAATCAATGGTTCTGGTTGTGTCTGCCATTTTTGCCTGCTAGTCGCTTGCTACTACGAGTGATTGATAAGCCATAGATCTCATTAATTAATTAATTTATTGTTATTGGTTTGTGATTATTTTTAATTAATGGTTTTTGTTATTTATGTAGAAGATGAATACGAAGATAGTGACTAGTCGAAGCTCAATAACGTAGAATGATATCAAAGTTTAATTAACTTTTTCGGTGATAATGTAGGTGATTGCTAAATGTATAACTTAAATTCAGTTTTATTATACTTGCTTTAATTTTATTCTATCTTATATTATGATTATAAAATTTGTAATTGAAATATTATTTATTGTGTAGAAATGAAGAATTTGAAAAAAGATCATGAAGTTCAAGAGTTGGAAGAAATAGGTGGTGATAACTTACTGATTTAGGGGCGGGGGGAATATTGACAAAATTAAGAATATTGAAGATGTAATGAATCACCATTTCTTGGCAGATTTAAATGAACTTATTTGTTGGGTAATTGTTGGATGAGAATAACTTTAGGAGAGATTTTATGATATATTGGAAATGTTTTAATTTCATTAATTTATGTGTGAGAAATGTGAATATTATAGGAGAGATTCTGTCGAATTTGTGGCAAGATCCTTAGCGGTACGAAGAATGACCTATTTCATGAGAGTAAAATCATGTAAAATTTGTTGTTTATATAATATATATGAATCTTTTACAAAACAAAAAGTGAAAATTTTGGAGAATGAATGCTGAGTGGTACGAGGCTGTTAGATATTATAATGATGAGCTGAATTCAGTTGATGATGTGTTCAGATTAGCTGGCTTCGTGGATAACATGTGCCGATGAGTGTTTATCTGTCAAGTTTGTTAATCAGGCTTCATGTATAAATTGTGAACGGCCAGCTGGCATATTATAATTGGTTGAAGTCTTAGGTTGTTAACAATTCTGTTATTAGATCCATTGTTTGTTACTAGCTCGTATGCATGTATAAATTGGCAAATGAGCTAAGAATTTAGTAGTCCAGGTTTATTCAATAAAAAAAAAATCTAGTTTCTTTTAGATTTTTCTCAATCACTTTCCCTCTTATTTTCTCTCAAACGAAACAAGCTTATCCAATCTAACATGGTATCAGAGCGCGTAAATATGTCAAATCAAATCAACACAACTTCTTCTTCTATCTCTTCAAACTTCATTCAATGTATAAAACTTGAAAGATCTAACTATCTTGTACGGAAAGCTCAGGTTCTTACTTCGATCATCGCAAATGGACTTCAGGGCTTCATTAATGGTAATAGTGTGTGTCCAGCTGGGTACTTCACTGAGTCAACCGGTGAATTAAACAGATTAGGAGCTCAAGCTTCATAGAGATAAGAAATCCAGAGTACATCACTTGGATGAAGACTGACTTGCTTCTACAGAGCTGGCTGCATTCCTCAATAGTGGATATTGTACTTATTATGGTGATTCACTCTAAAACTTCTCTTGAATAATAGGAGATGCTTACTGACATTTTTATGTCATAGTCAAAGGCAAGTATATGCATCTTAAGATGCAAATTCAGTCAATAAAGGTTCTCTCTTTGTAAGTGACTACTATAATAAGATAAAGAACATTGTTGATAGTTTGCTATTGGCGGTAATGCACTTCCTTCTAGTGAGCTGATTATGTATTTACTTACTGAACTCAATGACAGTTATGAACCTCTTGTGAAAAATATACTTACCAGACTTGAGAAAGAATAACTTACTGTTGAAGAAGTTTACTCTACGATGCTTATTCATGAAACAAGGTTAGAGATGAGCAAACGAAAACTACCCACTGAGGTGTTGCATGATATGATTGCTTAATTTGCTTACAGGGGATAGAATTATAACAAACCTGGTTATACCAATCAGAAAAATTGTAATTCTAGAAATTTAGGGAGCTATAGTGGTAACAAGAACATGCTTGGTACTGGTTCCAATACTAGTAAGGATTTTATTTGTCTAACTTGTTTTATTCCTGGACATGAAGCATACAAGTGCTAAAAAAAGGTTTAATCAAAGCTTTGTTCTTAGAAACAAAGCTTTCGGGGATTTAGGCTTAGAGGAGGTCAGGAATATAAGTTTTTTGGTGGAAATAGTCAACATGGATTTGGAAGAGGCTTTAGATTTAACAATGGTGCTGGTTTGGAACTCAGTTTTGGATCTTTTTATCCTAAACAGAATGGATCTTTCCATGGTTATATTGCTTATCAAAATCTAAGTCTTATGTATCCTCTACACTTTCTTGAGTATTAAAGTGTTAATGGTGCCCATAATGGAGTTTCTCATGGAGCTACAACTGACAATGCTTATGCTAATAATGTTGGAGCTCCTCATAACACTATTACTTCAGCACCTTTAGCCCATTACGGCAGAGTTACTAATCCAGCTTGATACGTGGATTTAAGAGCCACCAATCATGTTATTCAGAATGCATGTATTCTTCTCAATGGACAATCTATCATGGGATTGAAAAGTCGCATATAGAAAATGGTATGAGGCTACTTATTTATAACATTGGCACTGTTGTTAAAACATTGTCTGCAATACCCTTTATCTTCATAATGTTTTGCATGTGCCTATCATTACAAAAAATCTTTTCAGTGAATCCAAATTACGTACTAATAGCAATGTTGTCATTGAATTCTATAATAATGTTTGCTTTGTCAAAGCCAAGAATGTATGGATCATATTGTTCAAGAGGACTGCAAGAGGAGGCTATATCAAGTTGAAAACTTAAATGCAGTCTCTAATTCCAGTAATTCCAGTTTGTTATCTTATGTTTCTGCGTCCAATTTGTCTAGTTTGTCAAAGTCAGTTTTCAATTCAATAAACAATCCAGTGTCAATGTTTACTCAGCTAAGTTCATATGGTGTTATCACTTCTCTAGTATTTGTAAATAACTTGCAATTCAATAAAAATGCCTCAATGACTCTTGTTGTTTCTTTAAATAAATCCATTAATTATAACTTGTTGCATAAGAGAATGAGGCATCAACTACTTATGTTAAGCAAATCATAAAGAGTTTAGATGTAACTTTTGATATAGACAATAATATTAAGCTTAAGTTTTGTGATGCATGTCAGTTTGGTAAGTGCCATATGCAATATTTGCCCTTTATTGAAACTACCACCACACAGCCCTTAGAATTACTCCATGTTGATCTTTGGGGACCAACTCCCATTCCTTCATCTCAGGGGTACCATAATACCTATCAATTTTATATGATTACACCAGATTCATCTGGATATTTCCTCTTACAACCAAATCAAACACACTATCAGTATTCATTAGTTTCAAAATTATGATTAAGAACAATCTGAATAGGAGAATTAAATGTATTTAAACTAATTGGGGAGGTGAATTCAGGTCATTTGTGTTCTATCTTTCAGAATAAGGTATTCAATTTAGACATCCATGCCCTTATATCTATCACCAAAATGATAAAATAGAGAAAAAGCATAGATACATTATTGGAACTGGTTTAACCCTTTTAGCTCAAAGCTCATGTACTTCTAAAATTTTGGTGGAATACTGTTCATACTGCCACATTTCTCATCAATAAACTTGTATCATCTGTTTTAAATAATAAATCTCAATTTAAAAAGCTCTTTCATAAGCTACCTAACTATACCATCATAAGTCTTTGACTGTTCATGTTATCCATATCTCAGGCCTTATAATCATTAAAAACTTATCTTTAAAAGTGGCAGATGCGAATTTCTTGGTTTCAGCTTTCTCCACTGGGGATATCTATGTCTTCATTCATTTGGTAGGGTTTATATTAGTAATCATTTTACTTTTGATGAATCTACCTTTGCTTTTCAGTTAGGAGTCAATTTTTCTTCCATTTCTAGTTCTTGCTCTTTTAAGGATTGTGATATATCTTTCAATCCTCCTATCACTTTCTTTCAAACTCAAACTGCTGCACATTTTGATGCATCTCTCTATCAATCACCTACTAAAACAATAGTTCCAAATTCATTTCCACCCTCACCAAATACACAACCTTTACCGACCCCACAAATCAATCCACTTGAGCTACACCATTAACTTGATACTCAACCTTATCAGTTAACTCTACCTACTCAACCTATTACTGGCCATCCCATAATGACTAGATCTAAAACAAGTATATTCAAGCCTAAAACAGCCAATATAGTGCATTGTTCACTAAAACCTTCGAAGCTTACTTCAGCATCAGAAGCACTCAGTGATCCGAGATGGTTTTAGGCTATAAAGGAAGAGAATCAGGCTTTGATTAATAACAAAATTTGGATTCTTGTTCAGCCATCATATCCATTCAAAATAGTGGGTAGTGTGTATAAAGTCAAATACAACACTGGTGGCATTATTTTCAGGTATAAAGCTAGAATAGTAGCTAAAGGATTTCATCAAACTCGAAGGATTGATTATAATGAAACATTTATTTTAGTTGTTAAAGCATCCGCTATCAAAGTTATCCTTAGCTTAGCTGTTATGAGTCATTGGAGCTTAAGGCAATTTAACATAAACAATGCCTTTCTCAATGGATATCTAACTGAAGAGGTATATATGGAGCAATCAGAAGGTTTTGTGGATCTGTCCAAGCCAAACCATGTTTGCAAGCTCCAAAAAGTTCTCTATGGCCCCAAGCAAGGTCCCAACGCCTGGATTGCAGACTGAAATTGGTTCTGACACTTTAATGGATTTCAATATCTCACAGTCAGATACTTCATTATTTTTTAAAAGTGTGCAAGGTCCTCTTTTACTTGTTCTTGTGTGTGTTAGTGATATAATTGTGACAGGTTCTAATCTACATCTGATTCTGCAAGTTATCACCAATTTACAGTCACTTTTGCACTCAAAAGACTTGGAGAGTTGAGTTATTTCCATCGCATTCAAGCTACTCAAAATCATAATGGTCTGTATCTTTAATAGTCTTAAGTACATTGCTGATCTTCTTGGAAAAGTTCAGATGCTGGTTCAATACTCTGATCAACTCCAATGGCTATAGGCATTGCTTTGACTAAGACAGTGAACCATTTGCTGACATTACTTCATACAGAAGCACTATTAGTGCTTTACAATATGTTACATTGACTAGGCCCGAAATAGTATTTCCAGTTAATAAACTCGGTCAGTTTTTAATTGCTCCAACTGTTAATCACTGGCAAGCATGCAAGAGAATACTTAGATATCTTAAGCGTGCTTTACATATGGGGTTACAGTTCTACAATCATTGTCCTTTGCATATTGATTGCTTTAGTGTTACAGATTGGGCAAGTGGCAGAAATGATAGAAGGTTCATAGTTGGCTATTGTGTCTATTTTAGCCCAAACTTAGTTTCATTGTGCTCAAAGAAACAGGCTATAGTTTCAAGGTCTAGTAAAGAGTCAGAAAAAATATTCCAAACATCTATTTCCAACACATAAATTCAACAAATAAATATTCCAAACATCTATTGCACTAATCGCTTGAGGATCAACTTTACTCTCTTTGGGTATGTGAGTGCCTTTCTTCAAGAATCCCGCAAGATTTAAGGTGGTCAAGTAAAAGAACATTTTCTATTGCCGCCATTTGAGATTCTGGCTACTGAATTTCTTAGGTTTTTCCACATGAAGAACAACTACAGAAGCAGCAGCACTTGTGCCAAGACCAGTATATGAGATAGTAGGAGGAGGGTCAAAAGTTCCAGCTTGTCATTTTAATAAATAAAATCTATTCCAAGATTCATTATAAGAGGAAAGAGATAAGACAATAGGAATTTAGCAATATGCATGCTATTTATGTTATAAAATATGGTATTTGACAATGTTCTAAGATCATACGTTGCTAAAAGTTTATAATTTACAACATGCTCACGGCGCATTGTTAAACATATTATTACAGCAGTTTTATGACTCTGGTGGATTCCATAGACCAAGAGACAATGTACAAACTAAGCACATTATTAAAAGTTTCAACTTCAGTAACGTTCTAAAAGGTATGTTGTTAATAAGAATGTATTACAACTTTCTTTCCAAATTGTCATTTGTATTTAACAACATGCTTCTTGGTGTGTTGTGAAATATTTTACCATAAATGCACGTTATTGATTATTTTTATCACTTTTTTAATGTTTATAATAATAACAAAGCCTAAAAAATAACAATAACAACAAGCCACTAATTTCAAATAGTAAGTGATTCTTTCAAGTATGTTGTGCCAGTAATATTGTTTGAAAACGCTATCCCGCTGCTGCCGCATCTGATATATTATTGAAGAAACCTAGTTCATTTCTGCCGCGTCGAAGTTCTTGTGATGAATAGTCGGGATTTACTCGCTGGTGGCTCATCACTCTCTCGGAGCTCTCACTCCCCGCTAGTTTGGTCAGTTTCTTTTTGCCTCCCAATGCCCTCTATTTCTTTCACTTTTTTTCAAATTCCCGCGATTAAAACCTCAGCCCCAATTCTCTACCAACATTCCCCAATTCACCACTTCTAGCCGATTCCTCACATGATCTAGATTCAATTTTTGAGGTATTAATTTCTAATCTATCTAGTTAATTTGTTAATTCAACTTTCAAGGTATTATTATTTTCTAATTTCACGCTTTATTCTGAACTTTTACACTCTCCATTGTTGCTTATGTTATTAACTCTGATAGGATATATACTATTAGCATATATAGAATTTGTAAAGTATTGAAAACCTATTTTTTAATTGTTAGCTTACAACAGCAGCAGCAGCCACCTTAGAAGACCAGAAACCTCCTTGGGACTCCAGGAAAATTCGACCATTCTATCAAATTCAAATTCATAGCATGCAACAAATACTATAGTTTTTTAAATGTGGTCTTGGTTCAAATAACTGAAGTTTGATTTATCTTTTTTCTAAAATAAATTAATGGCCTTATAAAAAGTTCTATTACTGTTGGTTATTTGATTGTATAATTATTTCTTAGAACTGTTTGCATGATTGTACTCTTTTTTATTTTTTTTTTTCTAATCTCATTTTGTTTTCAATCGTTGAGCTATCATGGGGTCATGAATCTTTTTGACATGGAATTATGCTATTAAATCTTTTAACTTTTATATTATGAATCTTTTTGACATGGAATGTTCAAAGGATATGAGAGGGCTGCACTGGCTTTGGTAAAAAAATTCGCTAGGACAGGTGGGCTTCGATGTATTGGCTGCCCGTCAGGTTCTTGTTTGATTAATTTTTGTTATTCTTATTTTATTTCAAAATGTAAGGCAAATAAATTTGTAGATTTCTAAAATTGATTAACTTTAAACTTAGAATCAATGCAACTATAATTAATTAGAGTTGTGTGAGGATTTGGAAGCTGATGAGTACTATTAGTTAAATTAATTTTGAATAAATTCAACATCATGAAAAGGCTTATAGTCGAAAATGAGAGTCATCTAAGGTGTTCAACTGGCAGGTACCTCCAAAAGCTTTACACCTTAGATGAATTGATAAAAAATTAACTTGTTAATTTTCTTTTTTTTTTCACTTACTACACCACTCGAAAATCTTATAGAAAATGAGTGATGCATAATTACTGTAATTATTCCACGCGAAACTGGTGAAGCATGTTATTAATTGGATAAAAATTTGGAGTATAGAAGTGTGTGAATGTATAGAATTTGGAGGGACAGTGGATAAAAATAATATTAAAATAATAATAATAATAATTTAAAATAAAACAATATTTTTAAAAAATAGAGATTTATACCCCAATTAAACAGGGACGTTTTGTTGAAAAAAACAATAAACTTGTTTACAAAAGAATAAGGTGTTGAGTTGTACATAGCCCTCCATTATCATGCTCCATCATCATGCATCATCATCATGGGTCTACAATGTTGAGTGGAAGTTAGCTTTACACATTTGATGCCATTAAAGGATTCCTTTAGAGCATGTTAGGTGAGTGGAATATGTTTGGTGTTATGATGAAAGGTTAGTGGAATATGTTTGGTGTTAGGTGAGTGGAATATGTTTGGTGTTATGATGAAAGGTTAGTGGAATGTGCTGGGTGATGTGTATTGTTATGATTATGTTTGTTTTTTATTCACTATAAATACCTATGCTATTGTATTGTGAGATATAAGTCTAAGAGCAAGAAAGAATAAGAAGCATAACAAAGCTCTTGAGAGGGATTTGTGAGAGTGTGTGAATTATTCTTGTAATGTTCTTGAGCTTTCTCTAATAAGCTTTGTGTTTAATCCTTCAAATTCTCCAACAAAGTGGTATCAAAGCAAGGTTTGGAGGATAAAATAGTCGTGTAGCATATCAAATCGAAGCTCTCGATGAGACGAACGCAACACCGCAAGAATCAGCCAGATCGGAGTTCGGAAGAGCCCGGAATCGCCATCGGAAGTTTGCTATCCAGAAACGTGTTGACCGTTGACTGTTGACCAAAGTTGACCCGAGACCTTTCAAGGGTTTTTCGACGTTCCGGGTTCATTCGTGCATTCTGAATCTCCAAATTCTCACTCGATTTGTGAGATATGGCAAATGGTGATATAATGTCATTTCAAGTTCCACAATTGAAAGGGAGCAAATTTGACAATTGGAGCATCAAAATAAAGGCTCTATTGGGTGCACATGATGTGTGGGATGTCGTGGAAAAAGAGCTTTATAGTACCAGAAAATGAAGGTACTTTAACTGCGGCACAAAAAGAGAATTTGAAAGACTTAAAGAAGAAAGAGAACAAAGCAAAGTATCTCATCTTTCAATCATTAGATGAAGATGCTTTTGAAAAGATCGTTGGAGCAACATCCTCAAAGGAAGCGTGGGAGAAGTTAGAAACCTCTTACAAAGGAGCGGAACAAGTTAAGAAAGTCCGCCTTCAAACACTAAGAGGTGAATTTGAGTCCTTACGCATGAAAGTATCGAATCAATTTTTGATTACTTTACTAAAGTTGTGATCATTGCTAATGAATTAAAAAGAAATGGTGAAGAGTTGAGAGAGCTACGGATTATTGAGAAAATACTTGATCGAGTAGATTCCAAGTTTGACCTCATTGTAGTAACAATAGAGGAGACTAGAGATTTGGAGGCTATGACGATTGAGCAACTTCAAGGAAAGTTGCAAGCTTATGAAGAAAAGCGAAGAAGAAGCGAGGATCGAAGAACAACTCTTCAAGATGGAAATCAATCCAAAGAAAAGAGAAGAAAGCTTCAAGAACGATAGAAGGCACTATGTCCGAGGAAGAGGCCGAGGACGAGGTGAGAGGTCGTGGTCATGGACGAGGCTGGAATTTCAACAACAAAAACTCCTTCAATAATGAAAAGGAGAAAGCTCAAACAGAGGGCGAGGAAGAAACAATCCACGATCGAGGTATGAAAAATCTCAAGTGCAGTGCTATAATTGTCAAAAATTTGGGCATTATGCTTCAGAATGCGGAATTCCAAGCAACATAGTAGATGAGAAAGTGAATTATGTTGAAGAGAAGAATGATGGAGATGGCACACTTTTACTAGCACGTAATGACAACAATGGAGGTCAAGAAAATACTTGGTATCTTGACATAGGTGCTAGCAATCACATGAGCGAAAGCAGTATGTTTGTGGAGATGAATGAATCGATGAATGGTAGCGTCACTTTTGGAGATGATTCAAAAGTACCGATGAAGGGAAAAGGTAACATCCTTTTTCGCATAAAAGATGGTAGCCACCAACTAATTTCAAATGTTTACTATATGCCCGATATGAAAAGTAACATTCTAAGTTTAGGTCAACTTTTAGAAAAGGCTATGATATTCATCTTATAGATTATAGTCTTTTTTAAGAGATGACAAAGGAAACCTAATTACAAAAGTGAAAATGTCGAAGAATAGAATGTTTCCTTTAAATATTCGAATGATGTTGCAAAGTGTTTCAAGGCTTGTCATAAAGATCCAACTCGGATTTGGCATCTTCGATATGGACATCTCAACTTTCGTGGACTAGAGCTACTATCAAGAAAGAACATGGTGAAAGGTCTACCTTCAATCAATCATCCCAATCAAGTTTGTGAAGGATGTTTACTTGGCAAGCAATTTAGAAAGAGTTTTCCAAAGGAGTCAAACTCAAGAGCTCTGAAGCCACTCGAGCTTATTCATACCGATGTGTGCGGTCCATTCAAGCCAAACTCTCTTGGTAAAAGTAACTACTTCCTTCTTTTCATAGATGATTTTTCAAGAAAAACTTGGGTGTATTTTTAAAGCGTAAATCGAAGTTTTGAAGTTTTCAAGAAGTTTAAAGTCTGCAGTGGAGAAAGAAAGTGGACACCAAATCAATGCCATGAGATCTGATCGAGGTGGAGAGTTCACTTCCAAAGAATTTGTGAAGTTTTGTGATGAAAATGGAATACGACGCCCTTTGATAGTTCCGAGATCCCCCCAACAAAATGGTGTTGCAGAAAGAAAGAACAGAACTATCTTCGACATGGCGAGAAGTATGCTCAAGAGCAAAAGACTACCCAAAGAATTTTGGGCTGAAGCTGTTGCTTGTGCAATCTATTTATCCAACCGATCTCCAATAAGAAGTGTGTGGGGTAAGACACCGCAAGAAGCATGGAGTGGAAGAAAGCCTGGCATAACCCATCTGAGGGTTTTTGGAAGCATTGCCCATGTACATGTACCAGACGAGAGAAGAGCCAAACTGGATGATAAAAGTGAGAAGTTCATCTTCATCGGCAATGACATTAATTCTAAAGGATACAAGTTGTACAATTCAGACAACGAAAATATCGTGATTAGCCGAGATGTAATCTTTGAGGAAGAAGGAGAATGGGATTTTGGCTCTCATGTGGATGACTTCAATTTTTTTTCCTTTTGAAGAAAATGAACAGACAATGAAGGAGCAAGTAGTACAAGAGCTGGTTAGTCCACCTATCTACCAGCATCAACCACGCATGGAGATTCACCACCATCTTTCTTAAGTGAAAGAACTGAAGAACGCACGAGGAGTCTTCAAGATCTTTATGAGGTAACTGAGAGACATGATAATCTCACTCTATTTTGCCTCTTTGCTGATTGTGAGCTAGTTTACTTTGAAGAAGCTGTATAAGATGAAAAATGGAGAATCGCAATGGATGAAGAAATCAAAGCCATAGTGAATAATGACACTTGGGAACTTACTACACTTCCCAAAGGTCACAAAGCCATCGATGTCAAATGGGTTTACAAGACGAAGAGAAATGTCAAGGGTGAGATTGAAAGGCACAAGGCGAGGTTAGTTGCAAAGGCTATAGTCAAAAGTCGGCATCGACTATGATGAGGTATTTGCTCCTCGTAGTCCGAATGGAAACTATAAGACTAATCATTTCTTTAGCAGACCCAAAACAATGGAAGATTCATCAAATGGATGTAAAGTCTACTTTCTTAAATGGATTTATCAAAGAAGAAGTCTACATCAAACGACCATTGAGGCTATGTGGTGGAAGGATATGAAGACAAAGTTCTAAGATTGAAGAAGGCACTTTATGGGTTAAAGCAAGCACCGAGGGCATGGAATAGCAGAATCGACAAATATTTCAAAGAGAATGGCTTCACCAAATGCCCACATGAACATGCTCTCTACGTCAAAGTCAAAGATGAAGACATCTTGATTGTATGCTCGTACGTGGATGATCTCATTTTCACTGGAAGCAATCCAAACTTATTTGAAGAGTTTATGAGAGTGATGGTGAAAGAGTTCGAGATGACTGACATTGGACTAATGGCATACTACCTGGGCATTGAAGTCAAGCAAAAGGAAGAAGGCATATTCATTTCCCAAGAATGCTATGCAAGGGAAATACTCAAGAAGTTCAAGATGCATGATTGCAAGCCCGTAAGTACGCCAATGGAATGCGGAGTCAAATTGTCCAAATATGACGTAAAAGAAAGAGTTGATCCAACTTTTTTCAAGAGTTTTGTTGGAAGTTTGCGTTACTTAACATGTACGAGGCCAGACATTCTCTATGCCGTTAGGCTCGTTAGTCGCTATATGGAGAATCCAATAATCACCCATTTTAAAGCTGTAAAAAGAATCATTCGCTATATAAAAGGTACAATTGATTTTGACTTATTATACTCATTCTCTGATGGTTACAAGTTTGTTGGATATAGTAATAACGATTGGAGTGGAGATTTAGATGATCGAAAGAGTACTTCGGATTTATATTCTTTATGGGAAACACTGCTTTCACGTGGATGTCAAAGAAGCAGCCAATTGTCACACTTTCCACCTGTGAAGCTGAGTATGTAGCTGCTACTTCAGGTGTTTACCATGTAATTTGGCTAAGAAATTTGTTGAAGGAATTGGGTTTGCTCCAAATAGATCCAACTGAGATCTTTGTCGACAATAAGTCTGTAATTGCCTTATCAAAGAATCCAGTCTTCCATGATCGAAGTAAGCATATTGACATTCGCTACCATTTCATAAGGGAGTGTATTGAAAGAAATGATGTACAAATAAAGTATGTCAAATCTCAAGATCAAGCAGCTGATATATTTACTAAGCCATTGAAACAAGAAGATTTTATCAGATTGAGAAATTCATTGGGTGTTATGAAACAATTGGCTGTGGAAATTAAAGAAAATAACGGCGAAAGTGAAGGAGAACAAGTACAAGTACGAAAAAGAAGATTAAATACATATTCCTACAGGGCATTGTTCAATCAAAATAAGAAGAATAAAGCCAAAGAACAAGTTGGTGATAATTTCACTAAACTCCTCGAGCAAGAAGACTTAGAGTCACAGAAACAAGTTTAAGGGGGAGTGTTGAAAAAAAAATAAACTTGTTTACAAAAGAATAAGGTATTGAGTTGTACATGGCCCTCCATTATCATGCTCCATCATCATGCTTCATCATCATGGGTCTACAATGTTGAGTGAAGGCTAGCTTTACACATTTGATGCCATTAAAGGATTTCTTTATAGCATGTTAGGTGAGTGGAATATGTTTGGTGTTATGATGAAAGGTTAATGGAATGTGCTAGGTGATGTGTATTGTTATGATTATGTTTGTATTTTATTCACTATAAATACCTATGCTATTGTGTTGTGAGATATAAGTTTAAGAACAAGAAAGAATAAGAAGCATAACAAAGCTCTTGAGAGGGATTTGTGAGAGTGTGTGAATTGTTCTTGTAATGTTCTTGAGCTTTCTCTAATAAGCTTTGTTTTTAATCCTTCAAATTCTCCAACACGTTTCACTAACAAAACAATTTAGTCGTTCAACCTTTTTTTTTTCCCCTCTCTTCTTAAGTGTTGAAACACACACACTGCTCTAAACTTCTCTCGAATGCAGCTCGCTGCCTCGCTCTCTCACTGACACTGACAACCCCCATTGTCGTTTGCTTGCCATTAACTAGCCATCATCTCTCTTTGCCGCAATAGCAGAAACGGAAAAAAGGAGGTGGGGCATACTGTTGAAAGTTTTATGAATTTGTATCCACCTCTAGCTTCTGGATGTGGTTGTCAAGTGAAAAGAATAAGTTTAATTGGTCTTTTATTTATCTCTGATTCAAAATTATCTTGATTCATCCCACCATGAGGAATTGCCAAAGCATTTGACTCTGTTTCTATCTCTTTCGTGTTTAATCATTTATTTTATGCATAAAACTCATAATAAGTTTGTGTGCTAATTTTGGGAATTGGCATGCAGGGATTGAATGGACAAAAAAGAAAGAGAAATAATGAGAAAGTGGTGGAGAAGCCAAGAGAAATGATTCGTGTGAGAGCCAAAAGATGCAGAGCAATGGCCACTCTACATGTGCAGGAATCTCGGAATTGGAAGGCTGGATGCATGGTATGAAAAAGATAAGAGGCTTCTAATAATTTTTATATTTGATTTTTGTTTGCTGTCAAGTGATTCTACCAATTTTTATTAAAATGCTTTTTTTTCACTAATTCAGTAGTTTTCGTTTATAGCAATTGTTTTACTGCTTATGTTTCATTATTCTCTACGGGATAATTTGATTTCTCTTTCTTTTAGCTATTATAGATTCTTATCCACTTCTCTAATATCTTTGTTGTTTTATCTTTCTATTAGTTGCTTGTGTTAAGTTATTTTTTTATTTTTAGTGAATTTTGGTTTTGATTGTGCACGAGTTGTCTTTCTGATCATTTGAGCTTTATCGTTAATGTTATTATAGAGAGATTGAAGAATTGGGTTGGTTAGAGTCCTTGCAAATATTCTGTAAAATTATCATTGAAAAATGAAGAGAATAATATAGAGATTACTTTGCATTATTAAATTCTTGTAAACTATAATTGTTAAGAATATTGTATCAATTGACAATTACGTAAGAACGTTCCCAAATTCTTTTATATTAATATATTATTATTATTTTGTTAATTTTTACATTTGCAGAGCTTGTAATTAAAATACATAAAAAAAATTTCTTTAAACAAATTTTATTCACAACTTGCTTCTGCATATTGTTGAAAATATAAGTAAATAAGATTTTAACCACATTTAATGAGTGTGGTAATTCATATTTTTACAGCATGTCCAAAGGCTTTTCACAAAGCATTTGGAATGTTGTTAAAGATAGTTCTACTTAAGACAACATCAACATTCATAGCATGCGGTAGAATATTATTGAATGTTTTTAGCAACGTACATTACACATTGTTATATCTTTTTTTTTTTTTTAAGTGATTGTTGGTATATTATTATAAATTAGTAACTTATAGAAGACAACATACTTTGTTTGCAAAAATATACCAATTACATTCTAGGAAATATTGAAGAGATTATAATAGTTTTGCTTAAAACTCATATTCCTTGGGCAATGTATATAGCCCTTGTGATATAACTTTTTAGTGCACTTAAGTTTACTAATAAGCCTTTTACACACTAATCACAATTTTATAATAATATTAATAAAAATAAATTGAAACAACAAAAATATAACATATATTTCAACAATACATAATAAGACTAAAAACCATTTACTCAAGGCCTATAAAGATACAGTATCCTTAAAACAAATTTGCCACCTTGACAACATTACTTGAATAAAAAAATATAATGTATTCGAATATTGTTGACAGTACAACTTCATTATTCCAACGAACTTCAAATAAATACTTGAACTCTATCATAGTGAAGCCTAAAGCTAGAGGGTATTTACGTAAGAGAGAAGAGAAGAAAATCACTTGGATTTTTGGTTTATTTTGCAATTAAACTTAGAAGCCAATTTATAGGTTTTAAGGGAGGTCATTAGTTAGTTAAAATCAAATGTGGAATTTTTCTTCATTTCTTTTCACACCAATAAGTATTTTTTATATCCAATTTCTCATTCACCCAAGCCCCAATTTGAGCGTTTTATAATTCTTTGTGAAGTGTTTACAGAGACTTTGAATCATTTATTAAGTATATATTTTCAATATTCATCTTGCTCAAAATAGCCACTTTATGTTATTTTTCTAACAATATGTAACCTTGAATCACAGTTAAGCTTGTTTTAATCCTCGATGATGTGGACAGTTGCCATTGTTCGTGCTGGAAGTGTCGGGGTAGCGGTAGTCACCACAATTTGGGAAAGACTTAAGTGCCAAATACAAAATTTTTGAAGAGTTGTGGAATTAATACTTTGCAGATTTTCAAATACTTGTTCATGCTTTTCCCTAAATTTTTTCTGTATAAGCTAGAAACTATGAAGAATTTTGTGAAAAGATAAGTTGCTGAGTTGGATTGATAGGAAATCTTATATGTCTCTTCAGGCTATGCAGATAATGCGTTAAACGACTAAATAGAATTGGGAGCCTAAATTAAAGGTGTATAGGAGCCTCGCATTTAGGGAAGACAAAAAAATGGTGCGCTTATTATTATTATTATTATTATGGTCACATAACAACAAGTACATACATCAATTGGTATGGGGCTGTTTTACCTTAATTAAGGTCATCGGTTTAAGGTTCGAAAATATAATTGTGTTAAATATTTGTTGGAAGAGCTTTATTAATGGTGCAAAATATATATAAAAATTCTCTAGATAGACAAAGATTCTCTCATATTATTTTTTCTTTGCAGAATATATATAAAAATTTTTTAAGTGGACAAAGATTCTCTTATAATATTTTTTCTCTTTTAGTCTCTCATAGTGAAATTAGTGGTCAATATTGAATTTTCAATTTTGATAAGCCATCTTTATTTATTTTATTTACAATTAAATTAATTTTTTAACGAAATTTAAAAGACTATGTGAGAATAAGAGAAAAAAAATAATATGAGGGGATCCTAATCCTCAGTAGAAAGCAGCCAAGCAATTTTATTTCTGTTTAGAGGACTGGCCGTAGGAATCACATGTTGGTTCATTACAGTTGCATATCTCTTGCGCATTTAACCTCTTAGTGTCGTTGCTCCTCCACCTAAGGCGTAGAAGAAAGGCCATGGGTGACAATTGCTTTGTTAATCATCACGGGTAGCCAAAAAATAAATCTTTAATCATTTGAATTTTAGGAGGACAAAAAGAAAAACGATGTTGATTTGTATTTTTGCCTACACTGGTTCTCTAATTTGTTCAAACTACCTGGTATTATTTTATTTATTACATGAAATTGACCTTCTTATGTTGTGTACAATTAGAATTTTAATTTTAAAATAGAATTTTGCAAACTATATACCCTTAAATCCTTTTTAATAATTTCAGATAAGCACAAAGTAAGAATTAATATAAAATTAATTATCAGAATTTAATAAGATAAAATAAAAGGGCCATATATTACTCTTTTTTTTTTTTTATCTACACGATCTGTAGTTTGGTATAGCCCAAGCTCACTAATGGGTTTGCCTCTACTTATTTTTTTTTTGTTCTATGTGTAAAAGCTAAGTGTTGGAAAAATATGCTCTTTAAAGCATATTTATATTTATTGTAATAAATAATATTTCTGATTAATAAAATAAAAGAAGTATTTTATTCATATATCTTTTGCATTAATATTTTGAGCAAAGTCCATTTAATCATATTATATGTATTTATCACGATCACCATGTGGATTCGTGAGAAGACATAAATACTAAGTTATCTTATGATTAAATAAAATAAGTTCATGATTGATAAATAAAGTTGGGCACTTTATTTAGGTATAGACTGTAATAAATTCATTGAGTGATTTGTCTTAATCATGTATGAATTTATTGATGTAGTATGTCTACATTGAGCTGGATCACATATGAGATTTAATTAACCTAGTAATAAGCTGTCGGACTTATTAAATCTCATAGGTATTGATTCTTGTAATCTTAATCTTGAGTTAGTTATGATTTCATGATTGTTGTTGTTATTTCATTTGAGTTACCAATGGGCATGACATACACATGTAGTCTAGATTACCGAGTATCTTGGTGGGAGCAATTACAAGTATTGACATTATAGATTAACAATATAGAATTTATGCGACACATCTCTTGATGGGTTTTCGATCTTGATCATAAAATTCTCCGGCAGAGTGTCTCAACATAAATAAATATGTTGAAAATGATCATTAGAGAAACCGAGTAAGTATCAAGGAAAAGATGTAATTAAATTGATTGGACGATTGAGATATCAATTTAAATTAACGATGTGGTACAAAGGATTGTGCGATAAAGAAATCAATGTGGCTTAGGCGAATTATATTCGAGCATACAATTATGAAGGTCGGTTCAATCTTATAGTGGAGTAGAATTAGTATTAAATAATTATATTTGTTTAATTACAAATTTAATTATTGTAGCCACTATTGTATGTTCCAAATGATCCCAGGTTAGCTTCATTTAATTGACAACACCATCACTGGACCCAAAGCAAGAAAAAGCGGCATATTAGATGAAAATTATAATTATAATATTTGTTAAGGCCTAATATGTTATATTAAAGTGTAAATGGAGGCTTGTAATGTTTTACTAAGGTGGTCTCTAATTTATTCACATTCCTTCCACTTTTAGGTAAGTGGAGAGATAGTTAAAGAGAATTCTATTTTAAATAGAAATCCTAATCCTAACATACTTAGGGTTTTCATAAGATATTATAAAAGGGCTTTATACTCTTAAATTAAAAAAAGGAGAACCCAGGGATTAAGAAAAATAAAAAGGCATCTAAGAGGAGCAGGTTGCAATTGGAGAGTGGTGAAGCAGAGCCCACGCGTCCGAGTGTTGATCAAACTTGAGTCATAGCTCGGAAGATTGTTTGGAAGCGGATCTACAACTCTCAATTGTTCATCTTCTCAAAATATCAAGGTATGAATTTCTAGATTACTTAATTCTTATATGTTGTATGAGATCGGTCCTAAAAAGGTTTTAATTGAAAATTGAAAAACCTAGTTTATTTTCCCTTCAATTGGTATCAGAGCCATCTCATTATAATATATAAGAATTAGGTAAGAAATCTATCTTGTTAATTATGCATTAGAGTGGCACAATTTATTTAGATATATATTATTTGTTAATATATGAATAAAACATGCTTGGATTGTTTCAATTCATGGTTAGAGATTTGTTTGTATTTTATTTTGGATTTGTAACAAAAGGGGTGGTTTATTATCACCATGTTTCCCTTTGATTTAATTTTATGTTTCAAAATTATTTTGTAAAGCATTAGATTGGAATCTGGAAAATAAAAAAAAGATTTTCAGAGCAGCATCGCGCGTGCGGAAGGCAGCCGCAGCGCGCAGACCGCGCGTTAGGCATCAGCAGCACGCTCGCGCGCTGCTTTCGCAGCAGGACGGGCGCGTAGCAGTAGGCTCCGGACGCTGCTGCGCAGCAGCTGGCCTGCGCGCGCTGAAAGCAGACGTGGCTCGCGCAGGCAGCGCTCGCGCTACAGCATCGGCAGCAGCAGGCTCGCGCGGGCAGAGCAGCGGCAGCAGTCCTCGCGTGGCAGCAGGTCTCGCGAGCGCAGCAGCAGCAGTCTTCCTCGCACGGCAGCAGCAGCATCGGATGTCCGACGCCGACAGGGGCGTTTATCCGGCCTGACAGCGGTGAGAACTCGCCAGAGAAAAGACAACCGAAAGATCTGGGTTTTTGTTGATGGCAGCGGAGAGACAAGAATGCAGTTAGGGTTTTTGAGTGGTGAATATCACTTAAGTCCCTAAAGTACTGCATAATTTCTGTTGGGCCAAAATTAATATACTATATGCATTTAAGTCACGAAACGGTTTTTGGGCTTGGTAAATCCTAGTTTTAAGTTCAATAAAATTTGGGCTTAATGGATTAAAATGCATGGATATAGTTTAACAAATTAAATTTATTTTTGGTCCAAAAGTTTTATTTAAAATTTTATTTTATTTTCTTTAAAATTAAAATTTGGACCAATAATAAATTTAAAGCCCATATTAGCTAATGTCATCAACAAAGATAATCCAAGAGAAGAAGATATTGACATGAAGCCCAATGAAGATTAGGCTTAGGGTTAATATTTTATTAGGAAAACCATGAATTGAGATTATTTAAATTTTCTATATGTTGTGTTTTTGGATGTGAACATACCATGATAACATGTCATATAGAATAGGTAATATCACTCTATGCATAATAATATATGTCATTCATATAACATGAATTCATGCATATTATTTGAGATTTGCAAATGCTTAATAATATAAGATATCACTCAGATAATATTATAGGAAGCATGCAATTAACAATATATGTATGATTTAAAGGAAAAACCAAACTTTAAAATATTGAGTGGGAGAGGAAAATTCAAGATAATTTTCCCATGGGCTCCATTATTAGTTCAATAATAAAATTATATATATACCTCGACTTCACGATACGGTGATGCTCCCTACGGAGGTATATATATTAGACATTTTATTTGATGAACTTCTTTAAAGATAAAATCGAAATATTTTTCAATCTGTTGATCACCCTAACGGTGGCTACATGATATGAGAAATACGTATATTGAAACAATGGTTATACACTCAACAAAATTTGTTATTAACCTTCCCAACGAAGCTCTGTTAACAAAATTTTGGCCTTAAAAGATAACGATAGTTATTTATCATATTACGACATGAAAGTAAATAATCTAATAGTTAATTGGAGTGCAGTAAGTGGCGGCATGACTTCCTCAACGGATAGCTTACCAAAGCGATACTAGATTATCATTACTAATAAAATAAAATGCATTTATGGTTTTTGCATTTTAGATTTTTGTTGTGAATATTATTTCCATATATTAATGCATGGATGTTTTATTTTTCATAAATGTCTTCCTTAAGCCCACTTACTATTATTACGAATCAAAACAAACTTCTTGGCGAGAATTATATAGATTGGAAAAGAAATCTATATATTGTCATGATCACTGAAAATTATAAATATGTCTTAACCAGGCGTGCCTCCGATACCACCGGAGAATGCTCATAGAAATGAGAAGAGGCTTTATGAGAAATGGCAAAAGACCAATGAAATGGCTAAATGCTATATTTTAGCCTCAATTTCTAATATTCTGCAGACCAAACATCAGAATTTGGAAACTGCTACTGAAATAATGGATAGTCTTCAAGAGATGTTTGGGTAGAGTACTCGCTCTGCGAGACAAGCAGCATTGAAGGGTATTATGAATAGTAAAATGGGGAAAGGCACGAGAGTTCGTGATCATGTCCTCGAAATGATGGACTATTTGAATGAGGCCGAGATTCAGGGAGCACAAATCGATGACAACTCAAAAATTGATATGGTGCTAGAATCTCTACCAGATACATTCAAAGAGTTTAAGGTCAATTATAATATGAACAAAAGAAACATGACCTTAACAGAATTGATGAACGAACTCCATTCTGCTGAAGAGATCTATCGTGCTGAGAAATCTCTGGGAAGCATAAATATTGCTAAAAATAATTCTTTTAGGCCTAAGCTAAAAGGCAAAGGTAAAAAGAAGAAACCTGGGAAGAAGAAATTGTCTACAAAACAAGATGGCAAGCCTAGAGGCAAGTGCTTTAAATGTGGACAGAAGGGTCACTGGAAAAAGGATTGCCCAAAGATTGTAAAATCAGGTATGGGTAATCTTTTTGTTATTGAGGCCTGTTTAGTTCAGAATCCAATTGACACATGGGTGTTGGATTCAGGAGCAACTAATCATATTTGTAATTCACTTTTTTGGTTTCAGAAAACCAGGAAACTAAGTGAAGGAAGCGTAAAACTGTAGGTTGGGACAGGACAGTTCGTGTCAGCAGAAAAGACTGGATCTGTTTTATTATCTTTCAATAATAAGACTTTAGTTTTGAATAATTGTCTTTATGTTCCAGATATTAAAAGGAATTTATTTCAGTAGCTTGTTTGTCAAAGCAAGGGTATCTTGTAAATTTTGGATCCTCGGTTTATTTTATTCAATAATAGACTTATTTGTTCTGGTACATTGGAAGATAATTTATATCATTTGAGTCCTATGATCCTTTCTATGCATGACACGATAATTGAGCATACGCATTTATCTAAGAAAAGAAAGATTTCTTCCAACCGATGCTACCTCCGGCATTTACGCTTAGGTCATATAAATCAAAATAGGATCACGGAGAATGATCAAAGATGGGTTCTTGGGTCCATTAGAAAATGAATCATTGCCACTCTGTGAATCCTGTTTGGAAGGAAAAATGACCAAAAGCCATTCTCGGCCAAAGAGTGCGTGCTAGCGATGCCACTTGAATTGGTACATACTGGATGTATGTGGACCGATCAATGTACAAGCTCGAGGAGGCTATGAGTACTTCATCACTTTCATCGATGACTACTCGAGATTTGGTTATGTTTATCCGATGCGTCATAAGTCTGAAGCTCTTGAGAAATTCAAAGAGTATAAAGGTTGAGACGGAAAAGCAATTAGATAAGAACATAAAGAAACTTCGATCCGATCGAGGTGGTGAATATCTCTCCGGAGAATTTAAAGAGTATCTGGTTGAAAATGAGATTATATCTCAGTTGACTGCCCCAGGAATACCACAACAAAATGGGATAGCTGAAAGAAGAAATAGAACTCTTTTGGATATGGTGAGATCTATGCTTAGTTATTTGAAATTACCTATCTCTTTTTGGGGACTAGCACTAGATACTGCAGTTTACCTTTTGAACTTAGTTCCATCTAAATCAGTGCCTAAAACTCCAATAGAATTATGGTCAGGTCGTAAACCAAGTTTACGTCATGTCCAGTATTAGGGATCACCGACACATGTCTCTGAAATCAAAAGCGAACAAGATGGATTCACGCTCCGAGGTTTGCATGTTTGTGGGGTATCCCAAAGGAACAAGGGGGAGTTTATTTTATAGTCCTCAAGATAGGAAGGTAATTGTGAGCACACATTTTACTTCCCTCGAGGAAGACTATATGAAAACTTCGGACCTAAGAGTAAGGTAATACTTGAAGAGCTGTCAAGTGATCAAATTGATACTCATCTTTCAACACTGTTTGAGAGCAGGAATGAAGAGCAACAATCGATCAACAAAGGATTATCCACGAACAGACATCATTTTAGAACCTCGTCGTGAGTGGGAGGGTAACTAGGTTACCAGCGAAGATATATGTTATTGGGAGAAACCTATATGGAAATCTCGGATGAACATGTACAAGATCCCACTGAGTTACTGATGAAGCTACAATAGATAGTGATGTTGAACATTGGAAAAGGGCTATGAATCGAGAAATGGAATCTATGTATTCAATAATGTCTAGGAGCTTATAGAGGCACCAAATGGGGTAAAACCTATTGGATGCAAGTGGATCTACAAGAGGAAAAGAGGAGTAGATGGAAGGATAGAAACATTCAAAGCAAGATTAGTAGCCAAAGGGTTCACTCAAAAGGAGGAATTGATTATGAGGAAACATTTTCTCCGTTGCTATGCTTAAATCCATCGAATTCGCTCTATATTCTTTGCAGTGCTAGATTATGAAATTTGGCAAATGGATGTCAAGAGCGCCTTTCTTAATGGGCATCTTGATGAAGACATCTTTATCACGACGACCGGATGGATTCATACAAAAGGCCAAGAACACATGGTATGCAAGTTACAGAGATCCATCTATGGATTGAAGCAAGCATCCGGTCATGGAACATCGATTTGATCAAGCGATAAAATCGTTTGGATTCATTCAGAATATTGATGAACCGTGTGTGTATAAGAAAATTCAGGGAAAATCTGTAGCCTTCCTAATTCTTTATGTAGATGATATTCTCCTTATCGGAAACGATGTAGGAGTATTGACTACTATAAAGAGTTGGCTAGCAAAACAATTTGATATGAAAGATCTAGGAGAAGCTAGTTATATTCTTGGTATCAAGTTACTACGAGACCGGAAGAATAAAACGATAGCTTTATCTCAAAAGGTCTATATCGATAAAATATTAGCTAGATTTAGCATGGAAAATTACAAGACTGGTTTGTTACCATTCAGACATGGAATTTCATTCTCTAAAGATCAATCACTTAAAACATCTGAGGAGATAGAGAAAATGAGACGAGTTCCCTACGCCGAAGCTGTGGGAAGTCTCATGTATGCCATGCTTTGCACTAGACCAGACATATGTTTTGCGGTTGGGATGGTTAGCAGATATCAATCTAATCCTGGACCTGAACACTGGACTGTTGTCAAGCACATAATGAAGTATCTGAAAAGAACTAAGGATTATATGCTTATGTATTACGGTGATGAACTTACCTCGATAGGT